>FR990030.1:15224089-15904922 GCA_905404135.1 Hesperia comma
TTTCGATCGCCTTATAGGTACTCGTAATATCGAAAACTTATTCTCTCTCTCTCGTCTCAAATTCAAACGATTTTATAATTTTTCTCGATTCGTCGAGACCAATACAGAACTTCTAGTTTGAAATTTCTTCAATTCTGCTTGCTTACTTTTCCTCCTATACCTATTTACTTTATTGTTTAGTCCAAAGTAAACCAGAAATTCTATTTTTATATTTATACAAAGTCGACAAAACAAAATCCTTTGAACCATGTACCTAGTACCTACCCTTCCGAAAAGGCTACGCCGGCTTTACCGATCAACATAAAATATATTTTATTCCATTAAAATAAATTAATTGTCCAAACAAAACGTTATATCAAAAGTTTCCATATTTGTCTTACTTTGGTCACCGTATAATTTGATTACGCGGATGTGAACCCCAACCCTTAAAAGTTTATAGCCAACTAGGGTAACTGTTGCCGAGGGTTCGATAACGAGTGTGTTGCCTAGCAACCTTCAATTATTCTGCACTAGTTAAATGAAGCCGTGATAGCCCAATAGGTTGAACGATAGATTCCTGAACAGGTATTCGGGGTTGGAATCTTACACGCACCTTTAATTCTCAGACAATGCTAGAAACGAATAATCTCGCTCCGAAACCTTGAGGGATATAGCTGAGAGCTATCTATAATGTCTTCAAAAGGATTTTTAGTACTTGAAGCCAACGAGCAAAAAAAAGAAAAAAAAAAGGGGTAAGTGGCCAACCCAGCGTCGAAAGTTTTCAAGCCGCCCGAAAACCTCTGACACGGCTTAACGACTGCTATTTATCGATAACAACCAGGACCGACGGCTTTACGTGCCCTCCGAAGCACGGAAGCGCTCAAGAAATTTTGCCACTAGCGGTCACCCACCTAACTACCGACCGCGCCCGCTGTTGCTTAACTTTGTCGATCACTTAGGATCGACGCAAGCCGCCGGGCTGTGAGCGCTTCAGTAAACTATTATCGAACTGAACGACAACCCATTTAGGACTAGAAAGGTTAGTCCTAGTAGATTAGAAAGGTTATTTAGCAGATTATGTTAGAACATTAGTTGGTTGATTCATTAGTAGATCTTGAGTCATGTTAGTAATACTCCATTTAGTAATTGTAAATAACAGTCTAGTTTTAAATTGGTCACAGATTTAGATATTACAATCTTGAAGACTAAGATTGCACTTTTAAAAAGTGTAACCAGATCCACACCTTTATTTACCACAATTTTCAATTGAAACAATTTTATACAGAAGAAATACCTAGTACTTAGGTACGTGGACGGAGGTATTACCACCGTAGATGAAAATACTAATGGCTTTAAATAAATTAACAACTTGTAACGATCATATTGTAAGGAGAGTAGGTACCTGAACTTAACAGTGGAACAAGTATAAGTTGGAATTGTTGGAAAGAAGCAGAGAAGTTAAATAGGTATAGGCTACGATATTTGTATTAAATCCCTTTTACTACGCATGGGCAAATAAGGCAAGTGCTTCGTGCCATCCGCGTCATAAATTGGCGATTTATGGCCAATAAGTTACTCTTTTCGACGGGCGGCGGTGTCGATGTACCGTGTCGTAAAAGATTTAATGGTAGGTATCGACGAAGGTTGCTCGCCTTATGATTAGATCACGCTTGATGAAGCATATTAATGTGGCGTCGAACGTTTATCGATTTGATTGCAATCCGCTTTTCAGTTTTGTTTAATTTCCTTAAGCTCCAGGCATTGAGTTTGAGTTCTGAATGGAACAATTTGGAAAAAAAACCTGTGGTCTTCAGAAGTTATTTAGATAAATGAAAATTGTAATTTCAGCTAAAACGTATACATACATACGTTTTAGGGAGTACAGTGTTGTTCTAAATAACATAAAGGGCATAGTTATAAAACTTAGAAAAGTAGCAAAGTACTCAATTCAAGATTTAATACCACTTAAACATACATACATACGCTGAAACAAGATTACCTCGTGTCGGTCCATTGAGTCCGAACTCTCGATTGTTCTAAGAACCTTTTTTTTTTTTTTTTTTTTTATCGAGGGGGAAACCTTCAAAAGGTACCCGGTGCCGTGGGAGCGACACAGGGTTATGTGGGACTTTTACCCACTAAAACCCCCCCGGTGGCCTGCCTCAACGCTTGTGGAGGACTCCGGGATCTCCAAAGGAACGCGACCGGTGCCCTCCAAGCGCGATGTCCCGTACGGACCCATCTCAAACGGCTCTGTGCGGCCACACACAGAGCAGTTCTTCCCGGGGTTGCTATTGGGCGGTTCGAGCTCCCACTCTAGCCGCCCGCAACCCCGAACGCCCCCTTTTAGTCGCCTCTTACGACAGGCAGGGGATACCGAAGCTCGTATTCTGGTCCCGAGCTACAGGGACATGTTCTAAGAACCTAAAAAACTAAACTCCAGACTTCAAATTCATTTAAAACTTTTAGATAGATGACGCCATTTTCTTTTTCTAATTTAAATTTTCGAACAGCTACTCAAATGTGGAAATGTCACTATCTGCACCTCTTTCCAATTTAAATTTTCGAACAGCTACTTCAATGTGAAAATGTCAATGTACAGGTAGTTTTAATTATACCTTGGTGCCAAACAAAAGTTTCGTGTGCCAATATCAGCTTCAATACCGTTTTACTCCGACCACAATACGACCAGATAAAACTGAATTCCCGAAACAAAAGGTGATACGTGTTGTGTTTACACACATACGAAAAGTTTAGTATCCAATAATGTTTAAACTGGGCTGTAAAATGAAAGATTTTTGTATGTTTACGAGCTCGTAAAATGACTGGGTGTAGTCGTTAACTTTGGCTCCAACTATTTGACTTGACGATAGTTTAATTGGATTCATGGGAGTTTACCAATATTCAGGGATCAGGATCATTTATAGCCATGGTCAGGACCTAGGAAAGTCACACATAACCAACGCTAGGTAGCAATTATCTTCATCAAGGTGAACTCCAAAAACACCCGTGCATGATATACAGCTACACAGTTGGCTGAATAAGGAACCTTTATTTTTTTTTACAGGTTTTAAAGCGATGTTCTATGTAAAGTTAAGGATTGTTTTACTTTAAGTAAAAAATAACTGTCAGGTCAGTGCTGTAAGGGGGTGATATCACTAATTCCACACCTTAGATTAATATTATTACCTATTATTATTATTATTATTAGGTAGATATTGGATTCAGCGGTAATATTATGATGGACAGAATCCTGAACATTTCAAGACATCTGGCAAACAATGATAAACATTTAACATTATCAGTCCCTTTGTTCCCTAACGCAATGACCCTGTATTTAGTTGTGACCACGTGTCACGTTAGCTTAAGTGGTCTTTGCTGAAGGACGTCCTTCGCACAAACCTATGACATGCTGTATAAAAATATGAATTCAATGTATGTATATCTTAAACTTAGCTAAGAGTTCGATAGTTGAAATTTCAATAAAATTTTCATAGGCATAATTTACTCACTAATTATAAAAGATATTTTTGAAATCCGCATGATATGACGTGACTATCAGCTAAGAATTTTAAGTAAACAATATAAGGTTTCCGCACATTATTCAAAGGCACAGAACCCTAAACCAAATAGTTCCCAAAACCTCGCCAGCTCAGATCTTCCATTCAAATAACCTGCTTTGAGCGTTCCGTATAATTAAATCACCTACTTATATTTCGTGGGTTCATCTCGTTACGTAAGACTCTTAAGACATTATTAAAACTGTCCCAGTAAGATTCGGACAGATTTCAGCATTTCAGAACTTTCTTGGATAAAGAGTTTTACTTACTTTTGTTGAATTTATTCTGCAAGTGTATAAAAATATACCTAACTGCAAATTGAAAACTTAAAAACCCCCGATGTTTTTCCTTAATATAACTGATATCAATTAGCTTTCTAAATACAAATTGACCATTAAAATTGTTCACTGCACGATAACTACTTATATTTTACTTAGATTTTTATGCCAAAAAGTCTTACATCACTTTAGAAAAGAGCCGATTTTCTTCAAACTGAGGAGAACTATTCTTGCTGGATAGATTTTTACCAAAAAAAATTCGCCTTTCGAATAAAAATGAGTTGATGAGCTATGTTACCACGAGACAGACACACAGATACACAGACAGACATGTCCAACTTACAACTCCTCTTTTTGCGTTGGGGGGAAACTCATACAATCAAGGAAAAATGTGACAGGTATGTTCAGGTCGCCGTGTTTTCTTACATAAATATTTTCTTTTTTTACAATTTGCAAGTCACTTAAAAAAAAGTTTTGCACGCAATATCAAAAGATCAAATTTTTACTGGTTTATTCTTTTTTAAAGATTTCCCACCACTTTTGTTATGATCGACCTCACTTACCTGTGCCTTTTTTATCTGCCAAAATCTGACCTATTTTCTAGGTTATATTAGTTTCTAGCCCATTCTCTAAGGTTTGATAAAGGTTGGGTTCGTCTTTACTTTGAAAGACGCCAGATTACGTTGTAAGAAGTGAGAAGCGGTTTCCCACGTCAAGCCTGCCATTTAGACTGACACTGTACTAGGACAGCTTACAAAAATGGAAGAAGATTTTTTAGCAAAATACAAAATTTTAATATCCTATCAAACTATTAAAACCTGGAATGGCCCGTATGGAAAAAGACGTGTTGGTAGACCATACACACGCTGGGATGATGACATCAAAAAATTAGCTGGACGACATTGGATGACTTGCGCGAAAGACAGAGACAGATGGAAATCTTTGGAAGAGGCCTTCACCCGAGAGGGGTCCATGCTTGACAACTAATACTAATTATTATGAAATAGTAACCTGACATAAATAAATAATACCTACAATTATGACATAAATTCTAAATTAGATAATAATAATTAATACAATTTTATTTTTAATGACGACTTATAGAGAAAAATAGTATACAAAATATTATGTTTAACATTATGACTGTTTTAAAAATTAATGTATTACCTATTTAAAATTATTATCAAATTAACTTATATTGAAATGTGTTGTATTGTATTGAATTAATTGAGCATGGAATAAAAGGCTTTTTTATTTATTTATTTATTTATCAAACTATGTCCTGACATCACGTAGTTTTTAATTTATTAGACGCAAACCGTCTAAAAAAGCTAGATTAAATAAAAGTAAAAAAAAAACATTTATGAACTTAGATCCATCAATAATACCTAATATTTGGTTAATTGTTGGCTAAAAAAGCGAAGGATCTGTATCATTCGCAATTGGACACTGCAATCAGAACATTGATCTGACTTTTCGGAGTTATGTGCGTTTTAAGCATTCAAATGTCACTTGCTACAAACGGTGAAGGAAAACATCGTGAGGAAACCTGCATGCCGGAGAGTTCGCAAAAACTCAAAGGTGTGTGAAGTCCGCTAATCCGCACTTGGCCAGCGTGGTGGACTATGGCCTTAACCTTCTCATTCTGAGAAGAGACCCGTGCTCAATAGTGGGCCGTGATGGGTTGAAATGATGATGATTATGAATCAGAACATGGCGACAACGAACCGAATTTTTTATACCAATAGCGTGCCAATAGTGTAATCATAATCATACGCAATAACTTTGTGGGCTCCGACAGAAGGCAAATTAATAACATCTTATTTTTCAATACGTAACTATTGTATTTCAAAACTCAAAGGTAAGCATGACCTAATCTACAACATAGACAAAACTCTGGGTCTATGAATGGGAGAAAGGACTTAGGAATATTGTTTTGGGATAACCATAAATTTTTGCACTGATCTACCCCGCGTCCGACCTACCTGTATGCTCCAAGGGTACTTATAAATGAATTAAATGAATGAATGAATGAAACTGATAGCAAAAATGTTATGGTGAACTGCCGGCACTATACATACAGTCCTAGGTTCGATTACCAGAGAAGCAGTTTGAATGAGGAGTTTAAATGTTTTCTCCGCCTGGGCGTGTGTCTTCTTGTATTGTATGTTGTCCATGGCATCCACGACATAGGGAATCTAGTGTGGCTGGGGCGATGAGTGTATAGCTTTATTTATTTTTCTTATTTGTATACCGATTGACATAATATATTATCAGTGAAACCCACATTGAAATCTGCTAAGCCACTTCTGAGATGTTTATAAATAGCTAATTTTAACGCATAAGAATCTACTAAGGCATTAATAAAATGATATACAACCAGACAATAGTTTTTCTCTAATACCTTCTACGTATACGTATACCTATACCGATTAGTTATTGAAATTATTATGCATGATAATTTTATAATCAATTAAGTTTAATTCCTCTCTATTATTCCTCGATTTTCCATACCTTCTACACAAGGACGTAAGGTCCGTAATATTTAGCCTTGAAGCGGGGTTCATGTATTTAATTTTTAGGCTGCCCGAAGGCCATAAGCTTAACGACCGCCATAAAACGATAATAATAGAACTACCATATGATCGCTATCCACTTAGCGCTGTATCAGATATTACCTAATATTGGCGGTTGGTTGATTTCAACCCATTAACGGTGTAATAATGAGCACGGGTATAATAATCTCCACCAATCCACACTGGAGCAGCGTGGTTGAGTACGAGGACGAGTCTAATAATCATGGGTCTAATATTCTTCACCACTGGAGCAGCGTGGTGGAGTGCGCTCTAGATCTTCTCAATAATCTCAATTCTCAATAATCCGACGACCCTGTAGCCTAGTTGGTAGCGACCCTGCCTGCGACGCGAGGGGTCCCGGGTTAGATTCCCGGCCGGGGCAAGTATTTATGTGGCAGATAAATATTTGTACTCGGGTCATGGGTGTAATGTGTCCATGCCACCTGCGACACAGGTACCTAGTAACGTACTGCAGGGGTATGAGTGTGTTAGCGTTTATTATTATTATTATTAATAATAATGAGGAGAGACTCGTTCTCAGTATTGGCCATTAAAGGGTTGCAACCAATGAGCATGGGCCCCTGCTCATACCCGCAGTGGCCTAGAGCACACACTACACACTCATAGCGAAACACTGGGATTCCCAGTGTCGTGCGTGTCATGGATAGCATGAAAGACAAGTATACCTAAATACATCCAGACTTTAAACTATCATTGAAATTTCCGCCTCGATGGGAATCGATCGAAGGAACTTTCGACTGTGACCCAGCATGGTAGTCATTGAAACACATGGGTTGTCAAGATGATGGTGACAATATCTCCTAATGTTACTCACTCTTTTTCTGTGATTCTTTTACGCCTACAGTACCTAATTTAATGAAAATTAATACAGACTCAAAGTTGGTTTTGGGAAAAAACTTAGTATAATTTTATCCCGGAAATTATCCCTTAACGGGGCGAAAAGGGAAAGAGGGATTTAAATATTTTCGTAAATTGTCGTTATCCTAAACTTGACTTATATTTTTAATTTTTATAACCATAAAGAAGTAAGATAACTTGCACTGTCAGTTGACCATTCGTGACATTGTTTGTCACCAAGGACGAAGCCGCTGGCAAAAACTAGAGTTTTATAGCTTCAGTAGGTGGCCAACTTGAATGTCGAAAGTTTTTATGCTTCACGAAAGCTTATACATCTCTATTCGACTGTAGAGATAAAAACCAGAACTAATTATTACTCAAGAAATAGCCACTAGCGGTCACACATCCAACGACTGACCGTACTCGACTTTACTTAAGGTCGACGCAAGCCTCCGGACTATGAGCGATTCAATGATACCCAATGTCCCAATGTTAAACCTTCCATGATCTCAGGTTCAATATCGAAGCCAATAAATTTTCTTTAAAAGCGCAATTTCATCTTATTTGAACGGCCGTTGATATAATTTACATAATTATTCTATGGGCGTGAAATAAAAGGATCACTTCCCGGCATTTTATTATCTCCTTATTGCCAATTATTAAAGAACAGCTTTTCAAATATCTTCAGCGTAATTGGATAATCATGGGAGTATTATTGTTCAGCAGCATCCTGTTTATAAATTTTTAGTTACTTCTCTATGAGTTCATTCCCTTTTATATTTACTAAGATGAAAATAACGTCACTATATTGATACGCTCGCATTTTACAGTGGATTTTTATTGTATCTTTAATTTATCTCAATTCTAGAGGCACAGCAGTATCCCAGCCAAATCGAGCACACGCATTACATTGATTAGTAGTGGATATGTAGGAGACCCTCAAACTCAACGTATGTATTTTGAATGGTTTTGTACCTTACTACCTTTGCTCTGATCTCATAATAATTAACGTGTTCTAAATAATTAAGGTACATGCACATTGGAAATTAATGATTACTTATAAATTTAAAAAATATTCTTCATAGTATTTCCAATATGGTCTAAAGTAAACATAGGGCCCGGTCAAATTGGATTCGCGTTAGATGCAGTTATAGTAAATAAATATTAATAAACCCATTCTCTCTTCGCTTCGGGAAAACAAATCGGAAATCGATAGATATCGATAGAGTCGTCGTCGAAAATCAACAATATATTTTTGTGTAGTGAAGCTTACCACAAAACATTGACGAAAACTTCACCAGAATAGATACGGTTTTTTTCTGAAATCACCGCGAACTAATAAATCAAACTGTCGGGCTAAAACAGAAAGAAAAACTAAAAATCATGTTTTGGTTTTATTTTACCTTGATGTAGGTCTCTAACTTTGATGTTTTAAATATCTAGATTGAGCGTCGCCCTACAATGAAAACAAAAAAACAAGGCAACATTATCAAGCATGTGTTCGTGTAGGCGATGTTTTTCACCTTCGTCTATTGTCTATGTGTGCGTAACAATACAAAAATTGTGGCTAACAGTTAGCCACAATTTTTTAACACGTTTGCGCGGATTCGATGTTCCATCTAGATATTTAAAACATCTTTGGTCTCTAATAATACTTTACTAGTATATCTTTCATGTTCAGCAATTAGTTACAGATTAATATTATATGCCTAGTTACTTCGTCAACAGCAAAAAAGTCTTGACCATTAACCAAAGGTCTTGCTCCTGTTAGCGTATTCAACCTGTGGGATCATTTTAACCTTTTCCACTACGAAAAGAGACGTAATGATATTGATATTTGACCTAAAATCATCCCTCTCTGTAGCAACAGGGTTAGTTTTCTTTCGCCAATGTCGGGTTATGAGCCTATCATTTTTTATCGCCGTCGTTTGAATATCCAATAATGTATTTTGCGATAGTAAAATTTTATAAAGGCGATTGCCATACTAAAGGTAACTCGCGATAACTATTATTGGTTGTTACCGGTTATATTTCGGCGCTTGCAACCTGCCTGGGGGGTAACCCCCTTTTACACGGATCGTAAGCGTATCGTAATCCACGACGACGCGTACGACAAGAGTACTAAGAGCATGAATTGTCGCACAAGTCCGCACACGAAGCGTATCCTCTTACGATTCGCTTGCGATACGCTTACGATAGGTACGTGAAAACTGGACAGTTTTCACGTCATTTCCTCATCATCATCATCATCATCTCAACCTATCATGGCCCACTATTGAGCACGGGTCTCTTCTCAGAATGAGAAGTTTAAGGCCATAGTCACGATGTTTTCCTTCACTGTTTATAGCAAGTGACATTTATATGCTTAAAACGCACATAACTCCGAAAAGTAAGAGGCGCGTGCCCTCGGATTCGAACCCGGACCCTCCGCATAGAGGACCGAATTCTTAACCACTAGGCAATCACCGCTATTGCAACGTTATTTCCTAGCCACCTGTAAATTTTGATCAAACATCCAACATCACAGTGTTCATCAAGTGTTCTCACAATTCTTTAACATGGGGTCTTTCAAGAAGCGGGTGCTTCTTTCTTGGCCAGCAACACGTAGGTGATGCCTTTGCTGTTGCTAATGACGATGACCATCAGGTGACCTGTCTTCTCGTTTGCCCGCATTGAGTATAAAAAAGTCAAAAAAGCCATCTGGTCACATCCACAATGCAATAGTGCTATTGTGTTATATCAAATCCGACACAGACAATCAACAAAATAGCATCATATCAAATGTATTGTAAAAACATAGTCTTCCGTCAGAATGTTCACGTTACATTTATTGTACATTTTCTTGCCAAACTGCTGTGTTACTTTTCATTATTCCCTGTTATTACTGATGCTGTCATCAATTAATTACTCGTCGATGTACGAAATAATTGTCTTTAGAAAACGACCTTAGATAACGACTTCCGGTGCCGGTTGTGAAATTATGTTTGATAGCTTTATTTATTGACAATGTTCAGTAACAGTCAGGAAACCAGAACAATTACGCCGCTATTATTACTCCGGCATGATAAACGTGCTCGTTTACTGAAAAGACCGGCCAAGTGCGAGTCGGCCTCGCGCACGAAGGGTTCCGTACTATTATCTATGAAAACGCCAAAAAAAACTGGCCACATATTACCCACAACGCCATCTCTTGGACCGAAAGGTAACTAAACTCGCTGACGCGTCGATTGTATGGGGGGCCACTTCAATATTTATTTTTTTCTGTTTTTTAGTATTTGTTGTTGTAGCGGCAACAGAAATACATCATCTGTGAAAATTTCAACTGTGTAACTATTACGGTTCATGAGATACAGCCTGGTGACAGACGGACGGACGGACGGACGGACAGCGAAGTCTCAGTAAGTTTTACCCTTTGGGTACGGAACCCTAAAAGATAGGTCGTTTGTACGGCGACCCACATTTGCGATTCAGTATTAGTTGAGATCAAGCGCTATCTTCTAGGGTCAAAACTATAAATACTTGAGGCAGATCGAAGCTTTATCTCATGTGAAAGGGCGGATCGGGTCTTATACTGTAGGGCAAGTTGGGATGAGTGAAGGCTCCGCCTTTAAAATGGTGAATTTAATCTTGGAATTCAGTCTCATCTTCATACTACGTTGATGAATGATATATATCTCTTGCATATCATCAAGTTACGATTGATGTAGCTAAATCAATTTTTTTTATCAGTGTTCATTTTAGTCAATAACTTTTCCACTGCTGGGCTAGGATCCGTCTCGTATTATGAGGGATTAAGGCCTTTGTCTGTCACACTGGTCAAGTGCAAATTGGTACACTACTTTATGGAAAATTCTTAGTGAAACCAGCATTGTTTCCTCACGATAGTTTTTTTTTTCACCGAAGCAAGTGAATTCATTTATAATGTTCGCAATTTATTTGAATATCAGAGATGCCAACAGGATTTCAACCCAGGCTTTATGGTTCTGGAGTCCAACATTGACACAATTGAATTAAATTATCACTGCTTAGTTTAAATACTATTCAATGAATTATAATAATCAATTGAGTTATAAATAATTAATTAATTATATTGAAATACTATTCAATATAATAAAATAACTAATCTATAATTTAATCTAAATTTTCCTCATACCCCGGTATATACTGTAACTATTCTATTTCCGCACCACATTGAACGAATATTCTTGTACACGGATGTAGGTAATCACACATATTATCAAGATTGCGTAACAAATCAAATATCATAACAATAGCTACCGGACTTCAGCTTAGAAAAACCAACAGCCCAAAGCTGCAATGATGTCGAAATGCACAAAAAAGTATCACAGTCAATGATACATAAATTTAGTGCTCTGTTATAAATCACTCAGCGAAAATAGCTCTAACTATCTCGTTGTGTAAATATTTATCTCGTGAGGTTAACTCCGCGAGCGTACACATTACCGCCGGGTATAAACACTGGTAGTTTTTACACTAATATAGTTTGTTACAGTTGTACGGGTAACTACGCAAAGTTGCGTATCTACGCTGATATTGCTGGCTGTCTGAGCAAATAACATACTGAAATGCCACGCATACTCAAACTCAAATCATTATTTATTGTAGGTATTTATGAATAAACTTGTTAAAGTAAATGTTTTACGTCAACCCCCGTTTACTAAGGCGTCATGTTAAATGTTAAATTTTAGAGAAAACGAAGCGGCACGGCGGAAGAAACTCCTCGGAACATCTTTTAAAAACATTATTTACTACGTTCAACTAATAACTTTTTGTCATTCTTACATAAACGGAACCGGTCACGGATGTCTATTTCGATCGATTGCAATATCCTTTCTCTATACGTCATGTTTTGGCATTTTTTATGTTTAAAAGCGTACACCACGCCCCACAAAAGATAGCTGAGTCCTACAGGTGGTACGGTTGGACGAACTTGCGACCATATCAAGCGTTGAAAAATCTTATATATTCTTTTTATTCTTAAAAAGACGCCTTCGATAACATATGAAGACTATATCTGTCGCCAAATGCGGTTTTTAAACATGAAAATACCCAATAAATTTAGCTACTGGCAAGCTGAACAACCAACCGCGCCCTAAGTTGGTAACTCGGTCGATCAATCTGTCACGGTTTGAGCGCTAGTGCTTGAGTGTTTTATCTTGTCAAAGAAAACTACGTGTTATTGAAAGAAAACACTCAAGAACTTATTTCTTACACGTCATAAAGTTTTCGAATTTCTTCGTATATAACAATAACACTATATCGAACTAAAACAATAAAAGCCGTTCACAAATCCTAATAGCAAATCCTACAAATCAGCCAACCAGTTAAAATGGCATCTGAAGCATAAAATCGGTTGTCTGGTATCACAAAATGTAAAACCGTAAAATAATCAAATGAGTTAGGTACTTTACGGACAATCGTGTGGGAAGTTAATCCTCTTGTTATTCGGTCCTTCATTTGCAAACAAAACATGTCCAACAAATTTTATCCTAAACGATTGGGAAGGTCATTACCTAGCTGGCCAGATAAGCAAAAACCTTACAACAAATTCACGACCGGATTAAACAACTCATCGAGTTACAACGGGCGACTTGGCGTGCCGTGTTGATCTGCAAAGCACCCAGGTTTATGCCACATAATTTTATTTAACTGTTAACCAAAAAGGAACCATCTTCAAAATAAAGAAAAAGTGATAACTCAAAATCGGTCCGTCATATTATATTAATTCGAGTACCAATTTATAAGGGAGTTTTTGAATAAAAAATGAATTATTGGAACCGAACCGATTTTGATATTTTTTAAGTTTCAAAACTAGTGTTTGTGTTTGTAGTCTGATCCCATTTAAATTTGAGAACGATCTGCCTGGTAGTATCTGAGTTGACTAGTAGTTGATGATTTTGTTACTAAACTTGTTGATGTTGAAGCATTTTTTTGTTTTAACATATCTAATAAATTATCTTTAGTTATTTAAGGAACTTCAAAGTCAATGTCCATCGGTTACTTTATGAGTTGTCTATCTTGCTATGAAAACTAGATCATAAAATTTCCATGAATCACTATGAAATAATCCGTTTCGTTTTCAACTATTGAGCTTCTGCTAAAATAAATTTTATTTCGTTCAGAGCCAATTGCAAACTATTTTCATCACAAAACCGACACTTTATTTTGTGAATAAACGGATTCTTTCATTGAAGTCTTATTGATATATAAAGAAGTTTCAATCATCTGTGTATCATCTGTGTGATCTTGATCTAAAGAAAGATGTCGCTTTTGACCTACTATGCTTAAAGAGGATTATGTTTAAAGCTTGTTAGTTGATTTGTATATCCAAAGTTTTTATGTGAATAATGTGTCCTAAACTGATGAACAGATTTTGAGTTCAGAAGTTTCTGTGAGAAGAAGAGTTGTTTTAAGATTATCAACCTTTGTTGATTATAGCAGAAATAATATGACCCGATTGTGCAAAACATCAAAAATGTCTAGGATACCTCACTCTCCGTCGACTTACACAGAATTACTGTGTATCTCCTTATTGATATGCTCTAATGAATCATACATTTTTTTTGTTGTATGTGTTTATCTGTGGACTTTTAAAATTAAAGGTTTGTTTACCTAAAATTTAAAGTCAAAATTACTTTTTTAATAGTTTTATGACTAAAGAAAAGATGGATGGATTGTGTGAAAGATGATATGAAAAGTAAAGGTGTCAGTGTAGAAATGAATAGGGAAATATAATAATAAAAAAATATATGATTCATAATAGGGAAGAGTGGAAGAGAAAAACATATTGTGGCGACCCTAAATAAAATTGGGAAATGGGCAGGAGGATGATGATGAATAGCCTTAGGTTATCGCATGATTTTAGAAGATATTCCAGTCTGGTTTAACTCGTTTCGTCAATCATAGGCCAAAAGCAATTATATTTATCTATTTACTGATGCGTTGACTTCCAAGAAAAGCAAATTAAGGGAAGTTGACATTTACTTTAACATTCAATCATTTATTATTGCTTCATCGTGATAATCTTTTCCAGTAATTCTGTGGAATAGATAAACAAACAAACAAAATGGACGCCATTTGCAGCTGCGTCGAGAAAAACAAAGGCAGGTGGCGATAGGTTCATCGAATTCACTTCCGGCGAACGTGACTAAAAACTACGAAGCGAAGTTCAAATATAGTGGCGGAGTAAAGACCAGCCCCCTTATTATGAACTCTTAATTCCAGACAGTTTACGTTCACAACGTGTGAGTGACAGAGACAGCGCCTTACAAGTCATAAAGCGCTGTCTCTGTCACCCACACCTTGTGAACGTAAACTGTCTGGAATTAAGAGTTCATAATATGGCCCCTGTTCAGATACACGACGTATCCGTTACTTGTTAATAACTAACTGTCAGTAAACTAACAAAAAATTTACTTATATTCGTAATACCAACATATAACTGAGATTTCAACATTGAAATTACAACACTAGGTAGCTGTGCTAGTGTTTTTTTATTGTAATATTTCGAAAAAATCTTTCTAAGTGCGTCCTTCCACGCTCTATTAAAATAGTTTCATGTTTATTGTACTCCAGTCCTTTACATAGGTACACTTCCATGTCCATAGGCTTCTGTTTGTGTTACCTGTCAGTTTGTTAGCATTTTATTAAGTACGAGTAGATCATAGTTATTTGTGAGCTCCCGCCCATCTTCAGAACTTCAGTAAAAACCTGACTCATGAATTTATTTACAGTTTCGTTACAAAATACTTCCATGATACCAGGCAGGGTTGCCAACCGTACTATGCCATATAGAAAGTACAATGTAGCCCTTTGGGTAGTGACCCTAACTGCGAAACGAGTGATTCTAGGTTCGTTTCTTAGCAGGAGTTTTTATTACATTGCTTTGGTTTATGTCTTAAGATAAAGTATGTTCTCGGGTAAGGATTATTAGAAGTCCATGCTAAGATTCCTAATGCTGGGGTATGACTGATATCTATCTACGTACCTATGTATTTATTTTCTTTTATTAGGTACTATTTAAATTTTTAAGGAAGATAAATTATATCATGTAGTATACAAACATGTTATATTTCAAAATGAATCAATCGCTACTTTGAATGATAAAAACTTAAGTTCTTCCTATAAAATCATCATCATCATCATAATCTCAACCCATCACGGCCCACTTTTGAGCACGGATCTCTTCTCAGAATGAGAAGGTTAAGGCCATAGCCTGCCACGCTGGCCAAGTGCGGATTGGCGGACTTCACACACCTTTGATTTTTTGCGAACTCTCCGGCATGCAGGTTTCCTCACGATATTTTCCTTCACCGTTTGTAGCAAGTGACATTTAAATGCTTAAAACGCACATAACTCCGAAAAGTCAGAGGCCCTGGGATTTGAACCCGGGTCTTCCGAATAGGAGGCCGAATTCTTAACCACTAGGCTATTACCGCTTTTTTCCTATAAAAACGCTCCTTTAATTGAGTTGGTCTGTGTTTTTTTATATTGTATAAGTTAGACCTTGACTATAATCCCATAATTTGTAAATCAGCATAATTTAGTACTTTTTACATTTCTCTGTTTTGTTAAAATGCCTTTTTAGGCATACTATATTATATTTATTTTCGTAGATTATTTTGAAAAACTATTTTTACTAAGAAATGTTGCCAACCCTCGCACCAAAACTCAGTGCTGTTTCATATTAATTGGAAAATTTAAATCCATTAAGTTTCACATTTCCATTTCGTGGTTTACCATGTGGATAATATTTCATTTATGGTTTTGAAAACATGTTAAAATCAGATTTTCACTGCGAACCTACTTAGAGATAATAAGTATTATGATAGGATCAAGTACGTTTGTATGATAATAAATTTGAAAGTATTTAAGACCAGATCCAAACCAATATCTACTCATATAATAAACATACGAAGGTAACTTGGATTATGATTTTATGATAGTTGTTATTTCCACTTTCCCTAGGAATAATTTAACGGTAATTTGCCGTTTTCCGAATCCCACGCAGGCAAAGCCGCGAGCAAACTAGTTCAGTAGAAAGAGACGGTCTATTAAGGAAGCAAACGAGCAGGCAGCACCCTTCCACTGCCGCCCGTGACAACTGTGACCGAACAGTTCAAGGATCAAGAGTTTCTTGGTAATTCTGTCACACATGCGTTGCTACCCTTGTGGTCTGAGATGTTCGCCTCTAAATAGTATAACTGGCTCCATATCTTTCTATTTGAACAAATTTTCAGTTAAAACTATTTTGGCAAAGGGGAGATCTCCCGCCAGGCGAGATGACATGCCTGGGGGGCGCCGGGCGGCCGAGGCCCCGAGTGAATGTACTCGAGGCGTGGTATATATGCCAGCGATGTAGAAATCTTCGATAGCGCGTTTCAGGCTTCGGTGACGTCACCGTGTGACGTTGTGCGATGTCGCCACACTATTATTATGGCCGTAAAAATGGTACTAAGTACCGTGACGAGAGGTGGTACTTTCCCGGGTGAACTCTAGGCTCTTACCACCAAGCTCCACCACTCAGCTTTCACATATGCGTATTATAAGAAAGCTTACTTACCAATAGAATGGGAAAATTTACCCGTTACACATTTTTATAAGATTCAATTTACGAAGACGAGAACAAAATATAATTTTTCTAGAGTTAATACAAGGAAAACACAGGGTGTTGTCGGCAGTTCCATAAAAGCAATTTCGTGAACAAACAAAAAGGAATTGGTTATGTTTAACGGATGTGAAACTAATTTATTTCGTAATCGAATCCATGATAATACATGAGCAATTGTGTACGGAAACTTGTTTACAATTTTAATTAAGTTAAATCAGTTCACGGAGATAAAAGTTATGCTCTTAGATCTGATCCATAACTATAAAAACATACTTACATTAAAATTTACAACTTACTCCATTTTCGAAATTGGTTAACAACAAATGATCAAATTAAGATATACGTTCATTATACTTCTTTATGAAATAGAACAAAAATCTGATGGTAAGTGACCATCACTTCAAAATCTGATTCTGAAAAAGCTACGAAATATCTAATATACTATTGAGTCGCCGAGCATAATATGGAATTTCCACTCCCGGCCAAAATATTCTATAAGCAAAATTTACTAAGGGCATTTTTAAATCCCGCCGTCAATCTTAAATGTACCTTAATCGCATAGGCGAAAAGCTGCCATCTGTGTGCCATGCAATTATAACGAATTCCAGATCGAACGTGAACGGAGTTCAGTTAGGCTTTGCAAATAAAGAAAGAAAAGCTAAGCTAAAAAGCTACAACCAACTAATGGCCCACTACTGAGCACGGGTCTCTCCTCATTACTGAGGAGGCCTAGAGCATACTCCACCACGCTGCTCCAATGCGGATTGGTGGAGGGGTTAGTGGCCAACCCAGTGTCGAAAGTTTTCAAGCCGCCCGAAGGCCTCCGACATGGCTTAACGACTGCTATCAATCGATAACAACCGGGACCGACGGCTTTACGTGCCCTCCAAAGCACGGAAAGAAAGAAAGAACGATTCAAATCGATCGGCCTCAAACGGAATGCGACTGGCGCTCAATAAGTTATGGAATGTTTATTAATTGGTTGTTGATGAGAATTTTGTTGTTAGCAAATAAAAGAGAAATACTATTACAATCGCAGCGAGCTTCGAACATTGGATTTATTTTAATCGGCTCCTTTTTCCAGTCTTTTGTTTTGCATTGTGGTTCTCTTCAACACAGTCAAATTTATGGCTATTACTGATAACATCAAACCCAATTTAAATCGTTAGTAAAATCCTTAGTGCTTTTTTACGTTCCCCAAAGAATATGTATTGTATGCAAAATTTCAGCATCACTAACATCAAAAGTCACAACCAATGGGTTGCCGGCCAAAGATAAACGCTTGCACAATCGCTGTCACATTCATATCCCCGCATTAGGGCTCCCTGTGTTGCGGATGGCTTGTACAACACCAATAAAATATGACTGACTGACTACCTTAATCCAAAAACAAATAATATCTGATATAAATATTTGCCCTGGCCTAGAATTCGAGCCCCGGACTCGTCCTTTGGCAAGCAGGATCACTATTATCTGGGCTGCAGAATCAAAACAAGACAAAAAAGAGTAGCTATTGTAGTTCTTTCTAACTGAAACAGGGGACGGATGATCTATAAACAGCCGTTGTTAAAACATATCGGAAGCCAACGGTCCATACAAACTTTCAACACATGGGAAGGCCTTAACTCCACCCTTAATATAGAGCTGATCAGTTACAGAGCGTATCTTATAATCGGCCGTGATTAGAATTATTAGAAACCATATATTGTGGCAGAATTTCCATACTAGAATACACAATTTGCAATCTGAACATCTAAACTGATCTATTCGATAATCTGAGCACCTAGGCACGCTCTCATAGCTTATAGCTTTAAGGTATACTGTTCCTTAACAAAGCCAGTTACTCAATTAACCCCGGCTCAAGTACACTTCTCGCCAAGAATCCCTTATCCGAGCTTGATGAGATTTTAGTATCAACATCGGATCCGATAGGTCTAAGAGTATCGTCCCAGAAATTGTTGATACAAAAATAATTATGTTCGTATTACAAAGTTTTCGAATATGGGAGATAAGCGGGATAAGATCTCATTTATTTTTATGGCAGACAGCTCATCTGATGGTAAGTAGATACTGTCCATGAATATTAGCAATACCAAAGACATTACCGATGTGTAATCCTGGGTCTTCAAATCTACGACTGAAACAAGAAGAAAATATTTCGTAGTCAACTTTGAGGCATCAAATTAAGTTAGCTAATACGGATGAGTTAATTCAAATTGTTGATCATTTGATCAGCAAGATGCACCAGGAATATGGGAGTCACCAAAATAATGTCGAAATTCTTAGAAACCAACAGTACCATACCAAAGCGTTGAAATTAAGGATGCTTGCGTATTTTGGCAATCATTAATATGAAAGATTTTTCTTTCTCTAAGTAGTAAGAAGAATGAAAATTCAAGCGATTGCCCTAATATTCAGAAGATGTATTGAAAAGTTTGTAATTTCGTTTCATTTACATCTTAATCTTGTCAGAAATAAAACTAAACTAAGACACTCAACGTCTTACTGAAATATAAAAGAATTCATCAGAGTATCTCAACATCTAGCCTTTTTGCGCTTATTAAAATCCTGAGACGCCATTATATTCCCTCGAACATCTTATCTCTATTCATACAAAGGGTTGTTTAAGACTCCAGACATTTATTAAGCTAGTGTAACCGTCATAAAATTTTAAATTTCATTTTAAAGTTCAGTGTTTAATACTTCGAGAAGGGTAGTTAAAGAGTTGTTAGTTGTTTAAGAAGTTCTTCGTCAAGTATGAGAGTTTGAAAGAGATTTTTTCTTTGTTATGAGCGTATTTTTATGTCTTGTGTATTATAATGAAATGTTCTTGTCTGGTGAAGGTGAGAGTTTATGTCTTGATGTTTCTGAAGCGATCAAATGTTTTGAATGTCGGGTCAAATGAGTTCGAACCCACCTTAAAGTTTTTGAAGTTCACTATTCAAGTTTAGTAGTTACTTTGAATGAGTTGTTTATGTGGAATTAAACGTAGTTAATAATTTTGCTAAATCTGACAATTACCTTTGTATCATTGAAGATGAATCTTTCGTCTGTTTTAGTCAAACTAAACGCGAGCCCAACAATAGGTAGGCTAAAACTTTTTAACGTGTACACATAAATAATAATGGATTTGATGGTTTTAATAATAAAATCCTCACAATATAATATATGAACACGGCAATATTATATCGTCATGTTATGTTTGTTAAACTTTGCAGTGTTTTATTCTTTACTTCTTTCTGACTTCACTTTTTTCTTCTCTTCCTTCTGCACCGGCCACATATATGTATATACATATACCTATATACTATTCATATTTTTATTGTAATCGGTATTGATGGCATCCCTTACCAGCAAGTGGTTTGTCTCCATTTTTAATTAATTGGATTATAGTCACAAAAAGTCAAAAATCTTTATATTGCGATCCTGCTGCTTCCTTCCAAACATGCAACAGTTCGTGCCATTTATATTCTTTTTTAACTCCTTCTCTTTTCTTTGATGTTATTAACATATTTAGTAAGATGTGGTTAACTATTCTGTTAAAGTGTTGATCGAATAAAAATTTACACAAAAAAGTAATATTTGGTTTGAATTGTGAAACGTAATAAAAAATTGTAATCCCATACGTATTTTAAATGTCTTTTATAAGAAGCTCTCTCTCATATCTTGTTTCTTCACTTAAGGACGGTACTTAAAGCTACTTACTGTGGAGACCACTCGTATACTGCGAACACTAGAAGATAATTAAATAAGAATTTTGTAACGGATTTTTCCTTGTAAATGTTTGTTTTGGATTCTTTAGGTTGTATTGAGTCATGGGTCTATTTAATAAAAGTCCGAATAAGTTAACCAGTGTATTTCGTCTTCACTAGTAGGTACAAGGCTGTTATTAATACGTGACTGCAGAATGACGACTGTCAGGACAAGTGGCGGGCGCTGGGAAAACATCAAATTTCGCTACGGCAACTTTCACCGTGTTCACAAAGATTGTATTTTCGCACGAGTAATAATTGATCTTACCACATAAAAAATTATAATATGCTCTGTAACCATTAAGATTTTACCTGCTAAAGTTAAAAGAATCCAAAGACCGTCCTTCTGTATAGGAAACTATTACTCTATGAAACCAAAAAATTGGGTATACTTATAATATAAATTTCATAACCGTCCCATGGGTAGGTATACCTGGTCCGACGATAAATTCTCATATTGTTATATAGTATTAGAGTTTGATACAAATCGGCTTATTCATTTCAGTGCACAGCTGTAACCGATCTTGAATAGTTGAATAGTTCTATACTGCTAAAGACCTCTATTGTCTATAGATTGGAACGTCTTGGAATAGCCCGCCCGTTTGTCGATATTTGCCCCATTTCTTGTTATTAGTTTGTGATATACGGCGTAAACTGACTTTGAATTCAACTCTGGTGCTCAAGAATAACTTGGCGGTAAGAAATTGAGATGCCTACAACATTTTTGGTTATTTTTGTAGTCAATAAGATGAGCCACACGAGTAGGTAACTGGTAAATATTTAGGTACTAATTGCTGTTTGAAAGTTTAATTTATTTTTTTTATTTTATAAGTAAAGTGGCAACAGCTATGGCTGTAACAAAACCATTGAGAAAAACTGGACGAAACAAATCTCAGTTTATGTGCTAAGAAGGTATTTGGCGCCCTAGTCACTCCCATTTTTCATTAAGGCAACACAATTAAGGAACTTAAACGGGACGAGTAGTTTTTTATTTCTTTCCTGACGGGGGATTCAGTGGCATATAGAAATGTTTATTGCTTGTAACTAATCAATGTGCTTGCCTGGCAAATCCCCCTTTGCTACGTACTATTTGGCTACAAGCCATTAATGGCCCCATACTGAGGCCTCTCCTCGTTATTGAGGAGGCCTAGAGCATACTCCACCACACCGCTCCAGTGCGGAAATTCGGAGACGTGCTGCTTATTACCTACTAATTCTTTTACAGATTCCTTAGAGGGCACGAAGATGTATGTAAGTCAGTATCATGATACCTACCCCATTGAGGGCTGAAATGTGTGGTTAAATTAGAAGGTGGACTGCAACCTAAAAACTCAATGAGTATCCTTTCATTTGAGTTGACATAAATAATCGTTGATTTTACTGGCTCGATTGAATCTTGAGTTAAACTGTCGACTCGAACGAACCCAAAATATGAAGGCTCAAACGCCAGGTGTGTTACAAATGGAGGAATTGTATTAAGTCGAAATCGCTTAATCAAAATCGGCGACTTGAATAAATGGGGTTGAACGTGACAGCAATCGCTAGGTTATTAAAGGTTTCAACAAATCGTCAAAAACTTAATAGTTTGAACTTAAACACTTTAAAAATGCTTAGTGTTGTCTTGTCTGGAGCCAAGCTTGAGCTTTCCGGTAAAGCTTGTGAGAAAATGGTCATCGTCATCAGAACTAAATCATATACACAATTTCAAAGTACGTAGAATAAGAGTCCATAGAATAAACGCTAACGCTAACACGCTAATGCTAACACACTCATGTACCCCCGCCGTAGGTTATTACCTGTGTCGCGGGTGGTATGGACTACACATATATAACACATTACAATTACACCCATGACCGGAGTACAAATATTTATCTGTCACATAAATATCTGCCCCGGCCGGGAATCGAACCCGGGACCCCTCGCGTCGCAGGCAGGGTCGCTACCAACTAGGCTACAAGGTCGTCAATTAAAATAATTAAAACTGTTTCATTCTTTACTTTACAAGACATGACGCGAAGACTTCATACACGCAAACATTACAAACTCAATAAAACGCTTGTAAATGCGATTCAGTTGAGCCGGAAAACATCGACTTGAATATTCATTGAGCAGATTTAAAATAAATCCCTATCTTTCTGCTATACTTCCGATAAATAACTACTTGGATTCGCACGTCTTCTCTTCTGTCACCGAGAGCATTACTGTGAGGGACGCGAAACAACGGCGCTACATGGAAATAAAATTCGTTTCAAATTCGAGCACCATTCTTCCTAGCTAGTCGGCAGAATGGTGCGTAATGCATGATAAACAAAACTCTTAGGAACTTCTCACACAACGCTATTTGCAAGCGACTCGGATCTTTTCAATGTATGAAAGCGGCGCGTCTACGATCCTGTCAGTATGAAGTGTCAGATACAGCGAATTTTGAATTGCGTTGCAGTCGCGTTGCTAATAAATAGCGTAGTGTGCGAAGTGCCTCAGCCCCACAGTATGATTCCCTGTATCGTGGGTGCCATGGACAACACGCAAGACAAAAATATACACACCTAGACCCAAAAGTAAAATTTAAACTCATCATAATATTTCCGCCTCGCTGGGAATCAAACTTGAAACACACTCTTGAAAGAGCAAACCGATATCTTAACCATACGGATCGTCGATGGTATACCTAATTTTAAGGCTCCCATAATAGCGTCAACATACTTAATTATGGGCTCATTACTGGAGCACGGATCTTTCCTAATAACTTTGAAGGCCTAGAGCATACTTCACTACAATGTTTGTATAGTGGAACCATAACGTTTATTGCCACACAAAACAATACATTGCATAAAATATATTTTAATGGAATAAAATAGCAAACACGCACCAACAATTCGGCACCAACATTGTGACCGATAAAATAAATCAAATAAAAAGGCCACGCAAAACTTCAACATAAATAGAACAAACTACAAACTAACTGTAATTTTAAACCGTTTTATTGACAATAGAACGAACGCAGAGACCAACATATACAATACTGTATTTTAAATCCTTCAGTTGTTAATGAATCTTTGTTATCTGCCTTCCGTTCACCCAAAAACTGAAGTAAATTTTTAATAACCAATAAAAATTGAAATATACGAATCTTGATACTTGCCAAGTGCTTTACAGTATATGCAAAGTATTTGATACAGTTCATTTATTGGAGTGCAGCGAGTCAGAACCCGATCCCGGTATTCGAATTATTGAAATGCGGGTGAACTTTTACAATTCGTTTGAGCGCCTCGCTTCGGAAAAGATGACTCGAAAGGTATTATTTGGAAACGCTCCAAATTTAAAAAGGCATGCAGTAATTTATTTCGAAGTCATTTTAGTTGGATATTTCGAAATGCCTATATTGTCTGCGTCATGAGCCCTGAACCACTACCGATATTATATTTTGGGGTAACACCATACGTGGGTACACCATATCTCTGAATGCTTAGTGCAATTATTAGGTAACTAGTAAACCCGCCCTCGCTTCGCTTCGGGTAACCAGTCCCTTCAAAAATTTCTATAAATTTTAACAAATTATGTTATTCTGATGTCTAAGGTATATTACTGCAAAGTTTCATGAAAATCCATTCAGTAGTTTTTGCGTGAAAGAGCAATAAACACACACACACACTCACATACATCCTTACAAACTTTCGCATTTATAATATTAGTAGGATTATTTAATATGTACTAGGTACACACTTCTACAATAAGTTCCTTTAAAATTCAAATATTTTCTTACACAGACATAAATATGGAGAATTCCAGGATATACATATTTATGTCACCAGGTGTAAATAAAAAATATACTTACATATACGCTTAACCCCATACCCATAATTATTCTTCCCTGTATTACGTAATGCTTAGACATCTCAGATAATACAATCAGTTATCTTTCATAAGGTATTTATTCACCTTTCTGTTATAAAAAAATCTGCCCTGGGAATCAAACCCTGGTCTAAATATTATAAAACATTCCAGAACTTAATTGCTTCTACTTATCTATAATTAATTACAAGTTGCTGGAAGCGAACAAATAACGCGATTGGGCCGATAAAAAAAGAATAAGTCTCTTTTTTTGTCCATAATTAATTAAACTTAAAAGAAAATGAAATTGGGAAGGGCACAGGGACGGAATTCGTTTCATAAAAGAAAATATAATATATTATTTCTGTATAATATATAATGTTTGAAATTACCGCACCACGTATTTCTTTTACGTCCTTGATTGTTACCGGGGTCACTCACTTGCTCGCGAACGTATGCACATTGTAAACACGAAGGTTCAAGCACAAATTATACAGAAGCGCAGATCATCATCATCATCATCTCAACCCATCATGGCCCACCATTGAGCACGGGTCTCTTCTCAGAATGAGAAGGTTGAGGCCATAGTCCACCACGCTGGCCAAGTGCGGATTAGCGGACTTTACACACCTTTGAGTTTTGCGAACCCTCCGGCATGCAGGTTTCCTCACGATGTTTTCCTTACCGTTTGTAGCAACATTTCGGTTTCGGTTTAAAGATCTTTATTTCTCATAAGATGTTTTACATCATGAGAAACTTTAAACTATGACATGGATAAATTTTATGTCCGGTGTGCATTATTGCGTGTACGTGTGTGTGTATGTATGTGTGTGTGAGTGTGTGTGTATGTGTGTGTGTATGCGTGTGTGTGTATGCGTGTGTGTGTGTATGTGTGTGTGTGTATGTGTTTGCAATGCGTGTGTTGGATATGTGTTTTATTTAAATGCTTAAAACGCAGTAGCGCAGATATAAACCCCCAAACATTGCGCTCTCAAGCAATGGACACACAGGCACCGTTCGCGGACACGATATACAGAACCATTTTGAACCACTATGAACAAAGTTTCGTGCATATTTCGTGTCCGTGAACGGTGTGTATGTGTGTTGCTCGAGCGCGCAGCGTATGAGGCTTTACATCTGTTATGATTTGTGGTTTGAGGTTCGCACGGTTTGATGTTCAACGAAAAACCGTCACAGCTTCGACAGCTTGGAAACCACAAATGTCATCAATTTCACATAAAATCATTAACAAAAATCTTCCTACACTTATGGGTACGTATTTGGAGAATGCGAGTGATCGGCTTTCATTTAAAGCTATCTATCATTGTTCGTTGAATATAACTTGCGTAGTGAGAGCGGTTGTCGATGTCGACTTGGCAAAGAAACTGAAGTTGACTTCCGTGAAATAATATCCAGCTGTGAAGTTCCCATCTTCATAAGTTGTATCCATATGAAATCAGTTTATAAAGCTCTGGCGCGGTGCCAACAAGACGTCCCACCATATTCAATGTATTATTTGCGTACTCAAGTTAACCATAATGTTGCGATACTTGGGTTACTTCATCCAATTCACATTTATACCATGTTTTATTTATTTATACTATAATTTATTTCGAAGCGCTCATAGCCCGGCGGCTTGCGTCAATCCTAAGTGATCAACAAAAGTTAAGCAACAGCGGGCGCGGTCGGTAGTTGGATGGGTGACCGCTAGTGGCAAAATTGAGCGCTTCCGTGCTTCGGAGGGCACGTAAAGCCGTTGGTACAGGTTGTTATCGATAGATAGCCGTTGTCGATGTAGGAGGCCTTCATTTCAAGTGTTGGAAGGGTTTTTACTCGAAGACCTCTTTTGGTAAACTCACTAATTCGTTACGTCACAGTTAATAGAATATTCGTAATTCATTTTCCACTAGGATGACAACGATATAAGAAAGTTTGCCATTTAGTTACGTAACTCTAAGTGCTTGTTCATACTGAACACGCGGGCGCGGTGGCGGGCGCGTGCGCCGTGGACGTGGCGAGCTCGTGTTCACATTGACCGCCAGGCGTTTTGCGCGAGAGTTCAGTTGCGTTTCTACTGAATCGCGCGCTCCGCCGCTAGTTCAGTGTGAACACACACAAACATTTAATGCGTTTGATATGCCGCAAGCGCGCCGCGCGCGTCGTCACGAGCTTGCCCGCTACTTAGACCGCACGAGCGATTCCTGTGTGAACACTTGGATATTACGCCATAATATGTTTGATATTTCGTGACCGCACCCGCCACCGCGCCCACGAGTCAGTATGAATGAGCACTAAGGAGTGTAGGAGTAGGTATTTATATTACTGGTAATGAAACATTACCAAGAAAATAAACACACTCTAAAATGTAGCTTCCTCTTTATGATGACAGCGCGCATTACTTATATTGTTTCAAACAACATTTTATGTTAATATTTGTGTTCTCTGCAAAATCTATTTTACTGAATTTTGTTAAAGGATTCAAAAATAATATATAATTTTAAAATGAAATCGTTTCTAGGTTAGCGATATATTTTGAAACTCAGACTAGTTTTGTTCTATATGTTTCTAGTTGTTCAATTTACATAAAACATTAGCGTAATAAATTTAATTAATATAAAAAATTATGAGTGAAATTATAAAAACTGACAGCCCTATTACGTATAAAAAGTAACAAGTACTTACGATTACATTAATATTATCGCATGGCAGTTCTACTTACCTACTTAAGGTGTGTGTATAAAGGCAGACAAAAAATCAAATTACCAAGAAACAACGATTGAATTCTAAATCCACCTTTATAGCCCTTGAAAAAAATCCATAATAGCATGTAAACATTGTAAACAAATATAGTCTTATTAATTATTGTATTATTCCATTGTTAATTCAAAAACATCCTTTAACCATTATGACTTGAGCCGAAAAACGAACCACAAATCATGTAAAGACACGGCCATATGCCCAGAGAATTCAATATAGCGTCTCTCACCCGGCCGCCCGGATAACGTCGTGTTGACCTTTTGCTTGCCCGAGTAAATCCGGATAGGGACGGAAACGCTCGTAAATAATGTATCCATTATGTGCACGGCTTAAAGGACCCTGTGTTGATTCGTATGGAAATTGAATGTTATATTAGAAAAGATGTTGGGATCTTGAATAGAATATCATAAAATAACGTTTATTGTCGACGGTACGGGAGATGTTGCCCTATGATTTGAATACAGTATGTTTGTTATCAATACTGTGAGTTTAGTTTTATTGGATTGAATGAAAGATTGTGAAGATCGAAACGATATTCTAAGCCCTTTAACATAATGTATTGTACTTTTATTAATATATAAGTACAAGAAAGGTTACTTACTCACTCATCTTGAAATATCGAAAAAGGGCTGCTAGCTAGACCAATAAATATGTTTGGCAAGGTGGTAGTTTATAATTAGGAGATGTCCGCTAATTTCGGATTTGATCATAATCCACACCAGGGGGATAAAATTGGGGTCGAAAGTTTGTTTAAAAATCAGTTAAAGATTACTTAGTAGTCTAACCACCTGGCAACGGGACATTCGCCGATGTGAATATTCGTGCGGTGCGAACGGCGAAGCGTCTAGCGACTGAAATAAACGCGTAGGAATGTACCTTTCAAGCCACGCGCAAAGGCGACCGGCGAAACCGAGCTACTTGTGGCGCGACGAGCGAGCAAACCAAAAGCTTGAATCAGTACGGCGCGAGTCACAGAGTGGAGCGGCAGTCGCGGCGAATAGTTCAGTGATCGAATGATTTTTGTTGTTTTTGGGGCGAAAATGAACATCATGACTTTTGTTGCTGAAATTGTAGTTTGACCAGCTATTTGATTTTGTCCCACAATTATGGTAGAATTTTTATAAGTAGGGTATAATCATTGCTTGGCTTAAGTTGGCTTGGCTGGATAAGTAACTAGACTGCGAAAGAAGAAAACGCACTAGTCGATTCAGGAAGTATTAGAATCTGGTACATCAACGCAGTTGGGAGTCTCTTACATCCCCGGCTCGACTGGGACATATTAACATAACTAGTAAATCCGCCCTCGCTTTGCTTCGGGGAACCAGTACCTTCAAAAATTTCTATAAATTTTAACAAATTATGTTATTCCGATGTCTAAGCTATATTACTGCAAAGTTTCATGAAAATCCATTGAGTAGTTTTTGCGTGAAAGAGTAACAAACCCTCACACACACTCACTCACTCACATACATCCTTACAATATTTCGCATTTATAATATTACTAGCTTTCCGCCCGCGGCTCCGCCCGCGTGGAATTTTGTTAGGTATATAGCGTATTTTTACTGAACTCGACAGTGCTTTTCTTTAGACTTATTTTAGAAAAAAAGATTTTTCAGGCTGAAATCTTATTACAACTTCAATTTAATATCGAACAAAATCGCCCATGTAGTTTAATATTTGCTGCTTTCCCTTCATAAGAAAGTCCAACTCGCTCTTGGCTTGGAAGTTATTTTTCAGGAATTTGCATTTTACGATCCCGTGGAAATGTCCTAAGTAAATTTCCCGTCTCGTATAAATATTTGGAGTACTAAATCTCTATTTAATTTTACACCTACCTATATATTTTTAAGGTGATATTGAAAAAATACTGAAGCACATTTTTTAATTTTAACAAAGAGACTGGACATTCATTTTCAAGTCCCCTTGGAAACTAACGAAAAAAACACAAATTTTCACCCCGTATTTTTAGGGGTTGGAGGGTTAATTCGAAAAAACACTTGATTTTTTATTTAAAACAAAGAGTATTTACCTATTTTCAGCTTTCTATCTTGAAAATTTTATTAAGTCCCATACAATCTTTCACCCCCCTTTTAAAGGGGTTGAGGGTTAATTATCAAAAAAATCTGATACACGTATTCATTAATTTGATTTGAAGTAAGCAACCAAAATTCAAATTTCCAAGTCACTAACTTCAATGTTGTAGAATTTTCATATAATAGTTTTCACCCCTTTCATCCCCTTCAGAATGGAATTTCCAAATCTCCTCTCTTGGTCCCCTACACTCCCCAAGGAACATACAATACATGGCAAATTTCATGTTTCTAACTTAGAAAATGACGGACTTCCATACAAACTTTCAACCCCTATTTTACCCCCTTAGGGGTAGAATTTCCAGAAACGCTTAAATACGTATCTATTAATTTTTAATCAGTTTTTCAGGAATTTGCATTTTACGATCCCGTGGAAATGTCCTAAGTAAATTTCCCGTCTCGTATAAATATTTGGAGTACTAAATCTCTATTTAATTTTACACCTACCTATATATTTTTAAGGTGATATTGAAAAAATACTGAAGCACATTTTTTAATTTTAACAAAGAGAATGGACATTCATTTTCAAGTCCCTAACTTGGAAACTAACGAAAAAAACACAAATTTTCACCCCGTATTTTTAGGGGTTGGAGGGTTAATTCGAAAAAACACTTGATTTTTTATTTACAACAAAGAGTATTTACCTATTTTCAGCTTTCTATCTTGAAAATTTTATTAAGTCCCATACAATCTTTCACCCCCCTTTTAAAGGGGTTGAGGGTTAATTATCAAAAAAATCTGATACACGTATTCATTAATTTGATTTGAAGTAAGCAACCAAAATTCAAATTTCCAAGTCACTAACTTCAATGTTGTAGAATTTTCATATAATAGTTTTCACCCCTTTCATCCCCTTCGGAGTGGAATTTCCAAAAATCCTCTCTTGGTCCCCTACACTCCCCAAGGAACATACAATACATGGCAAATTTCATGTTTCTAACTTAGAAAATGACGGACTTCCATACAAACTTTCAACCCCTATTTTACCCCCTTAGGGGTAGAATTTCCAGAAACGCTTAAATACGTATCTATTAATTTTTAATCAGTAGCCCAAAAATAAAGTTTCATGTTTCTAACTTAAAAAATGACAGTCTTCCATACAAACTTTCAACCCCTATTTCACCCCTTTAGAGGTTGAATTTCATAAAATCCCGTCTTAGTGAGCACTTAAATCCTTAAAAGAACCCGCATGCAAAATTTCACACTCCTAGCACTTGTAGTTTCTGAGATTTCGTGATGAGTCAGTGAGTGACCTTTCGCTTTTATATATATAGAAGTAGGATATTTGTTGATGGCTTAGTACCTGGCTTCTTTTAACAAGACGTCAGAGACTGAAACCAGACCCATTAATTTCAACTTCAAAATATTATTCACTTACAGCTGTTTCTGAATTACTGGATCCATCTCTGGGACCCTTTTGATGACTTTCAATATCGATGATTAGGTAATATTGAAAACAACTCATCAATCTAAATCAAAACAGCTTAAACTCAAGGACATGAAGAAAACGTGTCTTCTTTACGATTCTTCTCTCACAGACTCTGTGTCAATCCTTACTTCCTTACTAATATTATAAATGTGAAAGTGTGTTTGTTTGTTTGTTTGTTTGTTTGTTTGTTTGTTTGTGACGCTTTCACGTCGCAACAAAGCTATTATATGGTAAGGTTTATGTGTGTGGGGATAGTTAGGAGGGTGGAGAGTGACGTAGGCTACTTTTTACCGCGAAAAAACATCCCATTCCCATGGGAAGATCGATGTTTTGTTAGTTGCTAGATATTTATTTTCGGAGTTGTTAATAGATGGCGTTAATTTGCAAGTTCTGAATTACGCTATGAAATACTACATGTAATTTACTTAAGTCATAGGCAAATGTAATAGGCTACTTTAGCTCTGCCTCGAGAACTCCCCGCTCCGGCTGTATTCAGTGTACCGCCCGCCCGCTGGCACTATCCTGTTGGCTGATGTCCGCAAGTTGCTGGACTCGCCGACACCGGTGGTGGGCGCGGGCGACTGGAACTGCATCCGGGGTGGAATAGCCTAGCTGCCAACAGAAGTGGAAGGCTACTTTTTGATGCCGCTGAACAGCACGGCTACACTGCCGAGGGTGTTGCACACCGTTACCGCGGCTCTGAATAAGAGAGAACGCGTGTGTGCAGTATTCCTCGACATGGAAAAGGCGTTCGACCGTGTTTGGCATGACGGCTTATTCTCTACAAGATCTCGCAGTCGTCGGCGCCCCGGAGTGCCGTTAAGGTGATCTCCAGTTTCCTCGAAAATAGAAGCTTCAGAGTAGTGGTTGAAGAGGAAGGGAGTTGCCTGTCCCCGGTCTTCTACGCCTGCTACACCGACGACATCCCGGCGGCAGGGGGGGCGTCGCTTGCCCTGTATGCCGATGATGTGGCGTACATCACTACGTCGCTGAATAGAACCCACGCCATCGTCAAGATGCAGCGTGCGCTTGATGCCCTCCCCGAATGGCTTGCTGCGTGGAGACTGTCGGTGAATGTCGGGAAGACGCAGGCCGTGAACAACAACTACTCTGGAGCTTAACGGACAAGATATCCAATGGGCCCCACAGGCCAAATACCTGGGGGCAAAATCGACGGAAGACTTTCGATGAAGCCACAGGTTACGAAAGCCGTCGCGAATTCCAGAAGCGCGATGGCAGAAACCAGTGCTCTCCTCGAGCCTCCCTCTCGGACTGAAGCTCGGGGTCTACAAGACCTACATCAGATCCCGCCTCACGTACGCGGCACCGGCGTGGTACGCGCTCGCCAGCGAACCGCAGCGCAAAAGGATGCGCGCGGTTCAGGCGATTGCGCTCCGCCGGCTGACTGGTGCACCGAGGTACGTCAGGAACGCCGTCATCCAGAGGGACCTTCGAGTCGAGAGCCTGGACGACTTCATCGAGAGATTGGCACGCAACATGTTCGGGCGTGTCGACGCGTCGCGGTTCCCGCATCTGCAGGACCTGGCGCCGCTCCACACCCGTTCACCGGACCGCTTGCTGACCGCTTGCCGACTTGCTGGTTGCGCGGGACGGGCCTAGCACTGACTGATACTGGGGCTTCGTAAGTCGTCGCCCGGCGCTGATCGGCTCCTGCTGGGCTTCCCACCAGTGGGATTCACCCGGTAGGGCCTCGATCGCCTGGGCGGCGTGGAGATGAACCCCATCCCGTTTAAGACTCTGTGGCCTGTAAAAAGGCCGCCACTCACCGGACTTGACCTATTGGTTAACCACAGATGGACAACCAAGGGCCTTAGAGCCCAACCCAAGGACCGGCCCGTTTTAACGGGCCACGAGAGACACCCCCAAAGGGGAACTAACTGTCCCGAGGGCTCCACACACACACCTCAGACAGGGTGGAGTGAAGAGAGCGAGTAGTAGGCTACTTTTTAGCCTAAATTCCTACGGGAGCGAGACCTACGCGGCTGTTACCTACGGGTCCCGAAGCGAAGCGCGGGCGGTTCTCTAGTATTATATTATATTCCATGAAGCAGGTAAAATTACAAGTTTTGAACTTAAAACCGCCTAATAAAGATATGTGGAGTGAAATGGTTATCAACCATTCTAAATCGATATAGATATTAATCTCTATGCATTAAATATGATAAAAAAAGATTGAAAGTAAGTTTCGAATAGCACTAAACTTAATGTAGTCTACTATAATTATTTTCTTACTTTGGTGTAATTTAAATTTTGATAATCGTCATATTTTTACCGATAATTGCAAGATTAGAATAAATCGAATAATGTAAGAGCCATTAAAATTGGCCCACTTATTCTCTACAGCCGACAAGGGAAAAAACCTTCCTGTGCAGACGGGTAAAAACATGGGCAAAAATAAAATTAGTCTAACATTCATACTTTATCAGAGCTTATCTACTCTCACTCTCAATTCGTCGAAACACGTCTGTATCGTGAAAAATATCATTCTCATTTATAATTTACTTCCATGTTTTGCTCCAATTTTCCTATTCAAAGTTATTTGAAAACTAGAAGTATCTTTTGTGAACGACTTCATGCAATAAGCCGATAATTTTTAATTGGCATCAGATTCTTTGTTTCGCTTTCTATGGCCGACAAATATATAATAGAGGCAATTTACCTAATTCGTGTTAGTTTTGAAGTAAATATATTTTTGGAATTATTGTGTGTTTGTCTCTCTGTCTATCCAATATACATTTGGGGTGCAAGCGGATCACTGAAAAGATTATTTTTTGTTTTAACATTGTGCATTTATATTTTAATCCCACAATTATTTTTGTACATCTTATGGGTTAAGCTAACAATAAATTTCATTATTTATATGCATGAGAGCATGGAGAATATGTAATTGCTTCTCCCCGCTGAAAATAAATTACCAGCGTTCATAATTCGATGTAGTTTATAAGCAAAATTTATGTATTAGAAATTTTAAAACCTTGCCGTCAATCAGCTATGTACCTTAATCACAAGAACGGTAAGCTGGCAATTTGTATGTTAAGCAATTAAAAGGAATGATGTATCAAGCGCGAACGCTCAGTCACTTATCCGACTAAAAAATCCTAACCTCCACTTTGATCGAGAAACACATTCCAGAGCTACGAACGTCAATAGAAACCGGTTCAATTTTGTGGATCAACAACCAAATCCAGAACTAGGTCATTCAAAAGTTACGAAGTGCAGAACATAGGCAGCAATGGTTGCGGTAACAAAAACATGTCGAAACTGACGTCTGAAACGCGTTGAATTAAACATCCCACTAACCAAATCCCTAGCGGAATTGACTTACTGAATACTAATAACAAGGAGCTATGTGAGCGAAAATTTGTTTAATGCGTTCAACGGTTCAGTAATTATTTGTGAGTAGTTTGTCAGTGTCACTTGTTTTATAATGGCGCTCATCTTCATTCACGCGATTATGCATACCCACAAGTGAAGGACTTTGCAAATGTTTATGTCAAGTTTTGTAAAATTTCGTGGTATTCCAAGCCGTCAAAACTGTGAAAATTCGTACTATATACAAAAGTTCGCGAGCATGTGACGGAATGCAGTATGAAACGAGTAAAATCGTATCTCGTAGACAAGTGTGCCATAATGTACATAGCGTTCATGAGTAATTAAATGACAAAGATGAATAAGAAAAGGCAACTACCACCAGTTTCACTGATTCTGGTTGTGATTCTGAAACGACAATATAGGAAAAATAATTAAGTAAATACAATAGGTCCAGTGGTAAAGACGAATAAATGACGAATTTGAATGTGAGTAGCGTTGGAAATGTGTTGTAAGAGATATTTGACCTGATAATATAATAGTAACTTACCTTTAACAGATTTAACGTTTTATTCCGTTTCGTAACGCTTTTCATTTTCGTCGGATTTACTTCCCGACCGTCTCATTGCATTCCGTTAAATGCTATTCCACTCTGCTACATTAATTTTATTCCATTTTATTCTGTTCATTCCTTATTCATTTTGTTCAGTTAAAATATTTTGCATTCCATTGTTTTTAAATTAGGAAAAATGTAAGGTAATGTTACCTTTGCTTTTCATACCTATTTAATTATTTTATTATCAGTAGCAACTTGTAAATTATATATTTTTGACATAAAACAATCGTGAAACGACCAAAATTACAGTTTATTTCATATTAAACCGTTAACGCTGAGCGAGTTCGATAATACACTGGAATCAATTGACCGCTCTTGAAACATCAAAGCGAATTTATAAACAGTTACAGCGAGTGGATGTTATTGTAAAGCCACGTGGTCTGTTAGCTTTCGAGAAATACTTATTAGTATTATGCGGTATTGCAACAGATTAAATTTGCTTTACATCCGTTGCAAAGCAAGCAAACGCGTATTTTTAATTTTCATTACTCGATCGAAAAATGTTAATGATATGGAAATATGTGGTTATCTGTTTTTGAAGGATTTTAACACTTGGTCAATTTATCGATGGGTCCTATGTATATGGGCCAAAATGTAAAATTAGAACTTTACAGGAGAGGCTTCCAAAGTTTCAATTTACTATAACTTTAAATTGATAAAACCGAAGTTCCCGAATCTTTGCTTATTTGCTAAGAAAACTATTTCCCTCATTTACACTGTAGTATTTTATACATACATTTATCTGGTTTTTTTAAATGTCACATTGGCCCTTCTACGTTAGTTTTTGTTAAAAAATTTTTTTTTTGAAAACACCCTAAAAGGGCCGATATACCATGTTGGCCATTATACGCGTATTACCTACGCTAATTAGCATAATGTATATATTTTTTTAATTTTTTATCTATAAAATCAATAAACGATTGAAGTAATTGATAATTCATTAATTAGAATATAATATAAAATCTTCGTTTTAATTGTTGTTTTCATTTCCCAAAGCCAAATTCACAAAATTCCGACATCTAGACATCTTAGCGTGATAATTAGATGTCATTTTTACATATTAAACTAAATTGTAACCCAAAAACACAACAATTACATTTCGTATTCATCTTTATTCATGACAGTGCGGCCGATGCTCCGTTCAACGTATAAGTGTCAAATTGGCTGATTGGTCCAAACTATAAAGAAACGCGCGGGAAACTCCCCGCGTATAAATCTCTAACTACGCTTAGGACCTTATACGTTTAAATTCATGTTACATATGCCGTTATACCGTAATAAAAAATCGTGTTTCTATGCTGAAATCTTTTTTTTTTAATAGCTCACATGATTCATTATATCGATAAGATGCGTTACCCACAAAAAAGCCAAAATCGCCAAATTGCTAGTTTGGCCCATATACATAGGACCCATCGTTATAGAGCTGCAGATTTGAGTTTTTCTTAGCTTGCGGTAGGATTTTAATGTTTCATAACATTTTATTAGTATTACAATTTTATTAATTCCATAAATATTTTTCATGAAATGAAAGAAAATAACTATTATACTAAGTGCCGTCACTAGTAGTGACTCACTACGCTTCAAAAATCTATGGCCAATAGACTTTTCTTAAATCGACATTTCATTCATTTGTCAACTGACTGAAAAATATACCGTAATACTAATAATAATACTGAACTCAAATCGCTTTAGCCGTTTCTGAGATGGGCAGTATAAAGCTCATACATAGATGAACAGATAAAGCGAAATTTGGGTTCATTTTAGAAATAAATACCACCAATAAAAGATATTTTTAAATATCCATCACATAAACACGTGCGTCATATGGATCATTCGAAGCTTACACAATTTACCGAAAATTCCATAATCCTACGAACTACCCAACGAAAAATCGAAGTTTTATCATAACGACTGGATTCGTGGCGATCGCAGCTCATTTTTCAGAATCGTTTCAGCTGCGCACTTGTAACTACGAAATAAACTTTCTTCTGTGATTTTCCGAAGCTCTCTTACATAAACTTCAAGAAAGGCATGAAAAAAGCTTACCTTCCGAGCTGGCAATACTTTGATGACTCTTGTGTTGTTGTTCGAGTCTTTAAGCGACGGTTAAAACTTATCAGATAACCATTCCAACCCAGGTCGCTACTCATTACCTATAATTTGACGAATGATCATAATTATGACAAAAAATTACACAAATCAAATGAGAAATGACTGCTATGTATAGTTGAAAGCATCGTGATCAATAACAAAGCCTGACCAGGAATATAGAAAACCTGCATTGAGGGCGGTAAAGTTTCCTTTTTTATGGCAACAGTAGTTGCAGTAACGTTCGTGTCATTTTCATATCAGTCGGAAATGTTATTTAAAGGAATATTTTTTTAAAGGGAATGTTATTTTAACACATAGATAACCACATTTCTTTCACAATTTTGAATAGTTTTTGGCATATTAGCACAAAATAGTCACTCAAAGTAATAAAATAAACCACGACAAACAGCTCACTGACAAGCATGTTACGAATGACGTTCGGAAAGTAAGTGCTGCCAGTAAAATAAATTAGGTTTTATATATTCCTGGTCTCTCTATACATATTATTATATTACTTGTTAACTTTTATCTGTTATTAATATAAACAGTTCTCGTTTAGCCGATGTAACTTTTACTGAATGCTCAAAACGGGCGGCGGGCCTCTTTTAATTTCCTTTAAATGTGTACCAATTTAACAGTACATAATTAATTAGTGTTTGAATGTTCCTAATTAATTTACTCGAATCGTAATCTTATCCAACCAGCCCAGATAGCTGTTATAGTTTCAGAGCTTGCAAATCAAAATCCGTAGCTCAATAGATAAACTAATCAGTAATAAATTCTCTCATCACGGTCGAGTTCTAAAGGAGGTCATTATTGTGGACTAAATTTTATGTTGTTTATCAATCCGTTGTTAACTAACTAGGAGATTGTGATGGCGACGAAAAAAAGATACGTCAAGACGCTGATATGATCTATTATTATTAATATCAAACTAAAGCAATGACAGCAACAACGACACTGGGTTGGCCACTAACCCCTCCACCAATCCGCACTGGAGCAGCGTGGTGAAGTATGCTCTAGACCTCCTCAATAATGAGGAGAGACCCAATGGAGAGAGAAATAAGAGGAGTGCTCAGTAGTGGGCTATTAATAGGTTGTAGCCAAAGCAATACTGTAATATTTATTATTTAGTAGATCCATTTGTCAGTCAGTTTATGTGCGTTTCCATCTACTAACCTCAGATACAGTTTTTTCAATCGGTTTAAAAGCAATAGTATTTTCAAGAATCCCGTCTAAATATTGTACTGAAAATTACAAAAAATAGAACCCAAATTTAAAATGTATTGTAGGTATTAAAATTATTGTAGGTATTTTGGCTGCATTATGCACGTCGGTTAAAAGAAAAATGATAAAAAAAACTACGTTTCCCACCGACGCGGCGACGCGAGGGCGCGGTTAGAAATATAAATCACATGCATAACGTTCAAGTTAACTCTATTAGTTAATGAAAAGTGCACCCACGAATGGGGAAGCTCGTGAACGTAGCTTCCGCACCCTCCCTGATCGATATCTAGTGGTCACGACGTAGCACGTAAATTAAATACATTAGAAATATATTTGGGGTAATCCTACTCCTACTAATATTATGCGAAAGTTTTAAAGATTTGTGTAGGTGTGTTTGTTACTCTTTCATGCAAAAACGATTAAACGGACTTTTATGAACCTTTGCCGTTATACAGCTTTGACATCAGAATTAGATAAAACTTATAGCTTTTTTTTATTCGGTTCTAACATAAGATAACTGTCAAGTAAGTCGGAAAAACGGGCTGGTTCCCCGAAGAAAATTGTGGGCGGGTTTACTAGTATAATATATTTTTACAAATATATTTTCACTTGGCAACGGTTTCGGTTTGAAACTGTAAATTAATCCAACAGCTATGAAATTGTTCATATAACAAAATTTTAACAAACCCCAATACGAAACGAAGCGCTACAGAAATGTTCGTGTAGATTTATTACTATGATTAACAAATAACATTTACATAATAAATGTGGGGAAATGGCGGGATTTCCCGTCGTTTGTGGTATTAACTTAATGTTATCGCATTGTTGGACCGTACGTGGCTTTGTATCATTTGTTATCTGTATTCCAATAGGTAATGTTGGGGAAAACAAAAATAATGGGGATGATAATAATCAAGCTCTTATCTTACATATTAAACCACTCTATTTGATCAATGTCCGATAATATTTCAAAAACACTATTATTATGAGTATTTATTTGTGTGTTACGTTGATAAATTCATATTTTTATATTTATAGTCTCCGTTTTTATGTTATTTATTTGAATAAAGTTGATTCATTTACGCGAGATGTGGTGTACCTGAGTTGCCGAGTTTGGAATAGCCATTTTGGGCTGAAAACAAATTTATTACCTGAGCTTACAGATCAATTTCGCTTGTCAACAAAACTTACTTGCAATATTTTAAATTCTAGCCGTCTGTGTGCAGTGTAATTTAAACACAGGGGCCGAAAACTGGCATTTGTATGGAATGTAATAAATAACTCCATATCGAATATAAACGTTATTTAAGGTATGGTGTTGAATCTTTGGAATCTGATAAGTTACTTTCATTATTGAATCCTTGTGCTAGAGAAAATATTATAAGTATACCTATAAGTATAGTCGTACAAGGATCTTTTGGCGCGTGCCTGACGTGAGGGTGAAAGAGACAGTACCTTACAGTTTGCCTTCCCTGTAAGGCGCTGTCTCTGTTACCCACACGTCATCCACGCGCCAAAAGATCGTTGTAGGACCGACCCGAACGGCGCAATGGTTAACGCCGGATCGCTGTTTGTCAAATTTGAATGATGAGCCATTCTCGATCTGGGTGTGTGTCCTTGTCTTGTGTGTTGTCCATGGCACACACGACACAGGGAATCCCAGTGTGAGACTATGAGTATACATATAGCGTTATTTATTTATAAGGGTGTGGTATCATTATTTGTGATTTATTTATTTCTAAAGGACTGGAACTCGCTATTTGATTACCAAATGAACTACTGATTCGTAAGGTAAAGTTTTGATTGGTGCTCCAATTGGGTCGTGTAAACAAACAGTGGGTTGAGTGCGGCTCGTTTTACCTAACACAGTTTGGCTCGTGTGCGTGGCTCGGAATAGTTTGCACTCGTTCGGTCTGTTTCGTTATAATTTGCCCCGTAGCATTGCGAGGGTTTTCGGGTTTCACTCTAGGCTGGATACGGGGTATGTTGCAAATAAATGTTTGTGTTGAAGACGTGGGTACTAATGTTACTGATTTGCGTTTTTCATAATGATTTATCGAAGTAAGTGCTATATTATAATTTTATTTTGGAAATTAGACACTTTCGGGGTTATAACCCAGAGACTGTTCGGAAGTTCCACATTCGAACCACTTGGTTATTTTAACTCTTTATTTCCGACTTTCCGATTTCCGATTTTTATTCCAATTTGATTTGGTACTCACATTAAAATAAATCGGCCCCTATAATAGATAAAAAAATGCAAAGTCAACGAACTGTGAAACACCAATAAAGTTCGGTATTAGCATAACATCCAACATCGGTGGTACCAGAGGTCCTGACCCACATCTACATTAAATAACAGATGAAATATGTCGGCGAATAAAATACACGAGAACCAGATGGAATCCGACACATGGGTGATCCGTAGCGGACACAGACACGCTCTATATACTCGCAGCCATGACACAAGAATTTGCATAGGATAATAGTTGTGTCCTACTTGCAAGTAGATGGCTGGTTGGCCTCACTTTTAATATATCAGGAAAAGATTGGATTTTCCAATGGAATTTTTTGCTGAAAATGCATTTATGCGATGCGCTTTCCGGAATTCTGGATTAGCTGGTATTGTTGAAGGAAATTTTGAAATTTTCAGTTTTACAATAATACAATATTTGTAATTCTATGATGAAGCGCGATGAATCATTATTATTTGTTATAATATAATTATGTAATTATGGTTATAATAGTCCGTAGTAAAAATACAATAATAAATAATGTCCATATTAATTATATCGAATATGAATGGTTTAGTTAACCACGAATAAATCCGTTTGCATTTATGTAACTATTCATAAATATCATAATATACCTATTATCATCCCACTCTCTCATAGATTTCTTTAACATAGATGTCTTAGGAATTAATTATATTACTTAGCAATTTTTTTTACTTACGACATTGTTAGGAACTATTTTATGCATATCGAGTTGCATATTTTTTTTCTCTATAAATCTTCATAATTACTATCATACATCACACCTATCATTTGTTTCCGGGCATCCGATGTTGATCATCAATTTATTGAAAAAAAAACCTCGCAACTAGTTTCAAATGCTTTCAGACGTGAAAACCTTTGGCTGCCCTCAAGAAATCGAATCTGAGACAAGAACGATCGAATACTTATAGCGAATGCTTTAGCCGTTTACGTACATATTCGCAGTTTTCACCTCTATTCATACAGTATCTAAATCTCATCAAACTTATTTGAAATGACTGTACATATCCTGAATAATGCATAACTTTGCGCGTGTTTTCGTTCTTCCTGATATAACTTCACTCGATCGATCTACTATTGACACAAGCCGATGCTTCGAGCTTCACTATAATATAATATTCTTCTATCTATTCACGACGTTACGTTAACATAAACTTATTTAATTTCCGACTTATTTAGTTAGTTAAACTTATTTAGTTTATACGGCTGTGAGCATTTCATGAAAATTAACCGCTGCGAGAGTTATTATCTCATATTATGATAAGTTAACTTTTTAACCTCCACCCCGACGCAAAGAGGGCTGTTATAAGTTTCATCTGTCTGTCTGTGTGTCTGTGAGTCTGGGTATCTGCGTGTCTATCTCGTGGTATCGTAGCTCTCAAACGGATTCACCGACCATATTTTTTTATTTATTTGACAAAACGTATCTTTGTGGTGATTTTAGCTATATTTAATAATTGGTAGAGATCAGTCCAGCAATTTGAAGAAAATCAGCTCCTTTCCAATATGATGTGAGGCATTTGGCATTTTAACGCCATCTAGAATGCATGCAGTGAACAATTATCGACGGAGGAAAGTTAATTGACATTAAGTCAAGTCACATTCTGACCCTAAAAGGATAAATTCGGCCCTGGGATTTGAACCCGGACCCTCCGAATAGAAGGCCGAAGTCTTTAACCCCTAGGCTATCACCGCTACTTAAAAAATTAAATTAAAAATTTAAAAATCCTCCGACCCGTTTTGCGTCGGGGGTTAAAAATATTATATTATTGTAAAACTGAACATTTCGGAATTTCCGGAATGACTTTCTGAAAATATTTGTTTCTACATTAAAAAAAATCAAGTACTTTCAAGAGATTTGTTAAAATACTCCCAAACATGAAACCGCAGTAAACAGCCTAGCATTATAATATTGTTTATGTCCAGGCACAAATGACGTTGACACAATTTTCCGGTGAATGGATTCCATCAGCTTTCGGTGCCGTGAATGCGATCGCTGGAAGTGAATGAGCAGACGTATTGAGCATTGTGAACCGTTAATTGACAATTACGAACATTGATTTCATGCATACATTCAAACACTTCATAGATATTTATGTCAATAAAGCAACACTACACACTTATTATAACGCTTCACAGTCATACCCCCACACTAGGATTCCCTGTGTCGTGGGTGCCATGGACAACACACAAGATAAGGACACACCCAGACCGAGAACGGAAGTTTAAACTCATCATTCAAATTGCCGCTTCGCTGGGAATCGAACCCAAAACACTCGCAACAGTGATCCGGCGTGTAAACCATTGCGCCATACGGCTCATCAGATAAAGTAGAGTATTTTTGAAATTTAAATTAATTAAATAAAAATTAAATAAAAATTTTTGCACACATAGGATCGATGGGGACTTTTGACATTACATTGGTAATAACTTATTTGACGTCTATACCAATTTTCAGCTCTATGCGAATTTTTCCTACTCAAATATTTATTTTGTTTGGACTGTAATGTAATTTCTCCGTCATTAATGTGTAAAGTCTAACGTCGGAGTAGCTCGTAGCGAACATGCTACGCGCGTAGCAGCGTAGACGCGGCGTAGAGCTACGTATTGAGGTCGTGATCGAATACGTGACTCAAATCGTATGGACTGGGTTTCCGAGCTAAATGGGGTTTTATCCACAGCGCCGATTTCTCTGTAAGCTATAGCTCTGTGTTCGATTTTTAACAGACTTCAAAAAAGGAGGTTCTCTGTTTGACCTGTATGTATGTATGTATATTTGTGCGCGATTATCTCGCGTTTGGTTGAACCGATTTTGATACGGTTTTCAGCATAGCATTTGTCAAACTTAGGAAAAGGTTTTAAGCATATTGTTTGGCTGAACCAATTTTGATACGGTTGTCAGCATGTATAATGATCTGATAAACAATCAGACTTAGGAGAAGGATTTACAAATATTAACCACGTTTAACTGAACCGATTTTTACTTTTCGGCGTCAAAGTCGGTTCTATTTTATTAAAAGTTATTAAGACGTCATAACAGTTAAACTTTTACTTATCCTACTTAACCGCTGAGACGCAATTACATACATTACATTGAGTGAGGTACATATTTATAACGTTTATTTTTTATACTTTTCGTAATATCTTTGATATAATTATAACATTATGAATGCCCCTTAATTACAGTTAATGCTACCTGTGCGAATTCAACTCACCGATTTATATGCTTTACAGTCTAAACATCAATGACAAAAATCACACAATAAGTGCTCAATCATAACAGTAATTGTGTTAGTACGCGAGCATGTTACTCCTTCAATAAAATATTCGGTAAACATGTTCGGGCATTCATTAATCTTTTGGCGCTCGCCGAAGTCTCCGTATCCATCAAACATTCAACTGGTGTTTCGGAGTGCTTCTTATATAGGCGGTGTCCCACGTGAGCGACGAATACGACGCGACGCGACGTTGCGATTCTGACGTACGCGATCAAATCAACGGTATCCCTACTTGCGTCCTATGTGACAGTCTGCGACAACACGCGACGTTGTCATTGTCGCGTGTGGCATCGCGCCGTGTTGCGTAGCGTCGCGTCGTATTCGTCGCTCACGTAGGACACCCCGATACGCTTTCTGGCGTATTATAGCGAAATGTGTTCGCTATAATACACTTGTTTTTTTATGGAATTAAAATAGCAAACGAGCATGCAGCACCACCCTTCCATTGCCGCCCATAACAACTGTGACCGACCTAGAACTAAACTCAAAGGGACTAGGATGGTTAGTCTAGTTAGTAGATGGTGTTAGAATATTAGTTGGTTAGTTTGTTAATAAGTATGAGGACAGAGACTGTTAGTGTTAGTTTTGATTGTTACACTGATATCCCGTGGTTTGAACTAATAACTTATATTTAACACAAAACTATCTGACTTCAAAATCGATGATATCTTTGACTCGAAGATTATCCGATACATGAGATTAGATGGGTGGTGCGTGTCTTGGTGTGTACCTGACTTTTGATTAAAAAACGAATTATGCCATTCGGAACTCCCAGTCGAAAGAATTGAGTTAACGACCTTAAATTAAATACGCATTATATTAATAACTCAAAAACAACCCCGTTTCGACTGATGTCACACAAATTTAATATGGGTCCAAACATTAGTATTTATAAATTTGCGAATACAAGAAGAACTTGAAATCGGTTTACCCTGTACAAATTTATAAGTTAGCAGACAAAATAAATAGTTATCATTGCTTAAAGATAGCAAGGTCACACGAAGAATTACCGTTCACGAAAGAAAAATTCAAAGAAAAAAATCTACATTAGTTTGGGAAACAAACAAAAAGACGTGCACAAATATTTACAATATACTAAGAGTAAGCGTAAGTACTAGGATCCCAGAAACCAATTAGAAGTAGATCAAATTACTTCGGAATCAAACCGCAGTGTTTGCCGGACGATAACAGAACGTTCAATATGTGCGGCGATCAAACACACATTAATCTTGTGGCGCGTTCCGGATTTTATTTATTTTACTGATATTAATGTTTCTGACTGTACTAATTATAATTCTCTCATTAATCTCGTATTTTTGTGTGTAAACATTGTTCATGAGTAATGAATCACATGTACCTACGCAAATGCGTGTACGTCCTCAGGCGCTTTTCCTGTTATTTTATTTTTAAATTGAACTGAAAAGTAACGTACTGTAAGATTTTTGTCGTTGAATTTTATGGGCACAAAATAGCGGCTACCATGAAACAACTTGTGATAGATTCGAACCTTATGGCGCAATGGTTACTGCCGTACCGAACCGACGTTAAAAGGTGTTCGATTCTCACCAAAGTTGAAGTTCTCATGTCAAATTCAACATTTCTGATTTCGGTCTGGGTGTCTTCTTATCTTTTGCCATAGAGCTGATGCGTCCACATAGGAGCTATGTATGTAGCTCTATTTAAGATATAAAAACAAATAGTATTTTAACACAAAAAATTCAGCAATTAACACGAAAACAAGTAAAATACAAAAACACTCGTATTGGATTTTCGCCAATCCATTGAGAGTGAGTTTTTGTTTAAATGTTGCAACAAAGCGTGGCTAACGTCGACTATAACCTCAATAACACTTTTTAAATGGTGTAAAAGTAGCATCGATTAAATTGTTCGCCAAATAAATAAATCTGTACTGCAAATGGCGCTTACAACATTTGGACACCACGACAAAGTTCCGAACCATTGGACACTTGGGTGACAAGAAAAACCGAGGTGAAATCGATAATCGTTTAGAAGGTTACTGCCACATCTTACCTAGAAGGTTACTGCCACATCTTACCTAAGATAATAAATGCTTATTTGGCAAAGGAAGATCCCGCCAGGTGAAACTGCGATGTATAAAACTTCGATAGCGTGGTTCAGGTTTTGTGACGGCAAAAGGACAACATCACGTGACTAGGAGAAGTCCTTGTCGCACCTCAGTTGTTGTTGTTGTTGCTGCTGCTGCTGTTGTTGTTGTTGTTGTTGTTGTTGTTGTTGTTGTTGTTGTTGTTGTTGTTGTTGTTGCTGTTGCTGTTGTGAGTTATTGCCATACCTCTGTATGTACACTTAAGCCACTTATAGTTTTACTATAAGTACGAGGAATAGAGGAAAGAAATCAAACAATTAGAGTTTATACTCGTATATGATTTGTAGTGTCGATATATAAAATCGGAAGAGTAATGTGTCGCGGGCCCACGTACAGCGATTTTCCGTGTGACGGCGCGAGTCGATACGAGTGCTCAGTACGCCTCACAGGTTTCAGCAAACATTACCGCACCGACACGTGGTGTTTGCGTTTTTTGTTTGACTACTCGTCGGGGCCGTTATACCTATTATGCTATATCCTGTAGATTAGCCATTCAAACTTTTACCTTAAGAAACGTTTAGTTTACAGCTGTGGTACTTTTGCAGGTGGTAGAGCCTAGACCTCACCCGGGAAGTACCACCGCCCGCCACGGTACTTAGTACCATTCCTACCGTGTAAAAATTGTTTTAAGAACAATTGCGTTCCGGATAGGAAGGTGTGGAGCCGGTTACACTTTTTTAGAGGCGACCATCTCAGTCCTCAGGGGTAGCAACGCATCTGTGACCAAATTAGAACGGGACTCATTGAGTCTGGTTCTGAGTCGGTCACAGTTGTCATGGGCGGCAGCGGAAGGTGGTGCTGCATGCTCGTTTGCTATCTTAATTCCATAAAAAAAGTGGTAGACAAACGAGCGAGTCACCTGATGATAAGTGATCACCGTCGCTCATGGAAATTGGCAACACTAGGGACATAAACGCCAACGTAACACGTATATTTGTATCATCCTCTGATCACACGAATCTTTTATAGATATAATAAAATTGTAACTGATCGCTGCCTGTTTGTGCACGCTAACCTCAGAAACGGCTGAACGGATTTTTATGGGACTTTTACTAGGAGATAGAGGAGGTTGTGCAGCATCTTATAGGCTACTTTTTATCTCGGAGTTTCCGTGATCGGGATTCACGCGAGAAAAACTCCTATGTACGACCGAAGTCGCGGGTAACAGATAGTTCTAAATATATTAGAACATTTGTGTATGTAACATAGGTATAGTTTATGGTGACAGTGACACAGGTTCTATCTTACCGCAGGTGTAAGTGATTGTTTATTTATTAAGGTTAAGCTCATTGCGGTAGGAGTTAACTGAGCCGCACACACGCTATTATTAATAACAATAATTTAAATATTAGACATAATATTATAACGAGTATAATTACTATACATTAGAACATGTTTCCCATGACAACTTTGATCAAGACAGAATAATATTCAACTCTAAATTGGGGTGGATTAGTCAATTAGCAGGCGGTATTGGAACGTTAGTTGGTTAATTCGTTAATAGGTATGAGGACTTTGTTAGTGAAGTAGTTAGTCCTAATAGTCGTTAGTAAGTCTTGTTCTAATTAAGTCACAGATGTATTATGTCACTAACTACGACAAAAAAAATACCTGTTAAAATGTGAGAAGATCCAACATAATTAATTAATCCACTTTGTGACTACTCCTTGATTACAAAATTTTAGGTATGGCGTCGTTTATTTACTGTAGTGTTAAGTGGATTACGTAATTTTCCGCGAAACGTCTTTGAAAAGGAAATGTGCGATTTTAAACACCGCATTGATTGAAACCTACGTAGAAAAATATATCCAACGAGATCAATCAACGCGCTAAGAAAACTAACGTGATTCAAAGAACTTTCAATCGACAACGTGTATACAACAAAATCCCTGTTCACTACATTTAAAGTGTGTATCTGCTGTCAATCACTATTCCCATGCCTTCTGTTTTATTTCGGTAGTCAACTTGAACGTTTTCATATAAACTGTTAGTGTTTAAAAAACTAAGAGGATATAGGGCTCCATCCATCTTTGAGTCCGAGCTAACTCTTTTGTGAAGCCGGTTACACTTTTTTTGCGGCAACCATCTAAGTCCTCAAGGGTAACGCATCTGTGACCGAATTGGAACGAGACTCATACTAACTGTAGTGTATTGTGACAACCCTGGCGCATCGACTTCGCTACGCCGAAAACAATAAACAATAGGGGCCATAAACATGTCGAGTCAACAATAGAACAATAGCGCGCTTGCCCGTACGCACGACGCTTCGACCATTACGGCAATAGTCATACGGGCGAAACTCGGTTGCAAGGAACGTTCTCGAATTTTATACGAATCGGGTCCGTCCGGAATTAGCGAGAAAGTTCTGGATTGGCGTGAATGGTGCGTGAGTGGTATAAAAAGGGGCGATCGATCAAGTGCGGACATTCTAGTTTCGGAAGCGAAACCAGGAAGATACCAGCGATACCTACGAGCGAAGTGAAGTGATTTCTACGAGCGATACAGTGTTCGACGAGTGTGTTTACGAGTACCTACGTGCATAGTGTTGTAGTGTGTACTGTGTACAGTGTGTAATTGTGTATCTACGAGTACAATAAAGTCTTTGTGGTACATTTTGGCATTTTCTCGAACCCCATACTCCTGACACGTAACAATTGGTGACAGAAGCGGAATGCCTGTAGTACCGCAAAGTGAAGAAGGGATTCGTACGCGGCGGCAGACGGCATTGGATGCCGCGCGGATGGAGTCGCCGGGTCGTGACCGCACGGAAACGGTGACGACCGCTGGACCTTCGACTACATCAGCTGCATCAGTACCGACACCGAGTGCATTCGATATGGCCTCTTTATTAGAAGCCATACAGCGGAGCCAGCGCGAGGCGATGGAAGCCATGCAGAAGAGCCTGGAAAGTAAATTGGAGAGCCAGCGCGAAGTCATGGAGAGCCAGCGCGAAGCCATACAGCGGAGCCAGCGCGAAGCCATGGAGAGCCTGGAAAGTAAACTGGGGACAATCGATGCAAAGCTGGATGGTTTCCAGGGAGAACTGAACGTCGTGAAGGAAGACCTGGAACTAGTAAAGTCGCGTACATCCGAGCACGACCAAGCCCTTAACAGCCTCAGTGCGACAGTAAACTCCTACGAAACTAGATTCATGGAGTTGGACAATAAGCTGCAAAAAATAAGGGTTTTGGGCACGGCAGCAACCAGCCCATGTCCTGGGGCCCCGAAATTTAAGGTCCCAAGTTTCGACGGCACGACCTCGTGGACGGCGTTCAGGCACCAGTTCGAGGTAGTTGCAAGTGGGAATGGCTGGGAGGACGAGCACTCGTTGGCGGCACTCACCCTAGCTCTACGAGGAGAGGCACTGCTGGTGCTTGAGAACCTGCCCGCCGAGCGACGCACCTTGGAGTCACTATTTAAGGCCTTGGAAGCTCGATACGGGGAAAAGCACCTCGAGCACGTGTACCGCGCGCAACTAAAAGACCGAGTACAGAAGTCGAGCGAAGGACTGCAGCAATGGGCTACGGAGATCGAGCGCCTCGTACGCCGAGCCTATGCGTCGAGTTCCACACCGGTTGAAGACAAAGTGTTAGAGGCGTTTGTCAGCGGTATACGGGACCCTGAAGTGAGAGCAACGGTGCGCTTGGGTCATCACGCCACGTTGGAAGCAGCTTTAGCGCATGCCCTTGAAGTAGAAGCTGTACGAAGCGACTGTAAAGGTTATAAGGTGCGCGAAGTCGTAGCGACGATTCAACCTCGTACTGGGCCTATCTGCTACGGATGCGGTGAACGAGGTCATATTAGGCTTAGCTGCCGGGCACGGAAACAACCGAAATCGGTGTGGAGGGCTACGCAAGTGCAGGAGCTAGAAGCCGCCGCCGCCGCTAAGAAGACTGCCAAGCCTCCTACGAAGACCTCGACAGCTACTCAAGTCGACACCCAGGAGCTAGAAGCCGCCGCCGCAGCTGCCGCCGCTAAGAAAACCGCGAAGCTTCCTACAAAGATCTCGACGGCTACCCAAGTCGACACCCAGGAGCTAATAGCCGCCGTCGCCGTTCTCGCCGCTACGAAGACCGCCAAGCCTTCTACGAAGACCCCGAAGGCGCCCAAGCCGAAGAATGCCGACGCCCTGTTACAACGCACATACCCCGAAGAAGGTCGACGTTGCTTCAAGCATGAGGGTAAAGAAGAGGTCAGGGTGATAAGGATGCAGGACCTAGACGAGTCTTGGGGAACGGAGCAAGTAAGCCAAGCTCAGAAGGAAGACAAAGACCTCAGCCTGATCATGGAATGGAAAGCCAAAGGACAGAGGCCCCTATGGAGTGATGTGTCAGCATCAAGCGCGACGACTAAGGCATACTGGGCTCAGTGGGACAGCCTTGTATTGGAGAATGGCGTGCTGTACCGGAGCTGGGAATCACTCAACGGAAGGGAACGAACCCTGCAAATGGTTATTCCTAGGAGTAAAGTGGCTGATCTGCTGAAGCTCGTACACGATGGCACTTCTGGTGGGCACCTCGGCATCAAGAAGACCCTCGTAAAGATACGAGAACGCTTTTATTGGGTGCGGTGTCGAGAGGACGTTGAAGACTGGTGCAGAAAGTGTACAGTGTGCGCTTCAGTGAAAGGGCCCCGCACTAGATCCAAAGGGAAACTACAGCTGTACAACGTCGGAGCCCCTTGGGAGAGAATCGCCATAGACGTTGCTGGGCCATTCCCTCAGACGGAAGACGGGAATAGATTCATCATAGTGGTTCAAGACTACTTCAGTAAATGGCCGGAAGCGTTTGCAACTCCGAACCAAGAGGCGAAGACCGTGGCCAAGAAACTTGTCCAGGAGGTAGTATGCCGCTTTGGTGTACCATTGGAGTTACACAGCGACCAAGGCAGGAACTTCGAGTCGACGTTATTCCAGGAGATGTGTGAACTTTTGGGAATAAATAAGACACGTACCACACCGGCGCATCCTCAATCTGACGGCATGGTGGAGAGATTCAACCAAACGTTGGAAAATCACTTGGCCAAGGTCGTCGAGGAACATCAGCGAGACTGGGATCGGTACATTCCTCTGTTCCTGATGTCGTATCGGTCTGCCATACACGAGTCTACGGGATTTACACCGGCTAAAGTTAACTTCGGAAGAGAAATGCGTCTGCCATTGGATTTGCTTACCGGAACACCGCCAGATGCCCCGAAACCAACCGTTGAATACATCGCGGACTTACGGGAACAATTGGACGAGACACATGATCTTGTAAGGGAGCAATGTTTGAAGACCAGCGAAAAGATGAAAACCCGGTACGATCGCGATGCTCGGAAACATGGTTTCAAGGAGGGAGATTCTGTATGGTTGCACAATCCACTGCGGAGGAAAGGGAAGTCTCCGAAGCTACAAGCACGATGGGAAGGCCCTTACACAGTTGTCACGAAGATTAACGACGTGACCTACCGGATCAGACAGGGGGACAGAAGAAAGCCGAAGATCGTGCACGTGGACAGATTGGCACCATTTCATGGATCGAATAATGCTCGGGACGAGCATGACTAAGAGGGGGGCAATGTGACAACCCTGGCGCATCGACTTCGCTACGCCGAAAACAATAAACAATAGGGGCCATAAACATGTCGAGTCAACAATAGAACAATAGCGCGCTTGCCCGTACGCACGACGCTTCGACCATTACGGCAATAGTCATACGGGCGAAACTCGGTTGCAAGGAACGTTCTCGAATTTTATACGAATCGGGTCCGTCCGGAATTAGCGAGAAAGTTCTGGATTGGCGTGAATGGTGCGTGAGTGGTATAAAAAGGGGCGATCGATCAAGTGCGGACATTCTAGTTTCGGAAGCGAAACCAGGAAGATACCAGCGATACCTACGAGCGAAGTGAAGTGATTTCTACGAGCGATACAGTGTTCGACGAGTGTGTTTACGAGTACCTACGTGCATAGTGTTGTAGTGTGTACTGTGTACAGTGTGTAATTGTGTATCTACGAGTACAATAAAGTCTTTGTGGTACATTTTGGCATTTTCTCGAACCCCATACTCCTGACACGTAACAGTATTATTAATCTGTACTGTAATGTCACTATATTGTGGGTAGATTGATTATAAATGGTACTGTGGACTAAAATGTAAAGATGTTGTTTCTTGTTAATAAAGATATATTTGAGCAAAATACGAATATATTTTAGTGGCGACGAGTAAATCTAGTAAAAATGTCAGTCACAAGTATCGCGAATATTGTTTTACCGGGAAAGTTTGAGCCCCACAAAGATAATTGGGAAAATTATCGTGAGCAGTTGTTTTTCGCATTGGAAGCTGCTGGAAACTTACAAAGTGTACAAAAAAGAGCCCTATTTTTGTCTCAGTGTGGGAAAGAAGCCTTTACATTGACTGTTTCGTTACTGTCACCGAAAAAACCCAGCGAAGTTTCGTTTGAAGAAATTATAATATTGCTCAATAAATTTTTTATCCCGACGCCACATCCTATACTAGAAACAGAGAAGTTTTATGCACGAAAACAAAAATCTAATGAGTCAATTACTAGTTTTGTGGCAGCATTGCACGAAATTAGTGCCAGGTGCTTGTTTGATAATATCAATCGTCGAGTGATAGAACAGTTAACTCTTGGATGTCGTGAAAAGAATTTAAAAAAGGAACTTTTAAGGCTTAAATGGGAGGAATTAACTTACGACAGAGCGGTACAAGTAGCGTTAAATTTCGAAGCTATGGAATTTAACAATAACCCTATGAGTAACTCTACGGAATATCAAGATTGTGGTCAAAGTCAAAATATTACAAATAATGGGTTAGAGGCGATGGAAGTAAATGCTATTAATAACAAGATTTGTTCACATTGTGCTAAGCGTCATGGTGACAGAAAGTGTAGATTTTTAAATGCGGTGTGCCACCGTTGTAATAAGCGAGGACACATAAAACCGGCATGTCCCACAGAAAAACGAAAAATGCGCGTAGATATATGTGGCGAGAGTACATGTGATGGTACTGCGATAGCAGACACGCCAGTGTCGCCGGTGGAAGAAGAAAGTATGAGTTTTAATGGTGTCGCCGGCACGGCCAGTCAGTGCAATGCTATACGGCCTAAACCCTATATGGTGGATGTCATAATAAACGGAGTGCAAATAACGATGGAAGTCGACTCTGGTTCCGCACGTTCTATTTTACCACACAGTGTTTACTTAAGATACAGACATATGTTTCCTGAAAAATTAACACCTACTACTAGTAAATTAGTAACTTGGACTAATGAGAGCTTAAAAATTAAAGGTGAGATGATGGTCGAAGTAGTGTTCAAGAACAAATTGGTTAAGTTGCCTTTGTTGATAAGCTGTGGCAAGGGACCGGCATTATTAGGTCGCACATGGTTCGAAGATTTAGGAATTTCAGTTCAAGGAGTCAATATTATACACGATACACGAAGTCTAAATAACTTACAAGAAAAATTCCCTGAATTATTTGATAATAACATGGACAAGTACTGTGGACCTACAGTTCATATAGATATAAAAAATGACACATTGCCGGTGTTTCAAAATGCTCGCCCCGTACCATTTCCATTGAGAGCAAAGGTAAACCAGGAATTAAATAGAATGATTAAAGATGGCATAATTACACCAGTAAAGCACTCACGTTGGGCTACTCCGTTGAGGATTGTTCCAAAACCTGATGGGTCACTGAGGTTATGTGGTGACTATAGAACTACAGTAAATGCAGCTTGCATAGCAGATAGTTACCCACTTCCCACAGCAAATGAAGCTTTTTTTCAGCTTTCAGGTGGCAAGTATTTCACTAAAATAGACCTTAAGCATGCCTATAACCAACTTAAGGTGGATAAAAAGACTGCTGAAATATTAACATTGAACACCCCCTTGGGTTTGATGAGGATGGACCGTCTGGCATATGGGATCAATGCTGCTACTGCTATATTTCAGCGACTGATGTCATCATTACTAGCGGGCATTGATGGAGTTGCATGTTTGTTGGATGATATTGTAGTATCTGGCATCACCATAGAAGAACATGATCAAAGAGTCTTGTCTGTTTTTAAGAGACTAAGCGAAGTTGGTCTTCGACTTAACATAAAGAAGTTTGTTTTTGCAGCTAAACGAGTCTGTTTTTTGGGTTATGAGATTGACTGTGAAGGCATTCACCCAACAAAAGATAAAGTCCAAGAGATTAAAGAAAAACCAGTACCAAAAAATAAAACTGAGCTAAAGGCGTTTTTGGGTCTTTATAATTTTTATGAAAGATTCATGTTTCATAAGGCTACCACATTGCAACCATTATACAGATTGTTGAAGGAGAGAGTAAAGTGGCAGTGGGGTAAACAAGAGCAGGAAGCATTTGAAAATGCCAAATCACAATTAACATCAGACATGACTCTAGTCCACTACAGTTTAGATAAGGACCTAATAATGTTGTGTGATGCTAGCGAGTATGGTCTAGGTGCCATGCTTGTTCACAGAATGCCAGACAACACAGAAAAACCTGTTATAATGACATCTAGAACGCTACAAGATCATGAACGTCGATATGCTCAGATTGATAAGGAGGCTTTAGCCATAATATTTGGACTTAAAAAGTTTAGACAATATTTACTGGGTCGCAAATTTACAATATGTACTGACCATAAACCTCTATTGGGAATATTTGGTCGAGAGAAGCCAATCCCAGATCTTATATCGGCTAGAATGCTCAGATGGGCACTAACATTAAATACTTTTGACTACACTCTGTTGTATCGCTCGGGTAAGGAGATGGGCAACGTTGACAGTTTAAGCAGATGGCCCACTCCATGCTCGGAAAATGACTGTGAAAAAGAAGAAGATATATTTTTGTTAGAACAGATGGATATAGATGGTATTAATTCAACAGAAATAGCTAAGGAGACAGAAAGAGACTTTATACTGAGAAAAGTAAAATTCTTTTTGTTACACGGATGGCCAAATGAGATTGAAGATAAGTTTTTACCTTACTATCGAAAAAGAGAAAGCTTGTCATTGAATAAGGACTGTATTTTATGGGCTAATAGAGTCATAATACCTGCAGCTATGCAAAAAAGGATTTTAAAATTATTACATGAAGGCCATAATGGAATGGTGCAGATGAAAATGATGGCACGAGCATATTTGTGGTTTCCCTCTTTAAATTCAGATATAGAGAATATAGTCGCAGATTGCGACATGTGTCAGTTGCACAGAAATTTTCCTCCAAGGACTGAACATATCTGGCCACAGTCAACTAAACCATGGTCAAGAGTGCATATTGATTTTATGGGACCATTCATGGGTAAAACTTTTCTAATTATAATAGATTCATACAGCAAATGGCCCATAGTGGAAATTATGCCCTCAATGTCTAGTAAGTCGGTAGTTACTGTACTCAGAAAAGTTTGTGCAGATCATGGACTACCTGAGTATGTGGTTTCAGATAATGGGCTTGCATTCATGGGCCAAGAGTTTCAGGAGTTTATGCAAAAAAACAGAATTAAACATATAACTGGTGCCCCATATCATCCTGCCACAAATGGTCAAGTAGAACGTCTGATTCAAACTATTAAATCCAAGCTTAAAAAGCAGAGTGATATGCCCTGGGCAGAGCGAGTAGCGAAAATGCTATTTCATATGCGGACTGCTCCGAGTACAGTGACTGGGAAGACTCCAGCCGAGATGTTGAATGGCAGGAAGTACAGAACAGCACTGTCACTACTGCACCCTGATCTGGATACTACTTCAGAGGGAGATATAGCTATGAATAGGGGTAATGAAGATGAAGGAAGAAAAAAGAGTTTTAAAGCAGGAGACCATGTTTTATTAAGAAAATATAACACAAATTCAAAGTGGCAGCGTGGTGTGGTAACAGGCTTAGTAGCACCAGCCTTGTATGAGGTTCAAGCCCAAGATGGTACAGTGCATCGCCGGCATGTTGATCAGCTTCATAAGACTAGACCACCTACACAGGACATGAATACACCTCAAAGATCAAGTGATGATTACAACAGTGACAGAGATAATGAGTTGATTATACCACCACCTGAAGAGTGGCAAGATATAATTGGATATTAATTAATTAATAGAAAACCCTCTTATTCATTAATTTGTTTCATGTAATGTTAGTTTGTAATTAGTTAATCGTTGTGCCCACTTGTATGGGAGGTGTAGTGTATTATTAATCTGTACTGTAATGTCACTATATTGTGGGTAGATTGATTATAAATGGTACTGTGGACTAAAATGTAAAGATGTTGTTTCTTGTTAATAAAGATATATTTGAGCAAAATACGAATATATTTTACTAACAATTACTAATTGGACTATTACTAACCTGTTAACTGGATTAAATATCCTGGTTCCTAAATTGAGTCTTATTCTAGGTCGGTCACAGTTGTCATGGGCGGCAGCGGAAGGGTGGTGCTCTATGATCGTTTGCTACCTTAAATTACATTAAAAAAAACAAATCTTGCTGGACAAAACTGAAGGTGCTGGACACGAGACTGCCTGGTGCATCTGAATTAATACTATTTAGTAGTAGTATTTAGTACCACGCCATAATCTGAGTGCGACTCTTCCTGGCATTGATAGTTCTCCAAGTCGGAATTCAAATAAAACTTTTTAACTTATGATTTTAAAGTCAGATATCAACGGCAAGTTTTGTAGAAGTGAAAATGACGTTATAAGGTTTTTTTTACATGATAAAGTTTTATGATTTTTACGTGCCCTAAACTGAATGCATTTTAAATAGTACACCAGAAGAAGCATATTATGACCATCGCCAATAAAGCCGTAATTGTATAAAATTTAATAAATATTCGTGCGGGAACCGTTGTGATGAAGTTATATTTAATAACAGTGTTGACGATCGGTTATGTATCGAACAAAATTCATAACCAACCACAATATGACTTGATTGAACGGACAAATTATGGAACTTTTCTATATACAAGTGAATATAACAACATCAAATTATTTTGATTAATAATATATGTAGAATTATAGTGTATGTGCTCACAATGTAATTCACTACGATAGCCAAATGCGGATTGGCTTACTTTAGTACGCTTTTAAGAATAATACGGACGACTTTTAAGTCGATGGAAAACATAATAGCATTCAAACATCATGAGAAACCCTGCAAATCTGAGAATCTTCCATGATATTCTCAAAAGTGTGTGAAGTCCACCAATTTGCACCTTACCAGCGTAACTACGGGTTGTACTCCTCACATTGTGAGAGGTAACCCGTGGCCAGCAGTGAGACGGCTAATGATTGAATGACGACGATAACTACAAACATAAAACACGATTTAAAGAAAATTTAACAAGCTAACCAACAACTAACTTTTTACAAAAATTTAACCGACTCAAAATCGATAAGTGAAAAGTGAAAATACCTTAAAAACCATCCGTCAGATGTTTCGAATACAAATAAAATTATCAAAATCGGTTCACCTAGTGCAAAGGAGTTAACACAATAGAAAATTGAATACCTTTTTTTGAAGTAAGTAAATAAATAAATAAATAAATAAGTTGATTAAAAAATAAAATATTTTCGTACAAATCGCAATCCGATCCTGATTAACACCATTTTATAAGTTAATTAAGTAAATTTAACTGTCAAAACAACTCGTGAGCTAATGAACAAGCTGACCACGCAACAGGCGCTGGACCCTCGTCACTGTCTCCCTCCAATTTTTAATGGGAAGATGAATAGAACCTACTTTGTTACTGCTCCTATGAGGCCTAAATTTTGAGGAATTAACAAAGTCCGAGCTATGTTAAAATGACTTTGGATAGATGGCTATATTAACTTGTGTTAATTATTTATTGGTTTGGTGATTTTAAAGTGTTAACATCCCAGCCATTAAACATTTAAACTGGAACTCAATAAATACAAGTAAAAACTTAAAAGTTACTATGTATGTATATCGGTACCAGATTGAAGCAAACTGTTTTTTTGAAACGACTTAGGATAACAACTTGTTAGTTTTCGGAAACACGTATGACAGCTGACACCGACATAGAAGATACAAATTGGGTCTCAAATCGTTTGGTTCAGATAGCGTGCCTTGTATTATGATTGCCTTTATGGTTACTTGATGCTTCACATTAATACATTTTTTATTCCTTACTTTGTGTAAAAAGTTAAACCATTTCAACGAGGCACTCAATCTAAAGCGTAAAAACTTCTCCCTAACTCGTTATTTTACGACCCTCCGCAGGGCTGAGATTATGGCGAGGTGTAATTTTTATCCACTATAGATTACTTGGGACCATAATGTGATTGTGAGCAACTCATCCGTAACATATTCCCTTTGGACCTTGGATAGTGGAGGGTTAGTAAACTGGATGTTTATTGAAATGGTCCGAAGGGTAAGGATAGAACGATCAGTTGTTATGAGAAAGTAATACGTTTGAGGGTTGAAAGTGGTTTGACCATTAGATTCCCGATTCGGCCTGGGTTCAATTCAATTGGACATAGTTTTTAGTGTAGTTAACGCTATCCCATCGTATATTAGGGTACCCTGCCCAAAGGTTAAACAGTTAAAGGGTATAAAGTATCAAAATGCACAAAGCCTATAAATAATATTCCTTCCTTTCTGTCTGTCTATTAAATGGTTTAATCTCTTGGATGCAAATAGGCAGTCATCTGAAATTTTCATACAATTCTTGTTAATGTGACCTCTATCACAACTAATGATAAAAATAATGAAAATAGTCGAAAAGAGTTCCCTTAGAGATACTCGGAAAATCGGTATGTATTTAATTTAGTCACCGGCCAGATAATTAGAGTTAATCACCCGTTAGTACCTAACCCTACGTGTGCGAATCCGACTCGCACTTGACCGATTTTGTTGTGATTCTCTGGCGCAACATTTCATTGGCCCAAGAGAGTTCAAACGAGCTTAACTTACACTAGGGCGGTAACCGTAAAATTTCATGGCCAGTGTCAGGGTTTTCTATAGATTCCAAACAATATGCTTATGATAGGTAGGTGTACCGCCAAAAGATGATCCTGTTCCGGCTGAGGGCTTGAGGCTTATTATGAGTTATCTCCATGAGTTTTGAATATACATACAATAACAGCATAGCCTTAGAAAATTAGGCCCTATACTGGTGCTGATGTAGGTAAATGACGGGAGGCGTGTTATGGTGCGTTCAGGTTGCTGATAGTTGTAAAGTGTGAATCATTATGGGATTTGCTTAAAGTTCGATTTTATACTCTACTAATTGTGCAGACGACTTTGTTCGTGCATTGGATTTTTTACCGCGTGAGTCCCGATCCCGCGGGAACGCAGGGAAAAACTACTCCAGTGAAAGTTTCATAAAAATCCGTTCAGCCGATTTGAGAATTGCGTGCACAAACATACGATCAGTTAGAGTTTTATTATATGCATAGATAGATACAGAAGATAGATATAATAAACAGTAACAGTTATCTGTTAGGAACATCATTAATAAATAATGATAATTGTCACACAATATGACATTCTCCAGCCAGATTCCATAATATACAGTCAGAGTTTGTAGTTTATCTGCCGAGTGAGCCCGCAAAGTGGATGAATTGATAATTGGAGTGGCCTTGCGGATTAGTTTGGAGTTCGACTCGAGACAGAGACAATATTAATTTATGAGACAGATAGATGTTTGTGTCCGTTGTTTGAACATGGAACAGATTCGTAATGATTAATGTCGCATATGGACTTAGTTGCTTCGTGTTCATTCATTCCTGAAATGTTTATTACAAAAGCAGCTGTGCCCGCGACTATGTTCGTGCATAGGAGTTTTTCCCGCTTAAATCCCAACCTCGCGGGAACTCCGAGATAAAAAATAGCCAATAAGTTACTCCACAACCTCCTCTATCTCCAAGTGAAAGTCCCATAAAAATCCGTTCAGCCATTTCTGAGATTAACGTGCAAACAGCGATCAGTTAGTTTGTTTTAATGTATAGAAGAAAAGATGATATCACCGTTTTTTATTGCAGAGTTTATAGAATCCTTGCAATCAATTTGTAGGTAAAGTTGGTTGACTTCAAATAAAGAAGGAGGTTCTATGTTTGACTCATATATTTTTAAGTACTTACGTCCCGCGATTTCCTCATTTATGAATCGATTTTTAATATTATTTAAAAGAGTGTCCTTCCGAGGTGGTTTCACTGCCAAGTCAGGGTCCGATAATGGAACCCCCTAATTTTATAGCTACGAACCTCTTTGTGTGGTTGAAAAAAATCTGATGTTACTTAAAGAAATTAAAGTCGATTTTATCTGTGTTAACATTTTCATTAAACACTTTTGTATTCATAACAATTTATTTCTTTTGTTACAGGTAAATGAGTATATTGTCCTGGTTCCTGTCCGAAGACGTCAAAATACCTTCCGCTCACCGTAAAACCATTTCTATAGTTCTTTCCTCCTACTTCTTTCTTGGTCGACAACATCAGTAATGCTTTTAGTGGTACTCTATCATCATCTCAATCCATCATGGCCCACTATTGAGAACGGGCTCTTCTCAGAACGAGAAGGTTAAGGCCATAGTCCACCACGCTGGCCCAGTGCGGATCGGCGGACTTCACCCACCTTTGACTTTTTGCGAACTCTCCGGCATGCAGGTTTCCTCACGATGTTTTCCTTCACCATTTGTAGCAAGTGACATTTAAATGCTAAAAACGCACATAACTTCAAAAAGTCTGAGAATTTGATTTTGAGCCCTAGGATTTGAACACGGACCTTCCGAATAGGAGACCGTATTCTTAATCACTAGGCACTAGGCTAGCATTATGTCGCGGTAATAAATAACAATTGCAACAGAATTCGAACAAATTCCCAAAGGGCGGGACAACAGCTAACCCTTAAACTATTATCACAGATAATCACAACCTAATCAATAGGATAAATCTTTAAGAGGCTGATGAATAAAGCACTTCTCACTGTTCCATCACACTGTTGTTCTGGACTGAATAAAGAAAAACACTCGAGGGGATTACTCGAGCCGCCGATTTTACTGCCAAACACGAAACACAAACACATGCAATAATGTATGAACCAAACACAATTCGCCTTGCTTACAAACAAGGTTTGTGTAATCAATTATTTATAATAGCTTTAGTACAACCCGCTTTGAGAAACAATACCTTGGACCCTCACTTGAAATTTTTAGGCGGTATTGTTAAAATTGACATACTTAATATGACCTACCTACATATGTTTTTAAACCTGTTCTCGTCAACGGAACTAACGAATAGAGTACACATCGATCAATAATAATATAAAATGATCGATGTTATTCAACTTTTTTCACAATTTTATGATTTATCTAACCAACAATAGATTCAATTAGGGAATTGCATCCAATAACCGAGTCTATAGTGTGGAAATAAAATATTCATATTCAATATTCATTTATTCAAATTCCAAAACATTTCCAATCCAATATACCTATGATATTTTCCTTAAACTCGACCGGGCAATGAAACAACCTAAAAACCCTAGTAATAAACATTTACGAATGCGAGGAAGCAGCCCAGTTTTGTTCATTAGGGGGAAAAATTTCGGCTATTTCTACACTTACTCATTAATAACCTTATCCCCCTAGCAATAAGGCTTAAAATTGCAAAAATCGTTGTAAATGTTTATGGAGGAAAGTGTGACGATGGTAAAATGTAATGGTATTATAATTATTTAGTATGATGTTATATTATTATGTTATTAAAATGGCGCTTTAATAAGCGCCCGGTGGCTTTCGTTGATTCTAAATGATCGACCGAGTTAAGCAACACCGGGCGCGGTCAGTAGTTTGATAGATGACATTCTTGAGCGCATCCGTGCTTCGGATGACACGTAAAGCAAGGTCTCGGTTGCTATCATTAGATCATCGTCAACATCATCATCATCATCACAATCCATAACTGTTCCACTGCTGGGAATGGATCTGTTCTCAGAATAAGAAGGTCAAAACCATAGTCCGCCACGCTGGCCAAATGTGGTTTGGCGGACTTCACACACCTTTGAGTTTTGCGAACTCTGCATGCAGGTCTTCTCACGATGTTTTCCTTCACCGTTATAGCAAGTAAAATGTAAGTTAAATGTTTTGTTAAGAGATTTTTTCGTTGTTTATGAGCCGATTTTGATTTTTTTTGTTGGAAAGTAGATATTCCAAGACTGGTCCCGTGATAAGGACACCAGGATCTGATGATGGTATGTCAGAGAAATCGAGGGGAATGATTTACAGCAATTATCCCGAACAGGTTTTATTAATTTATAATATTATAGTAACGAGAACTTTACGCCTATATAGATGGGTAGAATTGAGGGTCACCTGTTTTTTGAGTTATCAACGTCGACGTTTAAGTCGATTTTTTTTGTAAAAAGCAATTATATAGTAAGTCTTCAATGAGTTGAAGTAAAATTTTGAACACAATGTTTAACAGTCATTTTGAACTCTGTAAAGACCGGGACGGAAACAGGCTTTCCCGTCGGTTTCAACTGCGATTAAAACATAATACTCGATTCTTTGTTTTACTACCTCCAAAGTAAAATGGCGTGTTCTTGCCGCGTAAAAAGCTTTCCTGTTACAAATTACCTAAAATATGAACAGGCATTGTTGTTTTTCTATTCATATTTTTTTTCTTTGTTCGTGATAAATATCTGTTCTTAATTTTTTGTAATGAAACAGAGATCTTACTCTAGATAAATTTTATCGTCGAAGAATAGCTACTCTGTGTCTCGGTTGGAATCGACACGTGAAGCGATTCAGCGGTGACGAGTTAAATCCTTTTGGCAAATATTTAGGTATGCTATTTATGTAAAATATTTTTGTTTCCGGGTTGTGTATTTAACTCTAAATCAATAAATAACCGTAGGGTGTACATAAACGTTATTAGGGTTCCGTAACTTTATGTAGATAGGACGCCATTTTCAATTTAATGTGACGTCACATAACCATCAGGTAACAGTCAAGATGCTTCTAATTATTTATCAATACTACTAATGATTTATCGTTTCTTAAATTATGATTCGTAATCGAAGTAATTCGCAATTTTTGACACATTCCGTATACAATATTGAATAAGTAGTTTGATACGTTTTGTGAATGAAATGTGTAAAACTATACAATCAAGGCGCAATTCAAGAACTAATCAATAAGCAGAATAAATTATTCTGAATAATGTTCTTGGTTGTGTGTAATTTTGTAGGTATTTGTGCGTTTTGTGACACAGGGAATCCTACACTAACATCGATGAACTATAAAAATACATGTGTCTTTTTTACATGATAATGTTTATTGTAATTTTCTTGAGCGAGAAAATAGTCGCTTGCTCGCTAATGTTGGTCTTATTGCAGTAATCAGAACAGCTTTACCGGAGTGTTCGAATAAGATTGTCACTCCCCGCTAAAAATATTTTTTTCCTATGCTCAAACTTCAATGTTTATAAGCATAATTTTCTTACGGGATTTTAAAAGTTAATCAGCAATGTACCTTAATCACAGGGGCAAAAAGTTATCATTTGTGTGGCATACAATTACAACGAATTCCATATCGAATTTAACCGCAGTGTAGGCATCTCACAGACAGCTATGAAAGTTTAATCCATCTCGGTGGATCGTCTAAACGAGTTTCGTGAAAATTAACTCGATTTTATCACTGTTAATTTCAAATTTTCGGCCACTTTAGTGAAATTAAACACAATATTATCCACTACCTATTAACGTTTTAATAGAATTGTATATTAACAAAATCAAAACTGTACTTTAATCTCTACATTACTTAATCCACTAACGATATTTTATTATTATACTTTTATATTCATGGAAGGATAAATTTAGATAACAGAGTTGAAAGATTGTTTAATTTAAGATAATGGTTCCAAGCAATTGAATTAATGATTTTTAACGAAATTAAGGTAGAAAACGAGCTGCCGCCCATATAACTGTGACCCACGCACAATAATACTCAACAAGGGACTAAGATGTTAGTGCAAAATTGAAGATGTTTTTAGAAAAAAATGTTATGTTAGTAGGTATGAGGGCTAGCAACAGCAGACCGTTAGTGATAGTTAGTAGTGTTAGTTAGAATTTGTCCGTAAAAGTGCATTCATATCGAACGCGAACGCAGAGTAAAGGAATAATGTGAAGTGTCTAATGTCTGAAATTTGACATCGAACGCCTCCGACATATCTTATAGGCTGTTATCTAACGATAACAATCGAAACTGACTTCATTACATGCCCTCAAAAGCACAGAAACTCTTAAAAAATTTACTAATAACGCTCACCCATCCAACTATCGACCGGCCGAAGTTGCGTCAGTTTTGTAGGAGTAAGGACTTAGCCAGGCTATGAGCGCTCTCCTTGTAACTTTTAAAAAGGTAAATACGGGATAACAAAGTTCGTCGAGTTACCGTAACCGTTACAGTAAAGAAACCGCCAATGAAACTACCAAGTCAACAACCAAAACTATGAAATTGGTAATATCGTAGCCGCCGTGTTTGCGTACAACTAAATACTGCACAAAGACCTAGTTTCTCCTCACCTTTATTGGAAAATTCGACTCTCAAATACTGTCGAAAATACTGTCGAGTACTGTAAATACTGTCAATACTGTAAATACTGTGAGTTTAAATACCTACATTCATAATTATATACCTACTGAAAATAAAATTGGACGGAGTAAAAGCTTTACATTTGAGCTTTGTACGATCTTTTAATGTTGGCAATTAGACCAAATCGATGATCAAATTCAATAGGTTCTCCAAAAAAGAGGTCTGGGTTCAAATGCTGTACACAAAAAAAACTTGAAAAATAAATATGTACTTATTAAAAAATAATTAACATTCACTTCGGTGAATGAAAACATCGTGAGGAAATCTGTACATCTAAGAGTTCTTCATAATGTTTTCAAATATTTGAGAACTCCGCTAATACGCACTTGGCCGGCGTAGTGGACAATGGCTTGTTCCTCTTATGCTGTGACAGGAGACGTACCCAGCAGTGAGACAGTTATGGCTTGCGATGATGTTGATAAGTGCAAACAGAATTACGTTATACCAAATAATATCATACTTAAATGAAAAAAAATAAACTAAAGAAGGCATGGAGGCCATTGGTGCCAATTTGGGGATAGGAAGATCTCCCGTCAGGCGAGACGACATGCCTGGGGGGCGGCTGAGGCCCCAAGTGAATGAATCGGGGCGTTGTATGTATATATGCCGGCGATTTATAAATCTTGGATAGCGCGATTCAGGCTTCGGTGGCGTCACCGTTGACGTGTGTGCGATGTCGCCGCATCAACACCGTTACCGAGTTCGGGGTCCCCTACTTCGAAACGAATGGCCTCGGATTTCATTTCCGGTTCTCGCAAATATTATGTGACACAGGAAATTCTAATAAAGTTACGAGTGTGTAACCGTTAACGATGAAAAAAGTTGTCCTTCAGTCAATTCTATTCCAACCCGTTACCTTCATTCCATACCTTGATTAATGTTTGAATTCGTTAATGGACTTCCGTGTGCCATAATCACGTTGCAGGCAACAGGTTAAAAACCTTACTAGAGTCCTACAACGATCTTTTGGCACATGACTGATGTGAGAGTGACAGAGACAGCGCCTTATAGGGAAGGTAAACTGTGAGGCGCTGTCTCTGTCACCCTCACGTCAGTCATGTGCCAAAAGATCGTTGTATAATAGGACCACGAAACACAGAGAATAGGACTATAATGTACGTTTGACGGAAATGAAAATTCGAAGTGCGCAAATGACAAACTCGACGAGGACTTGACAAGTTACCTAAAGCCGCTTCCACGAAGAGCTCTGTTTAACTTGCAGAGTAAAACTGTACCTACTTTAACATTTTTATAGTCTAACCAAAGGGCTAGCGAGTAAGTAAATTTAAGTTTATTTATCTATTTCTACTACCAAGTTGAGAAACATTCCACCTGAAATTTGAACGATATGTGACGGTCAGTTTATGAGTTATTCTCAATGATGTGAATTTAATTTATGCTCATTATCTCATAACTTTTGACTGGGGTTTCCATTTTGATGATTATTTTTTTTGTTCGACAGGAAGTGCTTGTCCCTTGTGATCCCTTGAGTGACATCTAGCGAGAGGTTTTTGAGTTATTTCGACTCTGAAGTCAGTTCTTTTTTGTAAAAAGTTAGTGTTGACGATAGTAAAAGCGGCGCACCTGGTTCACCTGAAAAATAATAAAAATAAAATAAAAATAAAAACAAAATTAAATATAATTAAATAGACTATAGAATAATTTAGTTATAAGATAAAAAAAAAAAATGTTTACTTACCGGTGTCCTTTGTTTGGTGTTTCTGTAATTTTTTAAAATAGTAAATAAAGGCGTAAGTATACGCTGTGGAAATTGGCGAGTACCTACTGGCAACACACGAACAGCGTTAATTGTAGTTTCGAATATAACCGCCGCGCGGGCCGACGACCTTCAGTAGCCCTTTAATGCTCCTACGAGTAACCCATGTCACGCGTGTGTGCTCTCAGTGCTGCAGTGCCACCTTCCAAACGTTTGCTTACTAATTTCAAGCATAATATCCTCTTTCAATTTCGCCCCGATCGCCCTACATCACCAACAAAAGTGGTCCTTCGGCCGGATCATCTGCGATTTTGAAAACAAAACCTGTGTAGCAGGATCGCCATGTTTCACTCACTGCCGCGTTCCGTACAAACGCGTGCGCAGTACAAAATGGCGAACTTAAAGGATAATATTCGGGAGGTAAAATCAGACATGGACATTGAAAAAACAAGTTTAAAGACCTCATCATCAGCAGCTGCACGTCAGAGATTGGAGTACGAAGCAGCACGAGCTCGAGCCGAAATCGAACTAAAAGAAGCACGCATTGAGAAAGAACTCATCGAGAAGAAGCTGGCCGTTGACCTTGCTGAGTTGGAGTCAAAGTCGCGCTGCTCACGGCAATCTTCAGCATCTAGCAATAATAAAGTTGAAGAGTGGTTAGAAAAATCGAATATCGTTCGCGATCCGTCCGTCGATGGATATGAAAATAAAGAAGGCATCGAAGTGCAACAGCGACCCGTTGACACACCCGCAGTGGGCCATGATACCCACTCAGCTATCGCCGCACTGACGAGTGCTATCAAGGATGTCATCATCGACGTATCGAAAAATAATAGTGGCAAAAATGAGCAACTTCTGGCACGGCTTGCCACGCCTAAGGACTTACCGCCTTATTTTGGAGACCCCATGGAGTGGCTTCAATTTAAAGAAGCGTTTTTATCATCATCAAGCTTGTGTAAATACAGTGACACCGAAAATATGTGGCGTCTTAGAAAGTGTCTTCGAGGAGAGGCCAGGGAGGCAACAGCTTCTTTGTTAATAAGTGCGTCGTCACCACAAGAAATAATAGAAACGCTAGAACTAAGGTTTGGAAGACCAGAGCTTATTATAAGTAAGATTACATCACATATACGAAAACTACACCCATTGCCGCAAGCGTACCATACAGAGATAGTTAATTTTGCCATTAAAATAAAGAATGCTGTCACAGCAATACGTATGATCGATCAAGTGGATTATTTGAGAAGCCCCGAGCTGGTGAGTACAATCACATCAAAATTACCTACTGGATTGATAACTAAGTGGGCTGAGTATTCGTTTAAAAACCATGATGGTATTACGCCAAAATTGGAGTTACTTTCAAAATTTTTATATGACGAAGCAAGAATAATAGCAGAGGCCGGTGTGAGTTATATTCACCAACAGGTTGAGAGTAAAAGGAGACCGGAGGGCGCACAAAGGAGTAAATACAACCATACCTACCCAATACTAACGTGTGCAGAGGTCGAAATGAATAATATCCCTAAGTGTAACTTCTGTCGCAAGCACTACCACACCTTGGCCGAATGCGTCAGATTTAAGCGGTCTTTACGTAAGGACCGATGGAGGTTTGTTCGTATTAATAAGCTTTGCTTCAAATGCCTCGGAGCCCGTCACCGAGAACCGTCACAGTGCACCGCGGAGAACTGCGACGTCGAGGCCTGTGGAGGGCCGCACCATCGCCTGCTGCACTGGGTGCGGCCGGCGACGCCTCGCCAGCCTGCGCCTGCACCGGTCACCGACGCCCCGTGCGCCGATCCCGACAGAGAACTAGTTGCCCATGCGACTGACGGTCAACGCGCTGAGACACAACTATCTAACAGTAATAACATGGTTTTGTTAAAGATAGTGCCTGTCACAATCCACGGGCCCAGAGGGGACGTTGACACGCACGCGCTGTTAGACGACGGCGCGACCGTCAGCCTCATAGCGGCTGATATCGCGGACACGGTCGGACTTCATGGAGAAAATTATACTATGCGGGCAAGTAGTGCATGGGACTCCGGTGAGTTAATTTGTACTACTGAACTTATTAAATTCAAAATTAGCAACAGTGATGGAGAACAATATAACTTGTGTGCTAGAAAATTAAAAGAACTTAATTTGCCATTGCAATTTTGTGCTAACTTAGATTTAAGTTTAAGTAACATTAATTATTGTAGTAGTAAAGTAAAACCAAAATTGTTAATAGGTCAAGATAATTACGATTTAATTGCGCCACTTATTTGTAAAATCAATAAACCAGGTGGGCCGTTTCTAACAAAAACATTGTTGGGTTGGTGTTTGCACGGTCCTTTATACCGTCCAAACGAGCTTAATATAATCCGTGGTAATAGCGCCGGTACACAACATGCGCACGCGCCCGGCCAGTCCGTCGCTGGCCCCGCAGCTGACACGAGTTCGCTCAGTATATTTACAACTACCAGTACCGATGAATCTCACCCACCGGTCGATACACACAATCGCAATTACACGGACGAAGATTTACATACATTGATGCGTTATTACCTTTCACTTGAGGCGATAGGTATTTGCAGCAAACCTCGTCAAAACGTAGACGAGCTAAGGGCGATGAAAATAATTGCTGAGTCAGCTACGTTCATTAAGGGACAATGGACCGTCGGGCTCCCGTGGAAGGACGACATTAGCTTACCGAATGATTCTTATCTTGTTGCATTAAAACGGCTGAAATCTGTCGAAAGAAGAATGTCTACTGACCCTAAATATGAGTCACGTTACCGGGATCGTATTAATCATTTATTAGAAAATAATTACGCTAGAAAATTAAGCGACTCCGAGTGTATGGATACGCCTAACGATAATAATAGTAATCGCATTTGGTACTTAAGCCACTTTGGCGTTGATAACCCAAATAAAAATAAATTAAGATTGGTCTTTGATGCAGCGGCTAAATGCAACGGTTACTGTCTCAATGATTTTTTACTTCAGGGGCCCGATTTATTGAAATCGTTATATGGAATAATGTTTCGATTTAGGGAAAACCCCATAGGCGTAATCGGTGATATAAAAGACATGTTTTTACGGATAAAAATACATCAAAAGGATCAAAATTCACTTCGATTTTTGTGGAAGGAAAAGGGTAGTGATCAAATATTAACATACGTCATGACGTCCCTCATTTTTGGAGCCAACTGTTCACCTTTTATTGCTCAGTATATTAACCAAACCAAGAACGCTTCTCGATTCCTTTCTAAAATGCCGGAAGCTGTAAACGCTATTCAAAACAACCAATACATGGATGATTACATGGACAGTTTCGATGACAAAGACTTAGCTACAAAAATGATTAAAGAGATTACTTATATCCATAAACAAGGTGGATTCGAGATGCGTAACTGGCTAAGTAATATGCCGAGTGTATTATGCGACGTTCCAAAAGAAACTCATAATGACAAAGCCGTAAGGTTGGATGTCGATAAAGAGCCGGAGCGTGCACTTGGGCTCTTATGGTTCCCGCGCACGGATATGTTGTCATTTGACTTAGCGTTCAAACGAATACCTGAAGATATATTACTATTAAAAACAATACCAACTAAACGTCAAGTATTAAGGATTGTTATGTCTATATTTGATGTACACGGGTACTTAGCTCCATTTACTATTCGGGGAAAAATATTAATGAGAGAAATATGGAAAAGTAACATAGAATGGGATCAAAAGTTAAATGACGGTTTATTCGCTCTGTTTAGGGGTTGGTTAAGTCACGCAAAAGCAATTAATGACATTCGAATTCCACGTTATTATTTTCGCGATGACACAGTAGGTAACACGGTCATAAAGGGAGGTGCGATAAATTATCAACTACACGTGTTCTGCGATGCATCGCCTAGCGCGTACGCGGCCGTTGCATATTGGCGAAGGGAAACGAGCGATGGACACGTTAGTACGGCATTCGTCGCAAGTAAATGCAAAGTTAGTCCAACAAAACCTGTCTCGGTCCCACGTCTCGAGTTACAAAGCTGCGTGTTAGCCTGTAAATTAGCAGATGTTATTACAAAAGAGCATCGCTTGATTCCTAGTTCTGTTTATTATTGGACAGATTCAACCACTGTGTTATATTGGATAAGAAATAAATCTAAAACATATAAAACGTTTGTGGCTAATAGGCTTGGGGTTATAGACGATTTCAGTACAGCTGACCAGTGGCGTTATGTACCTACATCTTCCAACGTAGCCGACTTGGGAACGAAGACCACCGACTACACGCTTACAAGCCATTGCGAGTGGTTTTCGGGGCCATCTTTTTTACAACAACCGTTATCTTTCTGGCCACAATTTCCTGAAATAAAAAATAGAATTAATAATGACACATTAGAAATGGTAAATGTAACACATGAGAACAATAAAAAATGTGACTTACCTGTACCGGAGCCCAGCCGCTTCTCTAGCTGGCTGCGGCTGCTGCGCGCTGCTGCTACTGTACTGCTGGGAATACGAAAATTCAAAAATAAAAATTGTCCCGGGATTGACAGCGAATTAATGGGTGAAGCAGAATTATTATTATTACGTTACTCACAAGCGCAATCGTTTCTAACTGAAATAAATTTATTAAAATGCAATAAAGAAATTCAGCGCGATAGTCGGTTGCGGACACTCACACCTTTCATTGATAACGACAATATTTTACGTGTAGGCGGTCGCATTGGAACCATGAAAGACGTGGATATAGGAACAAAATGTCCTATCATATTGGATGGGAAAAACCACGTCGCTCGGCTCATTGTACAGCACTACCACCACCACGCTGCTCATGCGAGCAATGAAATGGTGGTAAATGAGCTGCGTCAGAAGTACTGGGTGCTTCGGCTGCGTCCCACGGTTCGATCTGTAGCTAACCAGTGCTTGACGTGTAAATTTAAAAGAGCGTCACCATGCCCACCACGTCTCGGCGATCTACCCGAGTGTAGATTAACGGTTCGTCAGAGACCGTTTACAATGTGTGGCGTAGATCTGTTTGGGCCAATGGAGGTAACCGTCGGTCGAGGTAGACAACGGAGGTACGGGGTCCTCTTCACGTGCCTTACGTTGCGCGCCGTACACATTGAAGTGGTATCCTCCCTCACGACGGACTCCATGATAATGGCGCTGCGGCGGATGGCTGCTCGTAGAGGCTGGCCGCATACCATTTATTCAGATAACGGTACAAACCTGCGAGGAGCCGATGTGGAGCTCAGGAGGGCATATCAAGAAGTGATTGATAATCAACACATTTTGACATCCGAGGCCCTTAATAGAGGAGTACGGTGGAAATTCTTACCTCCGTTAAGTCCTCATATGGGGGGCGCCTGGGAGCGCCTTATTCGGAGTGTAAAAACTGCTTTAAAAGTAGTCCTTAAAGAACGAGCTCCGAAGGAGGAAACCTTCACCACATTTTTATGTGAGGTGGAAAATATAATTAACGGACGGCCGTTAACTCACGTCTCTGTGGACCCGCGGGAACCAGAATCGCTTACACCTAACCACTTTTTGATAGGGTCTTCGTCAAACTTGCCCCAAGCTGGGGTGTTTGACGACAGCGACCTGTATTTGAGGAAGCAGTGGCGCATAGCTCAACGGTTGGCTGACCTTTTTTGGTCGCGATGGCTAAAGGAGGTTCTACCTTGCCTCGTCCCACGGAAGAAGTGGGACCGCGAGGGCACACAACTGCAAACGGGAGATCTGGTGGTAGTAGTAGACCCTGCAGCTGCACGGAACGTATGGCCAAGGGGCATTGTCCAAAAGGTCTACCCGGGACCGGACGGACGAGTGAGAATGGTAGATGTCAAGACTAGGACTGGTGTTAAAAGACGGCCAGCGTCGCGATTAGCGTTACTCCTCAGTAATGAGTGTCGTGATTCCGACACTGCGGGGGAGGATGTTGACGATAGTAAAAGCGGCGCACCTGGTTCACCTGAAAAATAATAAAAATAAAATAAAAATAAAAACAAAATTAAATATAATTAAATAGACTATAGAATAATTTAGTTATAAGATAAAAAAAAAAATGTTTACTTACCGGTGTCCTTTGTTTGGTGTTTCTGTAATTTTTTAAAATAGTAAATAAAGGCGTAAGTATACGCTGTGGAAATTGGCGAGTACCTACTGGCAACACACGAACAGCGTTAATTGTAGTTTCGAATATAACCGCCGCGCGGGCCGACGACCTTCAGTAGCCCTTTAATGCTCCTACGAGTAACCCATGTCACGCGTGTGTGCTCTCAGTGCTGCAGTGCCACCTTCCAAACGTTTGCTTACTAATTTCAAGCATAATATCCTCTTTCAATTTCGCCCCGATCGCCCTACATCACCAACAGTTAGTTTCAGTTCAAGATACTTATAACTATTTTTTTACAAAAATATAACCTATTCCAAGATCGATAAGTGGATATAATTAAAACTATGCGGAAAACCGTATCAACATCGGTTCAGCCAAAAGCGAGATAATCGCGCACAAATATACATATGTACATATAGGTCAAACTCTTCCATTGAAGTCGGTTAAAAACGTATTACCTTAATGTATATCCGCCTCGTTCATATTTCATAGCTGCATTAGTATGCTTGCGACAACAAACTATCCTCTAGAGTGGAGTCCCTTTTTTAGTGAACGTCCTTATAAAAGAGCGGGATGAAATATGTTTGTCTCGCCTCAGGGAGCGATACGGACGCGAGGACGAATTGTATCGTAACGGACGTGATATCCACCATGTCTTGGGAATTTGTTTTAGGGATATGACTGTTTTCGTTTTTTACGAGTGGCAACACTGGCAACCTTTGCAGTTTGTTTTCTATTACCTATTTGACTTTTAATATCGTTGGTAGTGTTTGATGTTACGAATACATATATGGGTATTTTTTGTGGCTTCAACCTTTTCCACCCTTTCGCTACCCTTTATGAGTATTAATGGTTCAGAACAAGATTTAAATTGGGACTTGGATGATTTGACTAGAGTCAAGGAGCGTAGAATCCGGTCATGTTTTTTTTACATTGCATTTTCATCGCCTTTTGATTCTTGTACAAACTTTCAAGGTAATCAGACTTTTTCAAATTGGTGAAAATTATGCAGTAAGATTCAGATATAGGACGACCAAAGAAAAGATGGATGGATTGTGTGAGAGACGATATGAAAGATATGGAAATTAGGGTGAAAGCGACTGCTAATAGGAAAGAATGGAAGAGAAAAACATATTGTGGGAAATGGGCAGGAAGATGATGATAATGCAGAAAAAAATTGTCATATACATAAAGGTGAAACTAGTATAAGCGTGTTGAAATATACATACATACATAGTTCATACATAGTTCTCCATAAATTGATTCATTGTTACTCAAATTCCTTAAGGAAAACCCGGAAGCCATCGAAAGAATAATTACTTTATCTCTCAGGACTCGAATACCTAATTGAAACTTCTGGGAGCTCAACTCGATACTGCGCAGAGGTAGAAGAAAAAAGATAGTTGCAACTTGTAATGGAAAAACTTGGTAATGAAATGTAGAACGGCTTGTTTCTGAACTCTTTGTGTCGAGGTATTACTTCTCGGTAACAAAAAGGAGTCTTTTATGGAGTCCATTTTAAAATTGAGTTTTAGTTGCACTGTTTCTATCATAATTTTTATTCATCTCAACCCATAAGGCCTTTCTCACACTACGCTATTTATTATCTACGCGACTCCGATGCAATCCACAGTTTGCCGATACTGCAGTGTTCACTGACAGGACACGCAGCGTAGACTCTTCGGCGTCGCCTCGTGTGCCGAATTTGGGAAATATATAGGGCGTCTACTCACGAGCGACACATGGACAAGATCCTAGGATCCGTCTGACCAACGGGAAAAGAAATTCCCGTTGGTCAGACTAGTCTGACTATCAATCTGACTAGTGGGAATAACCCGATCTCAGGCGTTGTGTAACGTGTAAGAACGGCCTAAGTATCCCATAGATGGGCACGGGTCTTCTCTCATATAATCATACACAAGGCCATCGTTCAGCACGTTAGTCAAGCGCGCTCAATCGCTTTATCATCGAAATATTTTGCATCAGACTGATGATGTAGTCAAGTACTAATTGTACAATTTATTTTTGTTTCTTCTTTTCTCATTTATTTAGACTTTTTATTAAGTTCATCATGTCTGTTTGTCTTTTTTATGTGTGACAAAAAATGTGAATAATTGTATTAGTTTCCTTTCTAAATAAAAGTCCCACATTACAAATCTCACCCAATAAGCGTACTTTAAAAAAAGGAAGCAGCAAAACAACAGTGACGATGAAGATGATTGTACATTTCGCACGGATGCATATCTGTCATACTCGTAATCAATCCTTAATAAGATGCTAGGAACCATCGGCGCCCGTAATTGCAGTATACAAGTCCACACACTATATATTACCGCATATGAATCTGAATTAAACCATAATTAAACACTGCAATGTAATTAACTTCGACGTGTGTTAATTATTCATATCTGGGATGAATTAGTGGTAATATGATTAATTTAGGTATCATCCGAATTAATATAATGGAATTTACGTGCATAAAAGAAGCTTATAGAAAAGTGATTTGCTCCGACTCCCGAATAGGGCATGAGTTCGAATCTGGTGATTTTGTTAACGAAATTAAATAAAATTCAAAAATTATATGATTAGGTAAATTTCATCATATTGAAAAATGAATTGAATAAGCTTATTCATAACTTAAATACAACTTCCATTAAACAAATTCCATAGAAAAGGAATACTGCTTCATAAGCTTCCATTCACAACACAACAAGTCGTTTAAGCCTGTTTTCATCTACGTCAGAACGGACCTCGTCGTGCGGTCCCTTACATAATATTAATACCTGAGAGAGGTATTTATCTCTGCCAGTTGTATGCTCGGGAAGGCAAATATTTGCACACACACATTCGACGCAAAATATCCAATTCAGCTTTGTTTAGTACACTGTGTACACACCTTAGTGGTACAATGTCCCAACCATACAATGTACTTGGGTAGGTACATTGTTTTGTTAGTAGGAGTACCCTAATTTGCTTTGCGTTAAGCATTTTTTGAAAATGAAACCTTAATTGAAAACTATTTGGAGTAAGTTCAAATTCCTGCTCATTTATTCACGTGGAAATTTTGTCAATGCAGGTGTTTTTTGAGTCTCACCTTTTCGATAAAATGCAATACATATCTAATGTTAGAAGGTACTTAAAAGAAGAAACGGCGAAAAATTAATTAGAATACCAAACATTTGAAACGACTAGGACTTGGACTACTTCAATTTTAAGTTAATTTAGGTTAAATCCATAATATTAACCTACTTGACTTTGGATTACTTTAAGGTCAAGTCTACGCTAAGCGGTCACGCGGTCGATTCCCAACTAGGCTACTTACTTACTTAAGCCATCCTCCCATAGGTTCCTGTAATGCCTTTCGTGGAAGAGAAACATCGCAAAAGCCGCAGTAGTCAGGAGACAAACCAATCTTGCCATTACTTTATGATACGATCTCTCTGACGAGAGTATAAGATTGTTGAGGGAAAAATGTAAAGTGGCAACTCTCGTCGATTTAGCTATGTGAAGGCTACCTTGCCAACCTGCAGAACCTTAGAACTGCCAACCACAGTTCTAAGTCACGTGGAAAAATGAGGTTAAATTTTATTACTGGTTCAGGTCTTGGTCTTGTCTGTTTGTCGATAGTCCAAAGCAGTCTCGAGATATGAAATCCCCATGTGGGGCTATTAGTATCTTGCATCATTAGTTTTATATCAAACTGGTTTAACTGAAGGTCAACTCCAAAAGTTCCCAGAACTTTATTAGATCATTCAGGTTTAAAAATCAATTTTACTAACGTATGTAAATTACATTCATCTGGAAGTGTGGCCGAACAAAACATTTGCCAAGCTTTTCCATGTCAGAACATTTATCACTATAAAGATAATAAAAATTCCTAAGGGTTGGGACGGCTAGCCCGCGTGATAACGCCGACATAGTCAGATAGTGCGACGGGCTACGGCTATCATAATTGTAACAACGTAACTACAAAGGAGCTTCAAGAACAAACTAGAAAAATGTACCTGATTTAAAAATATGATTATGGGTAATAAAAGCGCTTCATTTTTTTATTCCTATTTTATTTCGTATTTACCTACTTTATAGATAAAATAAAGATTTTTTTGGATGGTAATTGAATTTTAACATTTTCTCATGTAACACTAGAATTTGAATTTATATTGATAGCAGTATATAAGGTACATCGATAAGAAAAATGTTAATTCGATATGCACTATCAATGCAGAATCAGTTTGCAGTTTTGGACGCATCCAAACCGATTTTCCAAGAATTTCATAGAATTAAACGGACAATGCAAGCTGTTTTAGAAACGGAAAGGTCGGAAATAGAACAAAATGGAAAAACCTTGTTGAGAACGTCAGCAAAGTTGTAGGTACCGGAATAGGAAAGACGACGCAACCACCGTATATCATATAATATACAACCACCGTATAACATATAATTAAATATCTTTTTTTAACTACCTATATCCCTTTCATTTATTTTCCTCTTTATTTAATAAAGGTACCAATTTTCTATTTATCAAGGTACCAAATTTCAATATAGGTACTAAATAGTACCAAAAAGGTACCAAGTATTTGTATCGTATACGTATTCAATGCGGTATCGGTCTCACGGCCCTCCTCGTAGTTGTATGGTAGACACATCATACTGAACATACTTACACACCAAGCCAGGTTCTGTGTCAGTCGGTTACGGCGCGGTCGCCATGGCAACGGGACCAAACAACTCGTTCAAGGTGAAGGGACTTACGTCATCGCACAATGCCAATGGCAGAGGATGATGTATTTGAATCAAGTTGTGAATGACTACAACCCACTAATGTCCCACTACTGAGCACGGGTCTCTCCTCATTAGTGAGAAGGCTTAGAGCATATTCCACCATGCTGCTCCAATACGGATTGACGGAGAAGTTCTAAATAGTTTGACATAATTTTGAAAAAGAATTATGTCAAACTATTAAAAGACGACGCACTTGAAACTTTGCAGGTGTCTCGAGTAATTTGCAAGTACGCAACGTATACATGTATGATTGAGCATGTATGTATAAAGTATATGAATATTCATTCCTATTATGAAATATGTCAAAATAATCAAAACGACGCAATGAGGGTAACCGCGTGTGAATTTTCCGCTAGAGGCGCTAGTGAAAAGTGAGGTCTGTCTGTCACTTTTCGCTTGTCTGAATGTCATTTGTCACTGTTTATGTATGGGCGGGCTTTGACATCATGACCTCACCTCGCCGGTGGCGCCAACTGATGAGCACAAAAACGGCGACCCTCATTGAGCCATTTACAAATTAATAACCTTGGACCCTTCGTTGAAGTTGAGTTCAGTTCAGTTGACTTCAGAAGTTTATTGATTTTTATGAACTGAGTGTAGATTTTCAAAATGTATTGTTACCCATTATACTGGTAGAGTTTAAGTAGGTATGATGGTTTTGGTAGCACTGACGTCAAATGTAGACCTGTAATTTATGAAGTCCTAACTTTAAGTTGCTTTTCCTGAAGTCGATTAAATTATTTTAAATTACTTTGTTATTTATGACTTGTGGCCGGAATACAACCATTTGTGCGTCTTGATTATAAGTGGACACGCTAAGAAGTAGTAAACCCACCCATTTATACCTAAATATAGATATGTAGAAATTAAACAGAGAAAATTTCAAGTTTGTTTTTATTTCCGTAAGAGCCTGGGTCAGAATGATGAATAGACAGAAGAGGCACATTTCAGTCATGAATGTCGATAACTGTGTTTGTTCTCTAAAACGCCATATAGGTAGAAACATAAAAAGACTTATAAACACAACACCCCTCTCACGCAGTCGGGTCATCATCATCATCATCATCTCCACCCATCATGGCCCACTATTGAGCACGGTCTCTTGTCAGAATGTGAAGATTAAGGCTGTAGTCCACCACGCTGGCCTCACTCACTCACCTTTGAGTTTTGCGAACTCTCCGGCATGTAGATTTCCTTACGATGTTTTCCTTCACCGTTAATAGCAAGTGACACTTAAATGCTTAAAACGCACATAACTCCGGAAAGTCAGAGGTGTTACCCTGGGATTGAAACCCGGACCCTCCGAATAGAAAGCCGAATTCTTAACCACCAGGCTATCACCGCTACAACGCTACACGCGCAGTCGGATAAATTATTTTATACGTTTTATATTTCATGGTCATTGTACTTATCTATCAAAATAATCTCAAACTATTCCATTATCTAATATCTAAGCTTTTTATAGCCTGTCAAATGCATACTAGATCACGATATAACCGAAGTTACTGGCAACCGCGTATGTTTTAACTTGGTACGTTTAATTAAACCTGGTTGTTAAACATTACCTAAATTGCTCCAGCGATGCTGCGGTTCTACAGGGGACACATCTGGAACACCCTGATTAAGGTATTAATGGGAATTAGTGGCATGTTATTAATAAAGTTTTGAATCTGAAATTTCAAGAGCGTGATGTGAATAATAATAATAAATTATGAATGGATATGCCTAAATCGGTACGATTCCTTTTGTAGTAGGTGCCATGATAATTGTTCGCTCAGTCCTTCATTCATACCGTGTAGAAGCATCAGTCGCAATAAAACATTGTCATAAACAACACGTATTTTTCCTTCGCAAACCGAGTCAATAATAGCTATCTCAAAATCGACCTTAATCACATCAACATATGGCCGTAAACGAGCCGGATTATTAGTGCAAAAAACAGACAGCGGCCGAGCGACGTAAACAAAAGAAATAGATAAGGAGCTATTGAATGCATTCCATTGTGACCGGTGCATCGAATAACGTAAACAACTTGTGTTTTCTAACTTTAATTGCGAGAATTACTTCGTTTTGCACAATTTAAATTATGTCTACGGCAGAACAATTATTATGTTTAATTGAAGATACGGCGAAAGTGCTTCAAAAGGCGCAAGTTAACCTAAAGAAATGTCCTAAACAACGTTTAACACAAGGATATATAGAAACAAGACTTAAATGTTTAGAAGCGGACTGGGGAACATTCAAGACTGCACACCAGGAGCTAGTAAAATGTACTACGCGGGAGCAACGTGTTAATATTCAGTACTTTGCAAATGAAGATTATTATTTATGTGAAGATTTATATTTATGTTTGCAAGCCGACTTACGCGACATGCTACTACAATCAAAGCAAGTACGTTCCGCAGATCAACATATGAGTTTCGCGCCTTCGGATGTTCAACCTATGCAAGTAAAACTGCCAAAAATTACACTGCCGATATTTTCGGGTAAATACGAAGAGTGGACTACTTTTCAAGATTTGTTCACTACATTGGTGCATGAAAACAGTTCGATCAGCAATGTACAAAAGTTGCATTATCTCAAAACAAGTATCACCGGAGAAGCCCTTACGTTATTGAAACATATTAACGTTACTGATGCTAACTATATTACGGCGTGGGACACGTTGAAGTTACGCTACGGTAACCGGCGAGTTATTGTGTCTTCCATTTTAAAGCGGCTTTTTAACCAAAAGAAGTTGAGTGTTCCATCTGCCCACGCTATAAAGTCGTTATTGGATACAACTACGGAATGCCTCAGCAGCATTAGTAACCTTAAAATTAACACCGAGTCTTGGGATCCATTAATAATATTTCTCACGGTGCAGAAATTGGACCCGGAGTCACACAGAAGTTGGGAAGAGTATTCGTACAATGAAAATGCTGACGTGTTACCTACATGGGCCGATCTAAAGAAATTTTTGGAATCTAAATTTCGCACTCTCGAACTTGTTACACCTTTGACTGCTGTAAAAGAAAAGTATGTAAAAGAAAAATCTTTTCATGTATCCACCAATGAGAAAAAATGTTTCATGTGCAACGAAGGTCATACGTTATGTCACTGCAAAGAATTTGCGAAGATGAGCCCTGAAGAAAGAAGTACTTATGTAACAAATAATAAGTTATGTTACAATTGCTTATTATTCGGTCACCCTGTTAATAAATGCAGAGTTCCAATGACATGTCGTTTGTGCCACAAGCGACATCATAGTCTTTTACATGTACAGAAGAAACAAGATATACCCTGTGACACAGATAATAAACCACAGCTCAAATTATCTTCTCATTCGACCGTTGAAGAGCAAGAAACACAACATAACTCGAGTACGGTAGCTTCACATTATTCTAGCAAGCCAGGAACTGCACTATTGGCAACAGCTATGGTGACACTAAGGAACAATCAGGGTTACACGATTACTGTAAGAGCACTTATAGATCAAGGGTCACAAGCGTGTTTCATAAGCGAAAAGGCGACTCAATTACTACAACTTGAACGTACTAAGACAAATGGAACCGTCATAGGTGTGGGTTCTACTAGGATGGATATAAATCACGTGGTTAAGTTAGAGGTCTTACCGAGGGAGAAGACAGCCAGTAATCTTCAAATACAGGCCTATGTATTATCCAAGCAATTAACCACTAAGATCCCACACAATACAATTCCAATAAACAACTGGCCGCACTTGGAGGGTCTTGAATTGGCAGATTCAAGCTTCTATAAACCAGGCTCGATAGACTTGCTCCTTGGCGTGCGAGAATATGCAGATATAATTCAACCTGATCTAATCAAAGGTCCCCCGGGTTCACCTTGTGCTCAGCGAACCAGCCTGGGATGGATTTTATTTGGAGAAATAGATCAACACACACATGAAGACAGATTGCTAGTAATGCACCACGAGGTTGAGATAGAAGACATGTTAAAGGTGTTATGGGAAGTAGATACAAACACAAAAAGATTACCAACAAGAGAAGAGAAACAATGTGAAGAAATATACAACAATACACACACTAGAAATAAAGATGGAAGATTTGTAGTCAAACTACCATTCAAAACAACAAACCCTCAATCACCGATGGGTAACACAAGAGAAATAGCAACAAAGAGATTATTAACACTAGAAAGAAAATTTAAAAAAGAGCCTAAACTAGAAGAAGAATACAGAAAAGTCATGAACGAGTATATAACAATGGGACATATGGAACTTGTACCTAAACCAGAATTAACTAATCGCTCTGTTTACTTACCACACCACGCCGTCTGCAGAGAAGACAAAGAGACTACCCAAACACGTGTTGTTTTCGATCCTTCTTGTAAGGGTACTAATAACATCTCACTGAACGAAGAACTTTTAATAGGGCCTGTATTACAAGATGATTTACGAAACATACTTTTAAGATGGAGGTTATATGCTATCTGTTTCCTATCCGACATTCACAAAATGTATAGAATGATTTTGGTATCTAAAGAAGACACAGATTTTCAGCGAATTGTGTGGAGGAATCAACCATCTGATGATATTCAAGACTATAGATTACTCACAGTTACCTTTGGCATGGCACCAGCTCCATATTTAGCTATCAGATCCCTTTTACAACTTGCTAAAGACGAAGAAGAGAAATATCCTATCGCTGCAAAAATAATACGAGAAGACTTCTACGTAGATGATCTTATGACAGGATGTGACACTTTAGAAGAAGCTTTAGAAGCCTACAGAGAATTAAAAGAAATCATGCAAAGAGGAGGTTTCGAACTGAAGAAATGGTGTTCAAATAATGTCAATTTTATGAAACATCTTGAATCAAATGAAAGAACTTCTAAGGCTCATATAGATTTAGATGTAGACGGAACAATAAAGGCTCTTGGAATAGCATGGGATTTGAACACTGACGAATTTTTGTACAGTTTAAAATTAACACCAGCTGCATCTACTATTACCAAAAGAAATATTTTATCAGACATTCAAAAACTATTCGATCCTCTTGGATGGATGGCGCCGACCATCATACTGGCCAAAATATTAGTTCAGAAATTATGGATGGAAAGAATCGGATGGGACGACATGATTAGTTCTAAATTGGCGGAAGAATGGCTAGAAATCCGTTCAGATTTGGAAAATGTAAATGACATTCGCATTCCACGATGGCTGCACACTATCAGTAAAGACCTTCATGAGATACAAATACACGGATTTAGCGATGCGTCTGAATGTGCATACGCTGCAGTAGTATACATTCGAGTAAAACATTTGGGTGGAACTAAAACAGTGAGGCTCATTGCGGCAAGAACGAAAGTGGCGCCATTGAAGACAATATCCCTACCACGCCTAGAGCTCTGCGGAGCACTCTTGCTCTCTCAGCTTTTGTTACAAGTGAAGCAGGCAATGCGAATAAGAACATCACAGGTATACGCGTGGACTGACTCGACTATAGTTCTATCGTGGCTGGCAGGTGAACCTACCAGATGGAAAACCTTTGTTGCAAACCGAGTCGTTCAAATAAATGAGAACATAAACAACGGCCAGTGGTATCATGTTGAATCGCAAGACAATCCAGCGGACATTGCGTCTAGAGGCATGCTACTAAAAGAACTGAAAAAATGTGACATGTGGTGGTTTGGTCCTAATTGGCTAAAAGAATGTGTACAACTAAGGAGATATAATAATATACAGACAGATTTAGAAAGCAAAGAACAGAAAAATATATCTACAAATTTAACTATTGAAACACAAAATGTGGACAACGTAACAATCACTAAACAGTTTGGTAATTTTGATAACTTAAAACAACTTTTAAAATCAATATCTTATTGCATTCGATTTATAAATTATAAAAAGATAAATAATGATTATATAAATATTTTAAATACTGAAGAAATAAATAATTCATTAAATATATGCATAAAATTAGTACAAAAGGAAGAATTTGCAGATGAGATTGAATCACTAAGAAATAAAAAACAAGTTAAAAAACAAAGTAAATTAAAAGCCCTTAACCCGTATTTAGACGAAAATAATATTATCAGGGTGGGCGGAAGATTAAGGAATGCCGATATAGATGAAGAAAGTAAACATCCTATAATTTTGGGAAATAAAAATTCTCTAACACCTCTTATTATTGCTGATGCTCACATAAACACCCTGCATGGTGGTACGCAGCTGATGATGTGTTACTTAAGAAGGAAATATTGGATATTGAAGGCAAAATTTATAATAAAATCACAAATTCACAAGTGTCTTATATGCGCTAAACACAATGCGAGACCCAGTAATCAACTTATGGGTGATTTACCAAAAGAGAGAGTAACACCAGCGAGACCTTTCTTACACAGTGGCGTTGACTTTGCAGGCCCAATTCAAGTATTATGGTGCCGACGAAGAGGTGCAAAAACTAACAAGGCTTATATTGCCATCTTTGTATGTATGGCCACTAAAGCCATACATTTGGAATTAGTGGGAGATTTAACGTCAGAAGCATTTATTGGAGCATTTCGGAGGTTTACTGCACGAAGAGGGCAATGTCTGCACTTGTGGAGCGATCAAGGCAGGAACTTCATAGGTGCAAATAAGGAGTTGCAACAAGCATGGCAAGAGGCTAATTTGGATTTACCAGGGAATATATCGGAGTCCTTATCATTAACTGGCACTCAGTGGCATTACATTCCGGCTTACAGCCCGAATTTTGGAGGTCTTTGGGAAGCGGGAGTCAAATCCATTAAATATCATTTAAAGAGAATCCTCAATTCAAATTTAACATTCGAAGAGATGACTACCTTGTTATGCCAAATTGAAGCTTGTTTGAACTCTCGTCCATTAAGCCCAATAAATGACACAGATGTAGACAATGTCGATCCGCTTACACCTGGACATTTTTTAATTGGCGAACCCCCTATTGTGATTCCTGGGCCCAGACTTGAGAATGTGAACGCAACGAATCTGTCGAGATGGCAACATATACAAAAGTTACTTAAAGATTTTTGGCATAAATGGCAAGAAGAATACTTGTCGCGTCTTCAAACGCGACCAAAATGGCATAAGAATCAGGCAGAATTCAAAAAGGGCCAGATAGTGTTGATAAAGGCTGATAATTTGCCTCCAGGACAATGGGCTTTAGGACGTGTACTCGAAAAACACCCTGGTCCAGATGGATTGACACGAGTGTACAGTGTTAAGAGTGGAAATACAGTGGTCAAGAGACCTGTAACTAAACTGTGCTACTTACCCATAGATGATGATTAATTGTTTGCTAACTTGTTATAATTTATTGCATGCTTGATTTGTATAGAGCCATGTTTTTGCATTTAATCTTAAAGGACATAGATGTCCTTTGGTGGGCGGTATGTTCGCTCAGTCCTTCATTCATACCGTGTAGAAGCATCAGTCGCAATAAAACATTGTCATAAACAACACGTATTTTTCCTTCGCAAACCGAGTCAATAATAGCTATCTCAAAATCGACCTTAATCACATCAACAATAATATATTTAAAAACATTCTGATTTCCACTTCGCTGGGACTCGAACCCAGGACCCAGCGAACCATTGCGATATACGGTAAACTAAGAAAAATTATTTAATGATTACAAAGAAATCATGTTAAGCCAAACCGTAAGCTAAAATTACATTATGTCTTTGAATTCATTATAACTGTCACAAGTAACAATTAAATCTAAAACCAGATATTTTAAAACAAAATCTATACTGTTAACTAATATAGCCTATATTTATCTTAAGTCAATATGAACTCATATTCTATTTGTTCACAATACACAATGCTCCAGTTTGGAAACTTGGGCCCAATCGATATGCGATCAATGGGAGACTATTCCGGTCGTCACTAGTGGGTGTAGTGACAAATATCACGCTCGAGAACATGTGGAATGTCATGGTACTGAACAAGAATATCTCTTACATAATGCATTTGGTATGATGGATGATGTACTATTAAATTCTAGTTCCACTTCCTGTAAACGTCTATAAGATGTTACCGTTGTGGATGTTACTTGACTAGAAAATAGAGTGTTTAGATGTATGTGACAACACATCTATCATTGTCGTCATGTGTGCAAATTGGTATTTTTTTATGTAATTAAGATAGCAAACTAGCATGCGGCATCACCCGTCCGCTGCCGCCCATAACAACTGTGACCGACCTAGAACTAGACTCAAAGGGACTAGGATAGATATTGGATAATATAATTACAATTTTTTTCACTAACTTAATGACACACGTTTTTCATCAAGACGATGGCCCTAAAATAGAAAACAGTTTGATAGTGTTATTATAAAATTATTATTACTAAAATAAGGACAATATTCTAATGGCTACTAACAAAATGCAAAATGGCTGTCATATATAATCGCATTATTATCAAAATAATTATAATAAACAACAACAAGAGACGATCAATTTCTTGCACTGATATACGATTCAATTAAAATTAGTACGGTGTGCATAAAAAAAATAACTAAGTTGGAATTCCACCGTCAAATCTTTAGAAGATAATCAGAAAGAGTACTTACCTAAAAATAATTTCTGAGCTCATTTCTATAGTTTATCTAATGAAATCTGAAGTACATCACCGATCACTCACAATTAGGATTTCGCGAACAAAGACCAAACCAATACATTAAGGAAAGATACAAAGAATCTGATACTACGAAAATCTCGAGAAAGATTCAATACATCATATCGAAGTTGATCGATGTACCACTAATCCCGTTACAAAAAGACTGTTCGGCCACAAAATACGACCCAATAAATGAAATTAATGATGATAGACTCGCTACAAGAACGGCGGTGGAAGGCATTTTAATATTTATTATTGCAAAGGTTAGAGGTCAAATACTCGAGGGAGAAGCGGCCGCTAAATAGGACGCAAACGCGCTTTGTTTATTTGTGATACTGTTGGGAATGAAAAAACTTTTTGTGATTGTGATACTCAGGTAAAAGTGTAAATTATAAAAAAAATCCTGTCTCCCGTAAAAATATCTCAACCGAAACGTATTCTTCAGAGAATCAAGCGAATGAAAGAATGTTTACTCCTAAATTACCGAAGGATTTTCATTCAATACCAACGCTTAATAAATTATCCGCGTTTTGGTAAGCTTAAGTTTTTGTTGAGCGTTAAATAATTCTATGTATTTTATTTTACACAGAATTAGATCCAATTATCAACGTTTTAACTGTAATGAAAATTAAATTGTACTCAAAATATAGTAGGTCATTTTAAAGTCAAGATTTTTTCACCTTACCTAGCTCTTTTTCAAATAATATTCCAACTTTGTAACATAATAACGAGCAATCAATTTACATCCAAATATTTAATGCTCTCCTAATTAATTGAATTGACATTCTATTTTCTCTATGGTTTAGGCCTATTAATGACACATCACACGGTACGATTCTCACGCTTTTTTATGGAAATAAGGTTGCAAACGAGCATGTAGCACCACCCTTTTGCCGCCTTTAACAACTGTAACCGACAAATAATAAGATTCAATTGGGACTAGGATGGTTAATCCAATTAGCAGATGTTGTAAGAAAATTACTTGATAATTTTGTCAGCGATAGTTAGTCCTGTAACGGCATAAAAACCCCAAACAGTCCAAAAACACCAAAAGTACAATTCACAAAACACAATCCAATTCCAAAGATAAGCCAAGTCAGTAGTTTGCAGATCAATTAATCTAGTGCAAAATGCGAAGTCAAAAGTCGTCAGTACGAGAGCCACGTCATTTGAAAACGATAAAGTGCACAGTAAATAAAGTAGCATGTCATGTCCGTTTGAAATTCCAAGTGATTACTTTGAATGAGAACGATTAAGAAATTTTGGTCTTGTTTAAAAATGGTACGAATTTTTTTGTGACTACATTTCTTAGAGTATAATACCATTTTGTAATCTAGGTTAGATGCGTCAACTTTTAAAAAGACCCGCCGCAGTAGTGTTCATACTTTTTTTTACACAATGATGAGTCGAAGTAGACTGAAAGTAAAAATCTTGCAACATTTTAAGGGAATTTTGGTGTTTGTTTGAGTTATGGGGAAAAACTGCAAGCTTTCTGGGATTTTTAAGAATTGTGATGAATAGTAGGACTTCTTAGATTGCCGATACAAAAAATAAATCTGAAATATTTGAAAAACTGTGGTCGTGGTAGCCCAAAATAACACAAAGGGTGTAAATTTTCGAAAATTTATTTTTAATGAAAACAAAAAGTTTTGGATTTTTTTCTTCTTTTTCCTGAAGTAGCCATGAGCAAGTGCACCCTCCAGTTCCCACTTATCGTTGAATTTTGGGACACGTTGTACATAAGACAGTATTTTTTGTTAGGTTACCTATCGTATGTAGAATAATATTTTTTTGCAAAAACATATCTCCTTATTTATCTTTATTTTTAAGTTGTGTTTAGATTTAAGCTTTATGTTTTACAATTATGCTAGATTTAAGGTTTAAATTTATTCGGAATAGTTGCATTATTTCTTTAGATGTGAAATAAATTATTTTTCTTTCTTTCTTTCTTTCTTTCTTCTACAAGGTTATCAACATAATTCATATAATTGAACACAAGGTGTCCTTGTCCACAGGACATACCGGCAGAGTACCAGCGATGTCAAGGCAGAAGAAGCGGAGCAGGCTAGAAGATGACTATATAGAGGTTATGTGGCGACGCGGCCAGAGCCGGTCTCCGTAGCGCTGTTCCTGCTGCGATAGCGAGGAGATTCTACCAGTGAGTATGAGATAATAGAAGAGATTGCTTAGGTTTGCAATAGTCCCGAATAGGACGACTTGAGTTCGAATTCTACATATACCGCCAATTTTCACGCCAATGAAAAGCTACAGAACTAACGAACACGATTATAATGATGAATGTCTGATCAAGTTTTAATTTATCCTTAGTGGCTACTTAGTGGTTACTTTAGGAGTATAATGTAAGGAGCTCATTTATCTGAGATACCTTCTCTATGTGTGTTGTGCTCTGCTACACAACGGACGGGGTTGCGAAGCCTGGTTCTAATTTTCACAAGTCGTTTGACTCTGTACCATCCAGTTTAATTCTAAAGTTATTGTAGTTAGATACTTTAATTCCTAAAGATACTTTAGTTAGATACCATCTCTCTACTTTAGCAAGCCTCAAAACACATTGATGGTAACGGCTGAGAGCTTTAGGGCAAGTTTCTTTTTGTTTCCTTTCGTTTGTGATAAAAACCATCACTCAACCAATTGGTGTTGCAAAAGGTATGCTCGGCTCGTCTACTCTTTATCAGCTAAAGCTTTTCCCAGCGAGGTGGAAATTTCAAATGTAAGTATAAAATTCCCGTTATTGGTCTGGGCGTGTGTCCTTGTCTTGTGAGTTGTCTATGGCATCGACAATACAGGGAATCCTAGCGTGGAACTATAAGTGTGCAGCTAATTTAATTTAATTAAAAAAATATATATAAATCACCAACACCATTACATGAAAACACATACATATTTTATCTGCCACGGCTGGGAATCGTACCCAAGACCCCTCGCTTAGCAGGCAGGGTCACTATTATCCAAGTTACGGGGTCATCAAGAAAATTGTAAAACTAGGTCGCTGTAATATTCTGCTAAGATGCTGGCAGCATAACTCCACTGTCTTGCTATGCTTATAAGCACATTAATAACCTCATGCTCCGTAAGATTAGATTAAGGAAATAACTTTGATAGGAACAGTCTACTGACTCTTCTCATATTGTACTTTATTAAGTTCCTCTGAGATCTTGTCTTGTTGTATAAACTTCAATTTTATTACAATAACTTAAGAGATTAAAGAGACAAAAAATCTCATATAATCCGCTGATGCGTGGTTTTTGAGTTATCTATATTATTCGATTTTGAAATCGGTTATTTTTTTGTAAAAAGTTATTATTATTTATGGAATGTTAATTAAGACATTAATAAAATAAGGAAATTAAGAATGAAAGTTGGTTTAAGAATCAATTAAAATTAACTCCGCATGAAGCCGCAAGCAAATGCTACTTCAATATAAATTCAGATACTCAACTTAATAATTTCACAACACAAGGAACATTAAATTTATATGTGAACCAAAGTTGAGTAAAGCGGTGTAGCTCAGGAAATTTGCTTCAAATTGTTGCTATTAAGCTTCTTAACAACAAACTTCTGACAACACACCGGCAAGCTGTTGCCATGGAAACCGAGTCCACAACAATATTTCCATGGTCGTTGTCGACAGTTCCAAGGAAATGTATTTTTCCATCAAAAATATAAAAGATCGTTATCGAACATGTAGATGTTACATAATCTGATATTTTTCATTAGAAAAATAAAGGACGGGCCGAATGGCGCAATAGTTAACATGCCGGATCGCTGTTTGATTCGATTCTCAGTGGCTATGAGTGTATAGCGTTATTTAATTATTTATATGATTAAATTGATATTTCGCAAATTATTTAGCGTTTGGTTGCAATCTGATTCTTCATATCGATGTAATATTTTTTGTATTTAAGACTGATGTTGAATCGCTACTACTTTCCATGCCTTAATTGTGACAGGGAAACATTCGAATAACTTTTATGTCAGTAATCCCATTAATTTTATTCCAGATTAAATACATTTTTACTGTTAGTACGTGCCGAAATGCGGCAAGATCTCGAACGTTTATGATGTGTTGTGGAAACATATAAAACGACCATAAAATTAAACGTTGTTCTTTGAATTACACTTGGATTACTATCTTAGAACTTAAGTCAAGTTATTAGGAGCTATCTAAACATTTGTGCTCTTGAGAATTAAACTAGATGATAGAAAGTTCAGCTGCTACTAAGAAAGAGCCGTTTCAACTATTTAGCAACACTTCAAGTAGGAACGGTTTTTTGTAACGTATTGGTTTCTATCCAGTATCTATTGAGCATGGATCTCTCTTCATAACTGAGGAGTCAGTTATGAACAGTCATATCAGTAATATTTTGTTGGTCACTGGCTAGAAACAATTGAATGACGTGCTCTTTATCAAATCATTCCACGTATAAAGTAAGTATTGAAAATTCATTCACAGAAATGAATCTCCTCAACATGGATGCGGAGAACCGCGTGGTTCTCAACGTGGGTGGGATCCGCCACGAGACGTACAAGGCGACACTGAAGAAGATCCCCGCGACACGGCTGTCGCGGCTAACGGAGGCGCTGGCCAACTACGACCCGGTGCTCAACGAGTACTTCTTCGACCGCCATCCCGGGGTCTTCGCGCAGGTCCTCAACTATTACAGGTACGACTTAATCAGCAATTATTTGGTTATTGGCGTTTTTAATGCGAGTCATAATTTTTTAATGTTTATTGGAAGTAAAACTGTTTAACTGGAAGGAAAAAACCGATTTTTACAGTTTTCTTCTCGTCATTGTCATATTTAAAGCAAAAAATAGAATTAAATAATAATTTCCTGAAAAAAAATCACCTAACACAAAAATAAATCTGTCTCCTTACGATTCTAGCCCCTTAACCATTTTATTACTGTATTCAAATTAGCATGTAATTTCTGTGAATTACCAATATTGCTACCAAAATATCTAATTGACACTTACATCAAGTTCAATTTACTACACCATTTACAATTTACATTAACAGCGTTGAAAACTCAATTGGAAAATCGTAGCTTTCCTAAGCAAGCAATTTAACTCGCGGCCCATAGCTATCCGTTTCTGTACAAATCGAAATAGACTCCTGTACAAATATTACCTCAGCATTGTTTCCTTTTGCACTTTCCTTGATATTACAAAGGGAAAATTTTAGATTTACAATTTGCTAACTAAACAAAACCTGATTAGGTATATTACATAAATTATATTAATCCAATCAAGTTGTGTAATCAGTGATTTGGTTTCGTTTTCTTAAAATGATCTGGATAAAAATTCACCATGCGGATTTCAGTTATTTTTCAGAATACTTTGGTCTTCTTTCGTTGATTTTAGAATTACGTTATAGCATAAAATCATTAAATATTGGAAATGTGCTTTAAATTTTTGTTTTCAGATTCTAAATTTACCTCTTTTTACAGTTCTAATTGTTAAATATAAACAACATTATTATACTTTATTGCCAACCCTAACTCTATTCATATATATAGCATTAACTAAGTGAATAACATAATGTTAATTGTATGCCATTATTACACAATTAAATGTCATTAACAATAAATATGGTTATTACCCTGTTAAAAAGATAAGAGAAGTCTTAAAAACATTAATTCGCTTTAAAGCGCTCCCTCAACGGAAGCTTTCGCCTGTGTTGTAAAAGCTCATCTTTGATATTTAGGCATCCCAAATACAGAAGTCAAAAATCGTCAGTCAATGGGGCAGCGTTATATAACACTAGCTGACAAAATATCCAAAAATAATGTTTTTTACTTTGAATGATCGAGTGAGGGTGAAATAGCACTCATAATTGCTTATCAACCGTACGTATGCCCGACATCGCTCCCCTTCCGTTCGTACCCTTTGACACAAATTGAAATATTGAAAGAGGGTCAAATATTGTTTCGTAATATCTATGTAAAGAAATATTTAACTTGTCGTGAATGAAGCAGCAAAGTAGGTTCAAAATGCAACATATATTACTGCATTCGAGTATCATATGTTCGAACTATTCGTCACTGTATTCAAGTTCCCTGTGGCCTAAGGTGGAAAGGCCCGGTTCCTAGAGCCGGAGATTATGGGTTCAAATCCCACCAGGGCTGTGTAGTTGGTACGCAATACAAATAATAGAACTTCCGTTTTGCATCTTGTGTTAAACAAATTTTCTGTAATTATTTTTTATTTTGCTTTTTAAATGTTATGTTAATTACGAAATTGTCAGTTGAAAGATTTAAAAATTTAACATTGAAATGTTTAATTTTTTTTCTGAAGCTAAAATATGTTTTTTTATTTGTATTGAATCTAAATAATAAGAGATAAAGTTTTGGAATTAAAAAATATTTCAATGAAATTTCAGAAAAATATAATTTGGCTTGCTTTTAATACTACATTGTAAGTTAAATTCAAAAGTAATTTTATTCTAATATTATTTCATAATATTTTTATGTATATAAAATATTGTCTTAACTATGCCTTTCAAATGGGTCGTCAAGTTTCGATATTACGTAACGATGTCAGAGATGGCAGCACTGTGCAAAAGTACGTAACAGAGGGCACTTATGTAGTTGCCAGCGGTCAACGATTACCTACTTGTTGAATAATATAGCAATTTGAAAGCAAATATTCTTTTTGGTATATTTATTTTATTGATTGATTAAATTGTTTTTGATATTATAAAGACCCTTTATACACTTCTTTCTCATAATTATATGTATCTCCTATGTACATACATAAACCAGTTATTTTTATTATATAGCATCGATAAATACTCAAATTCGAATCCTGAACTACTGCGTTACAGGCTTACAACCTTTCGCCATCCGCTGTCAGTTGGAGGGGAGCTTTAACCTTCATAACTTCGTACAAAGTGCGCTTAAGCTGTTATTACTTTGATATTACATAAGTTAACCCATAAATTACCTTTTGATTGTACATTTTAAAGGGAATTAGAGTGTACGAGATTTCATTTATCCATAAGTCCATTTAAGCCTCTACACAAGTGAGGCTGTTATAATCTGGTTGATGTAAGAAAGTGACAGTGAACATTCACCATATAAGAATAATGAACAACTGACGTTCACACTCACATTAGGAATGTATGTGTCATGGAAGCCATGGACAAGACACAAAGACAAAAAACACACCCAGATTGAGAACAAAGCGAACTAATTTTGCTTCGCCGAAAATCGAACCCAGGAACGAACAGAACCCAGGATGGTAACCATTGCACTAAACCAGTCGTTATTGGTCTTATTAATCGAATAATCACACATAAATTATTAACAAAATTCATTTAGAAATCTTGGCACGAAGAAAGTCATTCAATTTTAATTATGTAAATAATGATGATAAATAAAATTTCAGACGACCGCATTCGAAGCTCTGTATTGATATATCACTTCTTCCCTCGCGATATGCAAACACAGAAAAGCACTCACATTAATATGCATACACTTTATTCGTTTGTATACCTACGTACTGCTGCCATTTCGGTATCCATTGTATGTGAGGAATTCGTTGATATAAGTTCGTGATTCTTTATATTTCTCGTCTGATATGGAAAATTAACATGTCTAGTAATATAACATATTGTGTTTAGCAGTCCGAATTGAATTAATTGTTTCCTGTGTTTCGTTTAGCGTAGGATTAATTTGAGTACCTACTGTTAGTGTATGGATTAAAATAATGTAATAGTAATACTGAACAGATATGCATATTTACAACCGCGTACAATTTACAGCCAAAGTGCGTTCCAGCCAAATTTAATTCTATTAACCGTTACTAAAAGACCACCTTCCCCAATGGCTGTCTATCAAAAATACTCGTAATTTTTTATACAAATTTCGAAATTCAAACTACGCCATCTCTCTATATTTAATGCCTCTACCTCACTGAAATCTATTATTTGGTCCCTTTTCATGTCTTCTACCAAGCCGCTTTAAATTATATCACCTAGAAGACCCTTGTACGCCCAAAGTTCAGTAAACCTTGAGTGATTTGCGTACACAATGACATAATTATCTACATCATGGGAAGGGTTCTTATTATGACTGACTAATTTAGAAACTGGCAGTAGCATCGTGTTAATTGTTATATTATAGTTGTTAATAAAAATTAACATACCAAAGTATGTTTGTAAGAGGAGGGGTGTCATCAATAAAACCTTCGTTGTTGCTCATAACGATCCTTTATTTAATCTAAAATCAACACACGTTAAACCAGAGTTAAATAATAGATCTCAACCAATAATTGATCAAAACATAAATATAATTCAGTTATCACAACTCTAATCAATAATAAATCCTTTTAATTAGATTCAATCCAAATCAAAATTAAAATACTATTCAAATCAAAATACTAATAAACAAAAAGAATAAATTAATTTAAAATATAAATCATTCGACCATTAATTAAAATATAAGTCGCTCAACAATTAATTTAAAATATAAACGATTCTATTTATTTTAATAAAGATTATTTGAAACAATAATATCTCAAAGTAATTAAAAAATACTCTATAACATTACTCAAGTTTCGAAAAATAGATGTGCTCGCCTCGAGCGCTGGAAAGAGAATGCCCCGAGAGTGCGGCTACAGGCTGTTTTATAAGCGGGGAGTGGGGTGATGGATGACGCAAGTTGTTTACGCTCGTAGGAACACGTGCAAAGTGGCACTTTGTTTATAACGTGTTGTCTTGCGCCGATACGGCCATTCTGCAACTAGGCGCGTCCCTGCGCCTATTTCTTGTTAGTGTTATCTGAAAAATATGAAAAGTTATGAAGTCAAATAAATGTTACACAATTTGTACTCAAACTATTGCTCTACAAACTGCTGCTCAGTTGTCATCTCATTTGATCAATAAATTATTATTTGTACTTATTATTTTGACTGAGCCATCATAAAATAACACAAGACCTCATAGCCTCAGCGCTAATATTGGTGCATCACACAAAAAAAAAAATAGTAAAAAGTAATATACTCAGCTCACTTATTTTCGTCAGATTGTTCTCTATTCATCGCCGATACTGCCACATTACTTTGGACTCCAAATTTAGGAGCGCTTCTCATATGTTCGTGACACACTTTTCGGCATCGGCCACGACCATTAATTCGACGTATCTCATATCTATCATGGGGTAATACTTTTCTAACTTCAAATGGCCCATCATATTTTATACTTAATTTTGTACCGAGTCGTGGAGGTTCTCTATAAAGGACGTACTCTCCTTTTTCAAATCTTATAACTTTTGCTTTTCCATTGTCATATCTTTTCTTGTCTTTCTCAGCCTGCTCGGTCATCCTTCCCAAAACAGTTGCTTTCAGTAATTCTGGATCAATACGTTCGTTTTCTTCATCTATAATTTTTAACAATTCCGGAGGTACACTGCCTCTTTTACCAGTCAATAATTCAATAGGTGTTTGTTGAGTGCTTTTTGAAATGGTGCAGTTGATAGCTAATTGCAGTGTTCCAAGAGATTTTTCCCAATGAGTTTTTTGTGTATGTTTTATCACTGTTAATCCATTTTTTATGATCCTCATAATTCTTTCAACTTGACCATTCCCTCTGCTGACGTAGCCTGCGCATTGATGCAATTCGATCCCATATTGATCGCAATATGTCTTGTAATGAGAAATAAATGCACCATCACCGTCAACAACAATCCTTTTCGGAGCACCAAACAGAAATACAACTTCTTGCAAATGCTTCAACGCGCTGGCCTGAGTTTTGCTCTTAGCATACTGTAAAATAACAAATTTTGTGAATGCATCAATCGCCACAAATACATATTCCTTTTGAGCTGCACTTCCACTGAGTTTTCCGGAGATATCAATATGAATTGTGTGAAATGGCTCTGGAACCTTTTCAATTGGGTGTAGACGACTTTGTATAGCTCCAGATGCTCCTTTCATAGTTTTGCATACCACACAATGCTCTACAAAGTACCTGACTGTTGATGACATCTTGCTGAACCAGAAGTTTTCCTTAAGTTTGGCTAAGGTCTTTTCCCATCCCATGTGTTTAAGTGCTTCATGATAGGTGTTAATAAGGCTCCATTGGTATGACTGTGGAACAACTTTAGTTAGCTTTGTTTTACCGTCTAAGTCCATTTTGTGGTGTAAAATATTATCCTTAAGTTCATACTCTGCATGAGACTGGGGATTCTTACGAAGTTCATCAATGATTTTGGATAATTCTTGATCGCGATGTTGTTCCACTATTAGCCAGTCATCTTTTGTTGACAGAGTCATAACGATCTTAAGTGGGTTACGACTGAAAAAGTCGGCATGTTGTAACTTTTCTCCTTTTCTGTACTCCACCTCGAAGTCGTAATTCTGCAAGAAAGCCCACCACCTGTGGATCCTTGGAAGCAGTTCTTGCTTATAGCGAGAAGCCTTAACAGCATTACAGTCCGTCACAATGATAAATTTTCTCCCATACAAAAAATGACGAAAATGTTTGATTGCCCTCACTATGGCTAAGGTTTCAAGCTCATAGCTATGGTATTTTGATTCAGCCGGAGTTGTCCTCATACTAAAGTAGCCAATTACATGACGAACCTCTTCTTTTATTTGGATGAGTACTGCACCAAGTCCTGCTGCACTTGCGTCTGTGTGGAGTTCTGTTGGCAGTCCTTCTTGAAATATCGTTAGTAGAGGTGCCGACGTAAGATAGTTAATAATCTTCGAACGTACAGCTTCATGTTCTGTAGTCCATTCCCATTTGGCGTTAGATTTGGTCAGATTGTATAGAGGTATCATTTCTGTGGAGAAATTAGGAACAAAACGGCGAAAATAGCCAGCTAAACCATTAAATTGTCTCAGTTGCTTCACATTCGTTGGTGGAGGAGATCTTGCTAGAGCTTCTACCTTGGATGGACTAGGTCTTACTTTTCCATTGCTTACAATAAAACCAAGATATTCAATTGAAGTCTTCATGAAAGAGCATTTCTTTATATTAATTGCGAATCCGGTTTTCGTGAGAGCTTCTAATACTTTCTCCAGCTTTAAAAGTCCTTCGGATATAGATTTACTGGGAATAAGTACATCGTCCATATAAACAAGTACCTCTTTGCCCTTTAAAGCTCCTAAAGCTTTGTTAATGGCTCTTTGATACACGGATGGAGCATTTGTTAATCCAAACGGCATCGTCAAGTACTCATATTGTCCGTCTGGAGTGATGAATGCCGTCTTCTCTACGGATTCGGGCGAAATAGGAATTTGGTGGAATCCCGCCGCCATATCCAAACAAGTAAAGTACTTTGCCTCCGCTAATTGATCCAGATGCTCAGAAATCAATGGTAAAGGATAATTATCTCTTACCGTATTGGTATTTAAATCCCTGTAATCGACACATAATCTGTCCTCACCGTTTTTCTTCTTCACCATGATGATTGGGCTGGCGAAAGGCGAACTACTCTCTCGAATAATGTTTTTGTCAAGCAGTTCTTTAATTATTTTTTGAACTTTTTCACGTTCGACTGGGGCGAGTCTATATGGTCGGCGGCAAACTATTTTATCTGGGTTTTTTAGTCGGATTGTAAGCTGACCTGTCGTTATTCTAGAGTCTGAAATACCTTCTGAGAATGAGTCTTTGTATTTGTCCAATAGTTCCGTCAGTTGTTTTAAATGCTCCTTGTCCGTTACATCAGTGTCAATCGTGGTTGAAGACAATTGATATATATCCGCTTCCCTTTGCTGACTATTGCTTCTAATAGTAACACCATCGCTTGTCATTGTAACTTCGATACCCGGAATGCTCAATACGTCCTTTCCCACAACAATATCAGTTGGTAATTCATGATCCAAGACAATACAAAGTTCGAGTTCGATATTAATATCATTTATATTACAGGTCACAGTTATCTGATTCAAAGATACGGTAGGTACTGGGCCGATGCCTTTCAGGTTAATTGTTTTAGTAGATCTGGTTCCAGGAAGGGATGAGGCTATCGATTCTTTGATTAGAGAACAATCTGCACCGCTGTCAAACAGAGCGTAAAAAGTTTTGTTATTTATCATTACAGATATGGTACTTGAGATGTTCTTACCCTTTTGGCACAGGTTGACGTTTCTTTCAGAGTTCCGTTTTTCAGCATATATCCTCTTAAAGCATGTCTCATACGTATGTCCGGTAGTACTACAAAATGAACACTCTTTCGATACTTGTTTCTTTAGTGTTACTGCATTTTGCTTGCACCATTGTGCTTTGTGACCTGGTTGGCCACACACAAAACAGTCCAAATTTGGCCTATTACTATCCGTCCTAATCCTTTTATTAGGTACATACTCTTGGGGTGTCGTTGACTTGCGTTTTCGCATAGTTTTTGCAATTGCAATTAATTCCGGTACTGTGTTGGATTTGCTATTCAACAGTTCAGTACGGAGAGTATCATCCTGAATGCTTCCAATCACAAACTCTACAGCATCTTGCTCTGTAGGATTTGGTTTAACTATTTTCTTATACATTTTCCATACATTGGATATGTACTCTGGTATATCAACAGCATCATCGATAGTATACCGCCGAAACTTCAAAACATGCGAAAAGTACCTGGATTCGGGTTCAAATGTTTGTATCATATCTTCCTTCATTTCGGCCCACGTCGTTGTTCTGAGTAAACAGTCATCAGCCCATAACTGTGCACGGCCCTTGATAACACCAGCTGCCTTAAGGCGAACTTCATGATCCTTCAATTTGTACTCTTCTTGTGTCTTTGTTATAAGGTCGACCCACTCTCTCACATCGGTTCCTTTGTCTGGATCGAAACTGGGAAAATAAATGTCGGAAATACGTACTGAGCGATTTTCTTCAGGTTTAAATATCTTCATCATTTCAGAAAGCAAAGCCTGGTTATCCTGGGACAGCTGACTCATCATCTCACACATTGTATCCTTAAATGTGTTTGCCAAAAGTGCCATAGCTGCACTGCTCGTACTGGCCGATGGATGTTGGCGTTGATTCGTCCCCTCTTCTGATGTAAGAGGAGGGGTGTCATCAATAAAACCTTCGTTGTTGCTCATAACGATCCTTTATTTAATCTAAAATCAACACACGTTAAACCAGAGTTAAATAATAGATCTCAACCAATAATTGATCAAAACATAAATATAATTCAGTTATCACAACTCTAATCAATAATAAATCCTTTTAATTAGATTCAATCCAAATCAAAATTAAAATACTATTCAAATCAAAATACTAATAAACAAAAAGAATAAATTAATTTAAAATATAAATCATTCGACCATTAATTAAAATATAAGTCGCTCAACAATTAATTTAAAATATAAACGATTCTATTTATTTTAATAAAGATTATTTGAAACAATAATATCTCAAAGTAATTAAAAAATACTCTATAACATTACTCAAGTTTCGAAAAATAGATGTGCTCGCCTCGAGCGCTGGAAAGAGAATGCCCCGAGAGTGCGGCTACAGGCTGTTTTATAAGCGGGGAGTGGGGTGATGGATGACGCAAGTTGTTTACGCTCGTAGGAACACGTGCAAAGTGGCACTTTGTTTATAACGTGTTGTCTTGCGCCGATATGTTAATAGTTAGACAACCTTTTTCTTTTAATCAAGTTACCTATACACTAATATCATAAATATGCTTTTATATTTTCACTGTAGTTCAGGCTTCAAAATAAGTATTATGAACCAGACATTTTATTTTAGTTTCATGAAGTTAAGCAATACACTGGAAGTAAACAATTTTGTCTCATGATTTTAGATGAAAATTACTTGACTGGTTCTAATAAACAAATTTCCACGTGGGAATATGAAAGAAGCTTAATATTTTCACGATCACTAACAATTTTATGTACCTTCGTAAATTTGAAAATGAAAGCGAAGAAAACGAGTTCACAAACATACCTAATGTTACAATAAAAAGGCTTTTAAACATCTCGCCTGAAGGGTTCGTATTCATAGAAGAGGGTTTTAATAGAAATTTAGATGAAGGGTCGACGAAAGCGTGTAAAGAGGAAAGAATAACTAACACAGCGTGTACTGCCAGTCACCTTTATTTTGTAAGACATAAATTCTTTTTCTTTTGCGTATAATTTTAGCGGAATGTTGCAAAATATATTTTATAAACCTTTGCTATACTGGCATATAAACGAAAGAAAACGAACGAAACGAACGACGGAACTTCATCTATTTATTTTGGCCAACATTTCAACAAGATATGACTGTAAGATACAATATAAGAATGTAAGAACACAAACAAGAAACTACAGGAGATGCCAATCGTGAGTATCCGTTAGCAGATATTTAAAATGTTTTAGTCTTCGCGATAACACATAAGTTGACTCAGGCAAATAAGTTTAAAAACACGGAGGTACGCATAAAACCCGGTAATCTGATTATTACGTATAAGTATGGACCTATGAACAGCTTTAACTTATTTATGTTTTTTTACTTTGTATAAGTTAATGCTTGACTACAATCCTACCTGATGGAAAGCAGCAACAGCAGCAGTGGTAAAGCGCACTAACTTAGAATCCTATTCACTCTTTTCTTGAAGACACTTATATCATAATCGGACGGGAACACGGACGCAGGCAATTTTTAAACGAGAAGTTCTGGACGTGTATTTTTATTTACCTTTGTGTTGTCCATAGCGCCCACTGCGCAATAATCCAAAGGGTTATAATGTTATAATGTATCGCATTATTTATTTACATTGGATTTGGCCCGTTCCGATTTCACAACGTTCTCCATTATACCCCTCGGATATCAAAGGTTTAGCAGTCAATTGATCAATGTCGTTGTGAGCCGTGCGGCTCGTGCGGTCTCGCAACACCGGGCGGTTTCGACCCCTCCGTAACATTGTTACCCATTGTTACCTCGTTACCGTTCCAAATTTGGACCTTATGTTATTAACGTACGCATAACTTTGCCCAATCAAGCCGTATAACGGACTAAGTTTCAGGAATTGTCACGGAATGTGCTTAAGAATTTTTTGTTTTTGGGGAGTACAGTTAGAATTTGGGTGGTGTTAGTGCAGATCTGATGTAAAATTACACGTGGTAAATATTTGGGTGCTTTTTATGTTTATAGCCAGCAAATAAGGCAACCGATAGTAAATAGTCCAAACAGGCTCATGGGGGTAACCAGGGTGGTGCAGAGGGGAACAACTGCCCCTTCCCCCTACCTATTTTTAGGGTTTTTTTTATGGAATTAAGATAGCAAACGATCATGCAGCACCACCTTCCGCTGCCGCCCATGACAACTGTGACTGACCCAGAACTAGACTCAATGAGTCTCAATCTAGTTCGGTCACAGATGCGTTGCTACCCCTGAGGACTGTGATGGTCGCCTCTAAAAAAGTGTAACCGGCTCCACACCTTCCTATCCGGAACACAATTGCTCTTAAAACAAATTTTTTACGGTACTATAATCTACAGTTATAGTACCCTAAAAACTGTGCCTCGATAATCTGATTCGACAACATTCCCCCACCCCCCATTCAATAACGTATTCCCGCCTCCGGACCAGTAGCTGGGTACTTCCCTGCATAGACCACAGATTAAACAATAAATTTTCGAATTTAGTTATCGCTAGCAAAAAGAAAGTTGTCTGAAACATCATAACTTTACTACGTAAAATGCTAATCAGGTATAACACGACTGGTATCGAATACCTAGTGTACATGCTGACCTTCTACCTACTTCGTTAGAAATTCATAACCCCGTCAATATTCTATGACGACGTGAATCCTTAAGGCGACTGTCACACCCAAAGTTGCTTCACGCTTAAAATTATGCTTTTAGTTTCGTCATATCCGGAAACGAAGCTCAGCTCAGGTTATACAAATTTATCTTAAACAATATCTACACAAAAATAACTCTTATAATACCTATACGAATATTATAAATGTAAAACTATGTTTGTATGTTTTATTTTCTCTCTTCCACATAAAGACGGAGCAATAATTAATCGATGTGATTTTTGGAGTTAATTGTAAAGTGACCTAGACTACTTTTAATCGAAGACAAATATCACATTTCTACGTGAAAATACGTTTTAATCAATAAATACTTAATATTTGTACACGTAAATAATATATGTATGTGGTGGAACGAAGCGAAAGTGGGTTCATTAGGCGTAAAATAAATTAATGTTAAAGGTTTTTAGGATACCTACATCTTCCTGTGATAAAAAAATATCACAGCAAAATAATACGGGTGTATATTAAAACCATTTCACTGTGCAGGAATTAGTTTGTAAAATATTAAGCTTCAATTCGATAGGTAAACTAAACTGAATAATTAAAGAACAATTTGAACATGTTTTCTTGTTTGTTTTTTAGTATTAACTTGCTATTACCCGCGATTGGTCCCCTTAGGACTGAAATATCACGACACCTTTTGTAAACTGATGTCTCCTACTCTCTGTCTTTTTTTGAATTATAAAACATTCCATTCATCTAGTAAGGATTACAACGATATTATCAGCAACTTAAACCATTCCATATGTGATAGTGGCCTTACATTTAAATCAATAATTTGAGACAATAAGTTGCCGTGACCCAGTCATGTCACGCAACTTCAAAGTGGATAAATTAACGACATTCAATTTTGAAGCTACTGTTACATAGAAGTCCACTGCGTAAAACATGATAGCTGCGATATACTGTATTTATGGTACTTATCATTAAAGGCTACAACCTACTACATACATACATACATAGGCTACAACCAAGGCTACAACCCATTAATGGCCCATTACTGAGCACGGGTGTCTCCTCATTATTGAGGAGGCCTAGAGCATAAGTACTCCACCAGGCCACTCCAATACGGTGGAGGGGTTAGTGGTTGGCCACTAAGTGGTTGGGCACTGGGTTGGCCCAGTGTCGAAAGTTTTCAAGCCGCCCAAAGGCCTCCGACACGGCTTAACGACTGCTATCTATCGATAACAACCGGGACCGACGGCTTTACGTGCCCTCCGAAGCACGGAAACGCACAAGAAATTTTTCCACTAGCGGTCACCCATCTCACTACCGACCGTTCCCGCTGTTGCTTAACTTTGTCGATCGCTTAGAATCGACACAAGTCGCCGGGCTATGAGCGCTTCAACGCTTTAAAGGTTGACTTTGTGTATAAATGTATCATATGTTAACTTACCAATGGTTTGTCTGCTTGTTTTTTGACGATTTACATAAAAAGTGTAGGAGTGTATCAGTATTCGCGTATTAAAAGGAACGAACGAAGTAAAACTACTAACAACTATGAAGTAAAACTACCCTACTTTATTTTGATTATGCTGTGGGAATTTCATGAGCTGTGCAATAATTTACTTAGTTTACGTAAATAATTTTAAATTAATACCAATCAACATATAAGCACACAACTTCCTCTTAACTCTTTTACTTTACCCATCCAATTTACTCATCAACTTTAAAACTTTCCTCTTAAAAGAAAAGTTATGACAAAGAAACGTGACAATATTTTACGTGTAGAAAAATGTATCTTAAAATCAATGAACACGTGATCTTTGTTGGCAGAACGGGCAAGCTACACTACCCTACAGACGTCTGTGGTCCACTTTTCGAGGAGGAGCTGGAGTTCTGGGGCCTGGACGCCAACCAGGTGGAGCCTTGTTGCTGGATGACGTATACTCAGGTAAATTAGTACCTTTGGTTGAAATACTAGACTTCAAAGATTTTGAAAGATTCTTTTCTTTTTTCGGCCTGATTTATTCAAACGTTTATCTCCTGATACAGAGATTCTAATCCTACACGGTGACGAACCTTATTTTTGGAAATGATGTGCCTATAAGGATTTTTCTACCTGTATGACGAGGAACTTCAATTTTAATAATGTTGAGCCTATTAGAATGTAAATGTCACTTGTTTCGGTGAAGAAAACCGTAAAAAAGCTGAAAACCAGTAAAAAGAAAACCGTAAAAAAGCTGAAAAAGTAGCGATGGTTCCTACCAGTTCCATTGCGCATGCTGAGCGTAGCCCTTTTTTGTCACGTGGTACGAGTATGGTACGAATACCTACAAATTAGCTTTTAGAAGAATGTTTGTGTGCTAAGTGTGTACCATACTATTGTGGCAAAATAAATGTTTTCTTTCTTTCTTTCTTTCTTTAAAGAAACCTGCACGCTTGAGGGTTCGCTTTGGTATTCTCATAAGTATTTAAAATCTGTTAATGCGTATTTTTACAACGAGATGGACTATGGGTCGTTATCTTTCACGTTGGGAACACAGGTTCAGTTCTGAGTTGCGATTATGATGATGATGAGTTTATTATTACTTGACGACCTGGATGGCACAATGGTTAACACGCCGGATTGCTGTTCCGAGGGTCCTAGGTTCGATTCCCAGCGAGGCGGAAATTTGAATGATGAGTTTGAATTTCCGTTCTCGGTCTGGGTGTGTGTCCTTGTCTTGTGTGTTGTCCATGGCACCAGTCCACAGTCCACAGGGAATCCTAGTGTGGGGCTATGAGTGTGAAGCGTTATTATTATTATTCCTACCGAAATCCAGACTAATCTGCGTTTCAATGATAAAATTAACATCGTAAACCTAGACATGATTGTATTCAGTTATGAGCTAGGTAAGCCAGCATTGTTTGCCACCCGACGTGGGTAGTTAGCAAAGCAATCGAAGTTAGTTGAAAGTTCTCGACAACCCCAAGTTGAATATGTTCGGGCAGATGACCTTTTGAAACTCTTGACAATAACTGAACTTTCTAAATGTCCCATAAAAGGATTTGGTGAACCATATAATATCAGACAAATGCTTATGTAGACTTTTGTACAAAATATTTGAATGAAATCTGTAAAAAGAATACCCAGAGAAAAAATAACAAAAAGGGGCAGTGGAATCCCTATAAGCAGATGAAATGAAATAGGGTTAGCCACATAGCTCGAAGGACCGATAACTGTCTGGGATGATAGTTCTTACAATGGAAAATGTGCCTCGGGAAAATGAGCAAACAAAGAAATGCTGATGGATGGATTTCTTTTGTTAATTCATATAACTCTCCATGACGAATATTGTAACGGTCACTCGCGTCCCAAAGTTTTTATATCACTCGCCCTGAACTTCGTCTGTCGTATACATAGAGATATTACACTAGAGTGGGTGAGCCATACGGCTGCCCATACATTGCAATCGCCCCCGGTTAGAAAGAGAAACAACGATAACGGTAATTACCTATCTCTCTCCGATCCCGATGAGCCAGAAAGAGAAAGGTGATTACTAAAGATTTCGTCTCTTTTTATCCTAGGCAAGCTCTGAAGCCTCGCCAGAAAGAGAAGAGTGACTACTAAAGATTTTGTCTCTTTTTATCCGAGGTACGCTCTGAAGCCTGGCTTCTACCCTCTAGTGTAATATCTCTATGGTCGTATATCCGAGAACGGCCGGTTTAACTGCGTGCACATGTCGGCCAAGTTCGGCCGCTTCGTTATTAAATATCGCAGCGTTATTCGGAACAACATTTTCTTCACGACTGTCCGGTTATTAGTTTTATTTTTTATACGGACAGTTGACCAGAACTTTGGTATTGAAGTATCTGTATGCGCAGAAGATATTGTGTATGGTGGGTTGAAGATAAATAAGGGGTTTTTGTCTCCTTGTATTAGGCACGTTTCTTCCGTCCTCTCTCGTTATACTGAGTAACGTTAATTGTATCTATACAATACTACTATACAGGATATTTATACCTAATAAAACTGGTAAAAGGCAAATTATTTTATAAGATTTGATTGCTCAGAATAAAAAGGATCTTATAAAGAAGTCATTTCATGAAAATAAGCTACTACGACTCTTAAAGATTTCCGTGTAAGAGTGTTAACAGATCTCAAAAAGAGCCCAGCCTCTATCAACATGTTTGACCGTTCCTAATCATTCTCTGTGCGACCGCGAGAGAGGAAAAAGAGTCTACCCGTATTATGATATTTCATTTCATATCATGGCATATCATTTTCAGTGAGCTTCGAGGATATATTACGATTTCGTCCCGCAATCCATCCATACTAATATTATAAATGTGAAAGTGTGTTTGTTTGTTTGTTTGTTTGTGACTCTTTCACGTCGCATCATGGCTATTATATGGTATGGTTTATGTGTGTGGGGATAGTTAGGAGGGTGGAGAGTGACGTAAGCTACTTTTTACCGCGGACAAACATCTCATTCCCTTGGGAAGATAGATGTTTTGTTAGTTGCTAGATATTTAGTTCCGGATGTTGTTAATAGATGACGTTGGTAAAATTCATTTGCAAGTTCTGAATCGCGCTATCAAATACTACATGTAATTTACTTATGTCATAGGCAAATTTTATATGATGTTCCAGTATATCATATATAATAGGCTACCTACTGTTTAGCCGAGATTCCTACGGGAGCGGGACCTACGTGGCTGTTACCTACCGGTCCCGAAGCGAAGCGCGGGCGGTGCTTTAGTATCCACATACATCCATAGCAGTAATCCATTGATAGGTCTTTTTCCACTTTTATGTCCACTTTAATCCTTCGAAATTCGACGTTTGTTATAAAATGCTCTCACTTTATAGTTCCTTCAGGACTTCAGTCGGGTTTTAAGAGCTCACCACACATAATTATGCGTGCACCAATTTCAACCACAGAATAACAACAAAAATCGATACCGTAAAATGCACAATAAAATTCTAGTCGAGTTACAATTTTAATAAAACCAAACGCCAGCAGTTATTTCCAAATGTTTATTACCAGCTGAAATTTCAAAACTTTAATTTCGTAGTTTATTAAAATGTTTACACTAAATTTATTTCTCACGAAGCACTTGAAGTGAAGCTTCGGTAAACATTTCGCTGCAATTCAGTTTACGCTTGCTTGTCCGGAAAATGGTAATATACCTTTTTAAAATTAAAAGTTCAAATTATTATATTAATGCTTTTAAAATTCGATAACGTGAGAAGTCTTCATAAAGTTACGATTGATTTATGTCTAAATAGTCCTTTTTTTTCTTTTAAGGTAGTGCTTGAAGTATTGGTACTACAATGCAATTATATTATTACTCCGGATTCATACCACTGAGAACCACAAAGAATTATGTTAGTTTTTAGATAAAAAGATTAAAAGCCCTAGCACACGGCGTATTTTAAAACGCGCTGACGACGCGCGTTTAACGCGATACATACGCGCGTATGAAGTGCGTTCGTAACGCGTTTGATGGCCGTACAAACGGCCAGGAGGCTCCTGGCTTTAAAATACGCCGTGCTAGGGCTCTTAAGTAAACAAATTATTAACGAAATCGGTACGTCTTACGTTAGATTGGTAGGGCTATAGGCCAGCTGACTAGTAAGTTAACTTCTCGATTGATTCTTCTTCCAAACAACTCGATGTATGGGTGCTTGAAAGCCAGTTATTTCTTTCCTTCCTATTCTTCCTTTTTCTTCTTTCCTTCTTAACTGTCCATCTATCAACAACATCTTTTGTGGTCCTGAATTTTTAATACTTTTTTACTTGTTATACTTTTTTTGGGCTAATCTCGGTTCTCAATGGTAGCAATGTATCTGTGACTGAATTAAAACGAGACGCTTACTAACAATTCCTAACTGAACTATTATTTCTAAAAGACTAACTCTATCACCAACAGTCCCTGTTCAAGTCCTCACCGATATTACCAAGCTAACCAACTATTTTTTAACACCATACTAAGTGGACTAAATCTTTGTCCATATTTGGGTCTTAAATAAATAAAAAATTGTGTTATTTCCCTTTGTTCCAACATAATATTATACAGTTAATAAAAATATTACATACATAAGCTGAGTCAAGGAGTATAAAACAATGGGCGGCCTTATCGCTTTAAAGCGATATTATTATTACAGTTATATTGTTAATTGTTTTATAACTATTCTCACACGGCACCAAGAATTAGACGAAGAGCCAACTTTACTTTTTACGGAAATTCTTTAGAATTCTATATTTAAATGAAAGACTTTGTTAATGCATGATAATGAGCGCGCGGTTTAATTCTTGCCCGAAATTAAACTGAAGCTAATTGTGAATTAGGGCGCGGCGCACATAAAAATTCTGAGTGGCTGATAGTGTAGTATAAAATAAAGAAAAGTTGTAAAAGATTTTTTTAATGTTTATTTTTGTTCCTTGATAAAAAGTAAGAGTTCCGTTAGAATGATGTAAGCTTAAGTAATACCAGCAAAAGCCTTCTTACCATATTGATTGAGATTTCAAAGAAACCGACGGGTATCCGGATGAATGAACGGCGGTAGGCTCCAAAAATTACGTGCATAAGTGTATTGACAAAATATTTTTTTTTAATAGTCCGTTTATTGAGGAAGGCTATGTGCTCATTCATACTGACTCGCGGGCGTGGTGGCGGGCGCGGTCACGAAATATCAAACATTATGGCGTAATGTGGGCGTAATATCCAAGTGTTCACACAGGAATCGCAAGGATTAAAACCTAGACCCTTCTGTTCGCAAGTTCAACTTGCGAACCACTTGACTTTCCCCGCTGGTTGTATTACTATAGTTATAGATATATAAAATTCAGAAAGATCCCGCGTTTATTTCGCATTGTTACGCAAGTGACTATTTTGTATTCATTCCGTTGTTTCAAGCGCAAAGCATTTTGACTCTAAAATAATGAGAACGCAAGAACCGTTTTGCTAGGTCAATGAGGTTCATAGCTCCAACGATGCATTGGCTAAAACGAAGAGAACGTATAAACATGGATTAATATACTCGTTTTAATCACCACACAATTATTTTTATTGCTTTCACAATTTTTTTACCACTTAACTGTGTTAGCTTTTTCATCCCAGTAGTATATTCACCAGTAAATTAAGTCGTGTGGTGGTTTTGTTTCGTCCTTTTTACTTCATTATACACTTTTACGACCTTTACGACTCAAATTTCGGAGTTTTATAAATAACAGACATTTTTATTTATTATACTAACATTTTCTTAAAACAATGAACCTTTTACAACAATTTCTTTTTACGTCGTCTCTTGCGGGTATCATTTAAATTTCTGCAATAGGAAATAATAGTATTATGTTAAATAACTCTATGTATAGATATTTAAATGGATATTGGATATTGATCCATTAAATTTGCTTTTAGTGATTTCTATACGTATTCAAACAATTTCAACAACAAGGCCGTATCGTCAGGTTTCTCTTGTTAATTTTTTTTGGATTGAAGGTAGCAAAAAATATGCAGCACCACCCTATCGTTGCCACCCCTAAAAACTGTTACCAACCCTCAACGATACGATAGAAGTATGCACTACTTGTTTCTACTACTGCTTAAATTGAACGACTAATGTATCGTATATAAAATCAAAGTATCTGCCTACTACAACGTAATTAAGTATCGATACCCTTGGTACTCAAACAAAATTATGCTACAGTTGCTACTATGTATTACAATAAATATTGTGGGCAACAATTCTCTGATGCTAAGAGCCGAAGATTAAGAAAATATAAAATATTGCTTAAGACATGTTTAGTATGAAGTTAATGTCATGATTCAAAAGTATTATAAGTACCTACCCCTACATATTGCTACAAAAGAGAGTAACGAAATAGGCTCCAAAAATTATTCAAATGTTATATTCCAAAGGACGAAAACTTTTTGTTTCCATAATGTTTAGTAAGGAATTATATTTGTTGTAGCAAGGTTGCATAATGTATTTTTCATTAGCAAACCCGCCCTCGCTTCCCTTAGTACCTACCCACGTTATAAAATTGTTAGGCATGATTTTTAAATTGATATTATTTTTTATTTGTGAACGGAATTGAACCGGTTACACTTTTTTAGGGGTGACCATCTCTGCCCTCATCAGCAACGCATCTGTCAAATACCAACCCTAACGCTAATATTATGGACAACTCATCGATATTGGTGAATTATTACCTGAAATTCTTTTTCCACAGCATCGAGACACACAGGAAACTCTAGCCGTCCTCGACCGATTAGACTTGGACACAGAGAAACCGTCTGATGAGGAGGTGGCCAGGAAGTTCGGCTTCGAAGAGGACTACTACAACGGCACCGTGTCCTGGTGGCAGCAGCTGAAGCCTCAAATGTGGTCACTGTTCGATGAGCCGTATAGTTCCAATGCTGCGAAGGTAATGCTTCGTAAAGTTGTTTAGCTATAAGTGGAATTATATGACTTAAAGATAAGATACTCTATACGTAAGGCTAAAAAAATTACATAAAATTTCAAAAATAAGAATGTCCGTAAAAGATTTTTAAGAAGACAGTTATATTGTAAATCAGTTTTTAAAGATTTCGTTACAGAGTGCACAGAACAAAAATAAAATGTAAAGTTTTAAGTACTTTCGTAGTCAATATAGTTCGTAGTTGTTCTTTGATAGTAACAATTCCTAATAGAAAATTTCTATCTGCACTATATGAAATACTTTAGTCGCCTTATTTTAGAAAGTAAAAGTCCTTTTAGTAAGAAAGTCTTTAGTATTAGATCTATCACATTTTTGTAAACTTATCACGGTATCCATGAAGAGTCACGGGCTACCACAAAACTTATTATTTCAAAAACCATTTGATTGTCATCGCTTCAGGAGGCGACATTAAGCGGCTTAGATTATCTTTAGATTCGCTTTGTCACGGAACAAAATAAAAAGAAAACCTTTCTTTGTCAGAAATGGCGTGAACGTTTATTATAGGTTCATTCCATTGTACCGTGTTTGCTAAACGATCTAATCGACTCTAATTAGATTTAGCCAGCTCCGAGAAGTAAGAAGTATCAATAAAGGATCACGATACGACCCTAAAAATAATGAGAAGGAAAGAAGAAAACGATGGAACAAACACAAAACCACGAATATTAGAAAACGTGAGAGCTGGAACCTTCTTACAAAACGTTTGCAAACATGAGATCGCATGAAATCCGTTACGTAAACCACTTAGAATAAATTTCCATGATCCATATGCTGCTATTTTAGATCAAATACGCAGACGTTTATTTTATTACGTAGATAGAAATAATAATAGTGTGGTTTTAATTGAAAAAAATTATGTGTCACTGGATGCCATGTTTGTAGAAGATCACCTGTGACCATATGTTAGCTTCGATCATGTATTAAAATAATTATTGGGTAGCGTTTCATTTCTTGAAACTTTATTTTCAACCAACAGTAGGAGTACTGAATTTAAAGTGTTTTTATGTTTTTTAGTTTATTTTAGGTAAGGTTAGGTTAGGCTTCTGAACTTACCTACTTGATTTTATTTGCAATTAAATAGGAAAAGAAATTATAAGGAAAATGTATGTCAAAAAGATAAAAATTCGTTGGTACACGAAATTAAGGGTGATGTTACATAAAATAAACACTGAAATTCAGCAGTGTAGTCCTTTGACTCTGTTGTGTTTTAATGAAACAGCAAACCAGGGGAACTCTTTAAGTTCAGCCTTTTATATTCAAATTTGTGCTAATTGAATTGTTTTACGATCTTAGGCATGTTTTGGGAGCATGATGAGGTTAAAAGCTTGTCTTGTTACTTTTACAAGTACAATTTACAGTAAAACGTTTTTACCTTTTACAAAAATTGCTTTCATGGAAATAACGAGAATTAATAGGGCAAGTTTTTGAAGAACATCCTATAATTTTCAACTTACCTTATCACTAAAAATATAATACAGTTCGTTCTATTCTAATACTCCAGTGTAAGTTTTAATTACGTTTTAAAATTGTTGATATGTAAATTCTAACATACATTATTTTCTTTCAGATAATCGGAGTGATATCAGTGTTTTTTATATGCGTGTCGATCATATCATTTTGTCTAAAGACTCATCCGGATATGCGAGTGCCGGTTATACGAAACTATACAGTGACTACTGCGAATCAAACTCAAAGTTGGGCGCTGGACAAAGTGCAAACAAACGCCCATATAGCTTTTTTCTACATAGAGTGTGTTTGTAACGCTTGGTTTACTTTAGAAATCCTCGTGAGGTTTATCTCTTCTCCAAACAAATGCGAGTTCATCAAATCCTCAGTTAACATCATCGACTACATAGCCACTATGAGTTTCTACATAGACCTCATTCTCCAGAAATATGCTTCTCATGTTGAAAATGCTGACATTTTGGAGTTCTTCTCGATTATAAGAATCATGAGACTCTTCAAATTAACAAGACATTCCTCCGGTCTAAAGATATTGATTCAGACCTTCCGAGCATCTGCCAAAGAATTGACGCTATTGGTGTTTTTCCTAGTACTTGGTATAGTAATATTTGCAAGCTTAGTATATTATGCTGAAAGAATTCAGACGAATCCTCACAATGATTTTAATAGCATACCATTAGGGTTATGGTGGGCATTGGTTACCATGACAACAGTTGGTTATGGAGACATGGCTCCAAAGACCTACGTTGGAATGTTCGTTGGTGCACTCTGCGCTCTGGCTGGAGTAAGTTTCTTTGTTCCCTAATAGTCTCTTTTTTCTGAATTATTCACAAAAATATCTAAATTTCCTATTATACCACTTTTATTATCTAAGACTAATTATAACATTGTTTAGTTTCTGTCAGCATTAATTAATATTTAATTATTCGAACAGGTACTCACGATAGCTCTGCCAGTGCCCGTCATAGTCTCCAACTTTGCAATGTATTACTCACATACACAAGCACGGGCAAAACTGCCAAAGAAGCGTCGAAGAGTCATTAATGTCGAGCCTACTAGACCTCCACTTCGTAAGTATCTAAATATCTCCTTTGTACAGAACAAGGTTAGTAAAATGTAAGGAAGTATTATAATTCTATAGTCTAAGAGTTTGCAATAAACATTTTAACAGCTTATACAATAAACCTTTGAAAAATGTTATTATACCCTCAAACTGCATTGAATATTCAAGCAATCATGGAGTGAACGCAGATATTAATACATTCATATTCCTAAACAATTCAACACCCGAAAATTCAACTTCAATAACGTGTCACTTAGACCGAATTACTTTTCGCTTTATCTGAATGGATGGTGAATACGTGAGATAAAATCTGAGTAATAAAGGTAAGCCGAGTAAAATACGAGAGCCGGTAACGAGTTGAATATGAATAAGGATAAAGCTGAATACGTATATTATGGATATAGAAATGTCATTTTGCTTTTAAATTTTAAACATTTAGAACATCACGGGTATAGTATGATCTATTTACTACATTTATGAAATCATACTGTGGTACCTGTAATTGATTTTTCTTGTGTCAATAAACGAAAATACATGCATTTTTTCCGTTTCTCAGGTGATTTTGTAAATAAATAATCTAAAGATGAGATGTTATTTTAAAAAACCATCATTCATCAAATTCAATATCGATATCTTGTTTCTTCTGGGAACTTTTAGTACCCCAACTTTCTTTTCTTCTTTCTTTTTTCTGAATATACAAATATGGCGTGTCTGCTTGTTTATCGGTTATTTGATTAAAATATCAAATGATAAACTGTTCACCTCTCTACCACACCAATTGTATCAAGTAAACTTTAAACTGATCCAAAAAAATATTTAGGGTTTGCTTCAACAGAGTTTGCTTAGGGCTGACTTTACGACCCCTAAATTTACCTAAGGAACATTTGCCTCAACAGGTGCACCAGGAGTACCCGGTGCCCCAGCGGGCCCATTAGCCCCCGGGATGGGACCTCAAGCTGTTAATCGTAGAATGAATGCAATAAAAACGAATCATCCAAAGGATATGATGGGACCTAATATGGGTAAGATAGAATAATTACTTTTTGATCATAATATCTTTTGATTTACAGTATTGTAATCTCTTTATTCTATTGAATGAAATAAAAGTAAAATTTACAAGAATATAAATAATTATTTTCAAGTGATTTCAGGAAAAAGTGTGGTATCTCATTACATTTGAAAAATTGTAAATTTCATACTGTTTGACTATTATTTTCGTAGAAAAGCACATTGTTTGGTATTCACAGAATAAAACACGATTTATGATTGGCAGTAATAGCGATTGTTACATAAAAAAATATATAAAATTGAAACTACACATCAGCATTATTCTCTTCATGTCACTCATTTTAAATAAAAATAAAAGTAATATACAAATTCTAACAAGGATATTTTCTAACATGAAACTAATCTAAATTAAGATGAAAATATCATTATCGATAATTATTGTAAGTAAATTTAATCGCTTCTTAGATAGATTGCATTATGACTGTACTTGTAAATCTTAGCGAAGAAAAACAATTGTCGATAATGTATATTCGGGTTCAAATTAATGTGGTACATAAGGTTCTAATAACTGTACATTAATATTAGGTACTCGCTATACTAACAGCAGCTTATGCAATGTAATCCTCCACAGATGGTGATCGTAGCGAGCTTGAAGCTATGATCCAAACAACACCCAACAACTGCAAAAGAAAAAATTTAAACATGCTTTAAAAAGCGACACTTAAATGGCTGGCTCCAGGAACGGGCTTCTATGTCGCCTGCACAAATGGAATTAGCTTACAGGAATGCTACATAAATAAAAATCACTCAATCAAAATCATTAAACTCACACATATGCACATAATGGTGTGGTAACTCGTGTAGATGGCAAAAGAGGTAATCCATCTTCCTCTTCAAATTGTGGCAAAGCATCTGTCGCTGATTTTAGATGAAGTCAAGTCGATGCAAATCTTGATTTCATTTAGGATTGGCAAATCACGAGGGGTTCAGTGCCTATAAATATCAAATGTACTGAGCGCCCGATTGCCACTTTACTCTAGTACGAAATGAAACAATGCACAAATGACATCTTCAAGCAGCACGTGGAGTCAACGTATAGGTCCCATAGCCCCATCGATAATAGAGGAAGGTTCGAGAAAATTTTCGTCAATGTTGTGTGGAGCCCTCTCGTTAGTTAGTTGCTTGGCTGCTTGCTCCCCATGGATGTTGTCGTAGAACCCTAGTTTATACATTTAAATCATTTGTTATTAAGTTACTGCCTACCACACAAATCATCTATCGACTTTTTTCTTCGTGATCTCTTAAGTAACTCAACATTTTTAAAAGAGATAAAGCATGAACAAAGTCTTTAGAAACATTACTAACAATTTCGCAAAATATTTAAATTATTTATTTATTTTTGTTAGTCAATTACAACGTATGTATGTACATATATACTTGTTTACTTTGTACCAGGAGTATTTTATTAAATGCTTCCGTAACCACTTTCTCAGTAAAATAAGTTGATGCGTCAAGTATTCTTTCAGGTAATCATCACTACACTTCAATTATAAGTAACTCTACCTCTGAAGCAGCAAAAACACAAAATTCTACACCGGTATACATTAAATGTCGCAATGACTAACTAATGTTTTGAATGTAGATAATACTTCATAATATCATTGAACATCTAACCAATAAAACTATTCAACTTAATATTTTTGTAAAGTTAACAATACTTTTTAACACTAATACATATTGAAACACCAATTCAACACGCAAGTTGAATGTGGGTATTTTATGAACACCTATACCTAATTTATTAATTCCAACTAATATAAAATCAACGAGAATCTTTTCTCATGGCATTTATAAGTTCATAAAGTACTCTATTGTTGGCTTTAAAATATTTTCATTAAGTCACTTGTTTTGAAATAATCTTTCAACGTTCGTCATCGTGATTTTTATTAATGTTTATGTATTTCAAATACATATTTACATTGTTTTTAGCTTTTGTATTGTTGTGAACGGTGCTCTTGTAATGTCGGGTGTTATATTCTTATGTTTTTTATATAGCTTCTTCGTTTAATTACCCCAATTTCATTTTAGATACTCCAACACACTCATTACATTTTTACTTGGCATGCTAACTGCATGTTTATTTTGTCATTATTCGTATACATGTTAAATAAAATATTATTGAACGCTCTGTGAGTTAGGATTTATTACAATTCGGCACAAATCAGATTTTAAAACAAAATTACATTAACAATTGTTTTTAAACAGTACACATTTTCAGCAACAACCTAATATTCTTAATTCAAAATTAAGTCATCCTTTAATAGCAAAACTCAACAGGGCGCTCTTTTATACATCAAATTATAATTTTATCTAATTCCGTGATGTATTTTCCCCACAGTCGCAACCTTAATGCCGGGGATAGATTTAGCCGTCACAGCTCGTCTCACTCCCAGCCCACGCGAGGTCAGCCCCGCTCTCGCCATAGCCCTGCCGATGATGAAATCCATGAATCTCGTCCCAACTCAGTGTTTTGACAACATGGCATATCACAGTGAGAAGTCAGAAGTTAAGACTGAAAATAAAGAAGAAAGTAGAAGTTCCAGCCGTCAGAATTCCATCAAAAGTGATAATACAATAAAAGTTAAAAATTATAAAAATGAAAGATACATCGACAAACTAGAAGAAAAAACAGATGCTAAAACACCGTTACTAAGAGATCATAAAATAGAATCACTTGACGAAACTAAACTTAGAGACAATAAAGTGGAAAAACGTAAATCTTCTGCATCGACATAACAGCGACAGTACTTATTATTTATGATCTAATTAGAGTATTTCCTTCAATGCCAACGAATTGTTTTCAGTCAAAAAGTATCTGATTATTTTTAAATCAATTGTCGGGCAACAGTCCTAACCTAGTCCTTCGTCGTCCTAGTCCTAGCAGACGGTCCTAACGGTATCCACCCCTCTTACTCCTATCTATAAATCAATGGTCTTCGTATATTTGTAACAGATTTAGCGAATGTCTTAATTCCTTTCTTTTATTTATCTTACAAGATAATATTCTTTACCAAAGACATTCAGAATTTAACACATAATAATGTTCTTACTTATATATTTATGGTTAGTATCTAATATCTAATCTTGGAAAGAACTAAATTAAAATTGACAAAAACTATAAAACTTTACCGATTGAAATTTTTTTTTCTAATACATTCCAAATGTACTTGTTCAACGATTGCTGGTTAAATTTTCATCAAAAGTAGAATTCTGTTCTCCCATTCACGATGTTTTCAAACGTAAACAGAAACTTAATCTCTTGCCTCATCAGCGATTTTCGAGTCGTCACAAAGCTTTTTGAAATATTGAATATTAAGCACCTACTGGCAGTTCCTCGACAAAGAAAAAAATGTAATACCTTTGCAAACAATGTTGACAATTATTTGATTGTTATTGAAAGGAGGAACATTGGACAAAAATAATGATATGCTAAAGGGTTACAGAAAAGATAGTAATATCATTTTAATAAACGATGTTGCCCCGATTATATCAAAATTATACACTTAAGAAATTTTTTGTCCATTAAGAACATATAATTTGATAGAAATTAACAACATGAATGAATTCGAGAAGCTGTTATTAGTCAGAAACTTACTGAACATTTAAATGGATTTTAATGATTTTCTGTGGCATCAAGCCTCAAATTCATCGAATCACGTAATGCACATTAATTGATCACACAATTTATAGGCATGTCAGAATCAGTCGACATAATTGACCAAGTTGAGTATCATGAATTCGTATCATTATGGCCAGCGATGCGGCCAGCTGTCCTTTAAAGCATTGCCCATTTAGTCGAAGGGTGGACCGAAATAGACATCCAGGTTTTTAGGTCAACGAGGAACAGAATACATCAGTTACAGGTTAATTCACTTAGGTAAATGCGGTTTGCTGGTTTGTTTTGTTAGAAAAGTTTGGAAATACAAATATTTTATCTTGTTATTTTGTTAGGTTGGAGCAAATCACCTTTATTCTTATCTCCAAGTCTGCCCTCCTTATAAACTCTGCTGGAGAATGGACGATAGTTACCCAAGATATTCATAGCTTCCTGGCTAGTGGTACGGGAGCCGACGATGCTAAATGTGGATTTACTCGAGCGTCATAGAGACCTATTGGGTTGCAAAGCTTACATGAAAAGAAGAAAAAAATGTTATATAATGTATATCTTTTCATCGGTGGGGGAAGCGGCTATAGACTTTTAAATATGTAAAAAAATAATGTCCATGTGGACATACTCGAGCGCTTCAGATATTGATAGCATCAATGTTCTACGTATTTTTAATAATGTACTATGTCAATCTGATCGTTTGTTTGATGGGGGTAAGGGTTGAAAATAAGAGAGAAAAAATCTAATCGAGCACGATTTCAGAGCAGATTTTCTAAGGGGGTATTAAGTGAACCTAAAAAAAGCTCTCATTCAATAATCTGACGATTTCGATGTGACGCAAACTCGCTACCATTATTATAATGTGAAAAAAAAATTCGAACTTTTAAATGGGGCTCATATTTGGTGGAGGTACTTAACTGGGTACCAGGTACCCCCTGTACCTTAATCTGACGCGCTCGAGTAAATCCAAAAATCCCCTCTTGGGCTCCCTAGCTATAGCTATAGACCTTCTATCCAAACCCTTTGGATTCCAGCGAAGTGAACGTACTATGCATTCGTGACATGCATGCATGTCGTTGGAGTTTAATGAAGACATCTTGACCATAAGATGCCTCTGCTCGTTATCCAACTAGGATTTAAAAAGGAAAAGTTTCTACTCTTGAGGACGAAAATAACACGTTCTCATACAATGTCGTAACCCTTCAAGCTGAAACACAAATATAACCAAAACAACGGACGGAAAAACAGATGGTCTAATTTTATCTCCGGGACAAATTGCAAAATGCTTCTGGGAACCATAAAAATTATTCTCTCTGCGATAACATATTAGGTTCCCTTGTCCAGTTAAGTTAAATCTGTTGATATAATGCTATAGTCTAAATTGATTAGTGGATGCTTGATTACGGTTTATTTCTTTTAAGATTTTAGTTATGGTGAAGTCATGTTTATCATTAATACCTTTATACATAATATGAATTGAAACATTTTTAATGTTATATACTCATTGAAAATTGAGATTTGTTGAGCGATAACCGATATAAATTAAATGCTGTCTTATTAATCAATTATACAGCATATACCTACATATAATACAACTTTCTTACGGAAATGGAGCAGCTTTTCAAATGGTCAAAACTGACATTGATTTATGTTTAACCAATAACTCTGAGATGAGATGATGTCACTTTAATTGTAAGGCTTGTAGTGTTAGTGAATATCCATACATTGATACATACAAATGTTGTCCATTGTTTAAGGGCTTGTTTAGTTTTAAACCAAACAAAGTTACTATCATTATGTCCTTTAATTACGCAATGACCAAGAGATGACTGTTTGATATTAAAGCTAAATAAGCTTTTTCTTAGTAATTATAATTAATAATAATAATCCATATTTACCATAATAATGCATGTAAATATTATGTTAGTGTTAACAATTTTATATTTCAACAGTTCGAAAAAAATCACTAGAAACACATATCATGTGCACTCTTCCTTCATTATTAATCTAATATTATTTTTATACATGTATAAATATAGATAATAACAATGTTTAATAATTAATTAAGAGTAGATAGTAATAAATAATTACTTGAATAACGCATTAATCACAGTACTGTATCTCATTGTTATTATCGTAAGTGTCCAGTAATCTATAAACATGTTCAATACGTAATATAATTATAATTATATGTAACATAAATGAAAATAAAATAAACTGTAATAAATAATGAAATGAAGACATTCAGTGATTATACAAGATGAATTTCGGAAACACGAAATTGATTATAATACTAGAGTTGAGTAATTAGGTAAATATTATAACGAAATAATTTGCTTTACTTTTATATTTGCGGTTACATATTTTAAGCAAAGTTAAGCAAAACTTTGTTTGCACCTTTACAAGTTTGTACCGTTTGAGATTTATTGAGTGTTATTTGTACAGTTTTATAAATATCTAAATAATTATTTCCAAAGTCCTATTTTACTCGTAATAGTAACTCTCGAAATATCTACTGACATAATAATTATTGTATCTTGTTTCCTGTTCCACAAATCATTAATTATATCTATAAGGTACGCATGTAATGCAATAATTTTATTAATAATTATAATTAATAATTTGTAGATAGCACGACCTTTGTTTACGAAAATAAATGTATGTATATAACTTTTAGCGAATAAATTTAATGATTGCAAATTTTATGTATTATATCTGATCTTGTATTGTACCAACTAGTGAGATTTAGTAATAAATTAAAACCTTATAATCAAGTAAATCACGCAAATACTCTTTATGAAGTTATTTTGCTCGAATCGCTTTGAGCAGGTTTGCGTATAATTAATTGTAAATAAAATAAAGCGGATTTTGAGGACCATTTAAGAAAGTAAATATTGTATTCTTTTTCACAAAAATAAATTTAATTTTAACAGTTAAATCATTATTTAAACGCAATATGTGAAGGTTCTGATTATTCTGACCAGAAGGTTATTGATAAATATATGTACCTACCTGCTAATACGATTTCCGTGGGTTTCGCGTATCGGTGGTATAGTTCAAAATATTTGTCCGAGAATGATTCAATAAAAAAGTTTCCTAAACTCACTTTATAGTGCTTCTATTTCAATGTGAAATTGGATTTACTTTTTTTTTCAAAAAAACAAATACTTAAATGAAAAAAAAACTCGATATCTTTTCCAAGAAAAACGAAAAAGGCCTTCAATTAGTGATCGGTTTGGCTGTGCGAACTATACAGTCCGCTATAAATTTTCCGTAAGAATAAGAGGGGAGGAATAAACTGTTCATACTCTGCGAAGCATGAAATCGAACCCACATCGTTCGAGCCTCCCGACAGCTGTCAGAGCTATCATTCTACGCTCAAATCGTGAAAGTACAAGAATATCTACTTATAATGGACATGAATGTCGAAGGGCAAAAGCCTTTCTTATCTGTCGTAGACAAATGACCGAGTGGAAGCAAAAACACATATCCATTCGAATTGTATACTCTTGAAATATGGGATGGTTATCGGATTTAGTCGATTCAGGGATACTAAGCAGGTTTTGTGAGAATCAAGTTCGGAAATGTAGAAAAGAAGAGTGTGTCAGAAACAGTAAAACGTATCTTATATAAGTGTGGTGTGAATGTGTCCACGAGAGGAACAACGCTCGTCTTATACGCTACACACTCGAAGCACTGAGATTCTCTAAGTAGTGGGTACCATGGACACACCACAAAATAATTCATCGTTCAATTCCATCTGGCTCGGAGTTCGACTTGGGATTCTTCAAACTGTAGTATGGTAATTCATTGCGGTGAATTTTGAAGTCTAAGTTGAATACTAAAGATATTTCTGAATCTTATTAGATCCGAGAAAACAAACAAATGTCTTCATAATACAATAATTAAATCTTGTCTCGTTAGTAAATGGTATTTCGAACAGCAAAATAATTAGGGACACAACACAACAGTAATAGATAAACAATAGCAAATTTACAGACATTGGCCCTAGGGAACAATTATGGAGAGCGTCCCATCCAAAATTACTATTATCTCTGTTACCTCTGAAAAGGTGTGGTTTTGAAACAAACTGACAAAGACGTATATTATGATTATAATCAAACACATCCGAACGGAAATCAACAACAGAATTGCTATCAAAAATAACTATCACTTCTTAATTGAAAGGTTGACAAAACTTTTTATTTAAAAATACCATATTCACTATCGACCTCGTAGCCCAAAATAATACATGGAAAAAGATAATACTATCACTTCTTAATTGAAAGGTTGACAAAACTTTCTATTTAAAAATACCATATTCACTATCGACCTCGTAGCCCAAAATAATACATGAAAAAAGATAATAGATACGAATAATAATGAGGAAGAGCTATTGGCGAGGTAAATACCTACTGTTGAAAAAGATTCACAGTCTATTTTCTATTAACAATCACAGCACAAAGAAACCACGTTGAAAGTAAAACGGAGGTCGCAGCCAAAACGCAAACAAGTTACAATTTAATGTCGAAGGCTGCACCCGATGGACGGTATAATGTTTAATTTCTTTCCCCTAATATTTTATCAGAAACGCCTCTCCCTTCCCACTGTCGTCACGCGAACCCACAAACATGTTTAAATTGAATCACGTTGTACCGAAATAAGGTCTGAAGTTGCAAAGTTATACCCTTGCGGCCGAGTAGGCATCTCGTTACTTTTGAAATGGTTTTTTAACTCGTGTACGTTAATTTGTCACGGTTTCTTATGCACGGCGTTGTAGAATAAGGCTTACATTGAGTAAACAGGGCTTATTGTATAGCGATCTATATATACATATTATACAATTTTGAACAATACAAAACAAATTATTTGAAATTGTTCATTAAACATGTGAAATTATGACTTTTGTTTTATTTGTTGCTTACCTTTATAACTTTATATTGTTCAAACCTTTTTATGGAAATAGCATACGAGCATGCAACACCATACTTCCGCTGTTGCTCATGATAATGTTAATAACGCCTAATAAACAGATAGGTATATTATAAGCTATGTATAGCTATGTATGTACCTTACATACTACTTTATGTATGATAAGTGGTCCCTGTCACTCAAAGATATCAATACCTAACACCAAATACATTACTAATACGTTGCTTGCCAAGAAAGAAGAGGAATGAAAGAAAGTATAGGCACGACTTTCCCAAAGACTGGAATGAATTGACAGCGTCGGTGTTTCCGTCCGATTATAATGTGTGGTAAAGCTTATCTGCAGGGGTTCAGCTCTACCACTAGAAGAGGTTAGCTCCTGTCGCTTCTTACAGCATCATGTAGTTACTGCTAGAGGCCTAGTGGATCAATTTTGGTTCGTGGATGGTACCTAAACAAGGTCCTGAAAACCATTTTCATTTGCAATAGTAAATAAATCGGGACGTGGAGTAACACCTGTAAGACATTACTGCAACCTATTGAACCCAAGAACCTGAAGTTTTGCATGTATGCCTTTTCCACATCCACCCAGGGCTGACTGACAGAGAATGCCTTTAGGCATTAAGTTTTGCCCTTGTATACCTTTTTGTAAGTTAGTTAAGATATGTTCTTTGGACGTGTTAAGGAGCATTAAGAGAGGATTTTTTTTTATTCTAGCCCAAGGATAAAAAGGGGTTAACCTGAAACAAAAACTCCACGCTGAATCCGCGAGGGGACAGCAAGTAATGAAATATGGACACACATTCATAAAATATACAGTATTTTCTAACTCTTAAATTATACTTAAAATTGTTCAAAATCTACATAATTAAGAGCAATGGGCTGGACCTAGTAATCCGGAGGACGTGACGTCACATGGCTGAAGCCTCACGAACCGGCTAATGCAGGAACAATGAACTTTGCCCAGCTTAAACAAAATTAAACAACCGCAGAGCAAATACAACCCAAGCTTATCTCAAATGGGTTTGTGGATAAATCCTGGTTGAAACATTATTAACAATGAGGTGGTAAAAACATTATCTGGAATATGAATCTTAATTTGTGATTTAAGTGGTAAACATTTTTACGAGTTGATTCGTAATTTTTTATTTAATAATTTTATGTAATTTAATTTCGCTTGCGGTACCTCCCTTCCGTTGCCGCCCATGATTCTCGTGACAAACTCCGAACAAGGTGTCAAATCGGGAATAAAATATATAGATCAGTTAGCACAAATAGCACTACAGTCCCACAAGCATCTTTTGGCGCCAAAAAATCCTTGTATGACTATACACACTGTTGGGCCATAGACAACACACAAGACAAGCTCGTTATTCATGCCTTGTCGACATACCTCCCACGACACAGGGAATCCTAGTGGGACCTAGCGATATTTATTTATTATTGCATTCATTTATCAGTAACGTTTATTTGACTTAAACATGTTCTCCCTTGGAAATTAGATATTATTCTGTTAAAACTACCCCATGACTATTTGTATTAATCTTAACGATTTGTTTCTATATTTTGACGTAAAGGATAGACAAGCAAATACAAATTTTAAAACACGTTTACAATAATACCATGGATTTATTAATGGATAACAAAATATGACATTAACGAAACTGGACAAAAATTAAATGAATATTGTAACAGTTCTATCTGATATTAGTCAAATTGGGCATTTAGGGTTGAAAGTTGAAACGGAACTGTGCCCTTATTCTGCTAATTATTAAATGCTTGAATTTCAGCTCAATTGAATTGTTTGACTTATTTTTGACACATATCCCATACAAAATGTGTCAAACAATTCAGTTGAGATCATAGAGATATTACAATAGAGTGGGTGAGCCATACGGCTGCCAATACATTGCAATCGCCCCCGGTTAGAAAGAGAAACAACGATAACGGTAATTACCTATCTCTCTCCGATCCCGATGAGCCAGAAAGAGAAAGGTGATTACTAAAGATTTCGTCTCTTTTTATCCTAGGTACGCTCTGAAGCCTCGCCAGAAAGAGAAAGGGGATTACTAAAGATTTTGTCTCTTTTTATCCGAGGTACGCTCCTTCTGCCCTCTAGTGTAATATCTCTATGGTTGAGATCCAATTTGTCCATTCATAAATTAGCAGAATCGGGGGGCTGTTGTATGTATAAGGTTGGAAAGTTGTTCACGAGACACGATTTCTGGGGACTTGAGTAAACTTGGCAGCTTGTTGTAAAGCTGTTCCGGGTCTGGTTTTGTATTATTGCGAATTAATTTAAATATCTTGGTGAGCAACTTAGATTTGGTTGGAAATTTGAATGAAAAATACAGCTAAAAATATGGAAATTACGTCTTTATTTAGGCCGGTCAACAGTAAGTATAGATTTACATTAATTAGACTGATTGAAAGAAAAATTATTAAGTCTCTAAATACCCCCAGTATTAATTAGTTGTATCAGGCGTTACTTTGCGGAACTACATCAGATTAAAGTTTATTCTACTTTGCAACATTAGATTAGATGGAAACTATTAACATTATTATCCTTTCTGTCAATGTTTCTGTCTATCTGTCGGTCACTGAGTTCTATTGAACGGAATGTAGCTTTGAGGCCGCTATTACAAAAAAAAAGAAAAAAAAGATGAGTCTTTGTTGATTTTTGCGCCTATCTTTTGAACTGTTATAGCTAGTAAATTAGCCATCGCAACATCTAAGTCCTTAACATAATAGAAACTCATCTACTTATTACCGAATTCCAACAAGACTGTTACTAATATTGTAGTTATTTAAAAACAAAAATGAAAACCAATTTTATTTCACGACTATTCGTTTTTGGCATTTAAGCACGAAATAATCACTCAAAGTATCAAAATAAATCATTACAAATACTCACTTACAAACAAAATTGACGAATGACGTTTAGAAAGCAAATGTTGCGAGTAAAAGAAATTAGTTCCATGAGCTTACAGTAATATTGCAAGGTTTTCTATATTTCTGGTCAACCTATGCCAACAAGGCTACTCGATCTTGAGAATTTCTCTTCTTTCAAGTAGCCGAGTATTTGTGACGATATCGTTTCAATTAATTACCAGTACTATTTCTAAGTATTTTCTCAGTTTCTTCGGTGCAATCACAATTATCTTCAGCATCAGACCGTTATTGTTGAAGATTGTTGAATGCACACCGTTTGCTACTGAATGAAATACGCGCTCGGTAGCATTTTAATAGAAAAATGAAGATGAATAAAAGCTATGAAAGTACTGATTACAATTAGCTCTTAAAAGACAACTCGGGTTTTACAAGCGTATTGCTTTCCTATAAAAACTAGATTATTATTTTCATCATGATAAAATATCGTCGTGCTATTGGTTTGCAAGAAATATATCTTTTTTTCGCTATTTGTGTTTATCATGTTTAATACGCCTATACCTACCTATTTACTTCTAGTGCTGTCCTAATCTTTTTTTAGTTGTCTGGAAATAATCGCTTTAAAGCGATAAGGCCGTCCATTGTTTGTGTTACTTTCTTGTGCATTTGTAAGGGTTTTTTTTGTTTTTGTTTATTATTGATTCAATAAAAAATCTTATGTAAGTTGATGGAGTAAAAGTGAATAAAAAGCTCAGAGGATTCTCTGACTTGAGATTTCTCTGTATATGCATTATAATGCTTAATGTGGGTTCTGTCTCAATTGGATTATATGAAAATATAATTAGATATGCGTATAAAAACGAAGACGTGAGAAGCTGTTTGTTATGTATTTTACATTATATTTCTTCGATATAATTATATTCACTTGTATCTTTGTGTATAGGGTCCTCGTTAATAATATTATTAATTCCTCCTCGTAATATCATTTACGTTACGTTGGTACCTATTTATTTATTTATTTATCTCTTTATTGTACACCAAGAACAGAACATTACATATAGGAAAAACAACAACAGAGTAGAAAAGGCGGTCTTATCGCTACATAGCGATCTCTTCCAGACAACCTTAAGATATGGAAGAAGAGACATCGTTAAAAAGATAAAGATAAGGTGCACGAGAAATATGTAAAGCCTATGTAGAGCCAGTTTAGATATAATTCACTTATAATGGATCGTAAATTGTTTGTTTTCTGTTTTATTCAATCGAGAGCCAGAAATAATATCAAACCAGCGACATATTTATTTTAATCTTGTATTCAGCGATTCTTGTCAAGTAACAACATTTAAGTTTGTCTATTCAGAGTCTATAAAATTTAAGTGGAGGAGCTTTTTTGTATAAATAAAATCATTCGCCAGTAATTCGCGTTTCACTGCATTGAGTGCTGTGTGAGTGAGTGAGTAATTGATCGAGAGGGTTACACGAATGACTGATTCAGAAACACTTTATGTGTCAGACGTTATTGTTTTATTGAGTATTTTGAATTCAGAGACTATTTTATTTTTTTACTTACCTGATGATCCACTTAATCCGTGAATATCATCAGTTCAAGAGCGGAAGCGATACAATCCTATCACCAATACTTGTAAACTTGTAACTAGTACTCCATACATACCTGTAAACAAAATATGTTCGAATTTTCTAAATTGATTTCAGTGCTGTGAACTAAACATGTTCAACTTAGAATGTGTAAGGCCGACAGCGCATTGGTGACGCCCCTAGTGTTGTCAATTTTCATGGGCGACGGAGATTACTTATCTTGTAGACCCTGTAAACTGCGTAGGCTTTAAAAATGTAGCATTGAAACGGATCTAAGTATTTGAAGTAAACAGCCTAGGTACGTATTTCTCTGGTAAATGTAATTTATAAGAAAAAAAAATAAACTGTAAGAAAAATCTCGTCTTCTTAACCTTCAATTTCTTTACGCGATAGACAGAACCCCATATTAGGTACAAAGATTTTATCGACGTCACCAAAATCCTGAAGAAGGGCGGGCGGCCGTTACCTGCCGCTGTTGACAGCCTGTTTGATCTACTCTGGACTATCGTTTCTCAGGAGTCAGTAGACATGTCCCGATTTATCTTACCTTATAACCTTATAACGTTTTTGCTTGAGTCGATATTTATTCGGATTCCGAATTTTGGAGCTTGTGCTTGTCGTATGGTATCATAATTCAAACGACGCAAGACAAGTAGGTTTTTAGTTACCTTTATTTATTTGTTTATATTATTTTTATTGATATTGAAGTTGGTTCATATTGTTAATATTATATCTGTCCAAATACACCATTAGATTGTTTTAACTTTCCATTCTAAAATTTTACACCATGAAAAAAAATAATAGAAAAAGTCGGTAATTACATTAAAGTTTGATCGACGAAGAAAAGTTTCAGCGGTCTATCGCTAAGACACTACTTAGTTAAGCTCCATTACAAGGTGGAGTAAAGTAGTAAGAGTGTTGGGCGATTGCCATCTCACTAACTCTTCAGAGTAGTAAGCCAAGACTTAACTCATTAGAAGATTGAATTGTCAATAAGTTATTCACTGTCCTTGTGTTGTGAGACTCTTCATCATCAATCAGTATTTAACGTCATCATCGTGATCAACTATCTATATCTATACATGTAATAAAACTGCAACTGATCTGTATGTTTGTGCACGCTAATCTCAGAAACGGCTGAACGGATTTTTATGGGATATTCACTGGGAAATAGAGGAGGTACATATACGCTACTTTTTATCCCGGAGTTCCCGCAGGATCTGGATTCAACTGCTAGTAATGAATAAACGCTAACTACCAAGATCTGAGAACCTCGGTCTCTACACTATACCTCGGTCGGGAATCAAACCCGGATGCCCTTGCTTTGGGAAAGCTAAACTACGGGACACCGGAGTAGTCAATAGTTAGTATAAAATATCATCGTCAAAGGATTTATAAAAGGAAAATATTATTCAACAATTAATTCAGTTATATTAATAATATACAATATACAAAATAAATGATAAGTAGATCCAAAAGCTACTGAAGACAGATTATTAAATTTTCCTTTTAATCTTGAATCATTTTGATTTAAACGAAGCGTAACTGAGAAATCTGCGATAAGTCCTCCGTTAACTTTCTCCTTGAAATTATTCAACAGTTTAAAGTATCTTGGTACACCATAATAAATTTATATTTAAGTACCTCATTACGTATCTACTAATAACTGCCCTCGGCTTGAAGCCCTCATAGCCCGGCGGCTTGTGTCGATCCTAAGCGATCGACAAAGTTAAGCAACAGCGGGCGCGGTCGGTAGTCGGATGGGTGACCGACCAATTCGCACTGGAATAGCGAACTTACTCCACCTGCTCTAGGCCTCCTCAATAATAAAAAGTGATCCTTGCTCGGTAGTTAGCAATTAATGGGTTATAGCCATACAGCCAACTGACTGCTGCTTATTTATGTAAATCTGTACCCTCTCATCTATGCCGAAAACCACTTTAACTAGACAATAGGTATTACTTTTATTATCTGTGAACTGACTGACATAAAACAACATTATTCATGTCCTAAAACGTGTAAGCCGTTTCTGAGATTACAAAGAAGTAACGCACGGGCAGTTTGTTTTTTAATTGATTGTTATGAATTTAAGTATAAAGGTGGTAGGGCCTAGAGCTCACCCGGGGAAGTACCACCGCCCGCCACGGTACTTAGTACCATTCCTACCGTGTAATAATTGTTTTAAGAACAATTGAGTTCCGGATAGGAAGGTGTGGAGCCGGTTACACTTTTTAGAGGCGACCATCTCACTCCTCAGGGGTAGCAACGCATCTGTGACCGAATTAGAACGAGACTCATAATTTGAGTCTAGTTCTGGATCGGTCACAGTTGTCATGGGCGGCAGCGGAAGGCGGTGCTGCATGCTCGTTTGCTATTTTAATTCCATAAAAAAAAACTATAACGTTGCTCATCAATTTCTACCTTGCTGGGAATCGAACCAGAACCCATCGATCTACAGTCCAGCTAGTAAGGGCGCATTCGAAAAGAACGCTGGTTACCGGCGCCGATCTGCCAGTAGGTTTGGGTAAAAAATATCGATATATCAAAATATCGATATTTTTTCAGAAAAATATCTATAAAATAAAAATATATATAAAATAAAAATAAACTAATCTGACCCGGTAAGAGGGGCGCTACTGTCTTGGTCTTTGTCTGACAACAGTATAACATTTGCATTAGTTGCAATTTTGGCAACCGGACCAGATAAGTTTGTGGTACTGTATGTTGATTTTTTCTTGGCTACAGGTACATAAACATGTTTTTTAATAATAAAACTGATGTCATAACAGCCAGATGTGTATTTAGGTACTTTAAAATTTCGAATATTTTGGCAATTTTTATAAATAATTGCACATTGGGCAAAACATACCGATATATCGAAATATCAATGTTAAATTTCTTGGGTGGTATATATCGATACATTTGGAAAATATCGATACGATAAATGTCGATATGTTTTTCCCATTTGCCCATCCCTGTCCCTATCTGTCAGCACGTATCGGTATAGTCTAAGATCCGAATCTAAATCGACATTCATCGGGTTGAAAAGAGAATCAAAATTATAAAATAATAAATTTCGTATATATTAGAAAATATATTAAAAATGGGTAGAAAACAAAATCCTGGACAGATTATTAAGTATTAGTTTATACTACTCTTTAGTATTAAACAAATATTTCTTAGTATTTAAAATGATTTTTTTGTGTTTAATAAATCTGATATTCGTTTATTACATATTAATAAACTTTTTAAATACTAAGAAATATTTATTAAGCACTAAAAAGTGGTCTCTAATAAATTATTTGTTAAATATTAACAAATATTTTTAACTATCAAAAAAAGTTTCTATTAGTGTGTTTGATTCTCTTATCAACCCGATGAATGTCGATTTAGATTCGGATCTTAGACTATACCGATAAGCGCTGGCAGATCAGCGCCGGTAACCAGCGTTCTACATGAATGCGCCCTTAAGCCATATAGGTCATTTTATAGAGGTACCCTGTGTTTAAATCCGTTGCAGAAAATATTTTTACTGTACCTAAAATTGTTTAAGTTTTCCTCTTTAATATTTTCTTATAATAGTGTAGAGGATAGGTTATCAGAATCTGTCGGAGCGCTAAGGAGATATGTCACTCTAGTATCCACTCGCCTTGCGCGGAGCACGTAATAAGGTTGCCTTTAAAACTTATTCAAGCGTGATCGAAATACACAAGGTTTTTTCACATCATCGCGCGACAAACGAGAGATTGTGACCGCCAGGTGAAGATGAAAATGCACGTCTCCGCTGTCACCCATGACGAATATGACCAACCCAGAACAACACTCGCATCGGGATGAGGATAGTTAATCTAGTTAGAAGACGGCTGTATAACAACATACATAACATCGTTGTGTTCGTACTTCCTAAAGGTTGACTGGGAGTGAATGCTTTTAGCATTAAGTCCGCCTTTGTATCTGTACATTTGTATAATGCATAAAGTTTAAATAAATTAATAACATAAAAAATCTGAAAGTAACATTAGTTTGAAATTAAAATTCCGAGCCAAACATAAATAATTTGTCAATTTAAACTACTAGTAGGCACTTATTGCAAAACATCAAATTCATAACAATATTCCCTTCCTCTGGATTTTAGCTAACGACGTCTCACCTGAATATACTCTGTAGAATAATAGTAATTATTTGTTTGACATAAAATTTAAAATCTATACCTACTAATAATATGAAGGATGAAGGCAGAAGAGTTTGTTTTTTGTTTGTTTGTTCGTATAAACACTCTAATCTCAGGTACTATTGGTCGGATTTGAAAAAAATATTTTTGTTTTGAATAGTTCACTTTGCGAGGAAGACTATAGGCTATATAACATCAAGCTACGACCAAAAGGAGCGGAGCAACAAGTTTCCCAAAGCGAAGCGAGGGCCAATACTTCATAGTATGTTGCACGACGATGTCTGCCGAGTTCGCTAGTGAAATATAAAACCGTTTCATCAAAAAATCCACGCATCCATTTAAATAATCATTAGTCAGATAGCCAGTACCTTTATTACAGCGTTAACAACCTATTAATTACCCTATTCGTCACGTCCACGTAATAAGGTTGCCTTTAAAACTTATTCGAGCGTGATCGAAAATATACACAAGGTTTTTTCACATCATCGCCGGCAAACGAGAGATTGTGACCGCCAGGTGAAGATGAAAATGCACGTCTCTGCTGTCACCCATGACGAATATGACCAACCCAGAACAACACTCACATCGGGATGAGGATAGTTAATCTAGTTAGAAGACGGCTGTATAACAACATACATAACATCGTTGTGTTCGTACTTCCTAAAGGTTGACTGGGAGTGAATGCTTTTAGCATTAAGTCCGCCTTTGTATCTGTACATTTGTATAGTGCATAAAGTTTAAATAAATTAATAACATAAAAAATCTGAAAGTAACATTAGTTTGAAATTAAAATTCCGAGCCAAACATAAATAATTTGTCAATTTAAACTACTAGTAGGCACCTATTGCAAAACATCAAATTCATAACAATATTCCCTTCCTCTGGATTTTAGCTAACGACGTCTCACCTGAATATACTCTGTAGAATAATAGTAATTATTTGTTTGACATAAAATTTAAAATCTATACCTACTAATAATATGAAGGATGAAGGCAGAAGAGTTTGTTTTTTGTTTGTTTGTTCGTATAAACACTCTAATCTCAGGTACTATTGGTCGGATTTGAAAAAAATATTTTTGTTTTGAATAGTTCACTTTGCGAGGAAGACTATAGGCTATATAACATCAAGCTACGACCAAAAGGAGCGGAGCAACAAGTTTCCCAAAGCGAAGCGAGGGCCAATACTTCATAGTATGTTGCACGACGATGTCTGCCGAGTTCGCTAGTGAAATATAAAACCGTTTCATCAAAAAATCCACGCATCCATTTAAATAATCATTAGTCAGATAGCCAGTACCTTTATTACAGCGTTAACAACCTATTAATTACCCTATTCGTCACGTCCACGTAATAAGGTTGCCTTTAAAACTTATTCGAGCGTGATCGAAAATATACACAAGGTTTTTTCACATCATCGCCGGCAAACGAGAGATTGTGACCGCCAGGTGAAGATGAAAATGCACGTCTCTGCTGTCACCCATGACGAATATGACCAACCCAGAACAACACTCACATCGGGATGAGGATAGTTAATCTAGTTAGAAGACGGCTGTATAACAACATACATAACATCGTTGTGTTCGTACTTCCTAAAGGTTGACTGGGAGTGAATGCTTTTAGCATTAAGTCCGCCTTTGTATCTGTACATTTGTATAGTGCATAAAGTTTAAATAAATTAATAACATAAAAAATCTGAAAGTAACATTAGTTTGAAATTAAAATTCCGAGCCAAACATAAATAATTTGTCAATTTAAACTACTAGTAGGCACCTATTGCAAAACATCAAATTCATAACAATATTCCCTTCCTCTGGATTTTAGCTAACGACGTCTCACCTGAATATACTCTGTAGAATAATAGTAATTATTTGTTTGACATAAAATTTAAAATCTATACCTACTAATAATATGAAGGATGAAGGCAGAAGAGTTTGTTTTTTGTTTGTTTGTTCGTATAAACACTCTAATCTCAGGTACTATTGGTCGGATTTGAAAAAAATATTTTTGTTTTGAATAGTTCACTTTGCGAGGAAGACTATAGGCTATATAACATCAAGCTACGACCAAAAGGAGCGGAGCAACAAGTTTCCCAAAGCGAAGCGAGGGCCAATACTTCATAGTATGTTGCACGACGATGTCTGCCGAGTTCGCTAGTGAAATATAAAACCGTTTCATCAAAAAATCCACGCATCCATTTAAATAATCATTAGTCAGATAGCCAGTACCTTTATTACAGCGTTAACAACCTATTAATTACCCTATTCGTCACGTCCATTGGTTAGTCGTTAGGTATTGTATCATTATTTATTAGAGCTGTGACTGATCAGTGGCTTAAAATTATAGACATAAGAATGACAACGTACGATGAGCGTGAATATAAAATCGTCACGCAATGCGAAACAAAAGATAGTATCACTCTGTCTCATTTTTGTGGCATTGATTGACGTTAGTTACTCCTTTTCTTGTGTGATTGGGATAAATGACATCTCCGCGTACTTTTCTACGTCTTTGCTTAAAATTCATATTAATCGTCTTCTACAAGTCGAGTCTCTAATGATTTAGCGGTCAGTTTGACCCAATTTATCGCGGAACCAATAAAACTAGCATCCCATAATCTTCAGGGACTACTCCTTACAAGTAAATCCAATTAATAGTCTATTTCTTAGCAGTATTCTGCAAACTAGTTACGAGCTATCATTCAATTAGCAGACTATCAGGATCGACATTAGACCCGAGAGCTTTGCCTTCTGTTACGTCATGGCAAGTCACTACTTGTTAGTAAACGATATACATAAGTGAATATGTTAATGATAAGGGTGTCTAGGTGTGATAATGCCGCGACGCTTAGACTAGAAGCTTTATTTTGTTTTGTAATCAATGTAAGATTTTGATTTAAAAGATGTGCGGAGGAGTTTGTTTCGCCTTTCTTCTTCTCTTATAAAGAGGAATATCATTTTAAAAACGTCGGTAGACTAAAGGTAGCCATTGACGATACGTCCATTTGGAATACTTATAAATGGAAGATTGCCATATGGAAGTACCTCCATAAGGAAATCTTTCATTTAGAAGCATTCCAAACAGACGTACGTAAAACCGTAGGTCCCGGTTGTTATCGATAGATAGCAATCGTTAAGCCATTTCGGAGGCCTTCGGTTGGCATGAAAACTTATAATACTGGTTGGCCACCAACCCAGAAGGGTTGGTAGAAACCAATTCACACTGGAGCAGCGTGGTGGAGTAAGTATGCTCTAGGCCTCCACAATAATGAGAAGAGGCCCGTGCTCAGTAGTGGGCCATTTCCGGTGAATCTAATAAAAGGACGTTAATTAGAGATATGTGCAATGTTCGAAAACAGGTCCCCAGTTCGAAAGGCTAAAATCCCAACCACTCGACTAATTGTCAACATCCTTTATAGATAGGAATTCACACCTATTCGAACCTCGTAGTTGATATAGCCTTTGCATAATCAGCAATGGACTATCCACAACAGTAAATATAACAGCTCAAAATCTATAAAGCTTAATCCTAATCATGACGCCAATGCTATTTGCGAGCAGTATGACGCACATGTTAATTCGATGTCGCAGCCTTTATCAGTGAGCAAACATTGAACATCACGCTTCGAATTACCATATCTATTTTTGTGCTAGTATCTCAGATAATTATCATAAACAGTTTGTGTTTTATAATACTTAATGTAGAATCTTGAATAATTAGAAGGTATGTATCTATAATACAATATTATAATTCGGGCCCTGGCCAATGCGGTGTATTTTCGTTAGGAACTTGCTCACAAATGTGGTGTGTTATCTGAGATACAGCATTCCGTCAGAAAAACGTGGTGAAAATTTAATTTCACTTTTGAATGCAAAAAAATGTACCCAAGATACCTAGTTGATGTAGGCCAGACGCATAGCTGTCATATGTTATAGACACCATCATACCTATAAATATATTAAAGACGCCCATATAAATAGTAATCATTTATGATAACGATGTAGTAAACAAAAATTATGCTTTTTATTATGCTTAAGTGGGTAGTATTGATAAAACTTATATTAATTTAAATGTCCATATTAAAATCTCAAAGGATGAAATATGCTTTATCCTAGATTTAATAATTAAGCGAATATTAAACGAAGCTTTAATTAATCCCCCTTCAGCAAAAGCTTTCCGAAATAAATCCTCTTGATAAAGCGGAACAGTTAAGGCGAGCAGTAAATGCATTATGCTTGCAATAAATATACATTTGTCGGTCGTTAAATGCGTTAAACTGGAAAGAAGAGTTACTGCACCCGCAGATGGACCAACTATTGGAACACCAGGACCATGGAGTCGCTGTAACATAGTAGTACAAAAAGACACTAATGCACTAAAACCTGACTAAAACACGCCTGATTTTTAAATTTTACGCTGCCTTCAATTTTAAAATTTAAGTTGTATATGTATACAAATAGTAGTGTACCTAATTAAAGTTTAAGGGTCCACTATGAGCACAAATTTGCAGAACTTAAATTTAAATTTATGTAAAAAAAAATATAATTTAATTGATTCCTAATAAAATGTTCTGTATTAATCCAAAAAACAAAGCCAAGTTATTATAAAAATCGGGAACCCCAAGTACAAGTACCTCGGTTAAATTAAACTTGAAATTTATACAAAGTAATAGTCTCATTAAAAAAACTCGGTAATTAAACACGTTCCAGTCTCTTAGCCTCTCGACGTCTAGAATTCTTGTAGTGGTTGCCCGTGGGTCGGTTGTTAAATGTAAGTATATTTTACTCTAAAGTTCTTAGCTTTAATTACTTTTATCTGTACTTAACACTTCTACTTGCGGTTTGAGTTTTTATATTTATTCCTACTAGGTTTACTTTTTATATAAGTTGAAACTAGTACTTCTAAAACCACTGACGTTTGTCGAAGCGATGACGTAGTTTGAGCTTCTAAAAGTGTTTGTAAAAACCAACTTCGAGTGTAGTTATTCTATGTCAATGAAATCGATTGAGCTAGATTTTTGATGCGAGCCCAAGTGCCTAGAAAAGCCGAGTTAGCAAAAGATTAACCGTACATTAGAAAAAAAGTTAAAGAATTAAATATAAGAAAGAGAAAAACGTAAGAGCCGTGTTTTACGTAACCCACGTTGGCTTCAACCCAATGGCCTACAACTGAGCATCGGTCTCTCCTCATTATTGAGGAGACCTAGAGCATACTCCACCACGCTGCTCCAGTGCGAATAGATGGAAGGTTTAGCCGGCCAAGCTAGTATCGAAAGTTATCGTCTATCGAAAGAGTCGCTATCTGTCGATAACAACCGGGACCGACGGCTTCACGTGCCCTCCGAAGCACGGAAGCGCTCAAGAAGTTTTGCCACTAGCGGTCACCCATCCAACTACCGACGGCGCCCGCTGTCGCTTAAGTTTGTCGATCACTTAGGATCGCCGCAAACTCCCGGGATATGAGCGCTTCAACCCGCGTTACTTTAGAGGATTCATTGAATTTTTGTAGCAATAAAAATTCATAGTTTTACTAATGGCTTATGTAAAAAGGATATTATATGCTTGGAAATACCGTTCTGTAAATTGTTCCGCTTAAGTAGGAATGTATAAAGCTTGTAATTAACTTAAAGCTCGACTTGTGACGCAGCGACCCAAAATGTGTCTTGTTCTCCTACCCAACGTGACGTCATTGTTTTTTATCCTGTACGACTGCCCGATAGTCCTGGATGTTTAGTCACTGCAGGGCTTTCACAGCTTCACAAGGTACTTGGGTAGTTTGAAAGAAGTCAAATGCTAAAATTATGCTGCTAAAATCATAATATAACGTTTCATTATAATGTTTCATGAAAAACCCTGAAATGTAAATGCTAAAAAGTGAACAGTTATAAAAACAAATACAAAACACGACGAGGAAAACGTTCTAGTAATAACCGTTTGTTCTGTAAGAACAAAACTAAAACGGTGAGCCGATAACTGCTGTTAAATTGAAAACCGTCTCAAAACGAACAAAACGCAGACTTGAAAAAATTACAAAGCGCTGTGTGACAACAGCAAAAAACCGCGAACGAATAAAAAGCGAAGTCCACGGGAACGTTTAGCTCGGAAAAAGAAAAACAGGAACAATTGTGATGATTAAGGAACTGCGAGGAGTAGGGTGACCAAGTTAAACACAGACGGCTCTGTTATGAGGAAAGACTCGTTCTCATTAGTAAGGCATAAGCAAGTAATAATGGGATTAAAGCCAGCTATTTGTCAATGTTATAGACGTAAGTCAGAATCAGAAAGATCATAGAATTTTTTCCATACGTAATAATAATTTTTAATCAAATTTTTTACCTCACGATACGTTCCATAATTCCATTGTTTATAATTAAAATATTTTCGAGCAAATAAAGAATCAAAACTTTGTTGATTACATTCGTGAAAAAAATTGATTTTTTGTTAATCTTAATGTTCTCAACCTCCTTAAAATGTTATCTTAAAACATCTCCCTGTCTCTCAACATCAAAGTTATTTCTGAAGTTATTGTTAAATACCTTCAGACAACCTAGAAATTTTCGACACTTCGATTGAAAACTCTAAAAATAGTTAGTCGCTATAAAATGATCTACACTCCAACTGCAAAGAACAGCCTTAATCAATTTGCTCTCCATGTTTTATATCTTTATTCACTTTATTCATTTATGTTCACTTCTTTTCATTAAAAAAGTCAGTACAGTCCGTAACTTTCATTAGGGATGGTGTCATTTGCAAAACGGGTAAGATTCCATACGAGGCGCAGATTTCATTTAGCGGTGCCAATGTCTTATTGAAAATACCGCGCGCGCCACCGCCACTCCACACCTTCATTACAGACCCTACCGGCCTTATTGTCTTCATTTCTCTCACCAAGATAGATTAAAATATCGCAAAAGTTCTGCGCTATTTCAGACTAGTTTTTAAATTGCAATAACGCAATTTCCAGAAGTTCCGAAAATTCGAAAATTTCGACACTTTTATTCGGGCATTGCATTAATTATGGATCGGTATTAAAGAGTTCGCAGAAACGGTATTTTACGTGCATTCATCATTGCCTTTATAAGTTTACAGTTACGGGCATAATAATATGCCACCTTATGCCACTCCGTCTTGACCGGAGCCTTCTGAATCCTCTAGGGTCTTCTTGCTTTTTTACATCGCCAGCTCACCTGATCAAAGGTTCTTTGCTTATTTTACTTTTGTATGTCGAGGCTTGGTCTCCAGTTGACGACGTTTTTACAAGAACGGTTATTGATCCATCAATCTATGTAATAGTTTCAGCGATGCTTACGGCAAGACTCGAAGGTCGATGTCGGTACAATATACCGATACAAAATCATGATTATAATTTAAAATATCTACTGTCCGCGGTGATATAAGTTTTATTTATATGATATGGAAACTAATGTGTATTTTACGACAAGTTTCAAAGTTTGTCCTATGTCATGTGCCTTAACTAACTTGTCGTACACGTAATTAGCGTGACAAGTTTGTCTTTACCGCCTTAATTATGTCAATGTTACTGCGAGACACACATTGTGGATCTTAATGTAAACGCTTATGCTTATAGTTAATTATAAGTATATAGGACGTGCGGTTGTGCTTTTGCATACTCACGAAATGAGGGTCGCCGTTTTTGTGCTCACCAGTTGGCGCCACCGGCGAGGTTAGGTCATGCTGTCAAAGCCCGCCCATACATAAACAGTGACAAATGACATTCAGACAAGCGAAAAGTGACAGACAGACCTCATTTTTCACTAGCGCCTCTAGCGAAAAATTCACACGCGGTTACCCTCATTGGGCGGAGATTGGAGAGTAGAACTTCGTGCTTCCTCGCCTTACTTCAAGTGGTTTCAAATCATTATTGGTTTTTTTCGCAAGTCAAGAAACATCGTAAAAGATTTTTTTCAGATGGTAAGGAAATTTTCTAGCGACTTACTTGAATTTTAAGTTTTAATCGATTTGAAAAATAGGAGATTCTCAATTATTCGACTGTATTTTTTGTATGTGTTGCCTTATAACAATGTACTGGGTCAAGCGCTTTTGATTATTATTTTTGTTTATTCAAAAGCCTAGGTGTTTTACGTCTGATCCTATCTATATATTGTTTTTGAAGGTAGATATTTTTTATAAAGTTTGCAAACTTTATAAAATCTTTACCGTTAAACGCAGACTTTATAAAAATAGGTTCACGAATGTGGAAAAAATTGCTGGACATACAATAAAAATATAATTAAGATTCGAACATAGGTGTTTTTAAAATTGGTTAAAACTTTTTTACCGTGGAAATGTTTTCCGCGTTTTGACTTAACAGATAAGCACACATTTTTATTTTATGCTGTTGGTTAAATTACTATGTTAATCAATAGATCAATACCGTATTATATCTATCAACGGTATAATCAAACCGTTATAAAACACCAACAATTAAACATAGTTCATGATTAAGCTATCTGATGACAATGTGACTAGTATAGCCCCGGAGCGGGGCAATCATGCCAAATCGGTAAAGTTCCAACATACTTGGCAACTTAAATTGGAGTCTAAACTTTCTGGTGTACATTTTACAGGCGTAAGAACATGGGTAAATTGGGTAAAGTCTGATCAGGCCGTCCTGCCGTACACCTCCGTACTGTAGCGATTTGGTTAACTTGTGTAAGTATTAGGTACTTCTAAGTGTAACTACTCACTTCTTTGGCGATCTTGTTCTTTATGAACCTTTATGTACGGACGTATATTATGTATACCGTACTAGTAGTACTACCACAGTACTACTAAATATGTTAGTCAACTTAATGGGAATCCAACATTCGGAGAATTCAACTTAACGGGAATTCAACATTCAGAGAATTCAACTTAATGGGAATTCAACTTAATGGACCTGAAGGGTACTGTAGTAGACAGTAGGTACTAAACGGTGTAGTCTACGCCCATATTCGAAAAAAATGTTTCAAATGAGGGATGAGTTTAAATGTTTCTTTTATTGATATTTAATGTCATATTTATTTGTGAACCGAATGGAATTAAACAGACTTCCTTTTTTTCCTTTATTCTTGGTCTCCATATAACCACTTATCATCAGGCAGTTTGTCTGCTTGTTTGTTAGCGATTTATATAAAGAAATTCGTTACAAGTAGAGCGAAAAACAATTTCCTATAAACACCTAACTAATATAAAGTTCTAACTTTCTAATTCCTAATTCTTCTCCTCAAGCGTAGAATCGCAACTACCTGAACAAAATTGTTTGCTAATTCCACAACTGTTGCCAAATAGAAGCGAATAAGAATTAACTTTCTCAAAGTGAAACCTCTCAAGTGTTGTTTTACCCTCTCGTCGCCGTGCTCGTAAATAATAAAGCTATAATTAAGGTAAAAAGGGTTTACTAAGGTAAACCCTAACGGCGGTAAGCCGCCGGCGATCATGGCCTCTCAAACTCCAAATAGGGAACGCGGAACCACTCCTAATAAAGGAGTCCTCAAGCGAATTATGATGTGCTGACGCTTACGCTTTTTCGGTTATATGAATGTTTTTATAGTACACTTTACCCAAGACGACGTCACTTAGTGTCAAAACGGATTGTAGTGAATACAACAGCGGACAGACGGAGTATAGGTATGCCACTAATTCCTTAAGCAAACTACACAAAAGCAACGGACAGGAGTATGCCTCCTCAGTTATGAGGAGATACCCGAGATTAGTAGTGAACCATTAAATGGTTGAAGACATTCACTTATAATCATCAAATATAAGTAACCGACACCTGCACAACAATTCCTACATTAAAAAATAAAATATTGTTTAGAATGTTTGTGCGTTGCTTCCTGCTAACGTCAAAAACGGCTTTACCGATTTAAAACTGTGTTAATTGATTGACTGATTGAAGTAAACCAATTAAAAGAATCCCATTTGAATATTTTAATGAAAGGAGGAGTCTAATTAATCAATATGGATTTGATGACAATCGATTCGTTACAAAATACGATCCATCCAAGGTACTTCTAAGCCATCCATAATACTCCTTTTTCTATAGGTAACGGCCTTCCACACCGTCCGGGGCGTTGATTGATTGATGTTGTTGAATAATTTCTCTTTCCTGTTTTCGCACAAAAAGAAATGGTACATTTAACAAAACAGAGAAAGTTTGGTCGTGCCTCAATTCTTGTTAATGATACTTTTGTATAGAAACGATAAAATAAATTTTACCGTTAGGATACAGCATTTATGTTTTCGCTTGGGGATTTTAGAATCTTGCTATAATATAATAAAATTTAGTTAAAAATATTTTAGAATCAATGTTGTGAATATGTTGTATCCCAAATAAGACTGTGAAATAATGGTCTAGTAATAAGATCGAGTAACTACTCATAGATGAAGAGGCCTCGTCTCTGTTCCATAGTGTATTGAAGTACAAACAAGGTTGCAATAAAAGTGTATGAAAATTATTGTGGATTTTCAATTGACAGCATTTCATGTAGAAGTCATCTTTAGGGTCTCCGCAAACTGGCCACAGCCACCGGCGGCTGTGGCGCTGTGGCGCTTCTTTTTAGAAGCGCGGTCCGGCCGACAGCCGCTTCGGCTGAATTCTGCTCACTGTTATTGGAGCTGTTGGCTGTTGGCCGGATCGCGCGTTTAAAAAGAAGCGCCACAGCCACCGGTGGCTGCAGTCAGTCTGCGGGGACCCTTTGGTTACTTTTTAGATGAGAAGTTATTGAGCTGCTCGTGCCCCGATATAAACAACTTTATTACGGATGTTTTCAGTTCAACTTAGCTTGCAAGCAAAATTTTACTTATGGCATTTTTAATTCTCGCCATCAATCTACTATCAACCTTAATCACGGGGCGGTAAGCAGGCATTTGTGTCGATTGCATTAAAACGAATTTCACATCCATTACCACAAACAGAGTTCAAGCCTCGCTTAGCTTTATTTTAACGGTAGTCATGAAAGGTAAGCTTTATAAACTTACCTGGTTAGCTGTAACTCTTTATAAAATCAGCCGTGGAATGTTTTCTCAAATTTTTTCAGTGCCAGAGGCCCAGAAATGACGCGGGACCGCGTTTCCTCTTTGAAAAACAAAAAAAGTAGTTTTTAACAATTTCAAAGTTGTGCTTTTCGTACTGTATCACTTTATTATTCAAGGAGCGGGACGTATTATTTTTACGGTATGATTTTGGAACAATACTGATATCTCGTTGTTTTTCTGCTTCCGTCTTTTATTTTTATTTCATTTTGGTTGTTCATCTTTGTGTTCAGAAATTCGTAGCGCCATATTTCGTAATATGATTACTCCTTTTCATACATAACTTTCATACACCAATGATGCAATAAATAGGTAGATTGAGCGTCGCCCTACAATGAAGACAAAAAAAACACGGCAACAATATCAAGCATGTGTGCGTGCAGGCGATGTTTTTCACGTTCGTCTAGTGTCTATGTTGCGTGATCAATGATACCAGTTACTAAAATTTTCCCATAAATCACACATTAAACTTAATTTATGGAGTGGTTATTTTCATGAATAAATAAAAAACCCTACTTAATTTAATTACAGTTGTTTATGTTAATGTTGTAATAAACCAGCTAAGTTAATTAAATTAATATTTTTTACGCAGTTGGTAGTTGGAAAGGAGACGGTCCAAAATTGTATGGAGTCTGGGCCTGGTTTTGTACCAGTGATAAAATAAAATAAAAAAGAAAAATAAACCATTTTTGACTAATCAAATCCACGAACTCATCTATATTTCAGTGCAAAAATTATTTATTAACTCCACGTGACGCAATTATTCTACATAATGGCGGGCAGCAGACCAGAGGATTCATAATTTTTGACGTATGACGTTAGCTGTCAATATGCCTTCTCTATGCTTGAACAATGGCTCGAACTCAGAGTGAAGGACGCCATCTTGCAAGTGTTGCAAGTAGTACCTACCGAATAACTCGAAATTAATTTTATTTTAGCAAGTCATTTATTGCGATTTGTGAATTTATTATATTTTTAATGAACTTTCTGTATTTTTTGGTTTTTCATGGTTTAGTGTACAAGATCAGGCCCAAAATGGACCATCTCCTTTTCTAAAATTGTAAAGTTACCGTCTCAGATTAAGGTGAAAATTTGAAGGGAGGACGGGTTCTACACTCTCATTCGTCCCCCCAAACTAAATATTGCTCTCATAAAGTACTTACTTTTTTAAAATTATTTTTCTAAATCTCTAAAAATTTTAAGGTTATGTGGTCTCATTGGTTAATGTGTAAGCGCTCGAAGTCTTAAGTGTATGTATATGTGTGTGTGGACGTGTGTGTGTGTGTGTGTTTTAAACTACATTATAAAAAATAAATAACTTAAGTAGATCTAATTTGATTTTTGGGCCTAATTTTGAATCGTGACATCTCCGGCGCTGCGGAAGATGCAGCCAAACAGGCAAACAGGACTAACAATAGCGAAAAAGTAATTTGGGGGGAAAGTTGGGGGAGTCACCAACCTCTCCTCCAAAAAATTTCAGCTTAATTTGAGGTAGTCACTTTATAATTTTTGGAAACTTGATTTTTTTATAATAAAAAAAGTATGCATTTCCTAGATTTAAAAATGGTGGGGGGAAGATGTGAGCGTCAGCCCCCTCCCCCCCTCAAATTTTTAGCTTAATTTGAGGTGGTAACTTAATTAAAGAAGAGCCAATTATTTACGTTACCTATCTAATTTAATAAAAAAATTACTTGGAAAGTTAATTACATGCATATCATTAAAAAAAACTTCATTATATAAAGGAGATGGTCCATTTTGGGCCTGATCTTGTACACTAAACCATGAAAAACCAAAAAATACAGAAAGTTCATTAAAAATATAATAAATTCACAAATCGCAATAAATGACTTGCTAAAATAAAATTAATTTCGAGTTATTCGGTAGGTACTACTTGCAACACTTGCAAGATGGCGTCCTTCACTCTGAGTTCGAGCCATTGTTCAAGCATAGAGAAGGCATATTGACAGCTAACGTCATACGTCAAAAATTATGAATCCTCTGGTCTGCTGCCCGCCATTATGTAGAATAATTGCGTCACGTGGAGTTAATAAATAATTTTTGCACTGAAATATAGATGAGTTCGTGGATTTGATTAGTCAAAAATGGTTTATTTTTCTTTTTTATCTTATTTTATCACTGGTACAAAACCAGGCCCAGACTACATACAATTTTGGATCGTCTCCTTTTCACATTACTCTTGTACCTTTAAAAGTGGTTTATTCGACCCAATGCAAAAATAATCATTAAAATGGGCTCATAAACATACGAATATTAATGTTATATTATTATAAATAAACACAAACGTATTGGTAAACACCACCTTTCTTTAATCGATTTATAAAAGTACATGAACTAAATAATATACACGTAACCATAAACCAATTTATATACCCACAAAAATGATGTTAAGTCGGGAGCATAAAAATAGAAACTAGCAACACTGACAAAAAAATGACGTAATTTGGTTACAATAAAAATCAAAATTCAAATTTAATTAAAAATATGTTTATTGGTTACTTGCCTATGATATGTGATGTTTTTTGAGCTTTTTACCCTTCCTTTATAATTCCGGCACAGTTTAATAGCACATTTCGTCATGTTATCCCTCTTATTTGTTTATTTAAATTGCGCGCGTAATACGTAGTGACACGAAAGCGGCGCGATCGGCACTAATTGGCGGGAAAGTACTTCTGCGCCAATAGTTGGCGCAGCTTTTTTGACAGGTCTTCGCGGATTCGATTATCCATCTAGATACTTATACATCAATGTCATACACATATTTTGCACACACAGTTGCATTCTGAAATATGACGTTTAACGACTATCTAACTAACACATGAATAACAGTCAAAAGTGGTTCTTTATCGCATCCCATTAATGTCTCACTATTGGGCTCTGGTTTCCTCTATAACCTATACTTGATTCGCCAAGAATATGTAAAGTCCTAAAAGGCATCTTTTGGCGCGTGGGTGACGGAGACAGCGCCTTACAGTTTGCCTTACTGCCTCACGCCAGCCACGGCGTATGGGTGACAGAGGTAGCGCCTTACAGGTAAGGAAAACTGTAAGGCACTGTCTCTCACAGTTTTCCTTACCTGTAAGGCGCTACCTCTGTCACCCACACGTCATCCACGCGTCAAAAGATTCTTGTACGACTGTAATGGCCATTCCGCGAATTAAAAAAAAATTGTTAAGTATGCCCACGGTTCAATTTAGCTTGTAAACATAATGTATGTAAGACATTTTCAATTCTCGACGTCAATCTACATTGAACCTATAACAGAGTGAAATCTGCCATTGGTTAAGGGTTGCCATGAAAACTAATTCCAGAGTTAATACTTCTTAAAATTACAAAAATTTAAATAACCACAGTCAAAATCAATTTTTGTTTTGTGACCTTTCATTATTCAAGTCATTAATATTCTCAACCGTTACATACGTTGCAATTTTTAACTACGAATACTCGTATGTAATCCTCGCTTCCGTTTTTCGTACGTGCGCCCGATTTTTCGTACTTTTTCCTGCACATTTTCGTAACAGTACACTCTATTTCCGGATTGTATTACCTTTGAACCAAATTGTAAGGCAGTTTTGGCATGTGCTTCAGTTAACAAAAGCCGGTTGATTTTAGAAGCCTTAATATTTGAAACAACACTAATACGTCACTGAAGTCTGAATCTGAATATTCGCATAGTTTTATTGCGTTATTAATAATAAAATAGTGTCCCTTATAAAGTGTATACAATTAAAATTTGAGCAACAAAATGTTATTTATTTAATACCAAGTAACTTGTTCCTCGTTACGTCATAAAAGAAAATCTTCACTCAATGAACAAAAGCATTCAAATTCAAACATGGAATAAACCTGTTGTAGAGATATTATAAAGCCACAAAGTATTAAGTTTATTCATGTGATAAAGCTGTATCTCTAAGTTTATTATATCTAAAAACAAAACTTCAGAATAATGAAAATGTAATGGTCGAATGTAGCGGTGATAGCCTGGCGGTTAAGAATTCAGCCTCCTATTCAGAGGTTTAGGGTTTGAATCCCAGGGAACGCACCTCTGACTTTTCGGAATTTTGTGCGTTTTAAGCATTTAAATAACACTTGCTACAAATGGTGAAGGAAAATATCCTGAGGAAACTCATGCATGCCGGAGAGTTCCCAAAACTCAAAGCCGGCGTCTGCGTGGTGGACTATGGCCTTTGCCTTCTCATTCCGAGAAGAGAGCCATAGCCATGATGGGTTGAGATGATGATGATGATGAGATGATGAATAGTCGAACCAGTAACGCGGGGATGGTCCGCAATGTCACAGTGATATCTTATTTAATACATACTAATATTATAAATGCGAAAGTTTGTCTGTCTGTCTGTGACGTTTTCACGGCTTAACCGATTTGGATGAAATTCGAAATGAAAATAGTTGAAGACCCAGAGTCACACATAGGCTAATTTGTTTTAAAAAATCAACCTCTAAAGGCTTGAAATAGCGGATGAAAGTTTGTATGAAAAATCTACACCGCATTAACGATTTAGATGAATTTTCCCAGGAAGATAGTTGATAACGTACCCCCTGCCCCACTTCCCCGGCTCGCGATATAACGAATTCCACGCGGGCGAAGCCGCGGGCAAAAGCTAGTACGTGAAATAAAATTTAAATGTAATTTTGACGACCTGTATGGCTCAATAATCACCAAGCCGGACTGCCGTTCACTGGGTCCTAAGTTTGATGCTCAGCGACCCCTAAATAATGATTCTGTTTTCGATCTGGGTGTCAATCCATGTCTATGTGCATTGTCCATTGAACCTACGATACAGGGAATCCTTTCGTAGGGTTCCGTGCGTGGAGCGTTATTAGAAACGGCTGACAAACGTGCATTCATACCATCTAGTGCTAACCGTTCCAACAGGATATCAGACACATCAAAAGCATCGCCGATGAGTTGCCAGCCAATAGAGGAAAATACAGAACCGACTTCACTTCTTACGGATTCTTATGCTCCCAGCCAAACATAAGTCCACTAACTCTTCACTGAAGCAAGAAGAAGGGCTGATTTCTCGTGGGAAGGCTTCTGTCCCATTTAACCTTCCAGATGATAATTTGAATTTTTAACGAAATAGTTTTAGAAATACTAGATAGATAACCCACCGAATAACGTTATAGTTCGGTTTCAATTGATTTAAAACATTACCATCTTATATTTTGACGACCCTGTAGCCTAATTGGTAGCGACCCTGCCTGCGACGCGAGGGGTCCTGGGTTCGATTCCCGATCAGATATTTGTACTCGGGTCATGGGTGTAATTGTAATGTTATATGTGTAGTCCATGCCACCCGCGCCACAGGTACCTAGTAACCTACTGCGGATGAGTGTGTTAGCTTTTATTTATTTACCATCTTAAATATTTTTTTCAACTCACATCAAAACAAATCGTCCTTCAATCAGCATTGGAAAAATCACGGGAAAAATAATAGTTGGTATAATGAAACAAACATTTTTAACCTATTTTTTAAACTGTATATTGAATCTTATATTATTTTGCATTATTTCAAAGAACACAGTCGATTTAAGCCAGGCTTCAAGTGACGGTTTTATGAACGTATTGGAAAAGCTTGCTTCAAAAGTTTGAATAAGTTATGCAAGGACTGGAAACGATTTATTCATGGAGGCAGATCCTCCTTACCACGCGACTCGTAAGACCATTCACGGTGTGGGAAATGGGAAGTCAAACAGCAGTCAGCTGCGCCATCGCAATCATGCTCAATACAGTTTAAATACTGTATTGGCACACAGATATCGTAGAGACGTCTTGTGCTTTTTATAATATCTATTATTATTGTTAAGTGAAAGGGGCTAACAGACAGTTTTAAACATGGATTCATGATGATGCAGCATTTCGTAAAACATAATGAGCTAAACATGAACGATTGAATATGTAGCGCAGTTATTATAATCACTAGTTAAGCAATATGCATCAGACGTTAATACAATTTAAGCAAATTCGCGGTTAATATCAACCTATCAACCATAAACTAAAACAACCATAATAAAACATATCTACCATTTATATAATATACGTAAATTAAGTTAAAAATGGCAAATATTTGAACAATGCATGCCTTATTCGGGATTTTACTTATTTTGCAAACAAAAACATACCGATTCTTAAGTTCAGTCGAAAAACGCCATAGCTTTTCTTTTTCTCTACAATTTAAGTTTAATTTTGAGAGGTAAGCAACCTCTTTTTTTAAAACAACATAATTGATACTTCCACACCTAGTACGAGATTCATTGACATGTTAAGAAAACGGCACTAAAATGGTATTTTCAATAAAATAACTTATATTTGAAAAAATAAAAACCAACAGCACTAATTACACACTTCTATTAGATTGCTAAGCTTCAAAACAAGCATTGCATTATGTGACTTAAGCCGTCTGTTACGCATTACTGTGCACAAATACTCCTTTGTCTTTGTCACTGACAGAACATGTTAGTCGCGTTACGATCAAGCCGACTCCACGGCATCTTTGTTCCCAACTAAACTAGGGTAGAAAGCAAACTTCACGTCGTTTTGTTCCGCCCGTAGCGCCGTACTACGTGCTCCGCAGTAACTTTTACTTGGAGTTAACGCATTTTTAATGGCCGAGAAATGCATATTTATTGCTCGTGCAATCAACTTAAAAACTCGACTTTTAACGAGTGTCTCTCGTAAATCAATAGATAAATGTTTTTACTTCTAATTGTTCCTGAATCTCTATTTTTGGAGAGTGCTCAGAATAGAATATAAGTATTTATTGGTATTTACCTAATACTAAAATGTGTGTAAACTATGGTGCGATAGGTTATTGAAAGTGAAATTTGATAACTGTGTAAAGAGTTTATAAAGGGGTCTTGCCGTGAAAACGAGAATTTCGAAATGACAGGATCCCTAACATGAGATAATGTACCTACTTAGGTACACCTTTACCCTGACACCAGTTAATTCACATGTTTGACAATTATTTAAATTATACTACGAACTACACATTTGTGAATAAGACAATATACCGAAATAAAATACCTACGAAACAGCATACGATGTAAACCACTGTGACCAAAAATGTAAATTATAATGTTAATAATTTGACAGAATGTAACAACTTGTACAATAAATTAATATCTCTCTAACGTGTAAACCAATTAGGTACTAGCAACAAGCAAAACCCGTGCGAATAATTCGCACTACGTTGAGCTAAAGTGCCACTATACGAAAAGTATTATATATGAGTTGACTAGCGAACCGCCCTCGCTTCGCTTCGGGACCCGTAAATATCAACCGCGTAGGTCCCGCTCCCGTAGGAATTTCGGGAAGATAATAAACTATCACCAAAATTAATTGAGGTTAAATTAAATTAAACTTAGAAATAAAGCTTACGACAAAATAATAGCAAAGTAGCAAAGGATCACAGCAAGATTAATTCAGATTAAACTTGGAAACGCGGCAAATTTGATTACCATAAAAACGGTTCTAGTGTGTTAATCTTAAAAGATAGACATATACTGTCGTGGACATTTTTTTAGATCATTTCAAGAGGAATAATTCTTTCATACATATATTTTTGGTATCTTGAATCGTTTTCGCAACGCATGCAACGAAAGCCCTCGAGAATGAATAATTTTCCCCGTTTTTTCCACATTTTCCATTATTTCTTCGCTCCTAATTGTTGCAGCGTAATGTTATATAGCCTATAGCCTTCCTCGATAAAAGGTCTATTCAACACAAAAAAAAATTTTCAATTCGAACCAGTAGTTCCTGAGATTAGCGCGTTCAACCAAACAAACAAACAAACAAAAAAACAAACAAACTCTTCAGCTTTATAATATTAGTATAGATTTGAAATTTACCAACCGTCAATCATGTTGACGTTGTTTCTAAATAAAAGCCGTTAGATGGCAGCATTGCTGTATTGTTTCTTAATGTAATAATTAATTATTTTGCAAAAACAAAAGCAACAATAAATTTTTCAATTGTTGATGCCAGTAGAGCAAGCAATTATCTATAAAATGATATAAAATTTATGCGAAGTAATTGTGTAGTTTTTTCGAAAAAGGGAGGCAAACATCTTAACCTTAGCGTATTAATATATATAATGTACGAGTGCGTGTTCTAACAGGCGAAGAAATACCGAGACGTAGCTAGAGACTACCACAAAAGAAGCCTGAACTGACGACAAGACGATAATTGATTAATTATTTTCATGAAAGGACGAGTCTTTCAGGTGTAATTGCTAGCCGCAAAGGACGTTTACGCAGTTTGGGTTAAATAAATATTATAGCAATATTGTGGTCATCCTCTTATTTTGTTGAATTATAATAGAAATTGTATCTATTTAAGATAAAAACGCCCTGCGGCTTTCGTCTTGTCTAAAGTGATTGACCGAATTAATCAATAGCGGGCGTGGTCATTAAATGGATGGTTGACCATTACTGTAAGACATTTCGGAGGATTTTTAATGGCGGAAAACATAGTTAAGCCATTAAACCCTCCAGCAATCCTCACTCGAGTATCGCGGTGGGGTATGCTAAAAGCATCCTCATTCATTTTTCATTTTCATTAAGAGCCCATGCCTCATAGTAGGCTATTTACGGATAGAAGCTACAGTGGAGATATACATACATAGTTGGAGAGGTGTATGAAATGGCCGAATATATCATGAAGTGACCAATTCTATGATTTCCCGTTAATCATTTTTGACTTTACTTTTTTAACAAAACGTGTTTTTAATGAAGAAATCATTTTTTACGTGAAATAATTTTTGGGTAGCTGTGAATTCTTGTTCTGACCAAGGTAGGTAGGTAGATACTTAGTAAACGTTATTTTCACATAACATCTCTATAACCCAAAGCCTAGTAGGCAGTGGCCCGGCCTGCTAAGAGTGGCTTGGATTTCATATCTTTAGCAAAATAAAAGCAAATACTTATGAGACTATTAAATGGCTATTCTCTGTTCATGAGTGTGATTTGTGTTGTGTTATTTTTTAGCTTCTTTTATTTAGGTACTAGTTTCGACCCGTGGCTACAATCATGCAGAAGTTGGAAAACGAACACCTTAAACATTGGGCGTTGAGGCATTTCACATGAACGATATGGAGGAAGGTAACGATTACGAATACGTGGTTTCGCGCACGCAGCCCATTCGAAATGGTTTCCACTAATGACTTCTTTGTGAAATGTATTTCATGTCGGTTACAAGGGGTTGTACAGTACATTGTATTACGTGAGTTCGAAGAATAATTTTCGGGAAGAAAATAACATGGCGCTATATTAAAACAAGTTAGAGTTGGAATAAGTTGAAATAAAAAATACCTGCAGATATAGAAGTAGACCTTCTTTTTGTTAAAACTATTACATTTAAAAAGTTGCAGTATGTTTACAAATGCTCACAAAGTTTGCTTGTAGAAGTGTTCAAAGTTAGAAACCTCGATAGAATGAGCCACAAACTAAATCCGAAGTGCTGGAACTAGTTAGTGAAGTAACTACGCACGCTGCAAACTTAACGTCACTGTAACGGACTTACTGCAAGAACTTCCGTGTTAATTGATCAAGTGCAAAGCTTATAGTTTGTAGTTTGATGTTGCCTTTCAGTATGTTCGTCTCGGAATAGAATACAAGATGTTACAGAAAGATACAACTTTTAGGCACTTCTCACACAACGCTATTTGCAAGCGACTCGGATCTTGTCAGTGTATGAAAGCGACGCGTCTACGATGCGTCTCCTGTCAGTGAGAAGTGTCAGATACAGCGAATTTTGGATTGCGTTGCAGTCGCGTAGCTAAATAAATAGCGTAGTGTGAGAAGTGCCTTAGGGTATTGTCCAATCTAACCGATAAGAGATATACCTTAACTTAAAGGACTATTTTTTATCTGTTTATCTTTTAATTAAGCTAGGGTCATGTAGACTTCTTTATATACGTATACTTCTTATATTTAAGGTAAAAGCCCCATTGACTTGATTGATTTATCGCATTTTGTTGTTTTTTTTTTATTTTATGATTTTAAACTAGCTTTAGAATATAAAAAGAATTATCGAAATCGGTTAACAAAATAAAAAGTTATGCGGTAACACACCCAAACAAATACAGTCGAATTAAGAACCTCCTCCTTTTTGAAATAAATTAAAAAGGTAAAGATTTTTTTTAAATAAATGATTAATATGAAAATTTTAATTTTATTCTCAAAACGAAAATAAATGATTCAAATTACTTTCAGGACTCCAAATCTCAGCATAATGAGCAATAGGCGTCTAATTCCTCTGCAATGCTCTGCCATTAGCGTTCAAAATATGCTAATCCGAGATGTATTGTCTTGTTGAAATAGATGTAATGTTCCGTGGCATTAGCATATTTCCACGGGAACATGATCCTTCACTGTCGACATTATTCTTGTTTTCGCTGGGCGAAATTTTGCACAGAAATTTTAAATTGGTTCGGTGATATTTTGGCTTGTAATATATTTTATTATAAAGTAACAAAAAGTTATAAGCTGTTGGTGGAAAAATGAGCTTTCCGGTGTCGCAAATGGTCCTTTCAGGGTAATGGTGCGTACAGATTATGCAACATGTTATATAACTTCTGTTTTATAACACGTCCACACTATCTAACATTGTTGTCTAACAATGAAACATGTTACAAGACTGTAAACATTAAAACAACATTGTTGTATAACAATGTTATATAACAATGTGTCATTTCTTAAAATATAGCATATAACATTGTTGCAAAAACTAATAACATGTTGTATAACTTGTTTTTGTAACACATAGCGTCCACATTTGTAAAACATGTTATTTAACTATGTTTTATACCTAACATGTTTTGTTACATAGTCTGTACGCACCATTATGTATAATTTTCATTTCAGTGGTATAATCAATTTTCAATGTTTATAAGTGAATACGGATTGTAGCAGCGAGGTGAAGACGCTCTAGCTGAGTCTAGTCCTCAGTGAGGAGAGTCCTTGTTTTGTAGTACACTGTTAATGAGTTAAATTCAACATTATCACCAAACTACAAAATAAATTAATTTGATTGGTTCGAATTGAAATGCATTAGGTACTCATCGTGTTCATATCTTGTGTTTGTTTTAAAATCCCTTCCTGCCTCCGACTATAAGAAATACGGTCTCTCCGGTTACTGTGTCAACAGCTTCATAAAAATGAACTTTATTACAACAGTATAAATCTCTAAGTCTATCCGAGATCACTTTGCAGTATTGCATTTTATAGGCTGGTGGACATTACCCGGCAGATGTCTTGAAGACTCCGAGTGAAGTAACCTTCGGATTTCTTACTTAGGGCTCTTTCATATTGTCATCATCAGACTTCAGCGTTAATAGATAAAGTGTAAACAATCATTAGACAAATCCAATCTTTGAAAACATGCTAGGAATATTTCACAGGTCAGGATAATCAAATTATTTATCTAAGGCAGATTTGTTATAATCCTATTGATAGGATCAGCACAAAATTATGGCCGTTTTATAACCCACTAGTTGACACCCTCGCTTCTCGTCGGGAAACTTGTTGCTCCGCTCCTAATAGTCGTAGCTAGATGTTGTATAGCCAAAAGCCTTCCTCGTTATTGTAAACTCCTGGATAAATGGACTGCTCGACACAAAAACACTTGTCCACATCGAACCAGTAGTTCCTATGATTAGTCCGTTCAAACAAATAAACAAACTCTTCAGCTTTACTATTAGTATAAGATATAAGATTGCCGTTTTATGACCCATTTGGTGTGAGTCCCTGTCCTCGCACTTCTTAACAAACTAACCCACTAATATTCTAACAGTATCTACTAACTGGACTAACCCCTAGTCCCTAAATTGAGTCCTTTTCTAGGTCGGTCGCAGTTGTTATGGGCGGCAGCGGAAGGGTGGTGCTGCACGCTCGTTTGCTATCTTAATTCAATAAAAAAAATACTGTTATCACGCTGCCATACGAGTAAACTATGAGAAACAAACACAAACCAATACACGTACGAACGTACAAAGATACATTAAGGAAACTGGAATATATTTTAGCTTGAAGTATATTTTCATTGACCGCTTTCGTAGCTCAAAGCAAGAGCATAAACTAATTCCCCGGCACAAAGGAAGCGAGTCAAGTTAACATGCACATGTTTTACAATACCTGAAGTCAGTACACATTATTATAGTCTGAAGCGTGTTCAAGCTAATTTTGGATGTTACAAGAACGTACAAGTAATTTTGTAGTTTACAACTATTTACGACTATTTTAGCTAAAAACAAGTTATTATTTCGTAATTAGGAAGGCAGTAAGATCCACCTAAAATACGGCTATGCATACTGTTGGCGCGGCAGTACAGCCTTAGTACCGAACGCTAACCAAGCGGTATTCGTGGGTGTGTATGCACTAAATCAGTCCAGACTTACCTTAGTGGAGCGGTGGGATGCCTGATGACCTCTTCACGCGACTTACGGTCCTTGCTCGATGGTTAATCTAGACCAAATTCAACACAAACACACACACGACCTTCGATATAGCGGACAAGCGGTTTAGTAGTAATCCATAGGAAGAATATCCACGACAGTGGAAGAACAGCGGCGCGGTTGGGCTCAGAGAGCAAGCGGTTGATCTGATAGCCAGAATATGACTAACTACTGCGCGACGATATTTAACCGTCGCGTTTATCAATAAAAATGAGGGTGGAAATGAATATACGCCTTAACGGCGCGAACATTGCCCCCGGCCTAAAAACCCTCGGTTTTTAAGTATTTAAGAATAGCGGATAAGGCGGGGACAACGCGAACTTCTCTATTGAGAAGGAAGCGGACAGAGACGTACGACAGGTCTCTTATAGACCCCTGTCGACGTTCTCACAGAAGCTACTCTGCATATGCCATCGCTGCCCGGATAAGTGGCAACGACAACTCCGAGTGGCCACTGTAGCGGCGGAGTGTTGTCAGTCATAATGACTACGACATCACCTATATTTACAGGATTAGAAGGAGTGTTCCATTTTCCTCTAGATTGCAATAGATTAAGGTATTCTAATTTCCAGCGGTTAGCAAACGACTGAACCATTTGCTCTAGCAGTTCGTAGCGGTGCAACAAAGAACGCGGTTTTATATGATCGCTACTACCATCAGACGCGGGCAAATATTTTAATGGCGTAGACATCAAAAAATGCGACGGTGTCAACGCAGTGAGATCTGAAGGATCTTCACTAAGCAACGTTAGCGGGCGTGAGTTAATTATACCTACACTCAATTTGCGTTACAACTGTTAGCAGCTCCTCATAGGTGAGCAACTGCAAACCAACAACTCGATGTAAATGCGTCTTAAATGCCTTTACGTAAATCTCATAATTCCCACCGAAGTGAGGACTTCGTGGAGGATTGTACCTCCACGTTATTTTATTAGCGGCTAATTCGTTACTAAATGAAATATTAAATTCGTTGGAATTCAATAGCGTGTACACCTGAGATAGTGCGGTTTTAGCTGATACGAAAGTTTTAGCGTTATCTGAATATATTACGGAAACTGCTCCTCGACGTGACAGAAACCGTTTGAAAGCGTTTAAGAAAGCAATCGTAGTTAGATCGGTGGTAAGTTCGGCATGTACGGCTCGCGTTACCATGCAAACGAAGACGCAAAGGTAACATTTATACGGCCGGACTCCACGCTTTCTATATGGAATTATGGATAGCGGACCAGCAAAATCAACAGCGGTATGGACAAATGCTTTAGTTTCTGTAACCCTGTAAGCGGGTAAGTCACCCATGAGCGGTAGCACTTGCTTAGGTTTAGCTTTAAAACAAAAATTACATTTGTGTGTCACGTGACGCACCAATTTTCTACACGAAATTATCCAGAATCGTTGACGTAAGATAGACATCAAAGTGAGCGGGCCAGTGTGGCAGTGTAAGCGGTGATAGTATTCGACTAACATCAGTACAATGCGGTCCTTACTGGGCAACAGGACAGGATGCTGTTGCTCGTAAGATAAGTCGGCGTGGCGCAGACGACCACCGACACGCAGTATGCCATTGTCGTCAAGGAATGGCGCGAGTTTTCGAATAGAGCGGGAACATACTTTATTTTGTTGAAGTAAACGAATATCTTCTGAAAAGTAAGCGGTTTGTAATAGTTTAATTAGCTTTATTTCAGCGAAAGAAATATCACTTGCAGAGAATGTATTAGAACGAGGTAATTTACCTATGAAACGATAAATATAAATAATTGTATGCAACAACACAGACCAGCGGGAGATTCGCTGTGACAGCGTTAGAAGCGGGTGCGGTTCAATTGTACAAGCGGTAGCGGAAAGAGCGGTTACTTTGTATTCAGGTAATTCAGTATAATTTGTAGCGGAATTAATAGACTTGATAGGCCACTCTTGTACGTCGTCACGTAACCAAGAGGGTCCTGAGAACCAAAGAGGATGATTTTCAATTTGAGCGGGCGTTAAACCACGCGATAAACAGTCACTAGGATTTTCAATACCGGGTACGTGATAGAAACATTCTGCGGGAATAGCGGATGTGATTTTAGTGATACGCGTTGCAACAAAAGTTTTGAATTTATGCGGAGGTGAATTAACCCACGATAATGCAACCATGGAGTCTGTTAAGCAAAATATTTGATCCACGACATGGCGAGTTCGATATGAATCGACTACACGACGGACAAGTTTAGACATTATTAATAGAGAACACAGCTCTAATCTAGCTATAGATATAGTTTGGAGCGGAGCAATTTTTGACTTAGCGCACACCAAACGTATTGTCGCAGGACCGAACGAATCATTTGTACTCCTAACATAAACCACGCAACCATACGCACGTTCACTAGCGTCAGAGAAGGCTACAATCGATATCGATGAATTTTCAAACACACCTAAGTGTCGCGGAATGCGGAGATTTTCTAATAAAGGAAGTTCTCCAATGAACTTCGACCACGAACGCAAAATATCAAGCGGCGGTGTACTGTCCCAATCGACTTTTAAAGAAAATAAACTTTGTAAAATAAGTTTAGAATATAAAATAACTGGCGCAATTAAGCCAAGTACATCATACAGGCGGGCGATGACAGATAAAATGTTGCGTTTCGTAGGCGGGCGGTTATCTAACTGGACCTTGAACATAAATTCATCGGTTGCAGGACACCACTGCAAACCTAATACCTTCAATGTATGAGCGGGATCGTTAAAATCAATGCGGGAATCATAGCGTAGCGTTTCAGGTAGCGAATCCAGTAAGATTGGCTCATTGCTAGACCATTTGACGAGCTCAAAGCCCCCGGCCATGCACAACTCGCGGAGATCATCTCTAAGTTGTAAACATTCATTTAGAGTTGGTACTGAATAACAAATGTCATCCATGTAACAGTTATTTTTCAAAACTTCGGTGGCGAGCGGTAAACGATTGCGTTCGTCAATGCAAAGTTGCCGTAGCACTCGCATGGCTAAGAAAGGACTACTTCGAAGGCCGAAGCAGACGCGGTTGAACTGATACACGGCTATCGGTTGTGCGGGGTCAAAACGATATAAAAACTTTTGAAAGATGCGGTGTATGTCATGCGTTAAAATGCGTAAATACATTTGTTTGATGTCTGACGTAAAAGCTATTTTGTAAAGTCGAAAATTAATTAAGATAATAAATAAATCATTCTGTAAATTTTGTCCCGTGTGTAAAATATCATTAAGAGCAACACCCGATGTAGTTTTTGCACTTGCGTCCATCACCATACGCCATTTTGTGGTTGTCTTGTCAGGTCTTGCCACAGCATGGTGAGGAATATAATAACCGGATGTACAATCATCCTCTGTTACCAGTGATATATAACCTTTATGTAGGTATTCGCGGATAATAGCGTCGTATTCTAAGCGTAACTCGGGGTTGTAAGTAAATTTACGTTCAAGTAACATAAAGCGTTTCTTAGCGTACTCATATGAATCACCCAAGAGAGTGACGTCACTGCAGAAAGGTAATGCAACCGAGTAGCGGCCCGATGCATCGCGGGTGAAATTATTAACAAACATGTTTTCGCATTCGCGGTCAGCGGGACTTAAGGCAGGTTCACACGTCGATACCTCCTCAAGTTGCCAAAATTTTTGTAAGATTGTATCCGTTCGATATTCTACAGTCGAACAAAGTGACACATTAGCGGAAGCGGAATTAAGCGATGGCGTGTTTCCGATAACAATATATCCGAAAACAGTTTCAAGAGCGGTTGGAGTACCTGTCGGACCGTGAGCACGTCCTGACAGTAATATATCAGAAAATAAAGATGCACCTATAAGCATATCAACCTCACCTGGTGAAGCAAAACTAGCATCTGCGAGCGGTAAATTATTTAAATAAAAAAGTTTCGACAAGTCTACCTGAACCGTCGGCAACGCGTCTGTAATGCGGTCGATTACGAACACATCAATAGGTATCAAAACGTTATTATCAAAACGAGATTGCAAAGTGACCGAAGTGACACCCCTAATTGGACTAGGTGATGACCCTATTCCTTTGACCACGGCACGCTGAACTTTATTGACATTAATATTTAATTTTTTACTACAAGATAATGTCATAAAATTGTTCTGTGAACCAGAATCTATGAGTGCTCGAATACAGTGTAAATTACCCGATAAATCTTTTATATAAACTTGAACGGTTCCGAGCAAACAAGTTTGATTCATATTGTTCTCGGTTTGCGCAGCTAACGACGTACTCTGTACCTGCAGCGGCGGCTGATTGACTGAGTCATTGTGGCGACTCGATGAAGCGGTGTGCGCGGGAGCGGTCTGAGCGGGAACAATAGTTGCGGCGTTTGAGTTAGACCCGTGGCCAGCAGCGGCCGGCTTACGAACGATGTCTTGCCGCTGTGGCGCATGCGCAGGCGGCGCGCCGTTTACTTCGTGGCGCGACGGAATCGAACCTACTACCTTTTGCTTTCGACATAACAACGAATGATGATTACATTTACAGAAGCGGCATTTTGATGTAGATTTACAAGCGGAATAATAATGGGTTAAACTTAAACAATTTGTGCAACCCTGGCGTTCTTTAATGAATTTAAATCTATCATTAAGTGAAAGATCATGAAATTCACGACACGTATATAGCGGATGCCAATTATTACGACATAAAGAACATGAAGACTTGTCTGGAAAGCGGTTATTATTATTCAACGAAGAAGATGTGACAAAGAAATGCATAGATTTAGCGGTTGAATGCGGTTTATTTAATTTTGAAGCGGGCTCAAATAAAACACGTTTACCAGATGTACTTGTAACACCTGTGGCGGTGCGGTCTAGTATTTTAGATTGTTCGCGGAGGAAACAAATTAAATCGTTATAAGTAGGTATAGCGGTGCCTCGCATAAACATTTCAAAGGAGCGTGCGGTTTCTGAATCGATCTTTTTTAAGGCCAAATATAAAATAATTAAATCCGATAAATTATCGATTTTTAAAGAATTTAAACTCGATACAGCGGTACTAAAGTTATCTAAAAACAGATCTATATTTTTAGAAGTAGCAACGTTGAACGGTTTTAAGTCAAACATTTTATCTAAATATGCCGTAGCGAGACTGCGTTTATCATTATACCGTTCGATTAGTGACGTCCAGATAGTCTGATAGTTGTCACCATTCGGTGTGATTCCAACGCACACACTCAGAGCGGGACCGGATAGCTTACCGATTAAATATTGAACACGTTCATGGTCTGAAAGATCAGGGTTTTCATGAATGGTGCGCTTAAACGATTCATAAAAAATTGGCCATTTAATTGGATCCCCAGAAAATGCGGCTAGTTCAAGTTCCGGTAACTTAATGGATTTTTTATTAATAGAAGGCGGTGTAATTTGAGACGTATTAATGGAATTTAATTTCGATTCTACATATTTACAACGACAGAATAAATCTTCAAATGCGGCGTGACTTTGATAATTTACGTTAGCGTCGGGTTTAATTTTTATTTGTGTCTCAATATACTGATCCATTACGGAATTAAACTCAGTACGTAAATTATCTAAAGTAGCGGTACTACACATGAACAATTCTTCGGAAGCTTTGTTTTCAAAGGCATTTAAGGAGCGGTCGTAAACGATCTGTAATCGAGCGAATAATGCGTCACGTCTGCCTTCCAACACCTTCAAATTAATTTTTAAAACCGAAGCTTCGTCTCCTTTTGTAAGTTCAGATGAATCTTTCTTTTCATAAATATCGCGTTTCGACATTTTGAAAAGTTACTAATATGGATGCAAACAAGAATGCACTATTCGTCACAAATGCTGCAGCAAGCGGGCGGATCGTTCGAGAACGCGCTAACCGGTCAATAATATTCGCGTAATGCAACACTACCGACACAAGAAAAAATATCGAAGCGTAAATTCGTAACGTATTAATTAAGTAGTAGAAAATGGAACACGAAATGGGAGTTAATATTATGAATCTATGCGTATAGAAATTGCAACACAATAAAATAAATTTGTGTTGTTTTACTTATGGTATATTAGCGGTGTATTTAGCGGGGGTTTTATATGGGTATATAAGCGGGGAAAATATTTAATTACTAGCGGGAGCGGTAATTAGGTTCAAAGACAAGAAATAATGGCTCGAAGACCAAAAAATAATGAATCCGAATCAAAATTACGGTTCTAGTGGACTAAAAATAGTGAAGCCGAATCAAAATCCGGCTCGAAGGACCAAAAATAATGTTGGCGCGGCAGTACAGCCTTAGTACCGAACGCTAACCAAGCGGTATTCGTGGGTGTGTATGCACTAAATCAGTCCAGACTTACCTTAGTGGAGCGGTGGGATGCCTGATGACCTCTTCACGCGACTTACGGTCCTTGCTCGATGGTTAATCTAGACCAAATTCAACACAAACACACACACGACCTTCGATATAGCGGACAAGCGGTTTAGTAGTAATCCATAGGAAGAATATCCACGACAGTGGAAGAACAGCGGCGCGGTTGGGCTCAGAGAGCAAGCGGTTGATCTGATAGCCAGAATATGACTAACTACTGCGCGACGATATTTAACCGTCGCGTTTATCAATAAAAATGAGGGTGGAAATGAATATACGCCTTAACGGCGCGAACACATACTAATGTTATAAATACGAAAGTCTGTCTGTGACACTTTCACGGCTTATACTGGCTTATACTACCAGCTCGATTTAGATGAAACTCGGATTGAACATTTATAATTGAAGGCCCAAGGTCAAACATAGGCTACAGATTTTTGAAAAACTATCCCCTAAACTAAAGGGTTGAAATATTAATTTCGTTCTCTGTCCCTGACGTGGGCGAGGCCACGAGCATAAAATATATGTAAGTAATAAATCAAATCTTACGAATTCTTACTCCGCCTTAAGATTCTCTATCTCGCGAGCGGTTTGGGACAATAAAAATATTATATATCGGGTAATTTAATGGCAATATTTCAATCCTATCCACACTTACCTTGGATAATACATAATATTTATGTCCCGTTTAACCCAAACACGTCCATCTATATAAAAGAATGATTTCAATACATGCATGTTTCACACTAATTACGAGTATCTTCGTTCAACTGTAAACCTATCCCTTTCTATCCCTAGTTTTCTTTTACGCTATAACGTGTATTTAATTCATGGTCGTTACCTCATAAATTTTTACTTGTTTTAGGCGGCCACTAAACGGTCAATTATATTGCGCAATATTGCAAATTGTGCAATATAATTGACCGTTTAGGGTTAATATTGAGGATTGCGCAATTATTGGCCGAAAGTTTGAGCGAGTTTAATTTTTATTGCACCATATTTTTCTATTGCATCGTGTAGGGTCAGTATTGCGTAATATTTTTCAGTCTGTGGTTGAAAAGGTGGTATTGCTTCCCTCATGTTTGTATTTTTTTTTCTCAATCAATAGCGTGACCTATCCTAGTAGCTTTTGAAACTGTTCAGAGTTCAGTCGTACAAAATTTTTGAAGTCTGCTTCCTCAGTTAACATCGAGTCTTTTAAAAGATTTTCGTGAGTATATTTCTGCCTTTTCTTGTACCAATCTTTCGACCAGCGACGTGTTCGTTTCCGTTTACGTTTAGCCACAAGCAACAGCACTACAGCTGCAGCTAAATCTTGTTCGGGTATGTTGCCGCACGGTGCACACGGGATCAATACTATTCTCCGACTGAACACGAAAACATTGTGCAGTTCGTATTATTGTGCAATATAATTGCTCGTTTGGATTCAGAGCGCCTTTCAATCTTATTGTACAATAAAAGTATTGTACAATGTTATTGTAGGTCTAGGGGCCGCCTTACTCAATAGCTGTTGCTTGCGTATTGTCCCATACAAATTTGAGCGACATCTGGCGAGCACTTTTTGATTTATGTGTGTATGTCATTGTTGAAGTCAGTTATTTTTTGTAAACGGCTATGTCAATATACACGCAAGTAATTTTTAACCCAGCACTGATTCAGAAAGACCTAGGTATTACGAGTATTACCGCGGAGAAGAAACGTTGAAAAAAACTACTCCAAAAATAGTAGATATATTCTTGTAATCTAAAGCTAAGCTATTTCAAAAACTTTAAGAGCGAAAAGACCTCATTCCATATTGGGACTCTTCTCAAAAAACCTGAAGTATTAAAAGAATTTTCACAAGTTTATCCTGGAAACACTGCGTTAAATATCCTATAATTTTAGGACCTACCCTCACACTGGCTATTTTCATGAAAAATTCAGTAGTTGCATAATCGCACACAACGCGTTCACATTATAACCTCGCCCTAACATTTTACGTCTTGCCTCGCGACATAACATGCCGGTAACACGCTGTCGTTGTGGCCCGGGGACCAAGTGGCTAGGACCAGATTTGCTGGTTAAGTGCACTTTACCCTACGCTACGTATTCTTAGAAGTGCGGTTGATATGTCATTGAAGACTAGAAAATTAGTTTTTCATGTATGAGTACCAAATTGCTACGTGAAAGAAGATTTATAATTATAAGAAGAAAGGTGTGTGAAGTCCGTCAATCCGCACTTGGCCAGCGTGGTGGACTATAGCCTTAACGGACGTCATGAAAATAGTTTATATAATCATAGAATTACACCATAGAAACGGGTTACCATGCAAGATATCTTGGCTGTGCCTAGCTGGCTTCATGCTTAATATTTAAAACAGCTTTTCTGAAGAACCATTTTTTATGGGTTACAAATAAATAACGCGTAATTGGAAACAGTAAACATCCAAGTGAATGAAACTTTTCTTCTTCATCAGTATTGTATCAACAATAATATATTTTATATGGTTTATTTGTTTATATTTCTCACTAACAAACTGATGCTTTTTTTATTGTTACACCAGATTAAGCAGATTTTTTTGAAAATTTTTATCATTTTCAGGTTACATTATGTCAAAAAAAATTAAAAGCAATTTATTTAGAACGGTTTGTAAACACATTCACCATTGCCGCAAAGCCGACGCGCGGCAGAACGCATTAATTGAACGAGTTGAGCAACTTTCGTCACTTGTAATTAACTTCATCCGAAGAGACATGTGTGCCTTACTGCCTTCTCAGTGTTTAATACCGGAGAAGGAGAATTATTTATCTTCATCCACGTCATTATCCAAAACTCGTAGACGAGTAATAGGTACGATAATTCCGAACAATTGATACCTACAGGTCGGGAGTAAATTCGACAAATTCAGTCGAATTTAGAATTTCCTTTTTTGGACTTTTAACAGATAGTGTTAGAATATTAGTTTGATTATAAGTGTTAAGACAAACTATTAGTGATAGTACTGTAAGGTGATGTTATCGATAGTCCAGTTATTAATTGTTAGTGTAAGTATCGTTTTAATTCGTGTACAGATACGTTGCTAACCCTGAGGACTGAGACGGTTGCCTCGCCGTTAATTCAATTATGGCGATGGAAATTGTACAAGTAAAAAATAAATAACGTGATAAATAGGAGGAAGATTATTATCTTACTCGTGTTGCGCTCTATAGCAGATCAGCAAATCTTGGTATCGACCAATGAAATGCGAAGTCATTTTTCTCTACAAGAAATCTGATATGGAAAGTAATCGACATACAACTTAGACCCTAAAACAAGGTCACCTGCGTTACAATGCCAAGATCATCTTGAAGATTACCGAGGTTCAAATGATCCTTGGATGCTGATATGGTTGTTACCACATTCTTCTCTCTGAACCATCCTGCACGGACCTATTAAAATGCTTCAGTTCCAGTATCGAAGAGCAATTTACTAAGTGGTTTCTCTCTTCGTTCCTGACTGACTGCGCGCCTTTGTCCCTAAGCTCTTGACATAAAAAATGACATGCTTTATTGCGTCTTGCTCTTATTGTACTTACTATTATCGTCCTACTTTATGGACCTTCACTGAAACCTCAGAGATTAAAATAAGTATAAATGATATCGAATAGTGTCTCTTTACTTTATATACTTTGTGGAGACATCGCACAACGTCACACGGTGACGTCACCGAAGCCTGAAACGCGCTATCGAAGATTTGTACATCGCCGGCATATATACCACGCCTTGAGTACATTCACTCGGGGCCTCGGCCGCCCCCCAGGCATGTCGTCTCGTCTGGCGGGAGATCTCCCTTTGCCAAAACTTGAAGAAGATAATGTTTGCGCTGTCTGTTATAAACTTGCTTCAGTGAAGGAAAAAGTCATGACGTTTCATGACTTCATTGACACGACGTTGCTTCATGAAGAAACCTGCGCACCTAACAGTTCTCCGTAATGTTCATAAAATGTGTGTGAAGTCTGTAAAATCGACTGAGACCCGACAGATAGTACAGTTGTGGGTTGAAATGATGAATGACTACTACGGGTAAAGGGCAGACGTCCAGGTGGCTAGCTACCTTCCTCATTTTTATGTCAACCCTCAAAAACTCGTCGTGCTCCAGTTGAGAGCTTCTTTCTTGGTCGCCTATACACCGATGTCCATAGACAATAGACAACATGATTAACCATCAGGTTAACTAGTCCACTCGTTTTTCGCCTCTTCAAATAACTTGTTTCAGTTATTTAAAATGAACTGTTGAACGCGTTTGGCAAAGATGTGATTATCGATCCATACCCCAGTTCTATGAAATCAGCGTGTAAAAGGATTTCTGGGAAGACGTCTTTCGGTTTGCAGTCGGGGTTTACAGGCTGTTCGCGTCACAGAACATGAGCTACTTGAATTTTACTTGAAAAATATTACACCTGCTAGCAACTTAAAAGACATATGCAATAATAGGTACCAAATGTTATTTGAACCCAATTTAAAATAATCCATCCGATTTAAAAAGTCGTTCGCCAATATTTAGATTGAATATTCACCGTTTGATTTTTTTTACATAATATATTTTGTGAAGTTTAGAGTGTACGACCTTTATTAGCAAAAAAATAATGTGTCCGTTACCATGCCATTGCCTAAAAATTCACACAAATAAAAATATTAAAAGATATTTATATTTTTACGAGCAATCAATTTTTACCTGCGGGATAACAGATACAAGGTCCCTTATTCACTATATTTCCGTTGCTTTTATGCGACTAAAGCAATAAACTTATGCGATTCTAATTAAAAGTGGCTAATTTCAGAAAAAATGGCTGCTAAGCTGATTGGATCCACCGAAACCAACCCATTAAGTTTGAAAAAACAATGTCACCTTTTTCGGTGTCCTCAGGTTTACTAACATCGAGTGTAGCACCGAGTAAGAACGGGCGTGAGAAATGCTTCAGAAACTTCTCACTCCTTCGTGTGGAAATTACCATTTGCAGGAATTTATACGTGAGAAGCATACCGCATACGGATTTTTAAATTTCCCAGAACGGAATTTCATCTCTGATCTAGTTTTGTTACGTGTTTACGATGAATACAGTAATACTATGAAATAAAACTTATTATTAAAATACTAGTCTTGTGTATCATTTACTTATAAGACAATTTAAATTAGTTCTACAATTATTTCAGCAAATAAATAAACCTTTTAACTACTTTTGCAGGCTTACATCATTTTTCTTCGTGCACTCACTTGCGCAATCTTTAATTTTCTATTATGTCTATCCATGTGTCTATCAATAAACTGTCCGAATCTTTTCTTTCTCTGACTCTCTCTCTCTGTTTATCCACATCTGCTTATACACATCAATTCTCGTAGTAGTCGTAACTTAACATTCATCCGATATAAAGAACTTTTGCATTTGATACGGTTCTGATGAAATAATTTACATAGTTCCAACTAGATTTTTGATTTTATTTTTGTTATTTTTTGGTGAACCCATTTTGATTTATTTTTTTATTTTATTCGAAAACTAACGCTTGTCACCCAATCATATAAATTAAAGCGATATCTAGCGAGTAGCTTTTGAGTTATCTGTACTTTTATGTATTTGGTTATTTTTTTGGCCAGCAATATGACGCTTTTAGTGTCGCAGATTCTCATTATGATGCCCATTCGGTGGCTATAATATTCATTTTTCATTTATTACCCGCTTATTTGTAATAGCTTGATCTTTAGGTATTTGTGTATGAAACTGAATCTTTCAGCCTAATATTCATCAATTTCATGAAGTCTAATTGACTTGAAATTTTGCACAGTGTCAAGGTCCGATGATAATGACCGGATTCTTACTGGGCTAATAATTGGCTCCAGGCAAGGGCTGGAACTCCCGAACAATTAACCGCACTGTGTCTTAATTTATTGCATAGCATTTAAAATGCACTAAGATGTCTAAAAACGTGTTATGAGTTTTTCGATCTGTTTTTATTTACATAAAAAATATAGTTGTGTCCTTTTGTTTTCCGTCCGACATGTCAAAATGTACACCAAAGATGAACCTGTCTAGTTATTTATTCCACGTCTGTCCGAAAACATTGAACACGTATCGTAAACAAACCAATCTAACTTGCTCTGCGTCAGGCCGCTGTCACACCGAAACGTAACGCATGAAGATCATAAACTTTACCCCAGCAATATCTGCGTCACAAAGATTATGGTTGGATGAATTGATTTATGAATAGATTAAAGATGTTTAAGTGATTCCCAATAATAATGTTAAAAAAAAACAAATAAACCTTCACGCACTTCACGGTACAACATCAATGGCGGTATGAACAAGTGAGATTTCACAAAAAAACGACACAACACAAATATTTGCGTATTATGAATATCATGAAATCATCACAATATTTATCTAATGGGACGTTTGACATTTGTTTTTCAAAGGTTTTGGTCCACAAAAGTTTGAAGATCTGTACGCGAACAAAACAACGGTGTGATGCGAAGCCGACTGAACATTCTCGATCACAATGATCCCGATCACGTAGGCGATCGATCTGCAACTGAATTGCTTTCTCCGACGGTTTGAATTCATGTAGTAACATGTTTCGCTGCGCTTCTAGATATTCCGATGATATATCGAAAACTTTGGCTACACAACAAACAGAAACTACTAATGCAGGTACTAAAATTAAGACAATTTATCATCACAATTCAAAACTGTGCCACTTTTGGGACCAATTATGTTGTAGAAAGGATATTGACTTCGTCCACCAAATGATTGGTACTATTCACACCCGTTCAGGATTCACACGCAGAATCGTTCGAGAGACAAAGTTCAGACTAGGTACTTGTCTATTACCAAAAATTTAGAAATTTAATATGTGCGAATATGTTATATTCGCCCAATCAATCAATAAATTAATTTGTGATACGCATTTAATTTTTTGAGATAAATCCACCAAATAATTTTAAATTGAACTGATTATTTCTTAAATGACATAATATATCAACCTTGGTACTCTTACAATTTATTTTTGTACAGTATCGAGTTGATTTCCCATTAAGAACAGAAAATTATATGAACAGATAAAATGTTTCAAGTCTTATTGCTTAGTTGTTTCAGAAGCACGTCATTGTTCCCGAAACCTAAATACCAATCGCTGATCGCTTTACATCAGACCATGCGACAAGAGCCTACAGAACCTTTTTATTTTAATCTGTATAAAGCTTTAAAGCAATGCATTTGATGAACAAAGGCTGAAAGCATGAATGGCACAAACCCATACAAACGGTTCTACTAAACTTTTAAAACGCTAAAATCAACGTACCTTTTTACATAAAAAGATCACCTGAAAAGGTAGTGGTTGAATTCATTTCATGAAAATCTTGCAAAATTCTTAACTAAATATGTTTGCAGTGTAATTTTAGTAAAAATTACCCTTAGTAAATCTCGACCCCTACCAGTTCAAATTACAAATCTTTACCATTTGGAAAACCACACAATGACTCAAGAATTAAGTTCAACCGTTTATGAAAAGTTCAGAGATATTGTATGTAAACAGACAGGACAACCATATATTATAGCTCATTTAACGTCATAATTTTTTTCTAATGTTTTTAGATTCTTTTAGCAGAGGCGTAAAAATTTAAACTTATTCCGAATACTTAATAGATATACATTCATAGTTCTCTGCACTTTCCCAAGGTTGACATTCTCAGAGAATGGTGTATAGCATTAAGTCCACCTATTGTAACACATTGTTTTGGAAAATAATTAATGAAATACGTAATGCTGTATCAGGTGAGCGATATACACATGATATATATACAGAATAGATTAGGAAATCTTCCATACGACCCTGTTTCTTCCACGCTATCCTCGAACCTTCACGGCAGTTGCCAGGTCACCACGGATCCACCAACTGAGCGCAAACTGCACTTCAAGTTACAAGTTGGCAAGTTTTAAGCACACTCGCGTTAAAGAGTGCCACTCCGATCCAAACAAGTGCCAACTGCTCTCAAAGTTACACAGTAACTTTCTACTGGGTGCATATATTATCACTAACTGATACTCGCAGTTTGGCACACGGATGTATGTTTTAAGTTATGTTGGGGTGAATCAATTTATTCCGAACACGGAGGTTTGGTGGTCTAAAATGGTGGTTAAAATTGGGAAGTGGGCTATATTATGATTTTATGTATTTATCGTGTCCCTTTCTGAGCAATCTAAATAATAGACGAATGCACACATCAAAAAGAGAATCCACCTACCTTAGTATCGTTGCGTGGCGTCTGACGATATGGTGCCGAGATGGTTTGCTTCTTTATCCTTGGTGTACACCAGTTTCCTCCAACTGCACGCTACACTACACACGTAAGTACATATATAAATGCGACAAAATAGTCTTTCGTAGCTGAAATGCCGAACAGCTCAAAATTAAAGAAGTTCAAAGCACGGATTACAGCCACGCAGAAGGGCTCGCTCTACGAACACTTGAACACCGACCCGGACGATTCGTGAAAACTATTGCGCGCGCGCCATCAGCATTACCCGCACACGATTACAAGAAAAATGAGGGTAGAAACGAAGTTAATGCGAAACATTTCATCCATTGCAAATTTATTGCCAGAATAAAATATATAAATAAAAATAATGAAAAGAGATATTATGGAACTGTTAATCAACAAAACATTTAACTCAAAACTTTTATTTACTTTATCTAAAACTTTAACAATATTTTACACCGCCGAACGAGGACATAAGAGAGATATTTAAGGACAAATATAAAATAAAAAGTCGTTATAACCATTCCATAACAAAATTTTATAACACTGAGTTTAAGGTTTTTAATAAAATTATGTTTGTACTGCAAATATCTCTCTTAATTTTGAAATGAAACCCAAAAAATCGCCTTCTGTAAAGTTTATATTTCGCAGTTACGCCTTTATTCGCAGGATCGGATTACATATAGATTGACGTACTCCGGATTTAAGGTTATTTTGTGTAGGTGACGATATTTTGTACAAAGATATCGCCACGTTGACAAATATGGACAGCTTGTTTATTCTGTCGGAATGTACTACACATCAATATCGGATCGATAAACATTTCTGTTTTATTCCCTGAGAATTTACGGTGCTGACTATGTTTATTTACATTGCTTGCACATCCATTTGACGATGCAGTTTAGGATCTTGGTCTATCGTTTGAGAGTAAAGTTTAAATTATTTTGATTTTTAACAGTCTGATTCTGTTTTTATGAAAACTTTAGTAAACCGACAATGGTTCCTCAAGAAGCCTGAATTCAAGTATAGATCATTTCTTATTAAGTCACGTTTAAATGAGATATTAATTTATAATCAATACGATTTAATGACTTTGCCTATGAGAAAAAATTTGATTAAGAAACTTATCTCTGTATTTGTTATCGCATTCATTGTCATGGGTAGGTATGTAGCTAACCACACCTACGCCACGGCATCTACGACTCAAAAAATCCTAGCGTGGGAATTTACTTAGTACCTATTTGAAAAAAAATACGTATGAAATATGGTATCTCTAAAATGGAACTTTTTAAATTCGAATTATGGTTATATTCATTTGCCTTAGAGGATATTTCATATTTTGGTTCTACGACATTAATAAAACAAATTATTGTACAGTGCTCTGTTCTGAAACACCTTCAATCTCTACTCAGCTACTCGCTGACAATGTGGCACCCAACAGGCTAAGTGACAAAGAGAATGTGGACAGCATCTAGTCATACCGCGTTGATTGAACTTATATTTGATGCATACGACTGGACGTGTTTATTTATAGTGGACAGATCATTGAAATCTCGATACTCGTTTCATAAATACGTAGTTTTACAATACGCGATCGTACTTGTTACGAGTGTGGCCTTTGGTGTTTTCATTCACCAACTTTTACAGGCTTATCTTTCAGTTTTGTGTGAAAAATGTTGAATATTAAAACGAAGATTTTCGCGGTATTAATATGTTTACTTAATATCACAGTGGCCACTGATATGATATTCAGCAGAATTTGCGATATCCAATCTGAAGACATATCCCGACAATGCTTCCTTAAAGAAGTCATGCTGTCTCTCGCTCACAGCCCTAACCAATTGGCCGTAGACAGAAGGTCCAACACCCTGTATTTCAGCTTCGATTCTGGTCAAGGAGAGTACTTACCTGGTGTATATAACATTAATACTAAGAAGCTTACAGTTTTGAAGGGCATAAAGGACGCTTTTGCTATAGCAAGTCATCCATCAGCTAGCGAAATCTATTTCGGCGGCAGTCATGGCATCTATAAATATGATACCGTTCACAAGAAGCTAAAAAGATTGGACATGAGCAATCTTGACATTTGGTGGTTGGTGATAAAAAAGAAGTTGTATTTTGTAAAATTTCCAAGTCTCAACGCTTACTACTACGAGAATAGGGCTGTGAGAGCTATTCCACAACTGAGAAACAAGTCCGTCAATCAGTTCGTGTTTGATGAAGATGACAATACTTTCTTCATCAATGGCTCCGGACTTTTTGGAATCAAAAACAACTCTGTTGTTGCAAAGCTTTTGAAAGACTACCCGAGGTTCCTCGGCATGGCCATCGACAACCACGGCCTCGTGCATCTTTGCAGTGAAGACGGGATTTTTGTGATCAGTAAAATTGTGCAAAAAGTTAAACGGATTTTGACCATACAAGGCGTTCTAGGAATGACATTTGACAAGGACAACCATTTGATATACTCAGATTCTCATGAAATAGTGCGACTTATACCAATGTCAAAAGAAAAAGTGAATAAAATTCAATACAATTGAAGTTTATTTTTCTATTGACTTTCTACAATGGTTATTTACCTTTGAAGTAAAGACCGGCTTTATGTAGCTACGTTCAGTGAGAGGACTATTAATAAAATTGTATCTAAAGTCGATACTGTACAAATCTGAATACCAATAAAAGCTTTGGTATCAACACAAGCAAAACATATTTTTAGGGTATTTGTATTGCAGTTATGATATGAGCTTAGTAAATACAATTTTGAATGGGTGCAATACACGAGTGACTGTAGTTCGTGTAGTAATATTTCTACTGAAGTTGTTAACTTTTCTGTGAAGCCTGACTAAATTTTCCCCTTACCTCTATAATGTCCCACCACTAGAGGTCATGGGTCGAAACTGAATTGACCTAGAGCTTACATGGAGAGATTAATGGCCAACCCGAGCATCGGAATTTTTCTGCCACTCGAAGGATGTTGATATAGTTTCACGAATGTTATCTTACGATAACATCGGGATCTGACGATGTGTAACGCAGAAACGGTCTTTCTTACCACCTGCGGTCAGGTTAATATGAACTGTATGGAAAATGCGACTCATTCCTACATCGAGCTCACGGCAAACTATCTGGATTAACATTATGCACGGTTATTATTCCCTCCATAATTCCCGCTCTACGTAGAATAAATGGGAATAGACGTTTGACCCAGATATGCCGCTGCGTTACGCCGGCAGCATCGACGTACCGCCGCGCCGTGTTACAAACAAAAGCATTAATATTATTATACTTCTGGTTTAGATGGACAAGATTAATATTATTTTTACCCGAATACGACAGCGGGTTATTTTTAGACCGTATCGTATTTCATTCTCTCCTTAACTTATAACTATCATAATTGCTGACCAGTAGAAGCAAGATTTTCTGGAGTGATTCCGTACTTCAGAGTGCAAGTAACGTTGGTATCGGTAGTCATCAATAGCATAGATAGTTAGCAGTTGTTAAACACCTTTGGAAGGCTTCGGGCAGGCTGAAAACTTCATACTTATGTTGGCAACTAACCTCTTCCAATCCGCACAGTAGCAGCATGGGAAAGTATGCTCTAGGCGTCCTCGTCAATAATAAAGAGAAACCTGTGCTCAGTTGTGATAAATGGGTTGGAGCGATCATAATTTGATAAATGTGGTAATGCTGTCCGCTGGTTGTAGGTAATGTAATTGTAACAAACTGAACATGTCCTCTAGAGAAAACAAAACATGAATTAAAACAAAATTGATGGGGTTGAAATGAACGGGCATTACCACATTTCAAAAATATATAAATCGTTAACTGTTAATGTGATGTCTCGTCCAAACCATTTATCGGAGCGCTCGGGGAATAGTGTGTAAATTTTTATTTATTCCTACAACAATTTTACGTCACAAATTCATCTGAAATATGGGAAAATGGAAAAAGACTGTTCTCTTTAAACTAAATACCATTCTGCGGCAGCCTACTTTATAGTGGAATAGTTTCCTCGAAGTTGTACTCATTATATTGTTGGAAAAACTTAATATCCTGGAAAATGCAGCGTTTTCCGTAATAAAGAATAACAGTAAAGTGAGTACATCGAAAGAGAGGGAAGCAGTCTGCAAAATGATTAACATTGTGGTCTAATCTCTGCATTATAAAAAAATTGTGTAAATGATAGATAGCACAGATAGATTAATTTATAATAATTTTTAATTTGGTACAATAAACACATACCTTTATTTTTCTTGACCAATATTGTAATTGATGACTGTTACTGAAGACGTCGCGGTGTCGCTACAAACCATCATGTGGACGGGCTTAAAGCCTTATGGCGCAATGGTTACCATGATGGACTGCCGTACCAAGGGCCCTGGGTTCGATTCTCAGCGAGACGAAAATTTGAAGTTTAACTTATAGTTCTCGATCTGGATTAGAGTAGAACACCCTTATGTTGTCCATGGCGCCCCCAACAGAAGAAGCTATAAGTGGAGTTATTAACGTTATTGATGTATTTAATACTAATATGATAACATGTGTTTTGTTTTCGTCCCAACTTTAAATTACCCATTAAGGTAAGTGTCCCATATTTCGGTAATATGTTAAGCCTCCGCCGACTTTACGATTTTTTTTAAATTTTACTACATAAGATATCAGTCTGAAAGTTTTTGTGTAATGAATATGGTCTTTTGTTAGTAATTTAAGGTATGAATTATGCAGTTTTAGTTAGAATTAAATTTTTTATTAATTTATTTGTGGACCCCTTGTTTGAACCCTATTTCGTGACAAAATTTGGCTCTGTTCCTAAGTTCGTGAATTCGTGTCCCCTATTTCGTGACAACGTTTGTTAAAGTTTTTTTGGTAATTTCTAAAAATATATATATTTAAATACTATATTTTGATAATTAATGTTTATACTATATCTATACTAATAATATAAAGCGTAAGAGTTTGTTTGTTCGTTCGTTTGAACACGCTAATCTCAGGAACTACTGGTCCGATGTGAAATATTCTTTTTGTTTTGAGGAAGGTTATTACTTACATAACATTACGCTAAGACCAAAAGGAGCGGAGAAACAAGTCTCCGAAAGCGAAACGAGGGCGTCTACTTACTTAATAATATACTATATTATGTATGTTGCAGGACGACATCCGCTTGTAATAATATAAAGGGGAAGGGTTGTTTTAATGCTCTAATGTCAAGAAGTACTTGGTTCGAATTCAAAAAATATTTTTGTGTTGAATAGTGTATTGATTGAGGAAGGCTATAATAACATCACGCTTAGACAATATTATTAAGTAGACTCCCTCGCTTCGGGAAACTTGTTGCTCCGCTCCTTTCGGTAGTGGCGTGATGTTATATATCCTATAGCCTTCCTCAATAAATGGACTATTCAAAACAAAAAGAATTTTTTAAATCGGACCAGTTGTTCCTGAGATTAGCGCGTTCAAACAAACAAACTCTTCCGCTTTATATTATTAGTATAGAAGTATAGGTAGGTGGTGCTGCCTGCTCGATTGCTACCTTATTTCTACAAAAAAGAAACCAATATAATCGCAAAAGCAGACTTTTTCACATTTGATGTTGAGTTACTATTAGGTCCTGTGCGTCTTTTATAAGACTTCCGAGATCTAACATGACTGCCAAAATTTATACCTATACAAAAACACCTATACGAAAAATCAGCTTTTTAGGTATTTTTCATCCGAGGTTGTTTAATGATAGCATCTCATATAAATTAATGATATGAGATCATATATAAACCTATGTGGTTTCCTATTGCTAATCAATACCTACCAAATTGTTTATAAATTGTTAAAGCGATGATTAAATAAAAAAAACTTTTTATTATGCTAAAGTGACTGGAACTACTTTAAAATTATTTGTAACGAACTAACGGACAAGGAACAAAAGATAAGTACTTTGTTTCGTGTTATTGATTTTTCGAAATTACCACACTCAAGTAATGAGATTCTTTCTAGATTATATAAATTGACTATTCAGTACACTATTTATATAATAAAATATACGAATATTGACAAAACAAATCGAATAACAAACGAAATTATGCTGCTAGTACCTATGCGAATTTAGTTTAAAATTGTAGAATTGGGTCATCTTTAAGCTCGTATTATGGATTTCCTAGTAAACAAAACATATACCGAATTTAGCTCACAAGTACTGAAATTAAATACCTTATTCGTTTTTTTCATTTATATTTCAATTTTTTCAATTTTAATATATGAACACGAACAACGAAAATGTATCTATAAAACCCCTAATTCGTGAATGTCACGAAATAGGAGACACCCGAAATATAAAATGACCGCTATTTCGTCAGTCGGTTTATTGCTATTTTAAAAGCATTTCAACCTGCATGGAACTTTTTCATGAGTCAAATCAATTGTTAAGGGACATATAAAAGCACTGTTTAAATTTTTATTTGAATCGACTTACCGTTTCTTCTCTATGAGCTTAAGAACTTTGAGCGCGTGCCTTACGGTATAGGGAAGCATATTCACCTCTCACCGACGTTTGCGGCCGATGGGACTTCCAAGCGTTTTATTTCATTGAGTTTAGTAGGTAGAATGTTGGAATTTGGTTTTTTAGACAGGTTAGGAGATAGATATTTTATTCTGATGAATAATTTTAATGTATATTATGTACGTAGCTTATTTCTTGCGCCTGAAGCAAAACTAACGAAGTAATGTACTAGCACGAAGTTGTGGCCCTTTACCTTAAATAATACCGTGGCGTTCCTGAGGGCAATTTGATACGTTTACTACTAAAACATCACTTTGTAATAGCGAACATAGTAACTCTGATGCTCTTTAATGAACGATATCGATTTGAAGCATAATTAGCGTGTGGGTTTACAAAATTGAATAGTGCACACAGGTAATAGGTTTGGGTAATGTAGCTGCGGGACATCCCTGGCCTACATTACTCTCTATTTTAATGCCATCTAATTATGACCGGCGAAAATTATGCTAATTTATTGGTATAGAAAATGTTTGTTTTTAGATACTTAAATAATTAGTGAACTGGTTGCGTCAGTCATTAAAATATTGGTTATCATTCATAAATATGGTTAAAGCAGTCATAAAACCGAAAGCTTCACTCCATACGGTTTCAAAATTCAAGCAGCGTTTACTGAAGCAAGTTTTTTAGGAAGCTAGCATGCGTTATAAATTATCATTTCCAGGTTCACCGCACAGGGACTTAGCTAATCATTGTTATAAACTTGCAGTATAAAATATTACAGCATTTGTATTCAATTCCTGACCGCTAATCCGTACCCAACCATACGCTGCCACAAAGCTTTCACCGGCTGGCACGCGTTCAATTTTATAAACTTTAGTTATACTGGAAAATATTCAAAAAATGTGTATTGTGTGAAGTATTCTACCCATTTACATGTCCGATCCTTTTAATTGAAAATTGCCAAACAAAGATTTTGAACTATGACACATTTGTTGTGAAAATATAGATTTAAGTACATATAACTGCGCGCACCACGATATCTCTACGTAGGATAACGAGACAATTTCCTCACATCGCCTTACTTTCAAGATAATGCATCCCGATCTACGTCAGAGCCGCCATTTGCGCGCGCTTCGCCATTTTGTGCGATGTACGCGACGCCATTTTGGCGGTTCCGGTTCCCGCCTTGCATCTTACGACGTTTGAATAGCCATTATGCTCAGAAAATTCAAGTGTATTTTATGCTTTAAAAATTGCTTTGAATTGAATCATCTGTTTTTAATATAATAAGATCAAGTTGGCTTTTGAGACTCGAATGTTTTAAGTTTCACAATTCTCAAATTCCTTTTCATATCAATTATTTTACATAAGTATCACATGCCTACCCATTTTGTCTTTTACCCAAGATTTATCTTCTAATATACAGGGTGTCACACCTGTACCGGTTGTTGTTGATGGCGCTGTTCTCGAAGTTTTTGACGAGGGACAAGTGATCCAAATGGGTAAGTCCAACTTCGAGAAAGAAGTCACTCGTAGAATCCAACTCGGATGGGCTGCGTTCGGGAAACTGCGTCATATCTTGTCATCCAAAATACCTTAGTGCCTGAAGTCGAAGGTGTTCGAGCAGTATGTGTTGCCGGCTGAAGTGGCAATGGGCCGGCCATATAGTTCGGAAGACCGATAACCGTTGTGCAAGAAAGGTCCTCGAATGGAGACCGCGTCTTGGAAAAAGGAGCGTAGGGCGCCCCCGGACCAGGTGGACTGACGATACCTGAAGAAGACGGCGGGCATCCGCTGGATTCAAAGAGCTCAGGACCGGTTAGAGTGCTGCCAGTTAGGGGACGTCTACGTCCAACAGTGGACATCGAAAGGCTGATGGATGGATGGATGGATACAGGGTGTCCCATAAGTTGTACGACAAACTGAAACGGAAGATAGCTTGGAGAAGGACCTACTAGATGACAAAAAATCGTTTTAGTAAAAGTTTCATCGTTTTCGAGATTTTGTCCTTGTTTGATTTTTCAGAAATCGAGATCTCTTACCCTACTTTTATTTGCTGACTTCATAAATGAGCAGTTATTATCATATTTTTTTTCACGTAATCTCAGATAGTTGATCTACAATCCTAAACTGTGATTGAGTTCAAATTATTATTAAACTCCCTGAAATTAAGAAAAGGGTCTAGGACTTTTTGTCTTTTCGATTTTCTTCTATTCAGCTTTGACAATGGCTGGTGGAAAAAAATACCTAGTGAACAAATAGTACAGATCATTTTAAAAACTTGCGTGGTAAATGGAGATTTAAGAACTGTAAAACACTAGCATACTTTAAGAGAAAAATTTAAAAGTTATTCGCATATTGGCATGCAGATAGCCACCATGATGTAGGCATCGGTTAAGAAAGGATTTTTCAAAATTCATCCCCTGGGGTTAAAATAGAGGGGTGAAGTTTAAACGAATTCCACCGAAGCCATGGGCGAAAACTATTTATCTATATTATTTAAATTGTAAGTTGTTAAATTGTTAGGATTGGAGCTCCCCCAACGTGACGTGCATGTTTTATTTTTTTAATGAGGGATAATATAATATATGGACGAAATAAGGAGGCAGTTTTAGAATAGCGATGAGATGTATAAACAAGATATATTGCACGTATATAATTGTACCGTAAATATACTCGTAATTCTGTTCACGCAACAAGATCTAAGCTCGATGAGGTATCAGGATCTAATCGGACGCTCACAAGTCAGCGCCCACGGCACACCTTAATCCGATTATACGGACTCGCGAGGCTCTATTGGGCCGAGCTTACGTACACAGTAATATCATACCTATCCGTAGTCACGGTTCACGATTCAGAATTGCGAGTACCTGGTGAATGGTATATTCACGTTATATTTTTGGTGGTACATCTATTATTTGACCCGGCTTGTACAGTAAATGACAAGGGCCATCTTCATCAACTATGGAATTCCTCAGGTAAAGAGAATCGCAAATGCATTCCGTCCCCTTCTTACGTAAATTATACTCTAACTATACTATGTATATACATGCGCGTGAATATGTAAGTACTTAGATAATGAGGATTCAAAACTACATAATCTTATGTAGGTATGTATTCAAATCTATCCTTAACCCTTTAAAGTTTATTAAGAACTGTTCTGATTTCAAAAATGATCGCAAATTATAAACATAAGAGTAAAAAAATGCTACAAATCAATGACTAGATAACGACACAATGTCAAAACTATAACCACTCTTTATATGTTATTGACTTGAAATAGATTTAGTAGACACAGCATGCACCTCGCAACTGGTCGCACAGATCTAATCTCCAGCCACGAGACACTGTGGACGTAATCGGATTACAAGAACCAGCCATGGGTTTAATGTGGACTTTATGAAGCTTTGTAGACTCCACAGTTGCCTCATCGCACGACTTCGCTTCACTATAATTGTTAAATGTTCATCGACTAGGAATGATTTTAACCGAATGTGTAATACTTGCATTGTTTCATCGAGCATAAAACGAATCTGTCCGTCATTGTGAACGGTGAAAACTCAAAATAATGCGACTTTTAACAGTTGATACTTTTGTCGTGAAAAATTCGCATGTAGGTAAAATTTGTGCACGAAATGTTTGAAAGAGCGTTGGCTTTTTTGAATAAAATTCGTGACGTATGAGTGAGGACTGGTCAGGGCTTCAAAGTTTTAAAAAGTACCTAACTGAAATCTTGAGAATGCAACGTCTTATTTTGAAATTAAATAAATTGTAAATAATATTGAGCACCATATAAAAATAAGTATTTTTTACAAAAAAAAACAGACATGGATATTGACCAAAACATCAACACTGACAAGTAGAAATAGCTAAAAAAGCACTCGTCAGATGTGACAAAATTTTGATGGGACCACGCATTAATCACCATTAAAAAATTCAAAAATCGAAACACTAACAAAGTTATGAGGTAACACAAATAAAAAGTACAGTCGAATTAAGAACCTCTTCCTTTTTGAAGTCGTTTATTAAATAGCAAAATTTGTTGCGGGTACGATTCTTTTTTTTATGGAATTAAGATAGCAAACGAGCATGCAGCACCACCTTCCGCTGCCGCCCATGACAACTGTGACCGACCCAGAACTAGACTCAATGAGATGAGTCTCGTTCTAATTCGGTCACAGATGCGTTGCTACCCCTGAGGACTGAGATGGTCGCCTCTAAAAAGTGTAACCGGCTCCACACCTCCCTATCCGGAACACAATTGTTCTTAAAACAATTATTACACGGTAGGAATGGTACTAAGTACAGTGGCGGGCGGTGGTACTTCCCCGGGTGAGCTCTAGGCCCCATCTAGGCCCTACCACCTGCAAAAAATAGAATAGATTCATAGAAATAACGTTTATATTCAAAGTAAAGTACAGTCTTAGTCAATCCCACTAAGAAATTCTAACATGTTATTCGAAATGGAGCGTGTGGAGTGGACTGGTGTTACATCTATGCATTGTGGCATTGTACTTCGACAATAGGGATCCTGGGCGAGGAATCGATAGGTATTATCTCGTGAATGCTGCGCTGGCAAAATGTGTATGTAATTATGTATCTAGTAATGACGTAATGACTAACAGATATATACGATATTGTGTTAATAGTTGAATTTACGTTCAAACTATTTTGTAACTTCAAGCACGACTGTCTATCTAGCTACAACCCATTAATTGCCCACTAATGAGCACGGGTCTCTCCTCATTATTCAGGAGACCTAGAAAATACTCCACCACACCGCTCCAGTGTGAATTGGTTGAGGACGGTCTAGCTAATGCTGCCTATTTGATCTCCGTACACATTATCTATCCTCATATTGAACTCAAATAATTATGTCATGATCGATACACAAATGCGTTCTACACATTCTTCAAACACGGATATGTACCTGGAGCCGTAAAAGATACAAACCGGATTTCAAGATTGACTTAGCAAGTATTTGGGCACTTGAGAAAATCCAGGATTGGAGTTCTCTTTAGTCAGGATTAATGATACCTTACACTTACAAGTCCGGTTTCACCCGACGTTAAGAACACCGTATCGACACACATTTATCTCTTGCAAAGTTATAGACTCTTTAAGACTTTAGTTAGACAGAAAAAGAAATAAATGGACGCTCTCCTTAGTTATTTTCACATCTCTCCGGCATTAATGTAAGTAAAATGAGATTCTGGATTTTTGAAATTTAACTGACTTTGATTATGTAGTTTTATATTTGAATTTTATTAACGTGATTGTGATATAATTAACGTTTGTACAATACGCTAATGTATTCGGTTTTCCCTATGATATTAGGCCATTCATTGATATTCACGTGAACCGACCAGTGTAGGCCGGACCTTCGCTAATTAAGTATTATGCGTATAATTTGACACATTCATGGTAATAATTATAGATGTCAAAGCTGAAACGTTTTCGCGCATGTGAGTGCGGTAAGTGTTAGGTTGAAATATAAAAAAATAAATTCACACATTAGGGAGTTCTAATTTAGGTACGAATGCATTATAATATTTAAATCTTTGTTTAAAAGCCTCTTTGAAACTTCACGAATTAAGGAAAATTGGATGACATAATATGTGTGACCCGGCCCCGAACCCTGGCCACCGCCCACGTCGAGTACCTAATCACTGCCCAACTTAAACTTTTTGAAACCATCAGAAACTTCAATTTAGAGTTTTCACATTAAACGTAACGTTTTAGATTAATGAAATACATACTTAAATTGAAATGGGTGCTACATTTTATCGTAAAACCCATATATTTTAGTGCTGCTTTGGGTTTACCAGGACCAGATATTGCAATCCAGTTGTAAGACACCTTAAAATGAAATGGAAGTAGTGAATTTAATTAAACCAACTTTATAATCTACTAGTAAATCCGCCCTCGCTTCGCTTCGGGTAACCAGTCCCTTCAAAATTCTCTCTAAATTTTAACAAATTATGTTATTCCGATATGTAAGCTATATTACTGCAAAGTTTCATGAAAATCCGTTCAGTAGTTTTTGCGTGAAAGAGTAACAAACCCACACACATACTCACATACATCCTTACAAACTTTTGCATTTATAATATTTTTCCTGTTCCACTCAACGTTTCAACCGTTCCACTCAAAAATATTAAAATAGTTGAATTTCGATATAAAATGTGCCTTTTAAACATTTTTGGCAGTAGATAATAAGAAGCCCAAAAGATGTCGCAGAATAAAGGCAGCAGTTACTATTTTCCAATACGTGTTGCATTTCACTAGACCCACCACAACAAAGCGACGTACTTCGGAAACCTTTTAAGAAATTACTCGTTGCATGAATGCAGCAGAGACAGTTTACCACGTAGCGGATGCAGTGAGCTTGTTGACTCCAGGCCGCAAAGAGAATAAATGAGGAACTTTTAATAGCCTTTGTCCAGCAGCCGGCCAGCGAGGCGGCTAAGTGAATCGGAAATCTATAAAACACTACGCATAATGGCCCGCTCCTGGACTCGCCTCAATGTGAGGTAATAAAACTAGGGTGGCGAACTTTACAATAAATCTATAAAAGGTAAAGTTAGCCTATACTGTAAACTACACTATTATATTTTTTATTAGCCAAGCTAATAATAATCTCGACAAACCTAAACTTGTAAAACCTTCCTTACTATGTTTCAAGAATTTTTTGCGTTAAGACCCATATTTTTTAAACAACACTACACTTTCGTGTGGTGGATGTAATGGACACTCCACAGAGATAGGTACTCAGATATACAAACATACCCAGACCGAGAATTTAAGCTCATCGAATCTAGGAGTCCTTCCTTTCAATCCGGCGAGGTAACCATTGCACAGTACGGATTATCAAACATTCGTACTTCTAGCGCACATTACGAAAGATTCCACAGCGGGACCACTTTGGATAGTATAATACGAACTAGTTGTTTTAAAGCAGTTTCCCGAGATGCCAAATCTTTGACCAGCGCTGTAGCCAGTGATTGCATATCTATAATGCAGCGCTCAGCCACCCTCGTCACTTTCCTCTTTACACAGTTAACAGAACCATTATACTCACCTGTTTAATTAACCACCATTTAAGGCGCCCACACTACATTCACTGGATTTTGTTATCTTCCCAACCCATATCGGTCCCATTTCTGAGCTCGTCGTAGATTCGTAATCCTAAATTATGGAGATCTCTTAAGTCCTCTCGGTTTCCGCACCAACGGACATAATTTCCATTTTAAAAATTAAAAGTGCCTCCAGGCTTCATATCCAGATAATAGAATTATTATTATAAGTTTATTACGGTCCAAGTATTTACTTTGAACATTAATTTAATAAATCCTTAGAATTTAATCGATATAATAAGCAAGTATACAAGTACACTAAAATTTTCTTTGTCAAAACAAGTGATGCCCCTTTCCAATACCTAAGTTAAATAAACTTACCCGTATGTTAGTGTAAGTTACTTCTCAAACCACTCAAAACTCTGATACCTGTTTAATATTGGTCCTTCGAGCCGGGTCCTTTATAAGTATTTTATCTCTTAAGTAGTTAGTGGTAGCGTCTAAATCCCTTAACCTGGATGTTGTGTGGGCTCTGATTGCACATCAATAATGCAGCGGCCGGCTGCCTCCTCGGCCCGACATTTTGTATTAGACACGTGTGGTGAGCGACGCGACATACTTCGACCGCTACCTACGTGCGGCTTGTTCCGATGGATAATATCGAGTGTATCCATGCTTTACGATCCATTGCCTAATTGACTAACATTAGTAAATGCTATCTAAATAAAGTACGCATTGTATTGTGTTACGTAAAATAATACAGGAGAACAATTAATTTTACAATTATATTGAGCAAAATAAGCAGTATACTTTATTTCACATAGGATGGGTACGGTGACACATTTCAAATTAACTCTGTAGTGAAGATGACCATGCGTAATTAATCAATGTGATTCGATTATCGAGTACAATTGCGGTTAACCTTTAATCGATTGAAATTTTTTTTATATCTCGAATCAGTGAGTTGACGCGATTCACAAGATGACCGTTACGATTATTCGTTTTTGCCGATTACTACTTGTCAATCCCTATCATTAAACATTTCGTTTCATGCATAGGTTTCATGCCTCTAATTTTAGGTTATTTTTTCTGTATTTCTTTAATTTGTTGAAAATGTAAAAACACATTTTTAAATACAATTTCATTACCATTCATCTAATCGAGCATATTATTGTTTAGTACTGAATGATTCGTGAGTGTTTGAATACATTTTACGTATATCACACGGCTTACCTCACGTTACTATTTTGTCGGATTCGCCCGACTAGTTTCGAAACTAGAAGAGAAACTAGTCGGGCGAATCCGACAAAATAGTAACGTGAGGTAAGCCGTGTGATATACGTAAAATATATTATTGTTTACTTTGGAAATTAATTGGTGATTTAAAAAAAATATTTATCTGGTTTGTTGAAAATAGTGAGCGTGTATTGGAACATATCAAAATGTCACCGTACCCATCCTATGTGAAATGGAGTTTAATAGCCTATTCGACCTCCTATTCGAGGTGTCGGGGTTTGACTCCCAAGGCACGGACGCACGCACGCACTTCTGACTTTTCGGAATTACGTCCGTTTGTAGCGTTTAAAAATGTCATTCAATTATACCTAACGGTGAAGGAAAACATCGTGAGGAAACCTGCATGCCGGAGAGTTCGCAAAACTCAAAGGCGTGTGAATTCCGCTAATCCGCACTTGGCCAGCGTGGTGGTCTGTGGCCTTAACCATATCATTCTGGGAAGTGACCCGTGCTCGATAGTGGGCCATGATTAGTTGAGATAATGGTGATGATGCACGATGTTTTTAAGGAAAGTTGTGAAATAAATGGTATACCTAAATGATCTTTTATAACAAACGCAGTAGGACTAAATAAAGCGAATTTATTTTTATGAGTCTAAATCCGAGCCTTCAGAGCAAATTCCTCTGTAAACAAATTTTCCGATTCCGACCTCTGAATCCATTAATAAGATCTAATGGCTGACACTTGATTGAAGCAGTAAATCACCGCACCCCGGCCAATCCGGGGGCTACGTCAACTTACCTGAGATTGTTCAAAGATTAGCTCGGAACACTGAGAGTTTTAGTTGAGTAGGATACGCCGTATATATTACGTACCTATTAGTTATGACCTCCTAGCTAGTAAGTCAGTAAGCGTATCTTCGAAAAGGTACTTGTACCTATAAAATAATAACTGCTTCTTATGTCTTTCTTCTGTGCCCAGTTTACAGTTTACCTACTGAAATCCACATAAGAAATAAACACTTACACATTTAAACTCTCACAGCATCCTATCCTACTATATCCCACTAATATTATAAATGCGAAAGTTTGTAGGTAAGGATGTATGTGTGTGTGTGTTTGTTGTGTTTGTTGCACGCAAAAACTACTGAACGGATTTTCATGAAACTTTGCAGTAATATAGCTTAGACATCGGAATAACATAATTTGTTAAAATTTATAGAGATTTTTGAAGGGACTGGTTTCCCGAAGCGAAGCGAGGGCGGATTTACTAGTGGTTATATTATATGGCGCGAATATTTAATATCAACTACACTTCTTAGAAATTATCCCACAACCTGAGTACTAATACCTAGTAATAACATATATTTACCACGGCAAATAATCAAACCCGGGCCCCTAGATAGCAGGCAAGGTCACTGTTGACATTTATAAAATGTATATAAAACCGAGTGGTGTTATGTCGTTATAAATTTCGAATCACACCTCCATACATCACACGGCAAATAAATTGGGAGGCCCTTTTTGTGGTAAGTGCCTTTGTTAGCCTTTATATACTACTCGTGTCTGTGATGTACAAACACTGGGTAATAGGTTTTCTTTCTTCCATCTCCGTTATTGAGAAAGGTTTAGAAATATCAACTGAAATGGACTATAATTACGTAACAAAACGGAGTAAGTATTACAATGTTACGAAAAATTTTGCACGCTTGTTGTGGAGGGTGGAGTTTGCCTTTCTACCAGAGATATGCTGTGCTACGTTGCTATGGATGCGTTTGATATCCACCAATCATTAGCCCGCATAGAACAGCACTGGTGAAAATGGTTTTATGTCAAAGGATTCATGCTATGAGATATTTGTTGGCAATTTTAGGCAATTACTAAGCAGTAGCGCGTCTTCACGTTTCGTTTCGTTAAGTTTCTTCATAGAAACATGTAGAATACATAGATGCTGGCTGTATATTCAAGTACGTCCCTACTCTGAGCCGTGCAACCCGCAGTTGTCACATCAGTCTTAGCAGTTACTTCCAAGATGCTAAATAATAGCGGTAAAACTTGCAGGTATTTGCCCCAGACTACGTTCCAACGCTGAAATAAATATGGCAGTCAGTTTCGCTACTTACTGCAGAATGAGATCTAATTAAATATCTTCGCAACTGTATAATAAAATGGTGTGAATTTAACTGTTAAGTTTTTAAATTAATCCTCACTAAAATGTTTGACTTGCGTCCGAAACTTCTGAAACTTTAGTGAGAATTGAAACAAAGTTGATTTTATCTGTTACCAAGAATTTTAAAGCTTTGAATTTCAAAAGTAACGTTTAAGGGAAAAAGTTTTATCTAATCGAAAAGGTATGACCTTTCACAAGGTCCCCTGTACAAAATGAGATTAGTTACCCTTTTGTACAAGTCTGTTGGTACAAATTTATTCACATCACAAGCACAACTAAATTTTGCCCGCGGCTTCGCCCGCGTGAGGAACAAACATAGTCAAAATACCTGCAGAAAATTGTACGAAAACATCGAGTGGTCGACTGACGATGCCGGCCATCTACCCTGTTTACTTTAATAAATCAAATATAACTTTTTACAAAACAATAACCGACTTTAACTACAACAAGTACAGATAACACAAAAACTACTCGCTAAATGTTGCTTAAATTCATATGGGACCATACGACAAACAGTAGTTTTTGATTACAAAATCATCAAAATTTGTTCACCCAGTCGATAGTTATGGAGTAAGGAACATAAAAAATACAGTTGAATTGAGAACCTCCTCCTATTTTGAAGTTGGTTAGTAAAATTTAACTTCTAAACATCGACATTTCCGAAAATATCAGTATATACCCGTTCTTCTCTTCTTTTCACCCCGTTAAGGGATAATTTCTACGATAAAAAATACCTAATAAATATTTCCATTCCCGAGGACTAAGGTCCCAAACTCTATATCTGTGCCTAATTTCATTAAAATCAGTTCAGTGAGTTAAACATGAAAGTCTAACAGACAAACAAAGTCACTTTCACATTTTACAGTATTAATAGGTATAATAGGGTCGAGCAAAGTAACGTAAGTGTTAAGTGAACAGTTAATAGTAACTAACTTAAGTGATAATTGAACAATTAATAGTAACAAAAACGAATGATAGTACAAGCCACTAATTACCCCACTAAAGTTAAGCTCTGAATCTCCGTAGTTGAATGATGAGATAGGGTGGTTTTTTGCCCGAGGACCTAATCTGAATTAGGGTAGCAGTCAATTTCCTGATTTAAGATGATTATCGTCAACTCACGAACCAACCCCTTCCCGATTTGTTAATATCATTGAGCCCACTCTGTAAGCACCAAGGCTAGGATTGATAAGGTATCTATCGTCCTACTTGCCTGGTTTCATCGCGTCCCCTCTCCGTCTCACCTCTGCGCCCTCTACTGTACTAATAAATAAATAAATAACGCTATACACTCATAGCCCCATACTAGGATTCCCCGTGACGTCGTTGTCGTCGTGCCATGGACAACACACAGGACAAGAAGACACACCCAGACCGAGAACGGTAATTTAAACTCATCATTCAAATTTCTGCCTCACTGGGAATCGAACCCAGGAATAGTGATCCGACGTATTAACCATTGCGCCATTCGGGTCGTATTGTATTTAGCAACAGTATTCATATTCTATTTCGCTGTGATATAACTGAAATATATTTATATTTACACAGTTAACGAGTTATGGCCGGGTATTACCGTAATCAGATATTTTATTTCCATACAAAAGCTATTAACGTTATGGCCTCCCGTATCATTTATGTTAGTACGTGTCGAAACACTAATTCAGGCGCTACCGATGTATTGTTTGGGCCAATATTAATTATTGTGTGGCACCATTGTGGCGGGTTGTTTGTTAGCGAATGGATCTAACAATTTGTTTGCTGTTTGAACTGTTCAACGTTATGTACATATGTATGTTTATTAGTCACTAACATTTATGTTTCAAAAATTAATGCTATGATGGATGCTGGTAAATCTTTGTTGAAGTTAATCTGGGTGTAGATGTGTTTCAATAAGCCGTCGCATTGAATTTCTAGTCGCATGGACTTGAGTGTCACCGTGCGTGAAACTATCCTTGTAACTGAGTCGATATTATTATCTATATAAATAAAAGCGAAAGGTCACTCACGTTCCACGAAATCTCGATAACCTCTTGACATAATGAAGATGAATTTTTGTAGGGAGTTTACAGTTAGTAGACGTCCCCTAAGAACGGATTTTGTCATATGCCACCCCTAACTGGGTCAAATAGAGGTTGAAAATTTGTATGAAATAAGTCAAATTTAGTTCAACGCGGGAAAAGCCGTTGGCAACAGCTAGTTAGTATATATTACGTGCCAAGAACCAACTTTCGAATAAACAAAGAATCATGAACATCGATTCGCAATAAAAAGTTATGAAGGGTATAAAAAATAAAGTCTGATCCAGAACCTCCCCTTTTTGGCGTTGCTTAAAAAGAGCCCTGACGTATGTGTAAATGTAAATCAAGAATACAGGTACATCATGAAAAGTCTGTAAAACATTGCGATTTTCACGTTCTGTAAGTCAGTTTACCTCCACCTACACCTTTACAAATGTACCGGCTCGGTGGGTGACCACAAATGAACAAAGTTTACTTCTTACGACTCCACAAACAGCCGGCGCTGCAGCGCGTTGCCCAAAGGCACGAATTAAATATATTTCAAACCCTTTTTACCCTTCTTGCGCATTGCGGACAGGAATATCAAAATTGTCTGCTTCTTTATACTCTCTGTTATTTCTCCCTAATGTTAGCACTGAAGTAAAGGAAAAAAGCTGGTCCTTATTGCTACTTTTAACTTCCCTGCCGGAGAATACCTCCATGAACTCATCTGATATTAGGTACTTTTTCCTAAAGCCAACTAGCTATGTAGAGTAGTTATGTTGTTACACTTTTTTAGAGGCGACCATCTACTGAGATGGTCGCCTACATCTACTGAGATGGTTGCTACCCCTGAGGACTGCCTCAGGGGTAGCAACGCATCTGTGACTGAATTAGAACGAGACTCATTGAGTCTAGTTCTGGGTCGGTCACAGTTGTCATGGGCGGCAGCGGAAGGTGGTGCTGCATGCTCGTTAGCTATCTTGATTCCATAAAAAAAAGTAGATAGGTAGGAAGGTAGGTCAGTTCGTTAGACTGGGGCAGGGCAGGCTCTTAGAGAATTCTTAGTTCTCTTGGTTGTTGGCTGTAATAATCCAGGAGGCAATTGCTTCTTATGATCATTGCAACCTATAATTTGTCCAACTGCTGGATACGGGACTGCTTGGCTATAATAATCCAGGAGGCAATTGCTTCTTATGATCATTGCAACCTATAATTTGTCCAACTGCTGGATACGGGACTGCTCTTACAATATGAGGAGTATAGACCATAGTCCACCTGCTGGCCAAGTGCGGATTAGTGGACTTGGTAGGCAAAGAGCAGAGCTGAGGAGGTAGGTAATTGTTAGTAAGATAAGAAAAAGGACGAATGAAGCTATAAATGTATTCCATCACCATTAAAATAGATGATTAGGTAAATAGAAATAGCATCTGCTAAAGCTGTCTGATGTCTGAACGAACAGCAAACCACTGAATTTTTAATACATGGGCGTGGCAGAGAACCGAGAAGAAGTGATATCTATTGAATTGTGTTGAAGGAAATCTAATATTTTAAAAATTGGTATGACTAGTAAAGGAATAACTTTTTATTCTTTTTGTTTTGTTTACTAAAAGTCTAGCAAAAAATAATATTTAGGTAGTAAATTTATTTATGTTGTAAATATGTCTTAAAATAGGAGACACGTTAATGCTGCTAAAAATATCTGGGAGTTTCTATTTTGGCAATAAATCAATGAAGTAAAATATTTTAGACGTTACAAAGTCTAATGTTCCCATATTATTGTACCTACGCATAGCAATGTATATCTCATGTTCGTCATATCACAAATGACCACGGTCAATATTCATGGAGAGAATATTAGTTATTTACATAATTTACACAGAGAGTGGAGTGGAGTTGTCAGAGCAGAGTCCGGATCCAATAATGTGATTAAACCGTCCGCACGGACAGACGGACCCGGCTCATCGACCGAGAGCTCTAATGGATTACATCGAACTTGTTTTAACACTATTTTACATTGAAACCACTGTTTAGGTCAGAATATAGAACTATAGAGATACTATTGGTATGTTAAAATTCTAAGGAATGCTTACCTACCACACTGGGCCGCCGTTTGAAAGGTTCGATAGTATTGTACATCATGGTACCCAAGACAATAGCTATGTGGGTATCCTAGTGAGGCTATGAGGGTGCAGCGTTATTTTTTATTCTTATGTTGGTAATCCATATTTCTCTACTGTGATTTTATCAGAAATCATGAAATCCATTGACGGAATTAAACTAACTTAACTGAGAGAGTTGGCTATCAATGTGCGAAGGAGAAAATTCAGGAATTAAACTACGTCTTGAATGTTTACCTCGGCTGGAAATCGAACCCAAGACCCCTCGCTTTGCAGGTACGACCAACAGTAACTAGACAACGGTAAACTGTCACTAACATAAAATTATCGTATTCATTACACAAATATTCGCCCCATTTCGACACACATTACAATGCCGGCAGAGGGGCCGGCCGTCAATAATTAAAGACGTAAATAACTTAAATTGGAATGTTTGTCGAATTCTCGTTCGGTATCGGCTCGTGGAGCACGCGAGGCTTTGCTTCCCATTAAATCTGTAACACCGACGCGGCGACATATGAGATACATCGCACCGTGGTTGCAATTCGATTTGAAACGTTTCTAGTTTATTTATTTAGCAGCCGCCTTCGCTTCGTATCAGGAAACATACGCCTCGCTTCTTTAGTAACTAGACTTGAAAATAAAATGCTGTTTCATATATAAGTGTATACTACTATTACTGAAAAACTTTGCCTTTGCATGAAAAAAGAGAGACATGAGAAGTTACTAACCAAGTGAAACGTTGTGGGGGATTTAAATACTATCACAACCAGTGTACACACATTCGTGACCACGTGGATTTTTTATCAAAAAGTACACCGTACACCAAGTAGGTAAGTAGGTACATACTTATTACTATAGACTCTATAGACTCTATAGTCTCTATAGACTCTATAGTATAGTATAGACCGTGGTCAGTTCATGCGCCTGTTACTTGCATTCCCAATAGCACTGATGTGCGTATTTACTTTACTGAACGATAATGCTTTCACACGTCTACACCCAATACATTGTTACTCTTTCTTCTCAGGTTGTTTATTGATTTATTTATCTAAATTTTTCTCGTAAACGTTAAATGATAAAACATTGCGCAACTTTAGTTTAAAACAAGAGCAAAATTGCATTTCTTTTTTATCTCACGCGAAGATTCGTTTCAAAAATGTTTTTATCACAATATCCTGTATAAATTCTCTCGTAATCTCTCGTATTTTTCAATCGCCAAATGAAACTGCAAAATATGATCTCGTTCCCATTATTTTCGGTCAACTCATATGCTACATACCTAGGTACCTACCTACAGATCCGACTGTCTGTTAACGATTTTATTTGGAAACGAAAATTGGGTCCAACTTTAATTAATTTATTGAGAATTAGAGATTCTATTGTATTACATTTCTAACATAACGGCCCCTCGCAATTTTCGTCGCATTGTCTCGGGGAATTTTCCTTCACAAAATAACTTAGATTTGTCCTATGACGACCGAAGAATACTAATTCACTATACAGCTGCGAACAAAAAGGAATTATGCAGCTTTGTAGTATGTGTATTGTTACGCAATCTTGATTATTCTCTATTCTCTAACAAATTAAGAGATAGCAGATCTTTCAGAAGGACCAAATTAAAACAAAATTGCGTCAAACAGATACAAAAGTATCCTTCAGAGATAAATACATTATGAGTTAAATACTCCGACATAATAACAAATGTAGGTACCTACGTAGGTACTTATAACATAGCTTTCATTACACAGATTGTCTTTTGAGTTCGAATGAGTTGACACTAATAGTTAGGCCAAATTCGATCAAATTATTATTATTAAAATGAAAACAACCAACATTATACAAAAAAATAACCGACTTCAAAATACATAAGTAGAGAGTCGCTCTTTATCATGGGATCCGACGACAAGCACTACCTTTCGAATAACTCGTCGTAAACTTATTGCCCCGAGAGGGCGAGAGGGACGTGTATTCGAGTTTTGAATAATAAACACTTGTGTCGGTCACAGATGTCGCGGCGGCATCAGGAGGTAGGTGCTACATGCTCGTTTCCTAAGTTAAGTAGATACATAAAAAGTATAGTTAGTTCATTTCAGTACAGAATGGTACGTGATCAGAGATCAGGCAAATAAGGAGCCATTATAATCATTTCATTCCCAAGAACAACTAATTAACTCTACTGGAGGAAGCAGGCGCTATTGCCTCTTGCAATTTATTTGTATGAGAGCTTGAATTGCACTCTGGTGAAAAATGCAGTCATTCAGTCTATTTCTGACTTCATTTTCCTTTTAGGTTCAAGTATTAATTCATCGAATTTTTAACCGACTTCAAAAAAGAAGGAGGTTCTCAATTCGACCATAATTATTAATTATGCTTTTTTTTATGTACGTTCAGCGATTATTTCGTCGTTTATGGGCCGATTTTGATAATTCTTTTTTTGTTGTAAAGTAGATATGCGCAGTGGGGTTCCCTGATAAGGAAACCAGGATCTGATGATGGCATCTCAGAGAAATCGAGGGGAACTTTCGAAAATTGTATGGACAACTAGTGTGTTTGTTCATGTTATCATAAGTACATTAAAGCGCTACCATTTCATGAAGATCTGGAGTCGATCTGATGAAGCCGAAAGACAGTCGAGGGAACTCCTCAACGATTTACTGCAGTTATCTAGTGTTTGGGCTTCATTAATTTGTAGTGACGAGAACTTTACACTTACATGTTGAATTGAGCGCCATCTGGCGAGTAGTTTTTGAGTTATCTCTACTTATCAAGATTTAAGTCGGTTATATTTTTTGTAAAAAGCAATTATCATATTTTGATTAATCATATTTATAAATGGCTTCTCTTTTACAATGTTTTTATTAACGTAGGTAATTGCAGCTTTTATCCATTTTACAGTTTTTTTAATAATTCCGCACCAATGCCCTAATGCTTTGAAAGTATAAACTTAGATCAGTCATCTATAGCTATCAATGCCGAAAAAATGGTGATGTTTTCTTTATTTGCACCCTGTTATAATTTTAAAAATAGTTAAGAATCTTGCTTTTTAAACTTGTTATAAAACAACGAAACTATTTGAGAAACATCGGCTCAGAAATTTGATTAAGATATCATGGAAATACGAACAAGAAGCAACAGTTGGGGTTGGGAGTTATCGATAACGGCAGGTCATTTTTAATGACGCGATAATGAGGGGCTGTAAGCGATGCACTTAAGTGGGCATTCTAGATTATGTGGAGACGATAAAGCTGAAGTGGCCTTGATCTTAATTTTAGCACGGATTGCTCGAATTTTGAACTAAAGCTATTTACAGATGGGTTTTAACACCCACACGAATTGAAACTTTTCTACGACATATTGTTTCTTTCTTAATATTATAGCGTCCCACTGAGCCTTAAATTAAGATTAAGTTTTTGCAGGTTGATTATAAGTAAAATCACTATTTCATTTTATCGCAGAATCGTGATATAAATGATTCATTCAATCGCTGCTACTGCTGTAAGATATAAGATTAAAATTAATCTCGGCCTTTGTCATACCTAATTGATAAGAAGACGGAGAGACTTTAACTTTATAAGGTAAAAATCTTTAGACAGTTTTAGATGTTGTACTGAGACTTATATCTCATTCGACCTGTACCAGTAGACATCATAGTTCAAGAGTTTGGGGAAAACGACACAAAAATGTAGTTGACCTTTATTATCCGGAGACTAACGTTAATGTAAATAAACATTGGCGTGACATTACAATGATAAGTGTTATCGAACCTATAAAACACACAATGTTGTTAAAAAAATTACCAGTTGTATTACTTCGCGAGATCAAGATGACCATGAAATTAAGTGAGTATTTTAATTTATTTGCTACGAAACTGGGCTATTTCGATATTTTTGCATTTTGCTGTGAAGGAAATTTTAACAACTATCAAATTCTTCGGTGAAGGGAAAAAAGTGAGGAAACTCCATAATGTCCTCAAAGACATATATAATCAAAGCAAAGACAGTTATGGATTGTTAAGAAGTATCACAACGTTAGTATTTGAAGATTTAATTTTATTAACATAGACAACGATGAATCGTATTTGTTACGGTAGATAACTATTTAAATATTACATTTATCAAAAATAAATCTTATATATTAAAATAATTATCATCATTGTTTCATCGATACAATTCGTATGACCCATTGGTGGGGTCGGGTGAGTTAGACTCATAATTGAAGGCAATTAAAAGTATATTTAATGACATTATAAATCATGTGCATAATTAATTCATGATCTCTATATTTATAGATATAGATAGATATATAGTTTTATTTAAAACTTTGCCCTTGCTGGCAAATCAAAGCCGAGGCCGAGTGGCTATTCCTGCTCGTCGAGGTTCGAATTTTGGTTAGAAGTAGTACCTAAATATACTTATAGGAGTTCCAAATAGAGCTTGGTCAAAAGTGAAATATTTTTTGTTTGAGATTCGTCCACGGGAAGTGCGGAAACACATTGAAAAATATTTGCTTAACAGTAATGGTAAAATGAAGGCAATCAATTAATAGGCATGCATGATTGCGCCTTCAATTAGGCGATATAGATACCTAATCGTGTGAGAGATTCTCCAAGTGAGAGTATACCTACACCCTTTGATAATCTAATGTCTAGATGGAACATCGAATCCGCGAAAAAATGACAAAAAATTGTGGCTAACTGTTGGCCACAATTTTTATATCATTGTATGATTGATCACGCACACGGAGACAATAGACGAACTTGTAAAACATCGCCTGCACGCACACATGCTTGATATTGTTGCCTTGTTTTTTGTTTTCATTGTAGGGCGACGCTCAATCTAGACATTAGATCATCAAAGACCTACACCATTGCATGAAAGGCCTTTATTGTAAACAGCCGACCAACGAGATGGCTTACCTGGCAATAAATGTCCACCATCGCTCATAAGAGATTGGTTTGGTCTGAAGAGCTAACACCAAGAACACAGAACCATTCGACCGTGACATTCAAATAAATGTTTCCTCCTTTACAGTAATCATCTGCCTGCTGGTGTCAGTGGCGGTGTACCCCGCCCTGGGAGCCCCTGAGGGTGACCAGCAAGCCCCCTGTCCAGCGAGTTGGAGCCCCGTGTGTGGCTCCGACGGCAACACTCATCCCAACTACCAGTGCATGAAAGCTACTGATCCGAACCTTGAAGTAGCCTATGACGGTGAATGTTCATGAGAATGTTTGACTTCAACAATATAACTACTTCTTCTGGCTACGAACGTAAATATGAATGCTTTTCTTTACTTATAAGACTTATGTGTTATTAAACTATTATTAAACGACAAGTGTGGATTTTATTTATGTGCTTTTTTGTTAAGAGCTGGCAAACTATTGTTGCGATTATTATGGTAAGTAGACACCACGTCGCTCTACAAAACATAAAAAACGAAAGAGACATTTCATTTAGGTTGGAAGTGTTGGAACACTTCAGTATTTAGTTTTCCGTATTTCATTCTCGAGCACAACAGACTTATTACGTGATAATAAAGATTTATTCTGGAGCCTAGGCCAGTATTAAAATGAATAGGGTGTAAGTATGTTTTATTTATTTTATTATATTCGAAAGCCCTTATAGCGGCATTCCTAAGTGATCAACCGAATTAAGCCATAGTTAATACTTAGCCAATAGCGATTGCGATAGTTTCTTAGATGGGTGACTGCTACTAACAAATTCAAATTCAAATTCAGATTCAAATATTTATTTCTTCGAAGTTGGTTTTAACAAACACTTATCGAACGTCACGCTACGCATCGCTTCAACAAATCCCTACGGTGAGTGGTCTTGGAAGAAGAAGCGGCAAGAAACTCCCAAGGAGTCTTTTTTTTCTCTTTTCTCAAACGTACTTTGGAAGTCACGGACTCGGTTCTTATCGTTAGATAGCAATCGTTAAGTTATATCGAAGACACAAGAACACCACAAAAACTGCTAACTACTATCTCAGCCACAAATCCACAATGTGTGCTGAAATATGTACAATACTCCTCGGTTATGATCGTAGATCGTAGCTCAGTATTAGGCCAGCAGTGGGTTAAGAACCATTACATTTTTAGTAGCCATTTTACTCGGTAAGAGCACAAAGCCGAAAAAAGGGTTATCAAAACTCCCGCCCAATAATGAAATTAAGTAACGACTCAATTCGTTGAATTCAGACGGCACTAAGCCTTCAGACATACCTATCAGCGCTGTAAGACGATCGCTCTATTCTCTCAACTAACTTCAAAGGCTTTTAAAGAACACTCGAGAAATTCTTGGATGGAGCCTTCGAGAGGGTGCTAACTTGTGAAATGCAATTTCTTTATCTCCTTTACTTGAGCTTTTATTTTCGCACATCTAACGTCTACTTCGAAACACTCATACCCGGCTTGTGTATTCAGTTACCAAGATCTATTAAGTAGATAGTAAGTAATCGTGAAGTCACGTCTTCCCTGAAACCATGTCTTTCATAAAGCCACGTCTCGGTGGCTTAATATCTTTTGGCATTTGACCACAGACTTCTTTACCTACCACGTCACACTAAAGCAGTGCTGAGGATGAGGTACCACTTTCATCATCATCATCATTATCTCAACTCATCATGGCCCACTATTGAGCACGGGTCTCTTCTCAGAATGAGAAGGTTAAAGCCATAGTCCACCACGCTGGCCAAGTGCGGATTGGCGGACTTCACACACCTTTGAGTTTTGCAAACTCTCCAGCATGCAGGTTTCCTTACAATGTTTTCCTTCACCGTTTGTAGCAAGTGACATTTAAATGCTTAAAACGCACATAACTCCAAAAAGTCAGAGGTGCGTGCCCTGGGATTCAAACCCGGACCCTCCCAACCGGAGGCGTAATTCTTAACCGCTAGGCTATCACCACTTTACCATACTACAAAAGAAGCGAAAGATCAAGGATAAGAAAGTTTTATTAAACATGATAAGGCTAAAAAGGAGACGCTGTTATCGAATAGTAAAATCAATCGCCTAGCCTAGTGAATAGCGAAATAAAGTAAAAGTTGGACGTATTAAAAAGAATATTAAAAATAACGCTACACACTCATAGTCTCACACTAGCATTCCCTGTATCGTGGGCGCCATGGACAATATACAACAACAAAAACACATAGGTAGGTACGCCTTAAAATTTAAACTCGTCATTCAAATTTCCGCCTCACGAGGATTCTATCTCAAGACCCTTCGAATGTTGACCAACTTGTTAACAAACTTAATCAACTGTCAACTGCTAAAACACTATCTGTATTTATTATGCAGGAGCTCAAAACATGTGTGTAAACGCTAGCAATAAATCGGAATATTCTAGTTTTCTGTGCTCCGTTTTTTATTCGCTTTATCGTCAATCTTATGCATAGTAATGTTATCAGCAACCGTAACGCTGAGATTTCCTTGAATTATTTGTGACATAATATTATTTGAATTGGCCAGAAGCGACCGTTATCGGTCTGAAATAAAACGGAGCGGTTTAGTGTCTGCGGCCCGCAGCCGCGCCTGATACCGACTATCTACACACAAAAACCTATTACTGAGAGATACATATTTATTGTATATAGTACTAATGACATTGCTTTCTAAAACTGGGATAAAGAGGATACATACAAGTCCTATCGACCTTCATCAGGAGTAATAAAGTCCTGCTATATATACCAGGCACCACGAGTTTAAAGTCTCCTCAGATGTTGACGCACTTCTGTTTCGAATGCTTTGGGTTGGGTATTTTTAAAAACGTGACCAATGAGGGTAAATGCGTGTGAATTCGCCGCTAGAGGCGCTAGTGGAGAGTGAGGTCTGTCTGTCACTTCTCACTTGTCTGAATGTCACTTGTCACTGTTTATTTGTATGGGCAGGCTTTGACACCAGGACAAAACAAAGACAAGACAAAAACGGTGACCCTCATTGATATAAACATAGATTAGTTCCGGCTGATGGGCCATTAATGAGATGATGCGAGTCCATGAAAGTACGGATTCTACCGATATCTACCGGATTTGGAGATCTGGAGAACCGGCATCAATGTGCACCGAATCTAGTATCTGGTGCATCGAGAACCACATTTTCATCTCTCTTTACTAAATAATTTGTATTTATAACGACTAGGGTAAATAAAGAAAAAGAACACAAGCTCAATTCTAAATTTTATTCCACTATAAAATTAAAACAATAAATAAAAACATCAACACTCAATTAAGTCGAAATAAATAAATCAATAAATTAAAAATCTCTGTACAAAATGCTATTTACAAAATTATCTATAAGGATAACGTATCGAACTTGTAACGGAAGTCCAGTTGCCAATTGGAGGCAGAATTGTTCTTGGTTTCCCACACTTTCCAAATCTAAGTCGTTCGTCATTACAACCCATAATTATTTCAATAATCAATACTAATCAATAGTTGATTAGAGAATACTATAAAGAACTCAGGATTACAGATCCCGTTCTGTTTTAATGGAAGCAACATGCTTGGATTTTTTCTTCCCTATTCCTCATCATCGGCATCGGTGAAACCTTTGGCTATGTTCATTGGCAAACGAGCACTTTCCACCAGATAGTTCATCTACTTGTAGCGGCGCGATACCTAAAGTAATATGAGCGCGCTCCGCACATGATGCTGACCACGCAACCACAAGCAACGAGTGCAGTAAACAATAGACTACGTCATACGCGTCATACTGAACTGGCCAATCAAATGACGAATCCTCAATCGCGATATCAAAGTTACAAGAGAATCTAACATATATACAAATGGTCCGAAGTTAACATCGGACCGCGGTCCCCAGGCAGTGACATCGCCTAGCGGGAGATCTCCCCTTTTCCTCCACATACTCATCAAAATTGCGGACATGATATGAATAAATCGCGTTCTTATATAATACACACACATCATTCAACCTCGATTTATTCGTACGAGATACCAAACCGTTGGCTTACTGCTTGTTATTAACCTGCACTTAACCTGCAACACTAGCCACTAATTGACAACCATTTAAGCTCTGAGACGCTTTCAATCAATCAATTAATCTAAAATTCGATACATCTCACTGATCTCATGGATTGAGGTTATTTCAAATGAAAACAGTGAAAGGAATCTGATTACATATTGAAGCATTAAACTTAGTACAAGATCCATTATCCGGCAGTCTATTATAAAGAGTACCGGTATCCGGTAGACGATTAAAAAGACTGCCGGATTCATCAGAAAACATTTTCTAATACCAGATTCAAATTTTCACAAAAGGATTTTTTTTCTGAAATTCGTGGAATTTTCTTTCACCCGTCAGTATTTCTGTCCAATAATTTATACAAAACTAGATCACGTTTCGAGTATCTCCATTCCTTCTATTCATTGTTACATAAATGTCAATAATAAAAACTCTTAACAGCACTGCACACAAATCCGGCGATTTAGACATGTGAACAGCATTAGCATCATAGCATTTATACTAACAATTCTCAAGTATAGTTCAGTTAAGCAGCACTACACGGCACCTGAGTGTATCTCAAGCAGACCCCGATGTTCTCTTCGGGGCTGCGTTTGACGGTCGGAGGCCCGAAGTGGACCGACACGGCGAACGGCGAGATGGAGCTGTCCACCCGGCACTGGCTGAAGCTGACCCCCGGGCAGAATAGGATTTAAAGTAACAATTCCAAAGAATAGTCCAGTTAAGCAGCACTACACGGCACCTGAGTGTATCGCAAGCAGACCCCGATGTTCTCTTCGGGGCTCCATTTGATTGTGGGGGGCCCGAAGTGGACCGACACGGCGAACGGCGAGATGGAGCTATCGACGCGGCACTGGGAGTAGCTGATCCCCAGACAGAATAGGATTTAAAGTAACAATTCCAAAGAATAGTCCAGTTAAGCAGCACTACACGGCACCTGAGTGTATCTCAAGCAGACCCCGATGTTCTCTTCGGGGCTGCGTTTGACGGTGGGGGGGCCGAAGTGGACGGACACGGCGAACGGCGAGATGGAGCTATCCACCCGGCACTGGCTGAAGCCCCCCGGGCAGAATAGGATTTAAAGTGACAATTCCAAAGAATAGTCCAGTTAAGCAGCACTACACGGCACCTGAGTGTATCTCAAACAGACCCCGATGTTCTCCTCGGGGCTCCGTTTGACGGTCGGGGGCCCGAAGTGGACCGACACGGCGAACGGCGAGATGGAGCTGTCCACCCGGCACTGGCTGAAGCTGACCCCCGGGCAGAACGTGTTGCCGCAGTGATGCGGGTCGCAGACTCCTGGCGCGTTGGATGACCCACTCTGGAGGTAATTGTTGATGATGTCAATATGGAATCTCTTAAAGAAATAGGTTTGGAGCTATTTTGAGTAGATTTCCTTTTTGATTGACTCAATGAATTTGTTAGGACCTATTTAGTTATAGTAGAAACGCGCTAGCTATGCGTTCCTGAAGTCTGTCATTCGACTGGGCGATGTAACTTTGAACTGGCGTACAAATTAATTGTCAATTTTTTAATATCTTTTAATTGCCTTATTAACGAGTGATAACATTGAAATCAAACATTAAATCGAATAATTATGCCAACTTACAATAGTCGTATTAATCTTGGGCTAAAAGTATTACAATTACTTAAATAACAAATATAAAAACAAATACCTTTTAAAAGAAAACCACGTCAAACGGCGCTCGTTCAAGGTTATATTCATGTCATATCAACTTTTTGTTTTTGTAGTGATGAGACATAATGAGGCTTTGGGCAAAACGTCCCACTCTGAAAACGTCCCATGGGACGTTTTTGTCCTTTGATTTAATTTAATTTTTTAAAGCTAAAAGCTAAATTCTAATTAAAACAGATATTATGGCATTTGTATTAGTCATTGTATAATTATTTAAAAATAATTTATATTAAGTACTGTATTTCAATTTCTTTTTATTATCAAATAGAAGCTAACCTTAATATTTATAGTGAAAATATCTTACACACGTATGTAGATTTTTCTGCCGACTATATAATTTAATTTTGAATTTCTGGGACCAATCGACCCAGTCAAAAAATTACGGGAGCGAAACGTCCCATGGGACGTTTTCCGAGTGTGACGTTTTGCCCAAAGCCTCTTTATTGTACATCACTAGTCATGATGAATTGACAGACTTCAGGAACGCATAGCTAGCGCGTTTCTACTATAATAATGTATTTTTTACCAAATAAGTCTTCATAAATTTTATTGTAAGACTAAATTTCTACTACAAGCATTTTTGAGAAGTGACAGAAAATTCCAAATGAAAACATTTACTACATATTTACTAAGGACATTTATTTATTGCTTAAGATTTGAAACCAGAGATGGGCAAAAATTAACTATTCCACACAATTAAACCATCTCTTCCCAAAAGATCGCGGAGGCATTACCAGGCCTTCCGATGCAACTGTAATGCGCAATTATGATAACATTCTGCCCAACACTACTTGCAACAACCACATACACACACACACCAACATGAACCAATCAACAACTCACCGCAACGAAGTACTCATTCTCGCAGGGTATGGTAATCCTGTCGGTGCAGCGTTGTCTGCCGTAGCCCTGAAGCCCCACGCCATAGTTCCCGTAGCCGTAGTACCGGAAGCGGTCGTCGAGGCTGGCGTAGTGCTGCGCGTACGGCGACCAGCGGCCCCAGAACGACCTCTGCTCCCACATCCAAGAGGGCCTGATATAGCTCCAGATCTACGAGTTAGGGACGTTAGACTAGCTACAGGGGTACATGCTATGATGAGGTGGTTCATTCATGATTTTTTCTTTAATTTTAAGGGTTCATGCTATGTCAATGATAAGGTGGTTCGGACTTTCGGATGTTCATGATTGTCTCTTAAATTTTAAAGGGTTCATGCTGTCAAGGTGATTTGGACCTACATGTTTATTCCTTAATTTTGAAATGTTCTTGGAAAGGTTATATAATATTTAAACAGGATTTTAACATCTCGGAGATTTTAATTATATGTAGGTAGCGTTAAATGTAATGGATCGTAAGCTTGGACATCATGATTATAAATATGTTTATTAATTGTAAATTATTTATTTGATATGATAAAGTTATTAAGGAATAAGCGGGATTTAATTTTAAACGATGTATAAAAATATTATGTTGCTATTACTGATAAAAGACGAGGTACAGGGAAGACACAAATTACCAAATTACAAACAACTTAACATAGGTAATAATAAATTCACATTGCTTCTTTAAAAAATGCTATTTATTTTCAATAGAATAGGTAATCCAGAATGGCATTAACAGCAAATTAAGTAATAACGAACGTTTTACTGAAATAATTAATTGTAAAAGAATCTTAAAAACCCCAGTATTTCGTTATCTATTTCAATTAATTTGTCTGTTACGTCATCCCAATTCAGCTTTACAATTCTCACCCTGGACATAAAGCTCTGCGGGGCTGGCGGGCTTTCCATTGGAGTCGGCATCTGGGGGTCCGCGCCGGAGCCTTCTTCGTCATTTTGTGTCTGATCATCATTCACTGGCATTAGTTGTTCAGATGGCATCGTCTCTGTAAGGATTAAAACGGTTAGCTACAACAAACAAGACATTACAACCTGAAGTAATCAGTAAGTTCATGCGTGCTTTGGAGGGCACGTAAAGCTGGCGATTCCAGTTGTTATTATTAGATGAAATTTAGGTTGGCCACTAACTCCAACACTCTCTGGAGTATGAGTGAAGTATTCTCTTGGTCTAAGTGATGTGAAAAAACGTGGCCTATAGTGAGCCATTAGGCGGAAACCAACAACAAAATACTTTTTCGGTATTCATTATTATTTCAACGTCACATTGTATGGAAAAATAAAATACCCAGAATTTCAGTAATAAGATGTATAAAGACTGTCACATACACAGCTCGGTACAAAATCAATATCCTGGCAAGTTATGAAATAAACCTTAGGAGTGAGTAAGGCTCCAATCCGATCTAATACCGTATATAAGATCAGATTTCCGAGTGTCATACTAAATTCAAGCGAGATATAAGGACAACCTTTGTTGTAAAAACGGTTTAGGTAAGGAATTAATCATTTCTCATGCGTTGAAAATATATTTATTTATATTTATATTTATTCATTGCAACAAATATGGTACAAAAGTTGGTATAGTCTTACAAAAGTACAAACATATTTGGCCACTTTCGGCATGCAACATTAAGCCAATTAATTTTAATAAAACATGTCCTATAATCCATCAAAAATAAACTTAACAAATAGCTATTAATATTGGCAATATACCTACTCCCTTGGGATAATTTGTACAATATTTTATCGTTTTTCCAATCCCATATGAGCGAAATCGTGAGTAAAAACTAATATCATACGAAATCAACACGCGAACATAAAAACTTGAATTAGGTACAGCAAACAAGAAACATACAAATAAAATACCTAAACGTAGATTGCAATAAAACATTTTACGACTGGGACGAGTACGAGTAATAGATGCAAGACGCGCGAATTATAATTTATTATGGAAGTATAAATCTATTTTGCAAATGAGGCGACTGGAATACCTCGCGTAAAACAGGAATTACGGTCCATAAATATTGCAGCGACATCGCATTGCTTTACATGGAACAACACCTTGTACTGCTTCGCTGTGATTTATGCTTCGATGGCGTCAAAACCTTATTCATTTTACTCTTATCTCTGCCTGCATAAGGTCGTGTCAGTTCTACTGTTGAGCGCGGATTTCTTCTGACAATATGAGGTTTGTAGACCTACTGGTCTACTAGCGCTACTGCGCTAGCATGGGTGCCACAAGACCGTTTTGCATTGTCGCTATAACTACGAAGTTGTGATTGGCTTCTTTTTATGAAATCTTCACGATGAATAAGCTGAAATTCCATCAGCTGTCTAACTTTTTTTTCTTTTTTCTCGTCTGGACGTTACCTTTAAATTGGTATGTTCCTGCGCACACTGTCCAAACTGTATCCTACAGAATACCTCCTAAGAGACAAGGAAACATTTTTTACAATTTATCGATACAATCCGTTTTGTTACAAAGCTACACACCACAGTCCGACACGAGAATTCCTTGAGTTGTGGATACCTTGGACAATACAAAACAAGAACACAAATCCAGACCAGGAACGGTTAAAAAATTGGTTGTCTGTAAAGTCGGTTTACTGACGATAGTTGAACGTGACAACGTCTTAAGAAAATACTGATGGAATGGTAACATAATCACTAATAGTCATCCTAAACTATCTTTAAATACCTAGTTATAATTTATTTACTGTTATATTGCAGTTAAAAACCTTTATTAAATATTTTACCAAAAAGACTAGTCGTTGCATACCGTATAACGAAACATTAATCTTTAGCTAGTCTGTGCATATTATGTCATGTCAATGTGCCACAAACAAGTCAAAACAATCCTGGCTGGTTATAAATAATTTCGATAAAAAGCAAAAGCAAAACGTCAGAGTTACATTGACAAAGGCCGATTGTGCTTCTTTGTCGCTCGTTCCGCGCTCTCGCTTACATGGGACGCCTCATCACGCCTCATGACGTCAGATAACGACGCATAGACGTCATGTTTTTCGGTCGTGCACCCGGCTATCGATTTATAAAACGTAAAGTTGTCACGTCAAAAACCGTCTCGTTGAACTTGGAACCCAGGAGCCTTGGAACATCGCGGCGACCCAGCATATTAACCATACCCACACACACATTAGGGTCATCAAACCCACTCCAAACTCACCAGCAGGGTCAATAATCTTGGGCGTCTCCCCGCCGGGCCCGATGCGGAAGGAGCGCGCGTCGCACGGCGCGTACCGTACGGCGCACGCGCCCGCGCTGCGCCGTACGCACGCGCGGTAATGCTGGACGCCAGGTGACGCCCGTTCACCGCGTAGTTGAACGTCTCTATCGTACTACATTAGTTTCATCAAACTCACTCCAACCTACCAGCAGGGTCAATAACCTCGGGCGTGTCCCCGCCGGGCCCGATGCGGAAGGAGCGCGCGTCGCACGGCGCGTACCGCACGGCGCACGCGCCCGCGCTGCGCCGCACGCACGCGCGGTAATGCTGCGACGCCAGGTGGCGACCGTTCACCGCGTAGTTGAACGTCTTTATGGTACCTACGACAATTACTTCATTACTTATTAACAACTTATTAACAACTTATTGACAACTTATTTACAACTTATTGACAACTTATTAACAACTTATTAACAACTTATTGAAAACTTATTAACAAACTAACCAACTACTATTCTAACACCATTTACTAGTGGACTAACCATCCTAATCAATAAATTGAGGCTTGAGGTCGGTCGCATATGTTACGGGCGGCAGCGAAAGGATGGTGCTGCATACTCGTTTGGTATTCCATAAAAAAATAAGACACTGTTATGAGGACTTTCATACTGGCTGCGGCAAAGACGAAACACTTCCATGTCGATAATCTAGATTAAACATAGCCGATGGATGTATCTTTTTTTGCTGGGTTGTGGTTTTATCAGATTAGTAAAAATCAACGCGAATAAAATCTAGAACCTTATCATCTTGAGTTTGTTGTAGGACTATAAGTACACAAAATAAAAATGTTTCCAAGTCCATCAACTTATTCCTAGATGCTCAAAACGATTTATAGGGAATGAAAACTTTCAATCCCTAGCCTAATCGCTTAAACTTTTATAAGTTATTTACAAATAAATTGTTTCAACTGGTAATTTGAAATGATAATAAAGAAAGAGTCAAATTATTTTGAAATCATCGAATACTTCGATTTGTCGTAACGTTGATCAAGTTAGATAATGTTACGGCTGAGGTACGCATGTCAAAATAGCTTTTTGGTAACCCGATTCCACGTATTTTATTCAAGAACCTAATACACATCGAGTAAGAAAATAAAGAAAGTTAACATTCAGCTTACGTGATTGTCAAAAATAAGGCAATCGGTGAATTCATGTATAAAGGATTAACTCAAAAACTACTCGTTAGATCTCGCTCATTCGAATGAAATCATACGACAAGCACGAGCTTTAGAATATTATAAGGATCACCAGAATCGGTTTCCAAACTCCGTTTTAACGTTATAAGGTAACACATATAAAAAATAGACAATTTGAGAATCCCCTCTCCTTTTTTGAGGACGGTTAAAATAAGTCCCAGTGCACTTAATTAACGTCTTCAAAGTAGTAGAGATAATTTCTTGAACGGAGTCCCTCGTCCTGTTATTGCGCGAGACAAATAAGAGAGTAAGGGTCAAATCACACCGAGACGAGACGCGACGCGACGCTGCGCGCAGTCTTTCAAAGAGCGACTCAAAATAGAACTTTATTTTCTACACGAAAAGATACACATTTCATTGTGAGAATTCAGAATACGTCGCTTCATGCAGCGCTGCGTCTCGTGACGCCTCGCGGCGTAGCGCGGTGCATCGCTACGCAGCCGTGCATCGTCGGTACGCGCGGCGTGCAAGATTGCCTACTTTTACGATGCACCTCGCGCCATTGAGATGCGTCTCGCGGCGACGCGCGGCGCTGCGCGAAATCACTGGCCTCTTCCAGTATCGTTGCGTCGCGTCGCGTCTCGGTGTGAGCTGACCCTAAGAGAGCGCGGCCAGGCGGCCACTCGAAACTTCATCCGCCTGACCATATTATTTCCCACTGCACTTAATTAAATTGCTTCTACATTCCAACAGGCGCAAGGAATTCCAACTCTAAGTTTTTCTTGCTTTCAAGACATAAACAGCTTTACTTAATTAATTCTATAATGATTAATAATGAAGTAAGCGTTTCTAAGGCCTAACGGTCTTGACTCTCGCTATTATAATTATTAATTATATTATCTATCTCCTTAACATAATTTAGCGCAACGGCTAATTAACTTAATTAGTTCGCCGTTAAACTAGGTAATCTTAAAGGTATCCTAATATGACTTCCCTCTAAAAATACTTATAATAAAATTCAAATCTATCAAGATTGGAGACATACGAGTAAATGAATAATGTGCAAAAGTTGGCTCTATTTTGGATGCATGTATAATTCATGTCGAAAAATAATCTTCAGTTTCGAAACACTCTTGAAGACTGAAATGGTCACATTAAAAAAAATGTAACCAGCTTCACACATTTCCATCGGAACGGTGTGAAGCTGGTTACACTTTTTCAAGTAACGAGCACTATGTAAAAGTACAGTAGAATGTACCTACTACGCTGGTAGTAGGGTGTAAATTATAGTACTGAGTAAATCTACTAAGTACCTACCTAAGGTGTAATGGTACTAAGTCTTCTAAGTAAGGTGTAGTAAGAGGTCACTCCCATTAGTTCAACTGAGTAGTACAACCGTTGAACCAGTAGTTCAATTGCTTTTGACAGTTGAACTAATGGGAATAGATAGGATGATTACGAAGTAAGTCGCGGGCTGCGATAATTCCCCTGGTGATCTCTAGCCTCTTACCACCACTAGGCATATTATCTTTTCCACTCACCATTATCAGCCTCGCGCGACTCGGTGCTGACTGCTGCTCGACAGCGTCTAGTACACTGCGGGGGTATAGTGTAGCTTCACACTCACCATTATCAGCGGTGTAGTACTGCAGGCAGTCGTGCGGCGCGGCGCTGGCGAGCGGCAGCTGGGCCAGCCGCAGCAGCCACAGCCGCGGCGCGTCGCCGCCGCGCAGCCGCAGCCGCAGCCGCGTGGCCGCGCTGCCCGCCAGCTCGCCCGCCTCGCGCGACTCGGTGTTGCTCGACAGCGTGTAGTATACTGCGGGGGTACAATGGGTATGGAATTAGCAGCTATCGTTGCAGAATTACGAGAGCGTGTAGTACACTGCGATGGAGATAGGGGGTATAGGATTATCGGCAATCGTTTGATGACGAGAAACTTCTGATTTCTGTTATGAGTTAAGTTATAATTATGCAGTCAGGTTGTGAGTAGGAAAAGAAACTCCTTGGAAATTCTGGCCGCTTCTTCTTCCAAGACTTCTAGTAGTAATATTTGTTGTAGCGATGGCGTAGTTTGACTTTCGAAAAGTGTTTGTAAATAACATACTTCGAATAAACTTAATTGCAAGAGTACCTACCTAGTACAATGGTTATGGTTTCCGTCCATTGTTGCCAATAAACTTAATGTAAAAATGGACAAGAGCAGACAAGCTGCTTGATATTAGATGGTTACCCTCGCCCATGGACATATTGGACATAATTAACTCTATAGAAAGCCAAGCCATTTATTGATGATGGACAGTCGCCAAGATAGATGATAAATTACCATGCTGTCCATGATTTTGGCCACAAATGGTGAAGTTGTTGGGTCCTTCGCCCAGCACCATGACATCCTCATCGCAGGCGCCTGTCGTCCTGTTGGGTTGGCCCTGAAACAAACACATTCGGAACTTATGTGTGTAACTGTAATGTATTGCTCTACTCGTCTTCAAGTGCCACCTAACTTTCCATGCCTTTGCTATGCCGGATCGACAGTGCAGTTAGAAAGGTCCTGGGTTCGACTTCCATCAAGGCAGAAATTACAATTATGAATTACAAATTTCTTTTCTTGGTCTAGGTGTTCTTTTATTATACATATAGTGACTAATATACAGGGTGTCCCGTAAGTAGTGGACCAAGGGGATGTGGGTGATAGGGGGGGTCCCGTTCTACGTCAAACACAAAATTTTATTGGCCTAGGCCTCATAGTTTTGAAGTTATGAAATTTTTAAGGATTTTTTATAAAACTTGGCACCTTGAATACTAATAGTATTGGAAATATTAGTTTTTTTACAATTTTAAGTTTGTTTTATTTAATACAGATAGAAAAACATATTTGCTGGTTATTTTAAAAGTTTTCCAGTTCAAACCATTAGTAGGATAAGAATTAATCATGTCTTAATTTCTTAATTTTGGCAAAATTTTAATTACACAAAATGCAACATGATCTTTGATACATCGTGGTGTAAAAAAAATGTATGGACACCTGGTGGAACTTTATTTTAAAAACATCTGTAGGCGATACCGAGTTTAAAAACGTATAACAATAATACAGCTAATTAAGTAATAGTTATAAAAAAATACAACGTTAATGACTTTACCCAAATTCCCAGAAATGTTTACGAACAATGCAACTTTCTGAGAACCATGTGGCTGTTTCATTCCTGGTCGGGTCGCTAGTTTTTTTACTCTTAGCCGCTATTGATTGACGTCTTTCGCCCCCTCTCCTGTTTTTACTTCAATACTCTCGCAGGACTCTCAGAGTTTTACTCATAGTTCGGCTCTTCACACGTGTTTTTATTTCATTTCTTTTACTAAGTAAAAGACGTTTTTGAAACCTTGCTTGTGCTTGTGATTTGGACATTGATCGTTTTATTTACATTTTTTAAGACATAATCTTAGTAGTTTATTGGTAGATGTACCACAAGATGTACGCGAGACGATGTGGTTGCAACACGATGGTGCACCCGCCCACTACTCACGGGGAGTGATTAATTTTTATGAAACTTATCCAAATCGATGGATTGGACGTGGAGGTACAATTGCATGGCCTCCACGATCACCTGATCTCAATCCAATAGATTATTTTTTATGGGGCTATTTTAAGGAGGCGGTCTATGAGAATACTATCAACAATGAAAGAGAACTGAGAGAAAAATTAAACGGCGTGGTCGAAATAGTTAAAAATAATGTGCTAGATTTAAGAAAATTAAAAAGAAATTTTATAAGACGATGTAGATTATGCATAAGAGCTAGGGGAAGACATTTTGAGCATTTGATGTAAGTAAATGGATTTGTTTTTCATAAATGTATTTTTATTTATGATAATTTTAGTCGATATTAACCAACATATTTATACCTTTTTGGAATTGATAAAAGCTGTAATTGTTTTTAAAATAAAGTTCCACCAGGTGTCCATACATTTTTTTTACACCACGATGTATCAAAGATCATGTTGCATTTTGTGTAATTAAAATTTTGCCAAAATTAAGAAATTAAGACATGATTAATTCTTATCCTACTAATGATTTGAACTGGAAAACTTTTAAAATAACCAGCAAATATGTTTTACTATCTGTATTAAATAAAACAATCTTAAAATTGTAAAAAAAAACTAATATTTCCAATACTATTAGTATTCAAGGTGCCAAGTTTTATAAAAAATCCTTTAAAATTTCATAACTTCAAAACTATAAGGCCTAGGCCAATAAAATTTTGTGTTTGACATAGACCAAGACCCCCCCCTATCACCCACATCCATTTGGTCCACTACTTACGGGACACCCTGTATATGATATATTGAACCCTAGTATGAGGCTACGTATAGCGTTATAATGGGGAAAATCCACATCGCAAGAAATCTTACCGCATAGTATCATGAATAAAAGTGGACGAAGAAGTGATTAAAAGATCCATCTTTTTATGGAAATTATTGTTTATTCAGCTGCTAGCACCAACATAAATGTTATTCAATTATTATAATCACTTGTAAATTATTCACCCAGGGCTCTTTAGCCATTTAAACCACGCTAAGATTATCCTTGCGCATGTAGGAGATTATGCAAATAACCCATCCAACGGACTACAAAAAGGTGTTTCTAGGTACACAAGTTACCCTACAGTGTCCAAAGTGACTAGTACTATCATCCTCACATATTTTCCCTCACATTATTCTTCGTAGCTTTTAAATTATTCATTTGTACCCTACAGCGTCGCGTTATGAAAAATGACTTATGTTGGGGCGCGTCGTTTACAAAGATATCATCTGCGTCAAGAGTAGTTTAAAGACTGTTTATTTCATATAGTTTAGAAATTTATTATAGTATAAATGTTATTGTAAATGATTTAAACACCAATTCGCCACTATCGCCGCTAACCCTTCGTCCAATCCGCTCGGATGGTGAAATATGATCTAAAACTACACAATACATGATTAACCAATAAGAGGAAAAACATTCTCTGTAGTCGGCTATTAATAATAACAGAGATTATTTACCTGACAGACTGTAATCCCAATACCGGCCTGATATTGCAGCGTATTATCCTGTTGTTTTTCACGATAGAGCCAACATTGCAGCACATCATTTACCTAGCTCCTTTTATAAACACAATTTTGCCACAATGTAATAAATATTTTTCGTATTTACGTGTGTTTAGTACCCTTTTCAAATATGTATATTGTAACAATCCAGTGTGATAATAGTTTTGGGAGGTCACAAACGTAAGCCTTTTTACTCTATGAAAATGTTTTACAACTGAGTAGAATGTACCTACATATTATTATAACTTTTAACGTTTAAACTAAGCCCTAGTTCACAGTAAACATATTAAGTAACGTAATAATTACCTACATAACCTACGAGAACTATAATTATTATCACAGTTAAGGTAATTGTGACCGACCACCATCCGTTGGCTACATAAACGGCAGTCATAATGTCAGCCATGATGTCAGCTTACTTTTTGTACGGAGAAAATAAAGTCCGTCAGGCGCCCCATCAGAGGTAAAGCCGCTATCATTTATTCTAGTCTTAGTAACTGTACTCGTGGTGTCGTGGTGTATTAAAGGAGGGTTTGGCGCTGTCGTCCGTCATACGATGATAGCCTGCTTTACGCTGTACATGAATAATGTAGAGGGCGAGTGCTTCGTGTAACAAGAACTTGAACTCACTAAATGTAGACTTTTACTAGACTAGGATCTTTAAGGACATTTCACAGGTTTAAATTCTTTTGTTGGATAGTTTCACTTAAAGTTGATAACCTAATTTATAGTTTATGCTAGAACCGTCTAAAAAGACCCAGAGTTGCTTAAGTACCCACATTGTCGTTTCAGTTAGAATAAAAAAATATACCTAATGAAAAAAATAAGGTAACTATATAACAAAAACTACGATCTAAGAATAAAATTTTATGTCATGAACCCGGAAATAAAACTTTACACTAGGACACAAAAATGTAGCAACCCAAAATATTCTTAAAAAGCTCTGACAAATTCTAATCTTTCATTTTGCTTTTCTTATATCTAAAACTCCTGCCAATCCTCCACCAAGCTGCTCCAATACAAATTTATAGATAAAGAATATGAAACAACGAAATATGTCATAGCTCAAAGCATAGATTCCATTTCATTTTTTGAAGTGAAAAACGAAAAACCCGGGTCAGACATTCTACATCCGAGTAGGTTGCATCATAAAAACTGTCTCGGCGCACCGCGCACGGTTTTACGGTCGGATGCTGTTTTAATAAAAAGTTTGTTTTGTTCGCGAGTTTGTTAGTTTTGTTTTTGGCGCTCATCGTTTTATAACTTTCCTGTTTGCCGGCGCCTGCAGCGGCCGCCGCCGTCAGTCGCCGCGTTTGATTGTTCGTCGAACTACGGAAATTATTCTAGTTTATCCGCTGTGTGTTCTGTATCCCTGGTAAATATAGTTCTCAAACTTCTACGTATCGTGCTTTTCTTTTTGCAATAACTCTGAACAGAAATTGCGTTATTGGCAACTTCATCTCCAAATACCAGTATTTTATGTTAACGTATATCGAAATCCGGGATACGGGAATTTTTGAAATCGGCCCAAGTATTTTCGAAATATTCATTGAAAACATTCAAATTTATATATTTTTTCTTTACAATAATAATGTAGACACATTAGTTCAATTGGAACGTCATGCAGTGTGCTTGATTTTAAAATAACAGTGCAACCCATAAAATTAAATTATAAAGATAGGATAGTTTTTCTATGCAGCTTCTTTATTCAAATAGAAACAGATCGCTGAAGTAATCTGCATCACAACAAAATTCGGCCTTAATCCTTTCTTGTAAACTAATTTCAAGAAAGAAAACGCAAACACAATTTAATAAAAAGTTAATTACTTAAAAGGATTTACCTCTTATCATCCCTGATACACCGCAGCGCCGCGCCGGGCCTGGCAAATTCCATTAGCATTCGTTCTTTTCTGTGTGGCTCCGTGTACTTAATTGTAATGAATTTTGCCACAAAACAGAAAATAACAAGGATCCAACAACAAAGAGAAAACCTTGTAAGTGTTTCTGTGTCAAACAACTTTGAGTAGGAATAATATGTAGGTAAGTAATAATTACACTAAGTAAGTAGATCCTATTCTATTCTAAGTAGATCCTATTGACATTAAAATTGCATAAGTATTCTTTGAAGTTCTAATGGCTGTGCCACGAAACGCACAGGTTTTTTCGGCACAGACATTTGATTTTTATAGAATAGGTACGCTGTAACAAGCAAATGTATTTTGTTTCAACACACCTTGAACTTAGGCACTATTCTTAGATATTTTACCTACATTAAATTATCTTCTCAGCGACTGAATCAAAGTGAATTTCCCTCAATAGAACAGAAACCTACATGTCGAGCACAAAAAAAATTCGCTACAATGATACTGTGTACTACAGTGCGTATCATAAACATATTTAATTAATATGTATCCTATAATTTCGTGGGCTCATGTGTTCAACACATTTGTTTTAACGCTCAATAACTTGAATAATGCTTGTTTAATGAATTCATAGCCATCGGTTAATAGGTACTACTGATATTTATCGCCAATTAATATCTCTTCATGATAATATTTACATAGCCATCAAATGTAATACTCGATTCAAAATGGCCTATAAGCTTGTCATCGTGTTAGCAGAGATTTGGTTAAAAAGACGGTGCGTTTGTGTAAGCGTCGACGTGATTAACATGTATTTAATTAAGTGTAATAAAAATGCGTGAGTATCGTGGACACTCGGTTGGAACGAAGATATAATATTGTGCACTTTAATTATAACATCTGATAAACCTACGTAACTTGAAAGCTACCATACCTGACCTGAAAGCTGTCACAACTGCATAGGCGTGTAACTTTATTGGCTACATTGACCAATAAGCACACCTATGATTGGGTGGAGCCAATGAGGGTAAAAGCGTGTGAATTCGCGCTAGTGGAGAGTGAGGTCTGGCTGTCAGTGCCACAAACTTATCTGACCCGGTAATAGCGGCGCTACTGTCTTTGTCTTGGTCTGACAACAGTATAACATTTGTATTAGTTCCAATTATGGCCACCGGATCAGATAAGTTTGTGGCACTGTCACTTCTCACTTGTCTGAATGTCACTTGTCACTGTTTTTGTATGGGCGGGCTTTGACAGCTGGACAGTGGCGCCAACTGGTGAGCACAAAAACGGCTACCCTCATTGTAGTCATCCGCTAAGAAACGATTTTGACAAAATCAAAATAATAAGGGTTGAGAGTTTCTTTAAAAATCAGTCAAAATTACTTCAACAGCTACCATGGGTATAATGTGTAACCCAATGTTGACTCACAATAGTAAAGTGCACGAAGTCGATCCTTAGCTGCATGATGCCGGCGTGGGTCTTCTCGATGGTGACGTCGCAGGTGCGCTCCTCCGTCCACAGCTCCGGGAAGCCGGGCGACATGAAGTACGTCAGGTTGTTCTGCACCACGCCGTCGCAGGATACTTCGACTGGAACACATAAAGACAAATTATTATCGCAATCCTGGTATTACGACACAAATGGCTAAAGAATGACGGTTAACTTAGTGATTTGTAGTCATCACCCATTACGATCACCCATTACGACGAAAGATGTTTTAAATATCTAGATGGAACATCGAATCCGCGCAAACGTGACAAAAAATTGTCACAATTTTTATATCATTACGTACACATTACGCACACATAGACAATAGATGAACGGGTAAAACATCGCCTGCACGCACACATGCTTGATAATGTTGCCTTGTTTTTTTTTTGTTTTCATTGTAGTAGGGCGACGCTCAATCTAGATATTTAAAACGGGTTATTTAAAGCTATTGACTCTTTTCTTGAAGAAAATCATTATGAATTATTGAAAGGGGAACAATAACACAGACAACTTATTCCCAGCTATTCCTCTCAGGTGAAATAGCACCCCATTTTACAGCTTTCCACATACTTAACGACTGCAGTTCAGGTAATAAGTGTGAAACTGTGTGAGACAATAAACGCTTTGGAAAACAAAAGATCGTTCTAAAGATTTATATAGTGGTTAAGTTAGCCGACCCCTTGACTCTAGTGCTTTGTGGTAAAACTCTCCAAGTGATGTATTGCATTTGAAAACACAACGAAGGAAACTCGGCTTGGTGAAAACCACGTCGTAGCGAAGCTGGATAGTGACAATGCCCAACCTCGATGTAATCCTACAAGGTTCCGGATATTTATATCACTGGCAATTGGACATGGGGTTATTTTGACAGGTGTAAAAAAAGTTCTACATCAGAGCCGCACTGGTGACTCCTCCGGTGTTGCTCGTGTCCCTAGGCGATGATGACCACTCTTTATTAGACGGCTCGCCATACTACCCATACTACCCACAATACACAGAATCTTAGTGTGAGGAGTTTTTGAGCATTTTATGGGTATGGCTGATGCATGTTTATTTTACTTTTCTAACATTTTTGGATAGGAGCCATATCATCAACAAAAAATGGATATAAAACTTTTCTACTAGAGAGCTAAAGCTTCCTGACAAAATAGTACACAGAAAATGTTGTAGTAAAATCCGTCGTAATAAATTTATTTCCCTACAAATTACAGAACTCAACGAGCACAGCTGTGATAGCTTATCGGATTTTGAATATTACCCGATATTTTTAGGATCCACAATCCAATTAGCGTTTGTAACATTAAAAGGATTATACATAGGGACTAATGAAAGAGGACAAGCCCGTTTCGGGCTCGGAGGTTCCGTTTCGTAAATGTATTCTGGTTCTTGTAGAATTTAAAATGTTGACATAGGCCTGCAGAGAACTTCCATACTCAAACATACAAAGAAATCGTGTACTTATAGATGCCCAAACATTGAGGGATAGCGGATAGTGGTTTGACCAGTAAAGACCAAATAACAATGGACAAAATGAAAGACGACTATACCTACACCTAAGTCACCGAGAACATAAAATAACCACTCCCCGCTAAAAGCTTTATCATCATTGCTCAAAGTTCAATTTAGCATGTTAGCAATATTTACTTACGGTATTTTACATTTTCATACCAATCTATAATGTGCCTTAATCGAGGCGGAAATCTGGCTTTTGTTTGGGTTTCAAATAAAACGCATTTCATATCGAACGCGAATGGAGTAAAGGAAAGAAGAACGAACGAAGATGCAACAAAAAAACCCCAAATGCATTTAAAAATTCATTTCAACACCAGGTCGGCTGGCTATAGCTTACATTGTCTACTTGCACTTTCTCAATATTAAAAAACTTACTTGAAAGTATAAGAGAAAACAGCGGATAGACTATAAATTCGTACACACATTTAAATTTCCTGTCAGGTACTGTAATTTAGTTTGTGTCATGCGCAGGTTACCTAGATCGCCGGCTGTTATTAATAATGCAGAAACTGTAGAGCAACTTATTGCAACAACTTTGCCTCTGTCTCCTCAAAGTTTTCCAATCTGCAGACACAATCAGGTCCGGTAGACTCATTGTGGGCTTGTGGGTTATCGACAGTTTCCAAAACTTCTACTTAAATCTTCAACTTCATTAATCAAAGTCATTCTAACGAACCTACATTGTTCTGGGAATGTGTTGAATAATTTAGTAACGACAAAAACTGACCATGTCTATTCGAAGTATAAATCTTTTTGACGTGACAACGTCTTATAAATTGGTTTGCCGGGAGGCACTTCAAGAAACTGCGTTAGTAAGCTCCGCTCACGTTCCTTGGTAACAGTGTACAGAAAATGGTACAGCGCCATCTCTGGTTAAGTAGAGTAACTAGTTTGTTACCTCACTTACTGTTGTGACTAATGGTTAATGGTCTAACGGTTAGCAGCGCTAGCGCTAGATGGCGGATGGTGTTACAATGTTTTAAATATAATTCTTTGTATACGTTTACCCCATGAAGATACGGGAACGTAGGGTCAACTTCACAAATAACCACAACTGCTTGCAAACCCAAAATAGCAGTTTATTATAAAACCAAAGAAGTCGACACATTGCCCTCTACAAATTTTTCTCTTATATAAACTCCACGTTACACTCGTTAGCGCGTTTCACAAATTGGTACAATGCCATCTTGTTTACAAGTGAGGAACTATTTAACAAAAATAAAACATTAAACTTAAATTGCTTCCGCCTTCACATGACGGTTAGACAGTATAAATAAATGTTTTAAATTGTTACTATTATTTCATCCTTCTTCCTACTATACGAATGAATATTCACATTAAAATTATTTTACCACTTAAAGTCGTTGTCACGTAAAACTTTCGCCCGTATACCGATGTTACAGGCAACCAATTTTTTTAATATTGTAACGCAATGATGTGTGTAAATGCAATTCTAGCTTTATGTCTAAGTAGATCTATTTCTAGGTAGAGCAGACATCTATAAGTTTAAAAAATAAGTTCGTTAGAAATGATAACGTGCTTCAATAAACATTAAAAGATCGTGAGGAAACCACGAAAGCCTTCTATAATGGCAATGTATAAAATCTACCAGTCCGCACTTTTCCCGTGCAGTTGCGTACCGATTTTATTATGTAGGTAGGTCTGTATCACTAGTATTTTGAGAGGAGATCCGAGATTAACATTACGACACTAATAATAATAAATGCATTGACAAAAAATAAGTACTTAATCGTTATTACTGAGGAATACTGGGTCTGTGTTAGTACATACATTTTGCAAAAGTTCACCATAAAAACATTTTTCATTTCTATTGCCGACTGACATTTTCCTGGTTAAGGATGTGCATCAAAATATTTAAAAGTTTAATTTTATCACTGTTAACTATCTCAAATGCGCAACCTGCCTTATCTCACCCAGGCGACGGGATTAATACTAATCAAATAATTTGCCAGGACACTAAATCTCAGTTGCCCTTGAGACCTTGAATAGTTTTAAAGCTCCGCTACGTAGACCTCGTAGATCTTAGTTAATCCCGTGATTAACAGATCTAACTTTGGATTGTTATTATTACTTCGACCAGCTTTGTTTTCAATGTTATAGTGCAGTTTAAAATTAAGTGTTCACTTCTGAAATGTTAAACAATTACCAGTTTTGGGGTTATTAACCCCAGCTCGAAAAAACCTTTATAGCACTGTGACATTTTGCAATTCTAATCAACGATACCTTTATCAATGATTATGTAGAAGATATGTAAGAACTAGGGTCCTGGGTTTCATTCTCAGCTAGACGGAAATTTCAAAAATGAGTTTTTGTTCTTGGCGTATCTCTTTTCATTAGTAGGCGTGTGCTTGCCTTTTTCGTAGCCCATGACATAGGAAATTCTAATGTGAAGCTATGAGTACTTAGATATTGTTATTAAAAAAGACGTGTGGCACTCGGAGACTGCCGCGGTAAAGCTATTGCATAGCATTATATATTATAAGTATAAATTAACAAAACAAAAAATAATACTGCATTTGTGATAATAATAATAAAATGAATGTATATAGAGTAATAACTCATTTTCTTTCACAATTTTTTCGTGACTTTCTTCATTAATAAATGCACTTTGTTTATTCATATTTAAAACACTTTGTACACAAATTATACGAGTACAGATATTCACTGTTTTACAGTGGGCCAAGAAAGTGGTGTACCAGTTTTCATTTAGTTGCCTAGTTATCAAAAGTTACATCAAAGTTTATTAGAAACGGATAATGCATTAATTTGTGCAAAGAAGATTTAAATATTCTGAACAAAAGCATAAGAACTATTTCAGTTGACAAAATAATTCTTTTTAAAAAGAAAATTGACATTTGACATTTAAGTCCTACAACGATCTTTTGGCGCGTGAATGACGTGTGGGTGACAGAGACAGTGCCTTACAGTTTGCCTTGCCTGTATGGCACCATTGAGATATTATGTACTAAAGTACATAGTAACTCAATGTATGGCACTGTCTCTATCACCCTCAAGTCATTAATATAGTGTCATTATTTTATGTCATGTTATTATTTTGTATGTTTTAAATCTAAATACGCGATAATTCGACTATTATGAATACATGTTGTCGATTCCAACGCCTTATTTAATCCAGATCTACATGTAATTATTCTTAAAACACCGAACCGACGGGGCGAAAATCAAATGTTTGACAGGTAAGATTTGTATGGGAAATTAAAATTTTCATCTTTAGTATTTTGCTCGCAATTTTTCATATTTTCTCATCGCTGCAACCTTCCCTGAACTTCCACGAATATTTCAAGACTAAAATTAGCCAAATCGGTTTAGCAGTTATAAAGTAAAAGTTAGTTAACTCAGTTAAAAGTTCTGGTATTTATCGATGTGTGGGTGCATAGACATAGTAACTATGTCTGTGTGTAGGGTGTAATAAATTTTCGTTACGAAATTTTTGCATTCGGTCCCCGCGCCCAAGGCCCGCGATAAAAGCTATGCAATAGCTTAAAAAGTGTACGTCTATCTATTGCTTCTTTAGTGACCGGCAACGCATTGGTGACGCTTACTAGTCTTTCCAATGTCCATGAACGGCGGTGATCAACTGATCACTTATTACCTGTCTGCTAGTTTACATTCCAGGCAATACAAAACATCCATTATGTACTCACACACACAGCAAACGCCCAGGCCGTGCGCGCAGTCACCAGAAGCCTTCCCGTTGCGCTGCCGGCAGTCGTACGGGTTGAGGCAGATGCCCGCGCGCGCTACGGTGTATCCTGAGGGTTGACACTCCCGCTCATCGCCTGCGGGAAGAAGTTCAGCACCTTCCCCAGCGAGGGACAACGGTGACTCGTGTACTCATTTACTTGCTAGGCTATAAAAACCGTCCAAGTACTCACACACACAGCAGACGCCCAGGCCGTGCGCGCAGTCACCAGAAGCCTTCCCGTCGCGCTGCCGGCAGTCGTACGGGTTGAGGCAGATGCCCGCGCGCGCTACGGTGTATCCTGAGGGTTGACACTCCCGCTCGCCGCCCACCGGGAAGAAGTTTAGCACCTTCCCCAGCGAGAACACTCCTGCAACAAATAAGTAGGGTTACTATGAAGACATATCCAAGTTATAGCTTGCTGTTACGGGTTAAACTGCCGGATATTAAATAACTAACATTTTGCAAAAAAAAAATAACCGACTTCAAAGTAGAAATGGCTCAAAAAGTACTTGTTAGATGTCGCTCCAATTTATATGGAACAAGTTGTAAAGTACTAATTTTAGAAGAACATAAGAATTATCAAAATAGTTTCACCTAACAAAAAGAATTGAGGTAACTCACATTAAAAACAGCTTAATTAAGAGCCCCTTCGCATTTTGAAGTCGTTAGACCTACTTAATAATATAGCTTTCAGTCCTAGGCGTCCCTAAATACCACAAATTGTAATGTCATAAAAAAGTCAAGGCTCGGCTGTTATAAATGACCAATTGTATTACATTTGATTCAAAGGTAATGAGGTTACCATTCTATTCATATTTACTCCGTAAACCGCCTTAAGAAATGTATATTAAAATCCAATAGCGTTGGCATCGAGTCAATACGAATAAATAAACATATTTTACCGAACATATCCTTCAGAAATTTCTTATCAAAACAACTAGCTGAATACTGTAATATAAAGTTGAAAAGTTATTTTATAATAATTTAAACTGTGCTAACAATAGATGATTTGCGCTCTTACAAAGCTTTAGACAATACAATAGAATATTAAACAAAGTTTCAGAATGTAAAACATGTTTTAGTCAAATAAAGCAAAGTAATGTCTAGACTCTAGTAAATACATATTTGAAAAGTGATAGAAAGGAATTTTCTTTGATTTAAAGAGCTCACAAATACCTACTGGTTTCCTCGTATTGTATACGAACGTATTCTAAATAATATAATCACATAAGTTTGCAACCTCGTAATTTTAAATTGATTCAACGTACAAATTCTAACTTGTTCCGTATATTCAAATGGTACTCAATTAAGCTTCCATTCTTTATTTCATCAAATATTAGCTTTCTACAACTACAAATGCTAGCAAGGACCAATAATATTACGAGTAAGTATCGGTAAGACCAATAATACGTTTTTATAAAGACAATAGCGACGATTTGCGCACATTACTGAAGAGCGAGCAGTCTTACAGAGAACATGTTAAAAGGAAACTTATAACTTCATTTTAAATAGGAAACAACGAGCAGGCAGAATTCTGCGCGACCACAGACCACTGCAGCCATAGACAGTTCTTGATTTACTTTGTAGATATGAAAAGGCGGCAGAAGAAACAGAAAAAAGGTAAAGGGTGAGTGAGGACCGCACTTGTATGTAGTGACCGATCGACATTTTCGGTTTCAGTTTCGGCTGAAAGACCAGTTTCAGTCGGACACTACTCTTATGATGAACATTGACTCTTATTACTTGGCCAATTAGACCGATTAGAAAAACCCTATTTATTTAAGGTTGCTTTACTGGACTCCGTTTGGAATCTAACTTTTTTGTGATGACAGGCACTGTAAGACGCATCACGTGAAAATTTCAGATCCTACCTATTTTCGCGCAAGAAATAGAGCCTAGTTCCGGAAGACAGTGCGGAAAAAGATTATCACCCATAAGGTACGGAGTTCTAAAAAAATATCCATTGAATACCCATATCAACCGCGTCCTATAATCAATTATGAAATCTTTTAATTTAACAGTAGCATACGCAAGTTGATCAAATATTTTACTACGGAACTCTGTATTATTCACATTAAACTACAATATTTTCAAGAAAGCTGCCTCTACACCTTACTAAGAACATTCCGAGCAGCGTCTAGAGTTCTAGACCCAAAATTGTTTCGCAAAATTGTATCTCTCTATACTGTTTTACGAGCAACAACAGCCTCCAGCGAGGGAGGCAGGAAAGATTGGTAGACGTTTTGAATTTATTGCTCTATGCATTGCTAAGCAGAGAAATATCTAGAAAAATATAACATGCTAAGTACGCTGCGAGCCGGGCGACGCAAGGAACATTCGAGAAGGAAGAAAACTGGATCCGCCGGTCTTTCAGTGCAGCGCGACGTTATTATGCAAATTGGGAGCCGTGATAATACTGGTAATGGTTGCGATCGTGCTGAGCGAGCACTTGGCGCTAGTTACCCACTGTGCGCCATGCGATCGTTTGTACGATAAGTATGTATGTCCCTTCAAAAATCTCTATAAATTTTGACAAATTATGTTATTCCGATGTCTAAGCTATATCACTGCAAAGTTTCATGAAAATCCGTTCAGTAGTTTTTGCGTGAAAGAGCAACAAACACACACACACACACACACATACATCCTTACAAACTTTCGCATTTATAATATTAGTAGGACTAGTAGGATAGTAGGAAGGATGCGAAAGTTAAGATGTGTTAGATTAATGCTTGTCTCGATTGGAAATTTATTCTTGGCTCTTCACGCAATCAACACTATCGTCTGACCAGTCGGGTCATCTAACAATACCGAATTGCAAGCAAAAGATCTTGTTAAAAACAAAAAAAAATATTTTTGCAAGTCACGTTAAAATTAAACTAGTAAAGCAATTTTAACGTCAGCAACTATGTAAAAATCAAAAGTGCTTTGAAAGTTGTCGGTTAGCGAACATTCTTTTTCTTTTTATCAAATATATAACCGTTATCTCGGTTACTCCCGCTGAGACCCGAATATCAGGGCTGTCAAATACGTTTTTATTCAAGGACAAACTGCACCTGCGACTGTGTTTAGATGGATGTTTAATACTATCGTTCGTTTCACAATAATGTTGTTTAAAATTGTAAAAACTTTCCGTAGCGTAGATCGTTTCATTCATAGTTTTGGTTTGTGGCAAATTCTGTAAATTGTAACAATTTCTATTATAAGGTACCTACATACCTACTGGTAATTCTTTCAACAACTTTTTTTCAAATACATTTATACACATGCTGAGCTGTCATTTTTGTTAAATATTAAATTACTTAAAAATAAATAAAAGGTATTTTTAACATGTTCAGGTACAATACAATTGAATATGTTAATGATAAATAACCTGCTCGAATGACCAATCAAGCTCTCCACTATTTGTAGGAACTAAAAAATATCAATATACGTAATAGCAGGAGCACAAACTGTTTGTTGACTAATTTTAGTACTAATTTAGTGGCAACATAAAAGGAACAATAACCAATGTCATGTTAGGCCTTCTAGCAACAGAAACACGTAGGCCTTTCACCCGCCCACACTGTCTTTTATAACGTAGGATCATCGATCTTACTTAGGATATAAAATAATAAAAACACAAAGTTGTTGTTACTACAAGTCTAGCTTCGCAGTCTAGCAGTTTATTCAAGATAGGAACTATAGTTCACAGTGATTTAAATAATCTAATGTCGACAACTTTTACATCGCTTTTACAGCGCTATGAAAATAAAAAAAATACAAGTTTCCACCTACACATTTTTCGTAAACTAACAGTAAACACTGCTTGTCTCTACATATAAATTTATGTTGATGCTAAAATTTTACTGTGTTGACGACCCTACACCGGTCACAATACATTAATTTAATATCAAAAAATAGAAGCAAGACCGCATAGACGCACAGTCATTGAGGAATATTATATTTGTGGAGAAGAATCTTTAATTTCAAAGATCCTTACAGTGAACAACAAATAAAAATTGTAGTAAGAAACCCGGATTCGCACGGGAAATACTGATTCAAGTAACGTACCTAACACAAAATAGTACAAAAGTACATGCCAGAAAATTGACCGCTAAATAATAAATAATTTATATTATAGATAATATCATAACCTAATTATCGCATTTTTTTTACGGAATTAAGATAGCAAACGAGCATGCAGCACCACCCTTCCGCTGCCGCCCATAACAACTGTGACCGACCTAGAACTAGACTCAAAGGGACTAGGATGGTTAGTCTAGTTAGTAGACGGTGTTAGAATATTAGTTGGTTAGCTTGTTAATAAGTGCGAGGACAGGGTATGTTAGTGATAATTAGTCCTGTTAGTTAATGTTAGTAATAGTCCAGTTAGTTATTGTTAGTATGAGTCTTGTTCTAATTCGGTAACACACATTTTGTTATATTAACAAAAGTTTAGATCTGGGAGCAAACTTTACAACGACGGAACTCATAAAGTTTTCGTCTGAACTTTTTTCCCTCCGTCACATTTTGGGGCCAACCGGCGCGGCAGTCTTACTACACTTTCGCTCTTGTTTTATTCTTGTACTAATGTTCGACAGACTTGGTCATCTAGAGCAATTGATGTTACAGTTATTCTGGTTTTACCACTTGTTACTACGAACTCAATTTTTTATTGATATAAGATAAGCGAATGTTGCAGGCCCTTCTGCTGCCACCAACAACACCTGTCAGTCTATGACTGACCTAGAACAAGTCTAGTCTGGGGATTAGGATGGTTTTTCCAGTTAGCAGACGGTTTTAGAATATTAGTTGGTGAGTTTGCTGGTCAGTATGAGGATTGGACTGTTAGTGATAGTTAGTCCTGTTACTAAGAGTCTGATTAGGTCACATGCAGTCACAGACGTGTAATCTTAAAGTGTAACCGGATTCATACCTTTCTTACCGAAATAGAATTACTGTTAAGACGAGTAGGTACGATGGTACCAAGTACCATAATGGGCCACCGTATACAACGACTCTAGGTTCTAATTACCACCTTAATGATTACTTATCTACCTATGTTATCTGCTGTAAATACCCAGAAAAGAGCTTTACTCGGGGTAAGTATAAGCTGCCAACGCAAAACCCAGAAAACCCGATATTTACGTGATAGATATTCATCAAAATTTATTGATGTCACAGACTGACGTCACCTAGATGAGCTTACACTCATTTGTCGACGTAATTTTACAATGTACCAACTTGGATTATTTGTATTGATTATTTGATTTCACTACCGCTTGCTGTATAATTACAGCTTTGACAATAATTAGCTGATGAGCCTAAATATACACACATCAAAAGTGTCTAGGGATCAACATATTATATTTTTGCAATAACTTTTCTCCTGATTGATATTAATTAAAATTTTCTTTAAGGATTCATCAAATAAAGTGTTTTCGTTTGTCACAGTAACGATAAACCAAGTCACCTTTGCATTAATAAAGAAATTTGCCATTTTCCTAATAAAGGGATTTTTGACATTTGAACCACTAACATTAAAGTTCGAAAAAAAGACTGAAATAACAGTTTTCTTTAAAATTTTATTGGGTAACTTAAACAATTAATAATCCGTGTTTCTACCGCGAACACTAACAACACAAGAACATCGGTTTGGCATACTCAAAATGAGTTCATCCAAATCACGCTGTGGAATGGCCGCCCATGTTCGTTGCAACAACAAAAAAAGGTCTTCTTGCCACTGGATACCCTCCATATTCGGCAGAGCTCTTCTCTGTAGCATATCCCATGCATGCTCAATCGGGTTCAAGTCTGGCGACTGAGCAGGCCAGGGCAGGACATTGATGTTAGCTGCGGCGAGAGTCTGTCTTACAACTCTTGCGGTGTGCGGTCGTGCATTATCATGCATTAACTGAAATAAGGGACCGATTTGCACTTGTAGAGGAACGATGACGTCTGATACAATCGTCTCAGCATAAATTTGAGCGTTGAGGTTGCCTCTGATCCAAATCAACTCAGTTCTTCCGCCGATCCAAATACCCGCCCATACCATGATGGTTCCACCACTATAAGGATGGACTTCCTGGCAGGATTTTAATCGCTGTTGGCGTCCAGGGGTTCTCCAGTGTCGTATACGTCTTGTATCCGGTCTCATACCAAAACGAGACTCATCAGAAATTTATTACAAAGCCACATCTCAATCTCAAGAAATCCGCATAAAAATGCTTGATCCCTAGACACTTTTGATGTGTGTACTTACTTATTACCTAGTCATGTTTGTTGTCAGGATTTAGTTTGTGGTATTGTAGGTACCACTTATCCACAAACGAGGTACCTAGACCTACTAATAAAGTACGGTTGTACAAATATATGAATATTCTAAAGGTGCTTAATTTATTCGCATTTATTTAATTACAAGTGGTTATGGGTCTAGTAGCCGTGATAGCGATGGTTTTGACGCTCTATGAGTAGATTAGTCACACTTCGCAGATTTTATTTAACTTTAAAATCACTACCAAAACTATAAGCGAAGTCTCTGGACCTCTGGTAACTACACATTTCATTGCGATGTTTTCCTTCACCAATGCAAATGATTCAACTTATTTCAAATTAGTGAGTTACTAATTGTTTTTAGGTGGTAGGTTCACACGGTGTTATACTACCGTCCACCAAGGTACTTAGTACCATTTTCATCCTATAATAATTGTTTTAAGAACAATTCTGGGCCGGTTAGAAAGGAGTGGAGCTGGTTACATTTTTATAAACGCGAACAGTTTAGACCTCAAAGGTACCAATGCATCTATGACCGAACTACTTTGAGACTCTTACTAACATAACTAATTAGATTTTATTGCTAACGGCGGCTGCGGCAGGGTGGTAACGCGTGCGTATTTTGCTACCTTAATTCCAATAAAAAAATAAAACATAGATTGTAGGAAAACAAGAATTAAATACCAATATGCAATCGCTGCTACTATGGCAGCTAACATAATTATATAGCCCATGAAAGTCACGACGACAATTCAAAACCCCTGTCGGTAACCATCGAAAGTACCGTACCGCCATAAACCGCAATACATTAGATATCAATTTATCGCGTTTACGAGAAAATGCAGTGACACTTTCACTGAATACTCATTAATAATAAATAACACTCGAGGGACATCTTCAATTCAGAGAAAAGGTCATGCGGTAAATTTGATTTCACCAACGTGCGTGTTGTCCTTAAAAATGCTTTGTAAAATAAAAATATTAATAAACTAGCTTTTGCCCGCGGCTTCGCCCGCGTGAAATTCGTTTATATCGCGAACCGGGGAAGTGGGGAAGGGGGTACGTCATCAACTATCTTCCTGGGAAAATTCATCGAAATCGGTCAGGTGGTTTAGATTTTTTATACAAACTTTCATCCCCTATTTCAAGCCTTTAGGGGTTGATTTTTGAAAAAAAAAGTAGCCTATGTGTGACTCTGGGTCTTCGACTATTTTCATTCCGAATTTCATCCAAATCGGACCGGTGGTTTAGCCGTGAAAACGTCACAGACAGACAGACAGACAGACAGAATTTCGCATTTATAATATTAGTATGGATTCTTGTCCTCGATACAACACGCAAATGCAACTCATAACTGTGTCGTATCCTTTTACATTAACGCAATAAAACCCTGACTTTAAACAACACATAATTTAACAACCCATTGTCACACTTTTAGTTTACGCATATTCAGACAAAATACCTAATCTCTACTCTACTGTCTGAGTGCAAATCAGCAGACAAGATAATGTAATTAGTACCTGGTTGACCGAGCTTTGCTCGGTTGAAAATTATATTTAGTATGAATCGCAAGAAATACGAGGAATTCCGCCATCTATTCAGGAGTCAAATCATACAACTGTTCACTGAGCACAAAATTCATTTTACTTATGTTACGGCCAAAGGATCTCAACAGCGTGTTTCACAAAGTTGTACAGCGCCATCTAGTTTCATACTACTGAAATTTCAACACGTTACAAACAGTACCTCATAGAAGTTAACTGTGTGAGCGAATTAATTGCATTTTAAATAGGTACATACTTAATTAGATAAATTCATTGAACTTTCCTTCGTACTTTTCGCAGGCTTAGGCAGTCCCCGACTGAAATTTTTATTTGCGATAAAATGTATTGAATGTTTATGATAATTAAACAACATAAATAAATATACTTTTAGTTTAATGAGCAAGTTGTTAGGCGTACTTAAAATTTTATTGATTCTATTTACAACAATAGTAATTTCATCGATCTGACCATTATTTATTTAAAACTTTATTAAAATATATTATTAAATCGATAATAACAAAACTAACATTTATTTACAAATATTCTCGTAAATATCACAAACGCACGTTAAACTATCACTACGCGTCCTGCGAGGTCAAGCGAGATAATCGCACTGATTTTTAATTTTATTCAAACAGAAAATAGGTAGGTATAACGCAAAAATAGCGCTTCAATTAGTATTAGCCGAACAAAAATATATTCGAGCGCCATCTAGTTTCATACTACTGAAACAAACAAACCGTATCTCATAGAAGTTATCCTAATGTTTCATAGATGGCGTCAGTTCAACACGTTACAAACAGTACCTCATAGAAGTTATCCTAATGTTTCATAGATGACGTCAGTATGATGTTTTTAAAATCTCTTTATCTCGGGAACCGAGCTTTTCTCGAACCTGGGACCTTGATAAATCGATTCCTTGAGCCGAAAACCCCCTAATCTGTAACTTTCATGAAAATCTTTGCAGCCGTTTCCGAGATCGTGATTATATATAAATAAATAAATAAATATACAAGAATTGCTCGTTTAAAGATATTGGATTTCATTGAGATATGTACTAACTACTAACTCAATGAACTATTTGGAACTACTATTGCAAAATATAAAACGCGTTCGCTATAAAAATAGCACGGTCCGGACTTTCAAATCGATATGCAAAAGCCGTTGGCAATATTGGCGACTGTAACCGAGTTATCAGGCGAGTAGCAGAATAGCAATGTACTTTATCTGTAGCTGTTCTAATGCAATTTTACAGAAGACAGTGGGCAGTATAAAAAAGATATTTGACTACCAGAAACCTTCGTAAGCAATTGAGCCAGCTGAAAAGTGATAATTTTAAGATGTCCAATAAATCCCGGAAGCGTTAACATTTTTCCCAAGCAAACGGGCACCCGTCTCTCTGACTAGCCTAGTGTGATGTTGCAACATCCCATCGAAGGTGTAAAAACAGAAGGTGTAAAACAGGCATCTATTAAATTATTTGGTACTACGGAACCACGGAAATTAAGCTCTAAACAGATCTCGTTACGATCTGCAACACTTGACTGCGCACGAGCTTACTCCACACCGTTCACAAGCGGCCACCGACCACATCACAACCAGCTACATGTTATCACACCTCGATCTCGATCTACTTGAAATAATAACATAAATATTTACGAGTCGCATGCGGTAACATAATAAAACTTTATAATCTTTTTTGTATACTTTTTGTGACGAACCGGTCACACTTAAAATGAAAAATAGTATTATCTGTACGCACGGGACACATTATAAGCTCGCTCACGTTTTTCCGTTACTGTCAACATTTTTATCATGGTTTGCCAAAAGTTATCCACCGGGGAGCCGCAAGCAGCTATAAAGTTCAGTGAGTGGCATGTTTACCACTAAGAAATCATAAGAAGTCGCTGGACAAACTTCTCCCGCTGGTACAAACGAAAGTAATAATGAAAACGACGTTCAATGCATTATGTTCGCTGTCTCCCCGACAGCGAGGTGTTGTCTAAGAAATCCATAACGATATCTTTTAACAAAATGCAGTTATTAAAGTAACTTAGTGCATTTTAGAAAGATACATAGATACAAAGTTGAGGTTGTGTACCAATTACTGTATTTCTTAACAATACATTTACGTAGTTTTTTATTTTTTCATTAATTTCAATCATTGTTTCATTGATTTTTTTATAAATGAACCTTTATACAAAAAATATCCTATTGGACGCTCCTGGCCACATGAAACACCAGGCCAAATATGTTCATTTATTGAAAGCATAGTTTACAAGCTAGGTACCGCAATTTCTTTGCAATTTATAGTTACCAGCTTTCAATGAGACAACACTCCCTCGGTGTACCTATTTTTTCCTCAAAATTATTTTTGCGGCAAAACCTTCGCAACTTTCCTATATTTTTATAAAACGTTCCTTTCTTTTTTGTACATAAAACAACTGGCAAAGTTGGCTAGAATATTTAATAGAAAACCTTATTCTTCTGGACAGTTTGACAGGTATTGGGCAAGACGAACGTGTAGGCGGTGTAGGTAATTTAATATACCTACCTAACATTAGGAACATTGACGAACACTGATTATTATGTATTTTTTATTTCTCTGTTCGTACAATGATTCTTTTGAACCTTACGTGAACGTACCGATACCTTTTACACAATTCCCAATGGACGTCCCTAGGGATCTCCAATGTCTACTTTGGTTTACTTTTCGTTCTCTTAACGACTGACGATTCCCGAACCCATTTTCCTTTCTCCTGTCGTATTTATCACTTTTCGTGCCCCGTGCTAAGTGTCCTTTGTAGGTTTAGTTTAGATAGGTATACCGTTTTATAACGATACTGACATCTCGTCGAACATAATTTATAGGTAAGTAACAGATATTCAAATATTTTCCGCTTTTAAGAGCAATTTTGTAGTTTTACTTTTGAATCCAGTTTAATTTTAACAAACTTTTCTCTACAAGTTCCCACCATTTGAAGTGATAACATTTTGCAAGTGTAAAAACTTAATCATAATAAATGCATGCAAAAGAATGCATATAATCTTCCTTATTAGTCTGAAGTGTGGTAGTTGTAATGATTTATAAATTATTATTATTACGGCGCGTCCCTTTGATCGATGATGAGCAAATAATTGCGTGTTCAATCTTACCTCGCGCTTCCCAGAAAACATTTACTTAAACGACGTAGGTACAGGATATTGCTGCTAAATTAAAACTATTATGTAGGTAGAGAGTATTTTTTGTATCGTACGACACCCAAATGAACCTCTGAGCTTGTTGCTATGCGAATTTATAGCCTCCTACAACTTGACATATTTGGAATAAAACAACGGAGAACCGTAATATACATATATAAAATAAACTTATTCAAGAAATTCGTACGATACGTAACAAGAAAAAGTAAAGTAGGTACATAGCGAATCAATGTTTTTGTAATAGTTGTAGGAGATATAAAAAGGTTTTGTCAAGTTTTTCATTCAATATTTAAAAACACATAACTTAGGAAATATTAATAAATATTAACTAAAATCATTCATTCTACTAAATTATTCTTGCCAACTGACCGCTATTGGCAAAATATCGTGAGCGGTTCCGTGCTTCGGAGGGCACGTAAAGCCGTCGGTCCCGGTTGTTATCGATTGATAGCAGTCGTTAAGCCATGTCGGAGGCCTTCGGGCGGCTTGAAAACTTTCGACACTGGGTTGGCCACTAACCCCTCCACCAACCCGCATTGGAGCAGCGTGGTGGAGTATGCTCTAGGCCCGTGACCCGTGCTCAGTAGTGGGCCATTAGTGGGTTGCAGCTTATTCTTGCCAAGAGATTTTACAACTAACAATTAGATATTGAAGTTTTGTACATCAAGCTTTGAAAAATAAATTACAATACTTTTGGGAAAACAAATTTTGTAATTTGTATTTTGAAACGTAATTACCTAACACATTGAGGACAGGCTTAACGGAACGGTTCAATTCGGAAACCGGCTGTTAGTTCGGACAGCCAATAATCCGGTGTCAAGATACGATGTGCAAAAGCAATTGAGGAACGAAACACAGCTGGGTTGGACTGCGAGTGCGCTAATAGGTTTTGACCGCAGAACTCGTTATACCTGTGGTCTGTACATACACTGGCACAAGCTAAACTACCACACGTACCTGCCCACCTATAATGTTTCATCATGACTGCCTACTTTTTAACCAATTTAAGTAAAGCCCCTTCGATCTGATCGATCTGATAGATCTGAGATTTAAGATAACAAAAGTATTGTATCTCCGGTTAGCAGGTACAATAATTGAATAATTATAGAGCGCGATGTCTTCTTTATCATCTTATTCATCCCTCCTACTAGAATTTGTACCTACTTCTTGCATTTTCTTTGAACCACACAAGACTACCTGTCTTACAGAATTTTTAGACATAACTTTTTTTAATAAGTATATCACAGTTTCCTAGTACACATATTATCATACCTCAGCGTAGAGTCCACGCAATTAAATGACTCATAGATGGTCCGATAACCCGTACTCACGCATCCTGTTGTAAGTATACCACGAGGCGAGCCCGTCGGGGAATGCTGCTGCGACCACAGACCTCTCGCGTGTAACTGGGATCTAATCACTCGCTACTATATACTATATACCTTGCTTACGACATTTCCTATATCTTCGTCTACATTTGGGTAACAGTAGTAACCCCCCTTACTTCGCTATGGGAAACCTACAAACTGACAGTCTTTTTATTAATTTACATGGGATTACAATACATCTATGAAAACTACATCCATATTGTACAGATATCAATCAGTTACTAATGATTATAATTATTGACTGGAACAAGCTCTAGTCTCGCTCAAAGCTTCATTGTTTTCAGGCATTATACAAATTGATAACCTCCTTTCATCAATTGAGGGGACGATATTATCTGCAAGTCTCAGCTATAGGCAGCGCGTTAAACTATAAACCCTGATAGTAATCTGTCGTTAGTTAGCTAGTTGAACTTTACCGCTGACTTTAGGGTCGCGTAACATTTTCCTATCCTCAATTTGGCCTGTAAGCCTGTAACCTTTCCAGATACCCATATTAAAAAGTAATACCTAGCTCTATTTCATTCACACTAAATGTCGGCACGTATTACGCAAAGTTAACCCCGACTCGACTTCAATTCAGCTCATGGGAAAACATTAAAATATGAACTTTGTTTCTTGTGTCTTATTTGGATCGGATCAGAATTGTGCATATGTTCATTTATCTACGTCGCAGTACGATATAAAACGGATCAGTATAACAGACATACAACATGCCATAAGCAATTGGTTAATGGTTTAAGGTCAAACCTATCATCCTAAAAGTAAGAATTCGTTCAATAAATTGATTCTGGCCAAAGCTAATGATGACAAAGTATGAATTACCTAACACTGTCAGTTAAGAACTTTAGTTAGATTAAAAGCATACTAAAGGCGGCAAAAACTTCGTCCTCAACAATTCATTCGCAGTTCTCATCATTAACTATAAACCTACTTATAGTAAATTATGTTCTGAGTGATGACGTACATATGTTCTGAGAAAAATCTATACATAGTCACGCAAATTATTTACTTTTACGAAATATGTTGTCCCTAATAAAGCACAATCCCTCAGGAAATGAACGCTCACGGCACAAAGACAGTAATATTTCGTATTGCAACTATATTTTCTTTGTGGAAATATATTATAATAGTGTATTGTGTACTGTATGGTATCCATTCGATATTATTACATAGTAGGTACATTTCAGCCATGGTATGGGTCATATCTCCATTGCACCTGAGATAACCCTTATGTCGTAATAGGTACATAGTTCCATGCCTAACTGTATTTAAGGGTCCTGGATTTGATTCCCAGAAAGGTGGAAATTTTAATGAGCTGTTTTCTTTTATCGGCCTGTCACCTTGTCTTGTGTTTTGTCCATGGCACCAACGTCACAGGGAGTGCTTAGAATGGCTTTTATTTAATTATATTTAGTTTGTATATTATAACACCTCCTTCAACCAATTCTCACTGGAGCAGCGTGCTGAAGTATGCTCTAGGCCTCCACAATGATGAGGAGAGACCCATACTCGATAGTGGATCATTAATGGTTCTATTAAGCCATATCTGATACACTGGTAATATTCACAATGAAAATATCCTATTTACAGAGTGATTTACATGCTTGGATAAACGATTTACAGATTTAATGAAACGTAATATTTATCATGAGCGTACCAATACCAATTAATAGAATGTAAACAGGCAGTAATAATTAATTGGATACTCATATGATTCAACGATTCCAACAAAAATCACTTTTAATATTTAGGTACATTTTAGGTAGTCAAAAACCGTCAATGAAATTAAATTATTATATTATCCCTATGAATATAGAATAATGAATATTATATTATCCCTAGCCAAGAAATCCCTACTAATACAAAAATATTACAAATACGAAATAAACTCTGTCTGTCTGCTAAATAAAATTTTGTATAGAGGTAGTTTGAGGCCCCGAAAAGGACCCAGAGCATTTTAATATCCTGGAAATAATCCCTTTACAGAGTGTAAAGCGAATTAGAAGGGATAAATCTCATCAAAATTATTCTTATCAGGTTGCGACAAAACTTGGCACTCGGATAGAACATGTACTGGACTAGGTGAAAGGGCGCAAATTAATGTTCAAAAATATTTCGCCACTAGCGATCACCCATCCAAAAACAGTAAGAATCGTCACAATCGCTTTTGACTTGGACAGGCATAATGAAACATTAATAGAGTAACACAATTAATTAACATACAAAACTTAAAATGCTGGATACTTACCTATTAAAAGACCACACACAATACAATACAAGTAATTACTTAATAATGTTAAAGCTACACTTTGATTGAATATTAACCTTAAATAGTTCAGATTCAAATCTAATTACGTTACCAATAGCTACTAGCGATCAAAACAAGTTATTATTGTACTAGTTATTTGAGAACAACAAGTTTTATGATGGATTTTATTTTTTATATGAAACTTCTTTTGTCGAGAAACTGAACTGTGGTTAGTAGGTAGGTACTTACCTACCTATAGTGGGTTATATTTTAACTACCAGTTTAATGCACCGTGTACATGTACCTATAATAGTAGTAGCAGTTCAGTGTCACTAACACTGAATGAATCAAGGTTAATAGTAGGTAGGCAGTTAGCTTTGAGTTTGAATGACCCTGCCTGCTCTCTCAAAGTAGATCTGTATGAGTAGTGAGTAGTATCTAGGAAGACGAATCATGGTGGAAATATTCCAATGGAAAACTCCTACGTACGTAGATACACAGGATCTATTGTTATACTTTTTATAAAATTCAGATGTTTGAATTCCTCCCATTTTTAGTTTGGTTGAAAAGTAACGACGTGCAGTAGGTATTTTGTAACTCGACTTCCCTGATCTAATTCCGGACAAATTATTATTGCCCGTAAAACATTTTCAGTTTCTTTACAATTAGCGGAGAACCTACATTTTCTGAGTAAGAAATGCTGACACAGGATCGGTTTAAACCCAAGTTAACAAAGCGGGCCCGACCCGCAACCGCGGCTCCCAGTCCCCACGTCGCGTTTAGCCGGATTACAATGACTTTCTAATCTACTCCTTGTATTGTAGTCCATTGTTAACCAGATAAACTCAATTAAAGAACATGTAAACTAAAGAGCCATTATTTATACGGCGGATTTTCCGCGGCTCCCTCGCTGAATTATGGCTGTTTGACATTCGTGCTATAAGTTTGTATTAATGGGTGATATTAAGTGAAACTTCGCAAATTACTCAATTGGTTCATAATTAGCTAATTATTAGCCATGTTTTAACTGCGAGCCGATTGAATGCCTACATGCTGACTGAAGAGTCCATGGTTTGAATTATGGAATAAACAGAAATTCATTTTGTGTCTTTGAAATATTTATAGGTGGTAGAGCCTAGAGTTCGCCCGGGGTAGTACCACCGCCCGCCAAGGTACTCAGTACCATTCCTACCGTCATAATAATTGTTTTTAAGAGCAATTGTGTTCCGGATAGGAAGGTGTGGAGCCGGTTCACTTTATTAGAGGCGACCATCTCAGTCCTCTGGGGAACGCATCTGTGACCGAATTGGAACAAGACTCACACTAATCATTACTAACTGGACAATATATTAACTAACAGGACTAACTATCACTAACAGTCCCTGTCCTCACACTTATTAACAAACTAACCAACTAACATTCTAACACCATCTACTAATTGGACTAACCACCCTAGTCCCTAAATTGGGTCTTGTACTAAGTCGGTCGCAATTGCCTTGGGCGGCAGCGGAAGGGTGGTGCTGCATGCTCGTTTGCTACCTTAATTCAATAAAAAAAATATATTTAAAATTTCTTCTTTAAAATAAAAACCTTTTCTCAAAGAAATGAAATCTAAGTTACAATCTACACACAGGCAATTTGCATTAATTAAATTAATTTGAAAAATTAGACAGGGAAATTGTCTTATTCTGGAAATAATGGAATCTGTTCGGCAGCGTGCATCACTACCATGGAGATCGCTTCAGACTCAAGATAGATCTTCTCACATCCCTGTATAGAGCACCTTACACCCCTCAATGCACATCCTTAGAATCCTAAAGAAAAAGACAAAATAAAGATAAGATGACCTGTATTGTAACTACAAGATTTCCGACAAACAAGTTGTTTTATCCGTGAGACCCCTGCCAATCTGCCATTTACTGCCAGCTGTGTAACGGGTTTTGCCAATACACTGTAACCTTTGTCCCTTATCGTGCGCTAAATGACAAGATACGCCATTTTATATTGCTGCACTTAACCCTGCCTGGAGGAAACTTACGTGGGATGCTATTTACCTACTGTATTGTCTTGTATCTACTTAATTAAGTATCTATGCATTGAACTCAATTAATTTAGTCACAACATAATTATGTAGACTTCTAATAATATTGCTGCAAATATTTTTTACTTAAGTGCAGAGAGCTATGATCAAATATAAAGCGAAGATATAATCAAAGTCCAAGTCAAAAAATTAAAGTGTCTTTCAGTACCTACAATTCCAAAGAATGAAATGAAATGTTCTTCATATCTGCGATAATTGTAGCGTGAAAGACTAATAACACCTTTGCCAAATGCTTGCTTATGCTTTCAAGTTACAGTTATTAATGTTTAAGTAGATACCTAATAATAAGTAATGATCACTTTTACACACGATTTTTATCACACAAGAATTACTTATCTCAATTACGCACATTTTGGTTAAAACGAGATCCAAATACATAAAAAAATCAATTTGAGTATTTTTTAAGTTGTTTAATAATAAATTGTTCGGATAAGAAAAACATCATCAAAGGTGAATATATCCATAATGTTAATGCAAGACTATAGTGACCTGTTACCCTCACAATATTAAAGGAGAGCGATTAGAAAATGGAGGATAATATGTGGGACAGTAATAGACCAACACGCGTGACGCCTGCCCAGAATATTTACGAGAGACTTCAGCGCTCGGGCCGCAGCCAGGCGGCTGGCGGCCCCAACTAGATTTATGGCGACAGGACCCGTAAGATGGTTGTTTATGCGAACCTTGTTACCCTGCACTGACTGCAAACCTTTCTGGACTGCTTAATTAAATTGTTAATATTTTCCCCTGGCACATTGAAATCTTTTGTTGTTACAGTCCGCTTGAGAAGGGTTATCATTATAGGAAGTATTTTGCTAGACTATACGTTGTGAGTTGATTTAAAGGCTTTGTATTACTTTCCAGTGTTGGGATAGGGATGTGGGTTGTTGAGGTGTTCTTTCGTAGTCTACAGTTGTAACAATACATAATCATGTACAATAAACGCAGCAGTAAATAATTACTTTTGAAATTAAATTGAAAGTTGTTAGTAATAAAGTATAATTCGAATCGCCAGTCCAGCTATCCGTACGGAAGATACCTGTTTTTGTTTCCCTGTTTTAGCAACAGAAAAGAAAAATCTTTTTTACGGGATTCAAGATTAAGGTACCAAACGAGCATGCAGCACCATCCTTCCGCTGCCGCCTTGACAACTGCGACAGACACAGAACAAGACTCAATTTAGAGACTAGGATGGTTGATGATATTGTAAGATATTGTCATTTATAGTCTGTACTACGCTAGCTAGGATGACTGTATCCGGTTGTCATCGTTGACATCTAGTCTAGACTGTATCCATATCCGCTCTCTGTCTTGTCTCTTGTAAATGGAGGATAGAACCCTCCATGCTGTAAACGAAGAGTCTAAAAATAAAGATTGATATCACAAGTCAATGTGTTGCTGTTGTCTTTCAATTAAAATAAATACGAACAACAACGAACCCCCAACCACCAAACATGGTGTCAGAATTGGTTGTGGAAAGGAAATAATAAAGGATTCAACAGATAAAAGACAATTAAGAAAATGGCAGACAAGCAATTGTACGTGACGAATATGAAGCCTTTACAAGTCAACAATGGAGTCAATCCAGCCGAAAATTGGAAGAAATGGAAACAAAGGTACGAAATTTTCTGCGATGCTAATGAAATTTATAAATGTCCAGTCGCCAAACAAACGGCAATTTTATTAAACGCAATTGGGGATGAAGGAATCGAAATTTTCAACAGTTTTAACATAGACCGGATAACAACGAACGTTGAAAAAATTTTAGAAAGATTCGACGAAATTTTTAGTCCCCACACCAACATTACCGTAGAGCGGTATAATTTCTTCACACGACACCAAAACGAAAATGAATCATTGGAAGAATATCTAACATTATTAAATAATATGGCTACCAATTGTAAGTTCGAGAATTTAAAAGAGGAATTAATAAAAGACATGTTTGTCATTGGTATTAAAAATAGGCAAATAAAAGAAAGATTGTTACAAGAAAATAACCTAACTACAGAAGCAGCAATAAAAATAGCGAAGAGCATGGAATTATCACATGAAAGGTCAAATAAACTTTTCAATATGTCAAGTGAAGTACACCAGTCAGTCCAAGGAATCAACAAAACTTACAATAAAAGAATTCTACAACAGAGGAGCAATTCAAAGTCAAGAAATCATTCATCGGAGAGACGCTATTCTAGGAGTAAGTCACCATCCAGCAACAAATCATGCAGACGATGTGGTCAAATACATAAATATAAATGTCCAGCAGAGGGTAAAATATGTAACAACTGCAAGAAGAAAAATCATTTTGCAAATTACTGTTTTTTCAAGAACACATTTAATAAGACCCAGAGTAATAACAGTCACAAAGTAAGCACAATTAGTCACGAAAACCTGGAACACTGTTCAAATCAATTTATTATAAATTCTGTAAATGAAAATAAAAATAATAAACAAGATTGGAAAATAAATGTTAAATGTAATAATTATAAACTTAAATGCCAAATTGATACTGGGGCAGATACTAATGTTATAAGTAAATTAACTCTAGACAAAATTAGTAATATTACAGGTTCAAAAATTGAGATCTTTAGAACATATAATAAAATATTTTCTTTTTCAGGACAATTAATTCCAAATTTAGGTTCATGTTTACTTCAATGCGAATTTGAAAATGGATTGTATACAGAATTACATTTTGTTGTCGTGGAATGTAATTGTTTACCTATAATTGGTTGGAATACATGTGAAAAACTGGGTATTGTCAAAAGAATATTTGGAATCCAAGATGAGCAGGACAAAAGGTCTGTACACAACATTGTTTCAAAATACTCTAACACTTTTGAGGGCTTAGGTTGTTTAAAATATAAAGCACACTTAGATATTGATCCGAATATACCTCCTAAAGTCTGTCCAGTCCGTAGAATTCCTTATTCATTACAAAAACGTCTTAAGGATGAATTAGATAATATGGTACAATTAAATGTCATTGAGAAAGTAGATAAACCTACTAAATGGGTAAATTCTATAGTCCTTGTTGAAAAACCTAATGGAAAATTAAGAATATGTCTTGACCCTAGAAATTTAAATGAAGCCATAACAAGACCACACTATCCTTTTCCTACGTTTGACGATTTAAGGTCTAAAGTAGCAGGTGCCTCTATTTTTTCAAAATTAGATGCTTGTTCGGGATATTGGAACATTGAATTAGATTCTGAAAGTAGTGACTTATGTACTTTTAATACTATGTATGGTAGGTACAAATTTCTTAGACTACCATATGGGATTAACTCTAGTGGAGAAATATTTCATAAGACAATGAATGATTTATTCGGAGATTTGCCAGGAATAACTATTTTTGTAGATGACATACTTGTTTATGGTTCAAACATAGTTGAACATAATGAAAGACTAGAAGGCCTACTAAAAAGAGCTTCTGAGGTTAATCTAAAGTTTAACAAGTCTAAATGTCACTTTGGAATGTCAGAAATTTGCTATGTTGGTCACATATTCAATAAAGATGGTGTATCTCCGGATCAATCAAAAGTCGAAGCAATTTCAAAAATGTCAAGTCCAAATAATGTCAAGGAATTACAAAGATTTCTTGGCATGATAAACTATTTAGGTTCTTACATCAAAAATTTAGGAGAAGAGACTTCTATCCTAAGGGAATTGTTAAAAAAGAATTACACTTGGCAGTGGTTGGAACAGCATGAGAAACAATTTAAGAGATTAAAGTCATTAATATGTCAGTCACCAGTACTAGTTCATTTTGATAAAAATAAGTCTATAAGATTATCAGTTGACGCATCAAAAAATGCAGTTGGTGCAGTTATATTACATGATAAGCATCCCATAGCTTATGCTTCAAAGTCTTTAAATAAAAGTCAAATAAATTATGCACAAATAGAGAAAGAACTTTATGCTATAGTATTTGGTTGTAAAAAGTTTCATCAGTACTTATATGGAAGACCTATTTATGTAGAGACAGATCACCAACCATTAGTTACACTTTTTAAAAAACCCTTGTCTGAAGTCCCAACTAGACTTCAAAGAATGATGATAACATTGCAAGCATATCATTTAATTGTCAGTTACACGAAAGGCTCAGAAATGTATATTTCAGATACTTTGTCTCGTGCTCCAATTAACAACACAAGTGAACAATTAAGTAGTTTAGATGAATTAGATTCTGATATTCAAATTCATATTAATTTGTTGACGTCTAACTTAGCTATATCACCAGAAAAACTTGATAAAATTTTACTTCATACAAATCAAGATTTGATATTATTAAAATTAAAAAATTATTATAAACATGGATGGCCAAATTGCAAAACAAGCTGTGATCAATTGGTATTACCATATTGGAATATCAAAGAAGAAATCCATGTCATTAATGATATAGTATTCAAAAACAACTCTGTCATCATTCCTACATCAATGTGATCAGAAATCTTAAATATTTTACATGAAGGTCATCAGGGTATAGAAAAAACCAAAAACTTAGCAAGAGGGGTAGTTTATTGGCCCAATATTAATCAGGATATTGAAAATAAAGTAAAACAATGTGAAACATGTGCAATTTATTCTTACAATAAAACAAAAGAACCGATGTTATCTCATGATCAACCTTTATTTCCTTGGCAAAAAGTAGCAACAGATTTATTTGAATATAAGGGAAAAAGATATTTACTTATTGTAGATTCATATTCAAATTACATAGAGATTGCTAATTTAAATAGGGACAGTAGAACCTTTAATGTCATATCACACATGAAGTCAATATTTGCACGTCATGGAATTCCAATGATACTAATTAGTGATGGTGGCCCACCATACAACTCATCGGAATTTAAAAACTTTTTATGTGAATGGGATATTGAACATATTGTATCAAGTCCGTACCATCCACAGTCAAATGGTCTTGCAGAAGTGTCTGTAAAAATAATTAAAAACATATTTAGAAAATGTGATGAATCAGGATCTGATCCTTATATAGGTTTATTACAATACAGAAATACACCAAGAGGAAACCTTAGTTCTCCTGCACAATTACTAATGTCTAGAAATTTGAGAACCAAGCTACCAAGTAAGATAACCAACTTGAGACCTAAAATCGTCACACAGTCAGAACATTTTACAAAGAAACAAAGTTACACACACAAATCCAAACAATATTATAACAAAAATTGTAAAAGTTACCCTGATTTTCACATAAATGATCAAATATATTTTAAGAAAAATCCTAAAGATATTATATGGTCTAAAGGTATGATTGTATCTAAAACTAAATATCCTAGGTCCTATATTGTCAAAGATTGTAATAATGTCACTTATAGAAGAAATAGTCGTCATATTCGTATTGATTATAAGTCTAATGATAAACCTATGTATGATAGAGTCAGTCACAGTAATAATGACAAAAAAGTTCAGTTTTGCGAACCATATTTAATTAATAAATCAAAGGAATGTAACTATACAAATCCATGTCAAAAGAAATCAAATACATTTCAAAATTCAAGGGAGGAGGAGGATGATAGCTGTATATTCATCTTCACTCATGAACAAAAACCTGAATCAACTGTAAGTCAAGAAAGTTGTGAAAATAATGATTCTGGTTCTTTCTTATCTATAGAGTCAAACTCCAATAGTGTAGAAAATACAATTCAGTCACCAATATTTGTAAATGTTGATGAAAATATAGTGTCACCAGAGAGCATACATGATTATAATGAATATGAAAGTCAAATTCAATTGTCCGATGTGTTTAGTAATAAGGAAAAGTTAGAAAATAGTCCAAACATTGAATTGTCAGACACATTACCTGATATAACATTAATTTCACCTGAAAGTAATCTTGAAAACACTGAAAATGTAAGTAAGATGTATAGCTCTAGAGGAAGACTGTTAAAGAAAACCAAAAAATTCGATATATAAAATTGTATTTAACATTAGGTGAAAAATAACTTTAAAATTGTATAATTATATTATTTAAGTCTAAAAAAGGGGCATGTAAGATATTGTCATTTATAGTCTGTACTACGCTAGCTAGGATGACTGTATCCGGTTGTCATCGTTGACATCTAGTCTAGACTGTATCCATATCCGCTCTCTGTCTTGTCTCTTGTAAATGGAGGATAGAACCCTCCATGCTGTAAACGAAGAGTCTAAAAATAAAGATTGATATCACAAGTCAATGTGTTGCTGTTGTCTTTCAATTAAAATAAATACGAACAACAACGAACCCCCAACCACCAAACAGATATGATGGTAAGAATATAGATGCTGAAGCTATTTTACTCATGTGTGTATAATAATAGTGTGTGTACCGTCCATGGTGTGTACTTAATAGAGCATGTCCTCGCCTGCTCGCGGTGCATCCTGCTGGACAATGGATGATATAATTTATTAGCAGGACCTAGGAGCCGGTATTAGGTGCGTCATGTCGCTTATTTTCATAGCAACGCATTGATGAAGCCATTGGCTTTAGTGTCCCAAAACGGCGGTGAAAACTTTAACAACAAGTAGCGCAACTGCTTGTGTATGTACATTTTTAAAAAATTCATAAAGAAATATTCCTTCAAAAATTTCATAGTATTTTGACTGAAAGTAGGTAAATTCCAAGCTAGTTTCACTTTTACACTATTTACAGTTTAACTTTCGTTCATGCACACAGCGATAGATGAGATAGATAAAAGAATAATTATTCTTGTTTAGTTTGCGTTAGCCATTGCAATTTGATGTAATTATACTATAAGTACATAGACGTAGAGATAAGATTGTGGAGCACGGCACATGTTGGTGCTTGAACAATAATGGATTTGCAATTCAAAGCGGGTCGTTAATGAATTGCCGAAAGCTAACACAGTACACGAATGTATACGTGTTGCCTTGGGTACACTTGCTTCTGATTGCTTCTCTAGAGTGACGTTGGTTAGGTGCGTTTATAGAGATTCCTGAATCTCTCTCTGTTATCGGCCTTTTTATTTATCACTTAAATTTTTTTGTAGATAGGTAGGTACACAATTTATGTAAATGTTAAAATTTCAATCGTAAGGAACACAATATAAGGGTCACATTTCAATGCTTCTCAAGGGGATGAAGTAGAGTCTACCTACAGTATCTACATGCAGAAATTATACAATGGCCCCTTTAAGGTCTTCACACTTAAATACACATACTTACTGTGTGTGTATTTTCCTGGGAACACTGAATCAGTTTGCAAGTTAGAATAAGACTCAATTTAGGGACTGGGGTCTTGTTCAGTTAGCAAATGGTGTTAGAATATTAGTTATTTAGTTTGTTATTAATTGTGAAAGGACAGGGACTGTTACTGATAGTTATAGCACCTACTGTTAGTTGATCATTGATGTTAGTCTTGTTAGTAATTGTTAGTATGAGTCTCGTTCTAATTCGGCTCCACACCTTTCTATCCAAAACACAATAAAATTGCTCTTACACGAAATACCATCTGTTAAACTTAAGACATTAACAGCCGTTAAATACTAAGTTATTGCATGTACCTACACTCTGCCGGACCTTCTCTGATCACCCATTTATAGCGTCTAAATAGGTATCTACTTATTATCATACCTAAAGAAATTTAACTTTTTTAATAATTATAGCTACCTGTTATACAACCATAACATGGCAGTAAATATAAATATGTACATATATGTTAATATAAATATTAATTATTTAAATACGTTTACTTACCTGCTTTTGTGTAATGGACCTTTACCAAATCTAAGGTGCGCTTGAATTGTTGATAAATTTACAATGCTATTACTGCACGTCTACACAAAATAGACCAGGAAACTAGATGTGACTGCAGGAAGGAAGGCTGTGACACACGGCTGAAAGAGCGCGATGCAAGCACATTGGTTGGGTATGCAGATAAAGTACAATACAAGTAAATGGTTGCGAAAGATTTTAACGTAAAAGTTACTAGAAATATTTTCGGAAATTTAACATCTCAAACGCATATAGAATCATTTTACTCTGTGGTTTCACTGTAACCCAGGAGTCGCATGTGACATTTTTACAACCCCTGGCATGGGCATTTTTCTATATCGTACAAAAAGGGTGTATGGCGTTGACGCTACGCGTGTTACCCTGTCATGTCACGTCCCACTTATTTCCACCGTTACACCTATAAAAGCTCTGACAGAATTGAATTTCAACTAGGTATACTATAAATCTTATTTTTACTGTACTTATTTAAGTTTACAGCGATAGAGAAGCAAGGAAGCCGTCTAATTTGTAGAGTCACCGTCGTCCATGAACATAAACACCAAAGGCCACTGGCATTACCGATATGTACCCGGCCGAGAAATAAGGAATGGACTGACTCTCAAGCTCAAGATATTTCTCTTCAAATTATTATGTCCCTACAAACCTACTTAAAATCCTCAACCGCAAAATTCAATTTCACAGATATTAAAGTATTGCGTTTTACATCATTCAATAGAAAGAATTTCCTGTTTCGTTCTTTAAATTGAATACTAATACCCTTATTTACTAAGCATTCCTCAAGGCACCCAAAATTGCCTCAAAGACGCGATTTGATAATAGTTGTTTGAATTATTCATCGAACACATAATCTGAGAAAGTCAAATCACGGACACGACAGTTACAAGCAAATATCGACGATATCGGTCAACCGAGTACGTTGTTTATGTACTGGGTTCCCTATAAATAACTTTCACGTGCATCTTCCTGGCCCGTGTCTCGATAACACAGCCGTTTAACGAGATACCGTAAAAGGAGAGGTGCCGTACCTTTGTTCTACTTTTTGTTTGGATCGAGCTGGTCTTTGTGTGAGGTCTTTGGAGGTCCGTGGTTAAAAAGGAAGCGTCAGGTGTTTATTTTATCCGCGGTAAAAGTTTATTTTATTTTGTCGTATTGGTTTGTTTATTGAGACTTTTCCTTTGCCCAACCACACTCACGTACTGGCTTACTATTCTAAATATATTCTAAAACCTCACCATGAAATGTTAGGTACTTTATATAAGATTTAAAAGGGAGTAACGAGCAAGAAGATAATCTCAAGCAAAAGAAAAGCAAGACTCTTCACTTCGCAGTCAATAGAGAGCGAAGGATTTAGAATTTTTCCTGTAATGCTCAGTTAGGATTACAGAAGCAATCGAAATTTCTTGCAATGCTGTTATAATATACCAGTATTATTACAAATTCCCGCATAGTTATACTAGCGGCACGCTATGATGGCCGGTTTGACGTTTGTCCGCTCATGAAGTTCCGTATTAATTGATAACGACTTTGAAGGAAATAATTGTATTACTTTATTGACGATAGTGATGTGCAGAGATTCATAAATTTTATCGAATGTAGTTTTAGGTTTAGGACTCAAAATTTATTTATTAAATTGATTTCTAAAATGTATACAAGTGTAGAAAAATCAGTTTGCACCATTTAAGGGGTGAATGTACTTGTGAATATGAACAATTTTCACTATGTGGACAAACCTCTGAAATCGCAAAAAAATATCAGCTGTTTCATACAAAAGGTAAAATTTTTATTTTTATATGATATATACCACAACTCGGCATTTGGTTTTCTAAATTGAAGGATCGCGACTTATAATTTGTCACGCCGGAACCATCAACGGGTTTGTCGAAGGTTCTCTCATGGCTTTTGCGTCAAAAACCACTGGAGACTATCATGAAGACATGAATGGAGAAAAGTTTACTGAATGGTTTACCTCAATGTTGTGTAGCCTCCCTGAACCATCTATTATAATTATGGACAACGCCCCATACCACTCGATGCAAATTGACAAGCCACCTGCCCAATCCCAAAAGAAAGCTGATATCGTCGCATGGCTTCGTAAAAATGGCGTAGATGCAAACATGAATATGTTAAAAGCGGAATTAGTACGTCTTTTAAAAGAAAACAAACCAACCAAGATCCGATACGTCATTGACGAAATAGCATTAGAACATGGGCACAGAGTTATACGGTTACCGCCTTACCATTGTGAGTATAATGCGATTGAGTTGGTGTGGGCTCAAATTAAGGGATATGCTGCAAGACACAATACAGAACCCCCATTTACCACAAAAAAAATGCTAAAATTATTAGAAGAAGCTTGTGAACATGTGACTAAAGGAGACTGGGAAAAGGTTGTGAATAGAACTGTTAAATTAATAAGGGAAGATTATGAAAGAGATGTGAAAATAGATAATATTATAGAAAACGAACATATAATTATTAATGTAGGTGATGATAGCAGTGACGACAGTGAAAATAGTAGTATGGACGAATCTGATTAATTATGGCCTTTTGTGGCACCTTTTTTGGTATCTTTTGTATTCATATGTTTCTTGTGTGCATATAAAGTATGTATATTCATTTTCATTCAAATATTCAGTTCGTTCAAATAAATTAAATAAACATTTACATTTTTGTTTTATTAAACCTATTTAATCAGGTACAAAAACAAAACTTAATTGTTTTTTGTTCGAGAATAAATTGACATTCCACATCACTGTTGTAATGTGTCAAACCGGCCATCATAGCGTGCCGCTAGTGTAGGTATTCTCGGTTATTCCAACCTGGACTAAGTAACAATATGTTGTTGTTTTACAATCCAACGAACGTTCTTTTATCGAATGATTTCAATAGAAAATATTTGTACATTTTGTATTTTTTATAAAAAGATATCGTATATTTCCATGGGCATTGAATTCCAATATTCGCTTTCTTTAATAACGGGCCCCAATTACGACGATCAAAATATTTAAGTTGATGCGTAACAACTAACATGTACCTAACTAGGAAATACTTGAATTCAGTTTACTAGAAGTTTGTACGAGTGAACGATTTGCTTCTCTAAGCACTGACGAAACTTAAAATATCTTGTGAAATAACAAGTAGGTACTCGTATAATTCATTAATCATTTACGGTGAAGTAGATAAATTCATTTATGCCTTGAATTTTAACGTGGCTGTATGGAACGTGCCTTGGTAGCGCCAGCCATATCGGTCAATCAAATTCCGGTGTCTGGTCCAGTTTGGTAAAATTAAGATGAATATTATCGATAAGCAGCCAGAAATGATGTAATCGTGGATGTTTTCTTAGAAATATTTGTTTTATACTTCTTAAAAATTAAAATAAGTTTACTCTGATTCGCACTTCCCTAAAATAGAAATAGAAATTTTAATTTCCTGCTTTATAAGTCCTTTCCGTAAATTTTAGTTTGGTTTATGATTTGGAATACAAACACGGCTGTCCGCGCTCGATTATAAAAATACTCTATTTTGTCCAAAATTGATCTTGAGATATGGGTAGACGCATAAACATGACGTCCGGAAGGTTACACTTTTTTAGAGGCGACCATCTTAGTCCTCAGGGATAGCAACGCATCTGTGACCGAATTAGAACGAGACTCATTGAGTCTAGTTCTGGGTCGGTCACAGTTGTCATGGGCGGCAGCGGAAGGTGGTGCTGCATGCTCGTTTGCTATCTTAATTCCATAAAAAAAAACCTCTGTCAGGTCTTTCGATGCTTAACGGAACCCTAAAAATGGTAGTGTCTCCGTAAGCAGAATTCATAGAATTAAAAGTGCTATGATTACTGAACACTTACCACATAAGTAGACCAGTGATCCATCAATGTTTAGTATGCGGCCGACAGACTTGCCCGTCGTCTGATTGGCATCAGTCCAAATCGCCCAGAGCCCTATAAATACAACGGGTGCGTTTTCCGAGTCCAGCATTGTATGTGAACCCTAAAAATACTCATTTATGGAAATTGTATCACCCAGCTCAACAGGTTCTGATCAACAGGCGCGGTTCCTTACGACATTGGATTTATGGTGAAAGTATAGGGCTATAACATGGGCTATAATGACAAAAATGTCGTTTACATTATGTATCACTATTGTATTCACTATTTTATTCGTCGTGGTAAGCAGCCTTAATTTAATTTACAAATGCAACGTTGCGTGTTGTTTTCTGCAATAGAAATGCAATTTCAAACAATTTCAAATACTTAGTTAGATACAGGTTAATGGTTCGAAAGTTTTTGCATCCACGCCAATTTTTCTCGCTCATGGTGCACTTTATTGACCACAGGCAAAAATGCAACGTCAGATGATTCCTGATATTTATGATGAAAGCCTTCTACGGTACCTACTAACGAGAATATTTTGTATATACTTACTCATGATACTTACTGACTACCGTACTTTTTACAGCGTTACGGTTACATAAATAAGAACCAGTTTAAAATTACAGTTCTTTCTATTAAGTCATTATATACCTAATCTCGTCGATGAATAAGTACCTATCTGTTGTTGAAAACATTCATTATCGACGTTGAGTTGGAGGTCTGCTCAAATCTTTTTTATAGAAAAATTAGCCTAGAACTCGATTTAGAAAGGTACAGTCATACATGTTACGGTTGTATAGTTACAATCGCAATTTACCGCGTCCATATCAATAAAGCAGCACTGACGCTATCAGCAATTACTGAAAAACACAGAGTAATAATTGGGCTCCGTTATTATACCATTATTGCGCTCGACGGGGTAAGTCTCACAGGTTCAGCGCCACAAAGGAAGCGTCCCGGCTGACAAATTGCTCGGCTCGGGAACACGGGGGCTAATTGCGAGGTGCCTGCCGCCTGTGACGTCATCGCGACACTCCCTCTTGACCGCCTTCTTTTTTGTTTTTTAAATACAAACTTTATTTGATTACTAGAGAACCGCCCGCGCTTCGCTTCGGGACCCGTAGGTAACAGCCGCGTAGGTCTCGCTCCCGTAGGAATTTAGGCTAAAAAGTAGCCTACTACTCGCTCTCTTCACTCCACCCTGTCTGAGGTGTGTGGAGCCCTCGGGACAGTTAGTTCCCCTTTGGGGGTGTCTCTCGCGGCCCGTTAAAACGGGCCGGTCCTTGGGTTGGGCTCTAAGGCCCTTGGTTGTCCATCTGTGGTTAACCAATAGGTCAAGTCCGGTGAGTGGCGGCCTTTTTACAGGCCACAGAGTCTTAAACGGGATGGGGTTCATCTCCACGCCGCCCAGGCGATCGAGGCCCTACCGGGTGAATCCCACTGGTGGGAAGCCCAGCAGGAGCCGATCAGCGCCGGGCGACGACTTACGAAGCCCCAGTATCAGTCAGTGCTAGGCCCGTCCCGCGCAACCAGCAAGTCGGCAAGCGGTCAGCAAGCGGTCCGGTGGACGGGTGTGGAGCGGCGCCAGGTCCTGCAGATGCGGGAACCGCGACGCGTCGACACGCCCGAACATGTTGCGTGCCAATCTCTCGATGAAGTCGTCCAGGCTCTCGACTCGAAGGTCCCTCTGGATGACGGCGTTCCTGACGTACCTCGGCGCACCAGTCAGCCGGCGGAGCGCAATCGCCTGAACCGCGCGCATCCTTTTGCGCTGCGGTTCGCTGGCGAGCGCGTACCAAGCCGGTGCCGCGTACGTGAGGCGGGATCTGATGTAGGTCTTGTAGACCCCGAGCTTCAGTCCGAGAGGGAGGCTCGAGGAGAGCACTGGTTTCTGCCCTCGCGCTTCTGGAATTCGCGACGGCTTTCGTAACCTGTGGCTTCATCGAAAGTCTTCCGTCGATTTTGCTCCCAGGTATTTGGCTTGGGGCCCATTGGATATCTTGTCCGTTAAGCTCCAGAGTAGGGTCCCGCCTGTTGAGGTATCCTCTTATGTTCACGGCCTGCGTCTTCCCGACATTCACCGACAGTCTCCACGCGGCAAGCCATTCGGGGAGGGCATCAAGCGCACGCTGCATCTTGACGATGGCGTGGGTTCTATTCAGCGACGTGGTGATGTACGCCACATCATCGGCATACAGGGCAAGCGACGCCCCCCCTGCCGCCGGGATGTCGACCGGGGACAGGCAACTCCCTTGCGGGACGCCGGCTGCGATCGGACGCTCGGTGGATTCGGCGTCTTCAACCACTACTCTGAAGCTTCTATTTTCGAGGAAACTGGAGATCACCTTAACGGCACTCCGGGGCGCCGACGACTGCGAGATCTTGTAGAGAATAAGCCGTCGTGCCAAACACGGTCGAACGCCTTTTCCATGTCGAGGAATACTGCACACACGCGTTCTCTCTTATTCAGAGCCGCGGTAACGGTGTGCAACACCCTCAACAGTGTAGCCGTGCTGTTCAGCGGCATCAAAAAGTAGCCTTCCACTTCTGTTGGCAGCTAGGCTATTCCACCCCGGATGCAGTTCCAGTCGCCCGCGCCCACCACCGGTGTCGGCGAGTCCAGCAACTTGCGGACATCAGCCAACAGGATAGTGCCAGCGGGCGGGCGGTACACTGAATACAGCCGGAGCGGGGAGTTCTCGAGGCAGAGCTAAAGTAGCCTATTACATTTGCCTATGACTTAAGTAAATTACATGTAGTATTTCATAGCGTAATTCAGAACTTGCAAATTAACGCCATCTATTAACAACTCCGAAAATAAATATCTAGCAACTAACAAAACATCGATCTTCCCATGGGAATGGGATGTTTTTTCGCGGTAAAAAGTAGCCTACGTCACTCTCCACCCTCCTAACTATCCCCACACACATAAACCTTACCATATAATAGCTTTGTTGCGACGTGAAAGCGTCACAAACAAACAAACAAACAAACAAACAAATAAACAAACAAACAAACTTACTTTCACATTTATAATATTAGTAAGGATGTCTTGGAAAAGTTTTGGCCCGAATTCAGCGATGTCACTTTAAAACTTCTTGTTTGGCTGACGATAAAGGCCTTGTCAACCTGATAGGCGGTGGATTTTAGGAGAGAATGGAATAGAATGACGATGAACCCCCCAATGAAGAAAATATTCTATTCATCTAATCAAAGTGTCTTCTTAGGTAATCCACTGACCAGCCCAAAGACGCCTTAGGCCATTCTCAACGCATAATCAAAACTCACCCTTGGATCCAAATAATAATAATGTAGACAATAACAAAATAATAACATGACGATACATACGAGCCAGATATTACGTTAACGTAAATGAAATTCATATTATGGTAATGTAGTCGCTGCTGAAATTGTCCTATAAGCGTCTTGAATTTGGGCCAAAATGGGAAGCTATAGAGCTCGTTCTATAGAAACATTCACCATTTAGACGGTAGTGTGAGAACGCTCTTTGCCCAACAGTCAGAGGCACTCGACTACTTCGCCCGCTTAAAGGACAACCTCACATCCCCATCTCACATTCTACGGCAGAAAGGGCGACACGCTCGACAAATTTCACGTCGGAATACAGAAGCTAATTACCGAGCGTTTGCCTCGTCTGACGTCACGACTCACCGCTCGCACTTGACTCCTTTTATGTACCTTTCGCCGAGACAAATTTGGTTTGTGCGTGGGAATTATGTTTGTCTTTAAACTTTTATTGTTGTACGAGTCGTTTTGCGTTCCGACGAAAAACATTATCACGTGAGGTGAGGTGTGATGTCTTTGAATATTATGAGTCAGTTTTGATATTGTTAAGATAAAATAAAACGTGTCTTTGTTTGTATTTTGATGCCGCTGGTATTTACTTACATGGAAATTCATTTTCACGCTGTCCGTGTGCCCAACTTTAACCCCAAAATGGCTTGTAGAGTTGATGTACAGTTGATAGGGCCTAGAACGTCGTCCAGAACTGGGCCATACTTGAACGTCGTTCGTAAAAGTAAGAGCATCTCCACGGTCCGTCCCGTCAAACAGTCGATCCAAGTTGTCGCGTACTTATAGTTGTTAGTTTATAAGGGTCCCCGCAGACTGACTGCAGCCACCGGCGGCTGTGGCGCTTCTTTTTAGAAGCGCGGTCAGGCCAACAGCCGCTTCGGCTGAATTCTGCTCACTGTTATTGGAGATGTTGGCTGTCAGTTTGCGGAGACCCTTAGACTGCTCAGAAGTATAGGGGTTGGTAGATCATTAAGTGTCTAACTACTGCTAGCATGCATGTGAGAGGAAAAGTTAAAAAGTAGTTACGCTCCTGGATTCCTCGATATTGAGGATTGGTGCGCTCCTTGTGGACTCTACTATACTAAAGTCACCGAGTCACAGAGCTAGGACTGGCAATTCCGTATAGGAAATTGCCAGTCCTAGCCGAAACCGTTCCACGAAATTATGGATTCCCAAAATTTCCTAAGTGCAAAACTGTGAAGGGTCAATCTGTGTTATAAATTTTACATACATTGTTCTATGTACAAATAGCTAACAAGCGGCATCAATGATTTCATGCTCCCGAAGACGGAGGGGCCAAAATCCTTTACCAGTAACTTATCAACTTCGTTAGGGTGGATTAACTTGGTCAATCATTTACCTAAGCCGTGGAACAGAGTGCTTTATCAACCTATTGCAATAAAAACAGAACAATATAGTACTAAATAGACTTACCTACGATAAATATACGGCACGTGCACTTTCTACCAACGCAGTCCACGCGCCAAATTACAAACAGAGTCACGAACCTAGCCAGTATAAATTAAACAACGGGTGTGCGAGCCGAGATAGGGAATTTATTACCGTAAGTGCATAATAACATAAAATTTTGAAGAGCCGTACGTCCGTGTTGGTGTTTGCAATAAAAAACATTACATAAATAACCCGGCTGTGGCTGTGACCCGCATTACTGCAGGTTCGCCAAAAAAGGCCTTCGGTTACCTCATTCTCTCAATTGTGAGGTTAAATATAATTTATAAGCAAAAGAAGATTGCAACGATTGTCCCGTGGCATTTTCTTGCGCTTTCGACTTAAACGGTGAATCTTACTTTATGAATCAGTACCATACTGCCAAATACATATAAAAAGTAACCCATAGGTTACATTTTATGCTAATAGGTATTTTTGTTATACGTTTTTATATCCAGCCTTTATTTTGTATAATTTAACGCTTGACTAAAATCCCATCTGATGTAGGCAAGATTAGATATCATTAGAGGCATTTAGTTTTGGCCGCTGAATAAACCGTGGTGTCACCTGAATGATGAAAACCAACGAACAGATTCAGTGGAAATTGGGCACATTAATTACATTCATAAGTTATGAGTCAATATTTAAACTACTTTGGGACCGGAAAATGGGTCGCACGGTCGGACTCGGGACAGGAGGTAAAGTACGGAAGTTACTTCGGTCACGTATTCATCGCATGTACGAAAGCTATTAAACTAATAATGAGATACCTACGCGATGTTTTGAATATGAATAATTATGAACTTACAATTTTTTTATTGCCGGAAGATGAACTTATCAGGCTTCAGCTACCAAGTCTTCTTGGACTCAAAGGTGCATGGGGTCCCTCACACATCAATTACTTACTTTTGTAGCGGCTACTAAAGTTGTTTCTTATTTTAGTACCGGTTTTTATTGAGACTTAATAAATTTCATTCTGCATTGTCATAACTTTAACTAAGTAAGTAATGCCGGCGAGGACTGAAGCTACCTACTTTAACTTTGCCAATGAGACGTGAAGCATGGTTCCACAGCTTCCTGAGAGACTGACTAGCAATCTACAAGCTAGGGTTTTATTTATCATTTAGCTACTTGTTACACAGGCCAGTTGATAGAAAACTAACAGTAACATAGCATCGCACCTATTTGGGTAAAGATTTTTGCTACAACAATAAAATCATTGCCAAAAATAACACAAACTCCTAAGCTAAACAACCGAATGAAGGTCGCATAATAAGACAAAATATGCCAGTTAAAATGACAAGCATCTGAGCTGAACATAATCTCAAAAACCAAATAAACTAGTTAACTGTTCACGAGGCGAATGCTTGGAGTGGTGATGGTGCCATTCTGTAGTGGTGCAAAAAATACAGATCGTGTTAGTGGGTTCTCGTTCTATGGCCAATAATTAACTATTAGAAGTACAGTAATATAATTGTAAGTAATTACCACTAACTTAAAACAAGGAACATCGATCTAACGGGGACATTCTTTCTTTATTCTTTTTTTTCCAGCAACGGAACCGATATTTGGTGCTTTGATGGCAGTTATATAAAAATTTATTTTATGGAGACTTCAAAGGAATCAAGAAACTACTTGCAATCCCATCTGCGGCGTACAAAACTAGCAGCTTCATCATGGTTTTGATTTACAATTATAAATGACCTGCGAGGATGAGTTGAATGACGGTGGAAGCTTCAACTACTTTCAAGTTGAAAGCAAATGAGATAGATGTGGCACAGTTGCGGTTTGTGTTAATCGCGTGTATTAACTTTTTGCATTAGACATCTACATAGATTAGCTTCTGTAAATTATAAAAACCGGTCGAATGAGTTAGGTACACTCGTTTGCATAGGGTTCCGTACTACCCACCGAGTGATATTAACTGAAAATGTATTTGGTCAAAAATAAGATCGAGTGATAAACCCCGTTTTTATTTCGCTTTTATGGACACCGACTTTACCTCCTTTTTAGGGTTCCGTACCCAAAGGGTAAAACGGGACCCTATTACTGAGACTTCGCTGTCCGTCCGTCCGTCCGTCTGTCACCAGGCTGTATCTCATGAACCATAATAGTTACACAGTTGAAATTTTCACAGATGATGTATTTCTGTAGCCGCTACAACAACAAATACTAAAAAAACAGAATAAAATAAATATTTAAATGGGCGCCCAATCCCATACTATCGACGCCTCAGCGATAGTTTAGTTACCTTTCGGTCCAAGTTTAAGTGAGGCTTTCATACAACAGACCAGACTTTTTTGGCGTTTTTATACATAATGGTACGGAACCCTTCGTGCGCGAGTCCGACTCGCACTTGGCCGATTTTATTCATTATTAATACCTAGGGATTCCCATTCCCTACATCTGCTCAAATGATAGAACTCTATGATTAACAGAGGACGCATATAAATAAGGTTCAGTATTTTATCCTTCGCTTACGGAACCCTAAAAATTAACTGTCGGTAACCATTCCATTGAATTTCTAAAAAAAACAAATAGAACGATAGATATCATCTCTAATGTTACAAATAAAAATAAAAGCACCTTGCTAATTCATCTGTACTTTCAAACGAGCTTTCTCTCCACTTTGGTACTTGTGATGCTACTCTTATTCATCCACCAGCACTAATTCTGATTGACAGGAATGTAGAAAGGAAAATTTAATGAACGTAACTAAGCAATAAAATATGCAAATACACCATCGCCCTAGCTCTAGCGTCCGCCCGATGAAACTCGCATACGGGAGCACAAATAAAACAAATTAAAGCAAAACCACTTTCAATTCTGAAAGCATGTTGTTATGTTATGTTGAACTCTGGATCGATAATATCTACCGACTTAATGTTAATGAACGGTACAGAAGCACAAAAGCGTATGTGGATTATTTTTTTATTTTACTACAAATGGACGCAATATAAAGTGGTTTAGATAACCTATTAACGGTGAGATAACATGCTGTAGGCATCTATCAGTGTGGAATTCTTTATGGAATAATTAAATAAAAGTCATCATCGTCAATGGTAATCGTCAGACTCATCACCAATACGTGATTTACCAAGAAAAAAGAGGGAAAAAGGAAGAATCTCTGGAATAACTTATGCAATGGCAACAAACTGACCGAAATCTTGACGTAATTACTCTAAAAATCAGAACCCTCAAACACACCAGACACAATAAGCACGAAGTTTACGTCCAGCAATTACCCATCCATTCATCGGCCCCGGCCAGCTGTCCTGCAGCAGCTCCGATTATAGGTACTTAGTCACATAGGTAGGTACATTACAAGTGTAAGTACGTCCAAAATGAGTGTTGCTAAGCACTGTTTTCAAGTTGTACTGAAAAGTGGCGCGTCATTGGACCCACTTACCCACTGCAAGCTGTAAAACCAGTAAATGGCTAGTTGCGAGGTCGAGACAGAACATCTCAAACATGTAATTGAATACCGTCAAAGAGCCACATTATTGGTATTCCCTAATCCTTAAAAACATCTAATAGGTAAACGACGAAATAATAATCAGAATATAATTAAAGTACTTAATTGGTCGAAAATTGCTTGGAACATTGTAAAGCAAGAGTAATGCTAATGGCCCCGAGGCCCAACGACCGCATTATACAACCGCGTAAATACTACGATTATAATTAATTATTTATTTTTTATTTCGGACGCACAGCACACACACCTACACAATTACACTTGTGATTGCAGCTACAATTGTTTTGGCTACCTAATTGGCTTGAGAATTGTTACGTTCAGGTTTATTTCAATAATTTGAAACGTCACGCAACTCAGTAGAATGCCACATCCAACAAGATTTCACTTAAACGGAAATTAATGCGACCGAAAACACTGCAAAGAGTAGTAATATATCAGCTGTTCTGAAGCTCCGTGCTCCTCAACATAGACACAAAAGACGAAGCGAAGAAAAAAGGCTTCGCTTATCGTCGCTCTCCGTCGTAACGTCGTCCGTGAAAATCGCAGAGCTCTGCAACACTTAGCTAAATTTCGACGATAGTCTCTCATGCTTTTTTACCACCCTTCTTCCAAAAATTAACTCTGAAATTATCATCATCATCACCGCCCATAATGGTCCCAATGCTGGTCTCTCTTGTTAGAATGAGAAGGTTAAGCCTATAATCCACCACCCTAGCCAAGTGCGGATTGGCGAACTTCACATGCTTTTGAGTTTCGATCAATATTTTTAAATACTAATAAACGCCTTCACTTGGGGAAACTTAAATATTTTCCCAATTCTGCAACATGTTTCATCGTAGCTCAGCTTCTATTGGTCGACGCGTCATGTAATAAGTAGGTATAGCCTACCTAGCTTCCTCAATAAATGAACTATCTGTCACAAAAATAATTTTTAATTTCGCACCAGTAATAAGATTAGCCCATTCAAGCAAACAAACTTTTCAGCTTAATAATATTGTAGTATATATTTACATATATAAATCGCTTGCATATATAGTTAAATCGGTTGAGTACCAATGCATGATCATTACGAAATGCGAAGTAATCAGCAGAGAACTTAGCGGGTAGAGAACACTTTACCTTCCGTTTTTATTAGCAAACAAGTCGACTCATTTTATTGCGGCCACAGCTGCATCGGACGCGAATAAAAACAGGAAAACTTGTGTGCAGACTGCAGACGTGCCGGACTTGCTGGGGAAATCAAATATACCTACTTACTTCGCAGGGAGTTTCAATTTGCAGAACGGAACTTGTTTTTATGACAGACGCTGCAAACGCACGTTTTATTGTTCTATTGTTTTATTGCACGTTGTATTGTTTGATTAAATATTAACGGTTGTTTTGGGAAATTCGGTCACTAGAATCTATTTGAGGTCCTACCTAAACAGCCTACTGCCTACATGAACACATGAAGCCTAATCAATCACGTATCACGGTATACCTACCTAATTACTTACTCAAGGTTTTATAACTAATATCCCGCTCTGACTTAGTTTTGATTTTACCGATCCTATACATCTATTTAATATATCCTAATTTAAATTATATCGATTTAGACGATAATTTTATTTGCCAATTACAAAATTTTTGTAATTAATTAACTAAACAAATGCTGTCGAAACTGGATTATCAAACTTTGCCATAGATGCGCTTACTTTTATTTATTATTCTGCGGAAAAATCCATTTTCGCAACAATGTTTGTTACCAAGCCAAGCATTCTAATACCTATTATAAGTTAATAGCAAATATTAGGTATACTCATTGATGTATAAGTATCTAGATGGATAATCGAATCCGCGAAGACCTGTCAAAAAAGCTGCGCCAACTATTGGCGCAGAAGTACTTTCCCGCCAATTAGTGCCGATCGCGCCGCTTTCGTGTCACTACGTATTACGCGCGCAATTTAAATAAACAAATAAGAGGGATAACATGACGAAATGTGCTATTAAACTGTGCCGGAATTATAAAGGAAGGGTAAAAAGCTCAAAAAACATCACATATCATAGGCAAGTAACCAATAAACATATTTTTAATTAAATTTCAATTTTGATTTTTATTGTAACCAAATTACGTCATTTTTTTGTCAGTGTTGCTAGTTTCTATTTTTATGCTCCCGACTTAACATCATTTTTGTGGGTATATAAATTGGTTTATGGTTACGTGTATATTATTTAGTTCATGTACTTTTATAAATCGATTAAAGAAAGGTGGTGTTTACCAATACGTTTGTGTTTATTTATAATAATATAACATTAATATTCGTATGTTTATGAGCCCATTTTAATGATTATTTTTGCATTGGGTCGAATAAACCACTTTTAAAGGTACAAGAGTAATGTGAAAAGGAGACGATCCAAAATTGTATGTAGTCTGGGCCTGGTTTTGTACCAGTGATAAAATAAGATAAAAAAGAAAAATAAACCATTTTTGACTAATCAAATCCACGAACTCATCTTTATTTCATTGCAAAAAATATTTATTAACTCCACGTGACGCAATTATTCTACATAATGGCGGGCAGCAGACCAGAGGATTCATAATTTTTGACGTATGACGTTAGCTGTCAATATGCCTTCTCTATGCTTGAACAATGGCTCGAACTCAGAGTGAAGGACGCCATCTTGCAAGTGTTGCAAGTAGTACCTACCGAATAACTCGAAATTAATTTTATTTTAGCAAGTCATTTATTGCGATTTGTGAATTTATTATATTTTTAATGAACTTTCTGTATTTTTTGGTTTTTCATGGTTTAGTGTACAAGATCAGGCCCAAAATGGACCATCTCCTTTATTTATTGAAGTTTTTTTTAATGATATGCATGTAATTAACTTTCCAAGTAATTTTTTTATTAAATTAGATAGGTAACGTAAATAATTGGCTCTTCTTTAATTAAGTTACCACCTCAAATTAAGCTAAAAATTTGAGGGGGGAGGGGGCTGACGCTCACATCTTCCCCCCACCATTTTTAAATCTAGGAAATGCATTCTTTTTTTATTATAAAAAAATCAAGTTTCCAAAAATTATAAAGTGACTACCTCAAATTAAGCTGAAATTTTTTGGAGGAGAGGTTGGTGACTCCCCCAACTTTCCCCCCAAATTACTTTTTCGCTATTGTTAGTCCTGTTTGCCTGTTTGGCTGCATCTTCCGCAGCGCCGGAGATGTCACGATTCAAAATTAGGCCCAAAAATCAAATTAGATCTACTTAAGTTATTTATTTTTTATAATGTAGTTTAAAACACACACACACACACACACACACACACGTCCACACACACATATACATACACTTAAGACTTCGAGCGCTTACACATTAACCAATGAGACCACATAACCTTAAAATTTTTAGAGATTTAGAAAAATAATTTTAAAAAAGTAAGTACTTTATGAGAGCAATATTTAGTTTGGGGGGACGAATGAGAGTGTAGAACCCGTCCTCCCTTCAAATTTTCACCTTAATCTGAGACGGTAACTTTACAATTTTAGAAAAGGAGATGGTCCATTTTGGGCCTGATCTTGTACACTAAACCATGAAAAACCAAAAAATACAGAAAGTTCATTAAAAATATAATAAATTCACAAATCGCAATAAATGACTTGCTAAAATAAAATTAATTTCGAGTTATTCGGTAGGTACTACTTGCAACACTTGCAAGATGGCGTCCTTCACTCTGAGTTCGAGCCATTGTTCAAGCATAGAGAAGGCATATTGACAGCTAACGTCATACGTCAAAAATTATGAATCCTCTGGTCTGCTGCCCGCCATTATGTAGAATAATTGCGTCACGTGGAGTTAATAAATAATTTTTGCACTGAAATATAAATGAGTTCGTGGATTTGATTAGTCAAAAATGGTTTATTTTTCTTTTTTATTTTATTTTATCACTGGTACAAAACCAGGCCCAGACTCCATACAATTTTGGACCGTCTCCTTTCCAACTACAAACTGCGTAAAAAATATTAATTTAATTAACTTAGCTGGTTTATTACAACATTAACATAAACAACTGTAATTAAATTAAGTAGGGTTTTTTATTTATTCATGAAAATAACCACTCCATAAATTAAGTTTAATGTGTGATTTATGGGAAAATTTTAGTAACTGGTATCATTGATCACGCAACATAGACACTAGACGAACGTGAAAAACATCGCCTGCACGCACACATGCTTGATATTGTTGCCGTGTTTTTTTTGTCTTCATTGTAGGGCGACGCTCAATCTACCTATTTATTGCATCATTGGGTATACTTGACAACGAAGACCTCTACCTAGGTATACTTATCGAGCGAATTGGCAGAACGCATACCAATCATGGATGTAAAAACATACCAATAGACAAAAAAAACTACTATAGCATATAGGAAATAAATGTAGCAAAATATCCAATGTATAGAATTAACGCCCGCACTGTTTTATAATATCATTTTATTACCTATTTACCTACCTAACTACCTATTTTGATTTCTATTACATAAACTTGTTTGATACATCTTGACATTGAATTAAGTATAATATTTAAAAGTCGGATTAATAATTTAGCTTAAGTAATAATTAACAAAGTCAAATAGAAACAAATTTAATGATCTCTAATAACGAATATGGAAAAACGTACCGTGTGAGAAAAATCCTCTTTTTTCAGCTTCTGGACGTTTTTCTTGCATCTTGTTCGTCACGACACTGGTAGAGTCCACTTTTCTTTTGAATTTAATACTAGGAGATCCCCTGGCACCATTATAAAAGCTCAACAAAAATAATATCACAAATAAATACACAAATCGTCTTAAATATATGGTGTAAAACATTTTCGACGATCATAATTACAATATTTTACAAACTTTGGCACAAAAAATATTAACAATTATTGCAAGTTATATATTAGGTATTACTTTTTTTTGAAAAATGTTATATTATTATATCGCGAGTTCAATTTACGCGCGCTTTTAGCAACCATTTTAGACAGAGAAATGGCGCGTGCGCGGTGTCGTTCGACAGACTGCTTGCTGGCTGGCTAAACCGGCGCACATACAGCCTTGCGACATTGAAGGGATAAAAAAACAAATTATTCAGGTTACTGCAACGAAGACCTGTTTACCAATTTATTTATGTGGTCAATACTAAACGTCAGACCCTTCTTTTTTGAAACTGTTTAATGGTCTTTGAGGGTACGAATATAACACACGAGAGGAAGCGTAAGTACCTACTTTCAAAATCAATTTAGCTTTTGCTTCTTGTCAGCCTAGGCTATGATTGATTTCCTTTCGAACTCGAACGCAGATTAAATTTGATTAAGGTTTTGACCGATTTCTACGTAATCGAGGGACGGAGTAGGTAGGTATGCTTTCAAGAAAAATTTTGCAGTAAATATTTCTGACAATAAATTTCCAAAGTACAGTCCGCCCAACTTAACTCTGAAATGGCAAAACATGGAACTAACGAAAAGTCATTCATAAGTACGTTGTGTTCATTCATCTGTCAGTTACTAGTGTGCAATGATTGGTCAAATGAATGTCAAATGCGTCCGACAGCGCCTCTTTCGTTTCAGTCTTAAGTTGGGTTTACTATAACTACAGTTTGTCAAGAAAGTCATGAAAAAAAAGGAGGGCGCCACTATAGTTTACATGGCATCACCATGGCACTACTCTATGTCTTATGTAGTTGGATTAAATAGTGTTGATACTTGATTTTTTTTTATTCACAAAATAATATTATTGGACAGATGACCACTAGCACATAAGATTTTGATTATTCTTATTTGTTTCTTCATAAATGTTTTACATTTAAAAGTGCATGCTCTCATGTGCGTCACAAGTTATATTACCATGAAGTTACATTAATTATTGTCATTTTTTCATTAATTTAATGATAATAAATAATTCACCCTCTCATTACATTTTCATGACCTTTCCAAAACAGTGGTAGAAATAACCTACATTACAAAATATTCACATGCTTATTTTGGATTTCAATGAGAATTAAACCTAACAAAATAAAAAGATATGTTAAAAAGAAATATTCTCTTACGAAAAGCAGCTTTTAAATATACTTAAATGAATCAACAGAATAAATTAAAAAAAAAACAAAATTTATTAAGATTAAAGAATTTTTATTAATTAGTTTGTATCCGAATCAAAATCCAGGTATTCAACTCCTGAAAAATTTGTTTCTGAACAATGAGGTTGTTCTGTTTCAGCACCTTCAGAAACACTAGAACTGTCCTCACCCTCCGAGATAACCTCCGAGTAGTGAGATTGGTTCATTTCTTCATCTTCAGATTCACTTGAACTATCTTCGCCCAGCGGGATGACAAAATCGTCTATATCATTATAGAGAGTTCCTCCTCGAGCATAATATTCATTTTCAATCTTAATAACGTGGTCAACACAATTTTTCCAGTCCTGTACGGTTACTGATTGAAATGCTTCTTCTGCCAACTTTGCTATATCTTGATGACCGACATTTTTTTGGGCAATGCGTTTTTTTACTATTGCCCAAATCAATTCAATCGGGTTAAGATCGTAATGATAAGGAGGTAGTCTCATTACTGTATGACCATGCTCTCCTAAGAGTTCATCTACGTAATACGACGGTTCAGGTTTATGTTTTTTTACTAACATCAATAATGATGGTTTCCGTAATGTTGGATCAAATGGAATATTATTTTCTAATAACCACAATTTAATCTCTTCCACTCTTGTAGCACTTGTAGGAGCCTGCAATAAAGTAAATCAATTGAATTACAATTTTTTCAGTCATGAATACTTATAAAATGAAAATATAGAAAAATATAGTTTCTTAAGATACCTTATTTGTTACAATTGAATGATATGGTGCATTATCCATCACAATTATTGATGGTTCTTTAATATTGGGCAGTAACTTTTCGGTTACCCATTTAGTAAAATTGTGTGCATTCATCTCGGAATGGTAATCTTCCTGTTTATTTTTACCAGAAAATATTAAAAGTGCATTCGGCACAAAACCTTTCTCACTACCGGCATGCACAATTATCCATCTCTTTCCTTTTGATATCTCTTGTTTGACACCAGTTATATTGAGAGCCTGCCAACATTTTGTTACTTTATATGACTCGTGAATATAACTCTCATCCAGATATATTATGTTTTTCTGAAGTTCTTCTGGCAATGCTCTGTTTTCAAGAATTTGTCGGAGATAATATTCCCTCTTTGAAGCTATTGCTGGCTTCTCTATGAGAGCAAGTCTATTTGTTTGACATTTTTTATATTTGAAACCGATAGAAATAAGAATTTGTCTTAATAATTCATGGCTGCCATCAAAATTAATATCTTCCTTTAAAACTGCCAACAGTTTTCTCAGTGTAGGTACTTCTTTTTTTACTGTATAAAAAAATTGTACCTTTTGGCGAATGGCACATAAATCGAAATCATCAATTACTTTTTTAGGTCTTCCTTTCCTATGTTTTCCAGGCGTTACAAATTTACTACCACTTTTCATGCCTTGGTCCACTATGCGCCGAACTGTACTTTCAGATACACCTAAAACCGAGAATATCTTAAATATAAACAGACACTATGAATATAACAAGCAACGAAAAATACAAAAGGATCAAAATTGTTTACGGTAGATAGTACTAATATTTATACCTATAGCTATGTATTTGCTACGTAAACACCATAACCTCAAAAAATATGTAAACAATGATGTTAATCGGTTAAAATAATATCGAAACGAATGATCTTTAGCAGGTTAATGATCGTTTACTGTGTTTAATATAAATCTGCTTATAAATACCTGTTACTTTTGCTGTTCTACCGTAAACATCATCCAAGTTGGAAAGGATCTTTCCGGCTTTAAATTCCGCCAAAAATTCCTGGTATACTTTAAATATTATACTTCGTGCACCACTCTTATAAACATTCCGACTCATTTTAGCTTTGAAAACGGCAATTCTCTACTAAAAAACTGAAATATACTCGCAAATCAACTACCAGCGCATAAAACGTGACAGTCAATGTACTCTCAGACAAACAAAGTCAGTGTTGCCAGTAAAAGCAAAAGCATTAGTTCCTCAAACATTCTTTTCATGACTTTCTTGACAGACTGTAAGTAGATAGATGTGTCAAGCGAAACGAGTTTATAAGCATTCGACATTAGGGCACCCAATGGCAATGCAATCGCAGTTTTGTTTTGTATAAGCGCCCTTAGATAGGTAGGTACCTACGACTGAAAGATGCAAACCAAGGGAAGACGAAATGCAGAAAAAAAGTACCTACATAAGTCATTGAGTATCTTTAATCATGCATATTTTTAGATTAAGTAAATCAATTATTGTAACTTCGCCTACTTATCCGGTAAAAAACCTAAGGTACCTACTAAGGTAGGTATGCCTGTAGCTGCTACTTACCTACCTAGATTGTTACTAAGTTATCTAAACATTAAAAAAATAATATGACATGAAAATCTTCAAATATTAATATTTACAACAGGGAAATCAAAGAATGTAGTTGCTTTTTACAAAAAAAAATAACCGACTTCAACATCGACTAAGTAGAGATAACTCATAAAGTACTCGCCAGATGGCGCTAAATTCTAGGTGTTCATTTCTCGTCACTACAAATTAATCAAGTCCAAACACAAGGTGATTGCTGTAAATCGATGACAAGTTCCCTCGACTATCTTTCGGCTTCATCAGATCAACTCCAAAGCTTTATTAAATTGTAGTGCTATAATTTAATTATTGAAAACATTAGCAAAAGCACTAGTAGCCCCTAAAATTTTTGAAAGTTCTCCTCGATTCCTCTGGGATGCCATCATCAGGCCCTTGTGTCCTTTTCATGGGACCACCCTTCAAATATTTACTTTCCAACAAAAAAGAATTATTAAAATCGGCTCATGAAGGACGAAAAATACAGTGAACACACTTAAAAAAACTTATTATATACGGTCGAATTGACAACCTCCTTCTTTTTGATGTCGGCAAATATGAAAAATTAATGTATTTTTTTATTTTTTTACACGCTTTGTCTAGTAGGTATTACCTACGCTTCACTGTTTTACCGCAATCTTACCTATTGTTCGCTTGATAACCCATGAATCCATGGCTGTTGTATTTAACACAGCCGAATAAAACAACTTCTGCTCGTGTTCTCGTCTTAAATACATCGACGAAGAAAATTTATTCCAGTCCTTTACGGTACGCAGAGCAAGATTTTATGACGAAGCAAAGCGTGTCTTCAGTACTGAATGGACGTTTACGACGAAAAGATTCATACGGTTCTTCGAGATATTCGATGGTGGAAAGTGAATGGGATAATTATACCTAATTCTTGCGCATAGTCTGTAAAATGAAGGTTACCTACATATAAAATACCGAAATAGTAGTCTCCTGCGCTTATGCAGTTATGCTCGAGCTTTGCGAAATCGGTCTCGATCTCAACCTCAACCAACTGAGAATCACAACTCTCTTGTGAATGCAATGTTGTAGGTATCAGTCCAAACTGTGAACGTGCAACTTGGAGAACAGAACAGAACCCGTGGTTTTCTACATTATACTTAAACTTTTGAAGTTGTTGCACATGCAACTACTGCTGTTTGCTATGCTTAGGTACCTTACCGCCGTTTGTTGTACTCTGTCTACCTCCTCCTCTACCCTAATAGGTATCAATTTTCCTAGTAGGTAGCTGCTTTAGGCTTGAATGAACTGCTCAAAGCTAAAATTCGATGATTTGTCAGCCTCCAATAAAATCGAGTCGCTCGAAGTAAGTATTCCTAGAAAACATTCAATAGAAAACGAGCCAATATGAACAGGCTTCTTTTGAAGTAACGCTTGGTTCTACGAATCGCCTATTAAATAGCCCCTCTGCTGGTCCTGAAGCTCAAAGGCGAAAAGGAGATGAAAGATTTAATTAGAGGGGAAGAGACAAAAAAGGAAATGAAAGCAAATCCGCTTATTTATACTTCAAATAATAATAAAACTGATCAATAAAGGTTTAAAAGGGAGGTCGGTCTAATTTAAGTAAATAAATACTGTAGGTACATATTTATTCACGCCGAACCCTTTGTCAACGATGGTTTTAACTGGTTTTAACCCTCTTGTTTGCTGATGCGCATCGAAATCTGAGTGAGTGCGGATCCATCATTAATATTGATTGTGACTTTAATTTGTTGTAACTTTGTACCTAACCCTTCAAAGTATCTAGAATGCGAGTCTTGTTATGGTTTAAATTTACAACGGCGCAATGGCTAGCACGCCCGATCGCTGTCTCAACGGGTGCTACGTTCGATTCCCAGCGAGGCGGAAGATTGAATGATGAGTTTAAATTTCTGCTCTCATCTGGGTGTTTGTCTATATAGTGAAGACTTAACGTAAGTTGTACGTACCTACCTACATTCTTATTATATCGTTATTTAATTTTTTAAATCGATGCGCAGTGTTAATTTTTACTCAGGCCGCAGCATATTGGTAGACTGATCAAAACAAATGAACTGAAGCAACTCGGTTTTTATAACCTGGAACCTTACCACAGATTAGGTACACTCCAGTAAGGATGACGTGGGAACCGGATCTAGGGGCCGTGTAATCGTTTCAATGTTACGCACGGACACAAATCCGAACGAGTTGGTCGACGGGTTCCTGTACTTTCTCTAATTAGCCTGGCTGCTCGCGTACGGACGCACGTACAGGATATCTATGTACGTGGTAACCGAGGATGAAAATGCACATATTTTTATACCAATTCCATTATAGCAACAGTTTCTTAACGCGACTTACGGTAAAAATCCGCTGATATCCGCTTTGAACCCGGTTATACTTTTTAGAGGTGACCATCGGAGTCCTAACGGGTAGACACATCTCATATTAACTGGACTACCTTCCTATTAACAACGACAAAAAGGACTAGGTGATTATTACAGTGACTTGCTTGCTAAGTTGCTAACTTGTCTTTGTCCTCATACGTTTATACCTACTTACAAACTGACCAACTAGTCCTTATTAACAACCTGTGCTAACTGAACTTGCTTTACTATTCAGACGAGCCGTGTGGCGCCGTGGTTAACCAGTCGGATCGCTGTTCTTGCTTAGGCGCCAACCAAGGCACAGAGACAGAGAATTCTAGAGAAGGGCTTGCTTACTATTTTCATATAATACATAATATACAGATTATGTAGGTAGATTAACGCCAATGTAAGGAGCGTCCAGAGATAGGTAAATTATTGATCTATTGTGTTAACAATACAAGACAATCTAATATAAACTGCTCCAGTGATCTAAGACAATACGTAGCGTAAAGGAACCTTAGTATATAGGTAATCCAATTAGATAGCTGGTGCACTAGAATGAGAGGTCAGTGTGGTACAGCTACAGAATACATAATCACTGCTTTATGAGGCATTGTAGTTATATAATATAATAATAGAGCACAGACTTTTGCGGTAATGTGCATGCAAATGAGTATTCCATTTACGGGACTGTGAAATAAATTTATTAATGCCTCATTTCAAATTAAACCACAAGTATTGAAATATGATTGGATTGCACAAATAAAAGCTAAATAATGTAATATAATGTGTAATAGCATCGTAGCAAATGATGTGTAATATAATATGTACGTATAATAGAAAGCCATATTTTCTCAGTATGGGAGGATTTCAGAATAAAACCATCGCGCAAATCCAAAGCTTTTATTTTTATTTACAATATAATCATAATATGAAAGTAAACAAAGTGTAACGTACCAAAAAATTAGAATTAGAAATTCAATAAACGTAACATCGAACACCGTCCACGCCGCGTGCGTTCAGCGCGACGGACGACGTCGAAGTGACGTCAGGCCACGCGCACGAGCCGCGCCACGCCACCGCCACACTCGTGGCGTACACGTGTAACAATATTGCGCATCAACACGCTTATAAAAATTACCTTTAGGTACTTAAAGGCGTTCGGAATCTCAACTAGACGTATGGACGCGACCGATGTGCCCGTGACCTTTACAACATACGATGGCTCGAACGCCACTCACGAACAACATTTGCGAGTTACAAAAGCTAAAGTACACCTAAATTTACCATACGTTTGTGGAGTGATGCTCACTATAATCTAAGATCAATTGTGATATGGGCGGGAGCGTTCACAACGCGCCCGCCTGTCCTCGCGTTATCTACGGTGGCAGTACTGGAGCGGTCAAGCTACTATTGACTAAAACACAAAACAGTAGCACCATTTGTAAAAAAATATAATTTGTTCAAACACAACAGAACACCTCAGTGTGACGACACGTGTCTGAATGCGCCGCTGATGTCCGCTGCCGTGCGTGTGTCGCTCGCGACTGGCGCCCGCCTCGGGACCCGCGACACGACTCTTCGCCGCATCGTCGCCGTTTAATTTATATATTATATTACGTGACAACATTATTGTCGGCAACATAATATTTGTATAAGCTTGAAATACTTCTTCTATTGGCTTACTTCATCTGTTGCAAAATAAAACATTGCCAAGTGTCACGCTCCGTGCGACGCGGCGACGTGTCGTGTCGCGGTAGCCGCGGCGCCGTGCAGTCGACCGCTACCCACCACTTCGATCGTGCAACATCAATCCCCTACACGTTACATTAAACCTAACCATTAACATTATAAAACCACTATTTTATGCCATTACAGGAACATTATTTTTATGCAACATCTATTTAACTTGCAATGGGACTAGTATAGATATCATAGAACTCCGTTTTGTCATGTCGGTAGCGAGGAGTTCGGTACGTGTACGTCCGGCGGACGTACGTACTACATTAATTAAGGCCGCATTCACACTAGCTCTCGCCGCGAGAAACGACAAACGCTCGCCGCCGATGCGAATGAAGCCGAAAGCTCCTTTTAGAATATGCTTTCGAATTTACATATTTTCATTTTTGTAATCAGTTTTGTGACCTTTATAACGGCGCGGTAAATATTACTCGTATAATTTTGTGCTTAGATCGCTTCGTTATTGTGAAAAACAAATGGCGGACGGTCGGATGGCATATTATAAAAGGAGATTCTCTCACCGATCCACAACACACCGTCTCTGCCTACATCTAGTGCGCCAACTGAACACGAGTTACAACTAAGTGGAATAAAATTAAACGTATATGCTATAATATTAATAATATAATGTATATCTAGACTTGTTACATACTGCGAGGTGCTACTATCTGCGTACACTAGCTTACCTAACGTCGCTGGAGGCTGGAATTTATGCACTTCATCGATCGTTACATTCCTTTGCCATAATTACATACCTAGTGCGTGATGTCGTATAGAACCCTAAAGTAAACAGGTTGCGTACCTAAACAATTTCCTAAGTCCCCAACGAAATTCTCTAGCAAAGTTGACGTATTTATCTAAAAACTTCATCATTATAGATTTAATCATTCCTACATTAACTAATCTTTAAACATCGTCATCTGATGACTGAAAGCGGCCTACCCCCTAGTCCCCCTACTCCACTCGGCATTAACGCTCGCCAGGCGACCAACATTTAAACATTAAAACCTATCAATTGGAAAGTTTTACTTTTCATCGAGTTTGGCTAAATGGTAATCGAGCTATTAACGAACACACACTGACACTCAAAGCAGTAATAATGCATCGTATAGCTCTTCAACGGCAACCTATTTCTTATTTCCTATTTTTACTATCGTTTAAAGTTCCAGCCCGCAGCGACGAACTATACAAGTACCGAGGCAATCCGCCAAACCATCGCACGCTTAGTATTCGCATTGACGAGTAGCTATTGGCGAGTAGCTATTGACTAATATAATATTTAAATATTTCATTCGGCGGTAATGAATTTCCATAATAACTTAATCAGGTCGGAACTAAGCGTGCGATACACAAATATTCATGTAATTTACGAACGAAAAAAAAAACAATGGCTTTGCCAAATTGTACTACATTGAAATACCGTTACGAACATTCAGCGTCCACATTTCAGAACTATATAAACTCGAACCTATTGTAAAACCGTTTGGAACTCACATTCCCGATAGAGAATTCTGTACAAACACAATCTACGGCTGTTCGGTGTACGAAGGACTCCGCGCACACCGAGCGGCCGCAAATCCGCGCGTCCGTTACATTCCTTAAAGCTAACAAGTTACTTGTTACACTGCAATTAACACCGGGACGGGGCTCCACCCGCGAACGCCCTCAATAATTTATAGTTACATAAAACGGTGCAGCCCCCTCCCGTCCTGTGAACACTTACGCGGGAATTCGTAATAAATAACATTTTACTTTTTTATATAAAAAATTTGGTGTTAACTCAGTCAGGCATTAGTTATACAGGTCCCATTACTTCTCAAGACTATCGTTTCGAGCGCGGCGAAGCGTACGTCGTACCATCGATCTATTAAGCTATTATTAGGAAGTATTTGAACACACGAGACTAGTGAAATCGCTTCAAACGTCGGAATGTAACATCTGTTTATTCCTTAGCGTATGCGTCGCGCAATAATTACATTACAGTAACGTAACTATGTACATAATATTAAAACTGTTACAACGGGCGTGTATACCGTGTTAATTGCACTTATGTAAAACGAACGTAAAGGAAACTTTACCGGCGGGGTTTGCGCGGCGCGACGGGCCGTGCGCCATACCTTGGCGACTAGGCCCACCGCGCTCGCTGGAGGTACACTATGGAACTACGGGTAATTAATTTCACTGTTATATCCACTTAAACCTATATACGTCTGTGTGTCGCGCGACCCGCGACACGATCATATTACAGTCAATAAATAAGTGAACATCTAAACGTAGTCGGTAAACGAGGATCGGCGGACGACTCCACTAACCTACCTATAACATTATTGTTTTAATAAATTTTTCTAAGTCGCTTTAGATAACTTTCACTTACGGAATAGACTATTATTGCAAAACTCTTGAAACACGATACGAGCAAAAACGAACCCTATCTACATGTAAATACGTCTGGCGCGGTTATGTTACAGTAGAACGATCAAATAAAACTAATTATAATATCCACCTACGTGTTTAAAATCTCAACATTGTTGCAAAATATTTTATATATTCATTTATTTTCTTGTAAACAGTGGTAATATGAAATAAAACTTCTTAGTTTTGAACACATGAGTTACGTACATAGCGCGGTAGGGCGGGAATGGGGGAGTGCTTAAGCCTGAGCCTGAGCTTTATAACGAGGGACACGATGCAAGCAGAAGGTTTTTGTCTCGTCCAATCCAAATCACATTCACAATCGAACTCGAGCGGGCGCGGGTCTCACCCTGACCACCCAAAATATTCAGCAACACAAGAGCGCCACATATGAACGCCAATAAATTCATGGGCCATGAAGCCAAACGAACACGAGCTACATCTACTAAAGCAAACAAATACATCGACCATGACGGCGTACAAACATTTTGTACAAACTAAAATAACTACTTTAACTATCGCTTTTCAAAATTGTAAACTCGACAAATTAAAACATAAAAAAGGAATAATACATAATTAAAGTAATTCCAACAGGATGATTTCGTTTGACGAAAATATAACAATGAATATCGATACGTCCTAATAAACCGATTATAACGATTAAATAATGATTTAAAAATAAACTAAAGCAAGTAACTAAACGAATGAAAAGGAAAAAACTTAAACAATCGATTGACATAACACGTTCCTCCAGAAATTACATTTCTCTCGAGCGTCAAACGCACAAACTGTACATCGGTACCGCGTCAAACGCAAACCTATTGCTTTTAAAACCGTTCAAAAACCTTCCGCGGCGCCGAACTAAGTAAGCCTTTGTTAAAACGCAACAATTTTCCGTAAACGAAATAAGAACACTGGGTACAGTAACAAAAACTGGGCAAGCTCACACTGGGGAATCCACTTCTTAACATAAAGGGCAAGCTCAGGATGCATTTCGTCCCTGGATTCGACTGGTTCTTGTTCCGTTTTATAAATATAAAATATCTAAATTACAATATTTAATAAAAATATTACCGGTCACCAGAATGGTGCCCTGATGCACTCCTACATTTTATAAAGATAGTCGCGCAAAAAAGAAAGCAATTTGGCACACAAAATTTGCAGCGGACGGCAAAAATCCTCATCTCCATGCCAAATACCCACATAAAGAGTATGTAGCGGCGCGCATACCTACAGTAATATTAGCGCGCGCCTCACATGAAATGCTGACCAATCATATCTCCACATGCGCCGAGTAGGTATATTTAACAATAGTATTGGAATAATTAGCATTAGCAATAATAATTAATTGCTAAAGGTCCATTAGCAATCATTAAATTAATTGTAGTTGCTAAAATAAATTATTGCTAATTATAGCATCGATCATAGCAATCGTCTGCATTCGCGTCCTGGTGCTATCATGCGAAAAACACACGACCGCGCTAATTCGCACCGCGGCGCTAACTGTCGTGTTCGACTGCTGCGTGCTATTAGCACGGGGCTACTGCTATCTGCTAATGCTAATGTCATTCGCATTCGCATCGAATTAATTTGAGTCAGCGCGACCCGACAGTTCACGAATGAATAGGAGTGAGTGAAAAAATAAAACGCATTCGCGCCAATGCAATTTCTCTTTTTAGTTTTTACTGTAACTGGTTTACTTAATAAAAAAGTGTAAATATAGTGTAATTTGTAGTCAATTAATATAAGATTTGATTTTAACGTGTAAATAAATATATTCCAAATTATCCAAAACGGCTTATAGAGTAGGTATCCACTTTGATAACGGAAAGCTACTTAAATTATATAAAAAAAATATATCATATGTTGTCCTAGTAATGAAAAAACATTAGCATTTCACAAATCACAGCTATTCATAATCAAATTAAAAATGATTTTAGCAAATAGCATAGCAATAGCACGTAGCATGCTAAGACATGAAAATTAGCATGCTAATGAAATGAATGAAAAATAGCATTAATTGCCATTACTATTTAACAATACACTCCGTCACACGTGTCATGCTGAAACTGGCCAATCAGAAGATGCATCGTCAATCGCGCTATTGAAGTTTCCAGAAAAACTAACAATAAATATATAGAAATGGTCCGAAGTAAACATTCGGACCGCGGTCCCCAGGCAGTGACATCGCCTGGCGGGAGATCTCCCCTTTTCCTCCACATTAGTGACGTGATAAAATCGATCCGACGTGATTAGATCAACCGACGTGAACAAGATACAACAATATTTTAAGTGTACTCAAAGTAAAACTTACTTTTAGTTTTCTTCTCGAATGTTGTTGTATTGCCCAAATTATTCACAACTAGGGCGTGGTACCATTTCATGTATCTCTTAATCATTTTGTCATACCACTATCACGAATGATTGTGATGGAAAGGAGCTGAATATTACATCCATATCTTTATTGGATACTGCTCCATGTCCTGACTGTAAAACCGAGAGTGTTCAAGAAAGCATGAAAATTCAAGTTTTGCAGGAACGTGAAGTAGATTATCTAAAAATCTTCAAATACTTAATCGAAATCGACTATCATGTGACATATTGTGGTATGCATTCTCATTCCTCAGACGTTCAAAATGGATGGGGAGTACTCATCGTGGATATTTGTACTTCTGAATGTAAGAATATTCACGAATATCACGGAACAACAGTATATAGGGACGTGTCATTGAGGATCTTAACAGAAATTCGGCCCTTAAAACTACAATAACTCTGGCAGGATTTGCTCCATGGGCAGGATCATGGAGCAAATATAGAGAGGAGACGTTGTATGTATATTTTTCTATAAAAGATCGCGTGACGATTTGCGGGGCGAGGGGGATAAAGAAATGGGCGGGATAATCGACTTTACTACGTAGTTCAACTATCTCACACTAGATGGATTCTAAATACGGCCGTGTCTTTGTTGTTGTAAGTAGTTGTCGATAGATGGCGCTGTTTACAAAATGATTATAAAAATAGAAAAATAATATTTTGGTGGTAAAAATTCTTTAGGAATTAATGTAGGACGAATTTCAGTACGTATGATTATCAAGATAATATATAATAATTGTTAGCTCTACGCACCTATGCATTTTTATTTCTCCTGATACAAAGTGTCGCCATCTAACGTCAAGTAGAAATTTATTTGGAGAGCGCCGTCAGTAGACTGACTTAAGGCCACGCCCACTGTGATGACGTCAGGACCTAGTTGAGTTACAGTGCACAGTTGCTTAGGGCGTCTCCTCTCTATATTTGCTCCATGGGCAGGATAGACTTCTGAAGATGCCAAATGCAAAGGAGAAGAACTGAATCTTTTTCCATATCAGTAGTGTGATGTTGTCGGTGTAACCAAAGTTACTATTAAGCTGATTGACTTTTTAGGTGTTTACAGAGTAGCTGATGGTACAATAGTTACCAAGACAGGTGTATCCTGCAAATATATACTTAAGAAGGTCTTGTTACATAGAATCTGCTAACAGAAGATCAATGTTCTATGAAATCTTATATTGTACTCTATAAGGAAATGCAGCCAAAATCACAGTAAATCTACGAATAATGCAAAAGACGAATATGATATGTATTCAATAAAAGATGGAAAATTCCTAGCTACCTTACTCGACAGAAGATCAAAAGTAATTTGTAGAATAACTGTAACAGTAACTGATCATCCTTAAATACTTATACAAGAAGTAAAGAATGGACTCTATTATTTCAACCAAGGATCCATTGGAGCCGGAAACGTGGATATATTTTTATATGTAAACGCAAAATTTACTCATATTGAAAACCATATGAAAAGGGAAATGAGTAATATGTACGGAACAATCATCAAGGAAATTAATGTACACATCAGAGAGGAAAGCTATAACACAAACAGTATCTGCATTCATCAATCAAGACTCGTACATATCTAATCACGTCGGGGTCACCAATATGGAAAAAAGGGGAAAGCTCCCCTTTTGATTCACAACTGTTTCGATTCAAAACTACAAAAAATTTCTTTTATGTAACGGAGTGGGAGTATCTGACATGCAAATATCCCAATAACAACAACCAGTCAATCGCAGGCCAACAACAACGATAACAGTGTAGACATAACTTAATCATTATCATTATTTAATAAACGCGCGGTAAAAATTGCACAGTAGTCGAACATAGCACATAGTAACCTACGAACACAATAGGCAGTATTACCGGTAGGGAGCGTAAAATCAACTGTCTGAACTACATTAGGCCTCTCTCACAACCGTTGCATTTAACCTTGAACATGTATTTTATTATTATTATATATGTATATATTTTTAATTTATTACTTACATTAAACTATTTTCTTCGTTACCTGTGGTAAGCGCACATTCCGTTGCCACATAATTTATCTATTCCGGGATCCATTTTTGTACAATTCCAGAGTTTCTACCGAAAGTTGGTAAGTATCGAATCTAACTACTCGTCTAGTCGATTAGCGTCGAACTATATTGGCTGGTTCGCTACAAGACATCGACAACGAATGAGGGTCGCCGTTTTTGTGCTCACCAGTTGACGCCACCGGCGAGGTGAGGTCTTGCTGTCAAAGCCCGCCCATACATAAACAGTGACAAAGGACATTCAGACAAGCGAAAAGTGACAGACAGACCTCACTTTTCACTAGCGCCTCTAGCGGAAAATTCACACGCGGTTACCCTCATTGCATGTCCACAGGGTCCATATTCAGACGGCCAGTTTGAACAGACCATCGAACCACAGAGCCAATATAATTTGAGCGTATTAATGGTTAAGTATCAAATAGAGTCCAGCAAATATCATTAGATATGGTAAGAGTCAGACCGTGAAAGAGTGAGATGAAGCAAGGATACCGACTGACACCTGTAGCCGTTAGATACAACAAGAATTTTAGATTAACGATATACAAGTTTGAATTGACGTTAGAATAATGAAAGGCGAAACCTATATTATGTTTAATTTCCTTATCAAACTTGCATAACACTTTTTTTGGGGTAGCAATTTAGGTAGACATGTAGTAAACGCGCTATAATAATTCTGAAAGAAAGCTGGAAGTCTCTACACTAAAGTCACTTTTGATTCGTCAATTATATTAACAATCTTTTTTCGCCGAAAGTTCCAGATATATATCTTCTTGTACAATATCATTAAATGTAGACATCAGGTCAAGGGGCACAAAATATATATTATATCAATTTCGGTGATATCGATTCATCACAGCCATTGGTCGCACACGAAAGATGTTAAAGCAGCAAGACATGCGTAAGCCAGTGCTGTGAAACACGAGCGGAGTCGTTACGTACGCAATTTTTAGCACGGGGCCGTATTCTCAAATTATTCGCGATTGGGACCTTAAGTTTAAAAGTATTAGGAGCCAGAATGGCTTCGTTTGGGTAAGAATAATTATTGTAATAACCGGGATGTTTAACCACATTTTTATTGTCTTTCTGACTCTGACTGAACGATTGTAAAAGTGCAAGGTAAGAAGGGTCACATCGTCTTTATAATTATATTATTATTTCAGCGCAATAAATTTTTTGGAAACCGATATATTTTGTATCAAGCAAAATAAGTATCCTTGAATATGAAAAGAGTGATTTTCACTTTATAGATTGATGAGAGCAAGAATTATAATGGTGTAATTATGGTGAGAAATTGCATTATATCGCTCCGTAGCTGTATGGCGATGCATTTAATAAAGAGGTATTACATACCCGAGTGGCTTCATAAAAACGCATTGTAGGTATAATGAAGCTAACTGCTACATTTTAAGAAGAGTCGTTAAAGTAATGTTATTTTATAAGTGTAAGGTAACAATACTTGGTAAAGACTCCTTGCATATAATATTCCATGCTTTCTAATGACGATGTAAAGAGGCCACTACCATCAGAATTGGAAAGATTATGGTAAGACCACGCATGTAGCAAATACACAGGCGACAGGCTCTTAAAATATATTTACATATAAAAGTAACCCAACCGAAGCATCAAGAAAGCCAGCTCACATCACACCTCGACGGCAGCAAAGAACATAAAGACATCTGCAATTTTGCCAAAATCGTTTTTTTTGCATAATTCAACTCAGAATTCTTTGTTCTATCTTGTGATATTTTTTTTTCTCGAAAAATGTTGTTTTTTACACCAATTTTTCAACGTACAAAAAGACATCTGCACTACTTATTTAAAATTCGACAAAGTACAAACGGACATATACCATTTGTCCTTGTGTACGTCGCGCAATGCGGCGGGCCAGCTGTCCTTACGAGAATAACCTGCGAAGTCTCGAGGCTCTTCAGCAAGAAAAAATGTCTGATGATGACTGCTTGCAATTGGAATAATAAAATAATTGAAAATTGAATCCGGAAATGACATTCAACCAAGCCACAAATGTAAAAAATATTTATACCTTTTTTTTCTATCTTTGTTGGTGTGTTTGTTACCCCATAACTTCGTGTTGGGTAAACCGATTTTGATGATTCTTTATTTCCTTGAACGCTGGTGCTTTTGTTGAGGTCCAATATAAATTTGAGCGACATCTGATGAGTAATTTTGAATTTACTTGAATAATGAATAAGTATCTTTAAAAGTGTGTATTTATGGTTTTTTCCTAATAACTTTTTATTGAGTGTTCAGATTTTTATGATTCTCTTTTTATTTGAAAGCTAGTATTTGCATTGTGGTCTCATATAAGTTTAAGCGGCATCTGACCAATGGTTTTTGAATTATCCTTAATAATTTTTATGTATGTATGTTACCTCATATCTTACTACTTAGAGTTCCGATTTTAATCATTCTTCTTTTAGTCGAAAGTTGGAGCTTTAGGTTAAGTCCCGTAACAATTTGAGTTTCGTCAAACGAATAGTTATTGAGTTACTTATGACACTGATACAAAGATGATGATTATGATATAAAGTACTGTTAAAATATTATTATTATTAGTAGTCATTTCTTTGAAACTATACTTTTTAGTTACTTTATATTACAAATTACAATTATTAACAAGAATCACAAAACTTTTTTTTTATAAGACACCCTAAAACTCAAAATAGTTTAGGTATATCTGCAATTATCCAATAGCTTCAACGTAAGAATGCCGAAGTAATGTGAGACAACTACATTATTTTAGTGACAATAATAATTATATTTGTTGTTTTGATGAAATTGGTTTTATATGATCAATAAAAATAAAAATCAATCATTAAATTAATAAAATAGTTAAAGAATAAATAATTATCAGGTCCCAAGTAGGAACGAATATATGGCAGTTGACTCAATTTGCTTGTTTTCTTGATCGAAGTAGAAAAAGATATCTGCCGTATTTTTAAAAATTAAAGAATTATTAATAATTTACCTATACCAAATAATAGTTAATATTGTAATAATTTACTATTCCAAAATCGACGAAGATGTCTTTGTAATTGTAGAAGTTATACCATTTTTGCACTAAAAACGCTCTCCTGAAAACTAACGTTTTTGTAGATGACCGTTTGTTCTTTGCGGCCGTCGACCTTGACTTCACATTTCAATTATTCATATTTTTTATATTCACTCAAATCATTTCATATTCAATTTCCCGTATTTAAAATTTAAGCAAACATCGCCCCTAATACTACGTACAATAAAGTCGCGCAAACCTCTCCCTTTAAACCTTAAATTGTAAGAAACTTCCGTTGTATCCGTCCAAGTCCCCTTCAACGTCCCTCCTTGTCGTATATCTACCAGACGCGCGTAGATCCTATATTTAATGTATAAAATGTTGATATCAACGAGGACATAGTATAATAAGGGCACAACATTTTAATTGTTTGTTAACTACCCTACAATAACAACTGTATATATTTTTCCTTAGCTGTCTCAAAATACAATAAAAATGTTACTTCTAATCATTTCGTATGTAAATATAATTTATATAATTGTATGAAAGAAATGCCGTTTCATATATATCTGTTAGTTTCACTTATACAACAAAATTGTTACACAAATATATACAATTTTAAGACAACTAAGAACATTTTTGAAATCAGTAATGATCCTACCCTATAGCAGGCGGCAGTTATAAGGACCCGTATGTAAGCCCCGACCTCCGAAATCGTTCGGTATATGTATAATTGCACGCGTCTTTTTAGTTTTCTTTTAATAGGAGAGGAGTTGAAATATATTTAACGTCACATCACGTCCGATCCGATTTGTCTACCGTCACATTACGTAAGAAATCGCTAGCAGTCTGCTCAATCCTGACTGCTGAAAACGAAGAAATTATGTCACACGATACAGATGTAAGAGGGGATTCAGCAAAATGTTATTTGATAATAAATCTACTTTATCGAAGAGCAATACGATAATCATAAAGATTACAAAAGGGTATACGATGTATGTATATTACGTATAATAAGTAATTTCAGAAACACTTTTTAATCATTGTGAACATTGTGATGAGAGATGTGAATGATATTACACGATGTATCGATCCCTGGCTCTACACCGTAATGATCGTGTGACACAATTTATATGTGGCCTAAAGCCCTGCGCTACGGCCACACCCTCGCCAGTGTTGTTCAATCCGAGAATTCATTCATTCGTCTACTCCAATCCGTCCGCTTACTCCATAAATCTAAACGATGGTAACTCGTTTCTCATTTCATAACCATCATCACTATAACAGTCAGGCCGGTATAATGGAATAGGCTACGTAAACGGACATTTGGACACTGCCCGACAATTTCTTGGTACAAGGGTTATCGAAGAGAAAGAGAGACGCAAGAATCAGTGTAGAACCGCTCCTTGATAAGCGAACAAGAAACCTCCGCTGTCTAATTCAATTATATATTTCACGTTGGACTACCGAAATCCATGTTTGATTTAATTAGATACATTGATTACTTTAAAACTAAAGCAAGTTTAAATCACGATTTAAAACTTGTCTATGTTATTTATTTAAAAATACATGGCAATACTTTCCAAAATATTGCCGTTAAACAGTTGAATCCGACGTATGTACCATCTTATTTTCATGATTCCGTATTATGATTTCGTACGCACTTAATTATAACAAGGATATAACGTCGTTACCGTATTCGCTATGTGCAAAGCGAGTGGCAGGTGTACAAAAACGATCGCAGCGCACAACGTGACAAAAAATGGAAACTATTGCGGCTGTGTGTAATACTTTCGAACGCGGTTTTTATGATTATATCCATTGTACACATACACTATTCAATAAATTGCACTCAAATAAAGTCAACAAGTATCATTTACTGTTTATTTTGGTTTTTAATTGCAAAAATACTAACAATGTTTACTTGTCATATTTGACAGTAGCCGAAAAAGTTGCGCGTTGCCACCGTCGTGCACGTTCCCAATAACACAATTATTTATATTTACCTACAACGTATGGCTCACGTAATATAGAATTTTCCGTAGCGACCTAGTTCGGGATTAAAATCCTGTTTAATGTCTATCATAGATACGACGATAGGAAAGCAATACCGTGATTGAAGTTATACGTACACGGTGTATGAACGGCTGAAATATTGATAAATGAACGTTTTCGATAGTAACTTTGTATCGGTTTGTCCTACCGACTACGGCACGCGTTGTGTATATAAGCACAGGCTACATAATTGAACTGTACAACGTATTCAACTTTCATCAAGTCATCGCAATACCAAGAGCAATACAATCTGTATTAGACACAGTACATAGCGTCATTATCAAAAGACAAAAGAGGGCATAGCTTTTAATAGATGACGCCACAAGAGTTTGAGACAACTGCGGAATAACGTTCTGTATTGAAATCTTGAGTTTGTAATGTATGGGAACCCAGTTTTGTAAGCTTTTCACGATTTTTTTTTTTTTACGTTGGGATGAAAAGGTTCCTATGATTTTATATTAGTTAACACAATGCCCTACGACACGCTGTCACAATATCTAGTAGCGCCATGTAACAAACTTTATCCGCCGCCTACTCAACTCAAACTCTTGTTATATGACTAACCTTCACACTTACAATATTATTGACAGTACGTAATCTGACCATAGACAATAATTTTGACAATATGTAAATATTTGACAACAACATTGTATGTGGCTAGTCTTAGTCTCTGGCCGTGTGTGTTTGAGTGTCTGTGTATGTGTGATTTTTTTGTATGTGTAAGGGTGGTTGCATAGTCAAGCTTACCGCGGTAACGACGTAACGGCACAAGAGACTTGTAAGCTCGTGGCTCGCGCCCTGCTTAACCGCGTAAGTAAGCGTGACTGTGCAACCACCCTAGGTGTATGTGTTAGGGCGCTTTCAATTTAGTCGCTTCGTGTCGTACGGCTGCAGTGCGGAATCGGTGCGTTTGTCGTACGACACACGCGCGGTCGTTTGTTTTTATACATGCGGTCGTCGTATACGCAAACGTACCGATTCCGCCCTGCAGCCGTACGACCCGAAGCGACTAAATTGAAAGCGCCCTTACTGTGCCCGTATGTATCTGTCTGTGAGCGTGTCCGTGTCCGTGTTCGGACACGGCTACGTGGCGTCGGCCTGCATCTGCTCGCTGCGGCGGAAGTCGATCTGCGTGTAGAGCGCGACGGCGGGCGCGGCGGGCGGCCGGCGCGGCTCCAGGTCCAGCGCCGCGTAGTGCAGCGACCCGCCCCCCGCGCCCGCCGCGCCCGCGCACCCCGCCCCGCCCGCACCCCCCGCCAGGCCCGGGGAGCCTGCGATACACATAGACTAGAGGACACGGCTTTAAAGTCACTCCCAAAGCGGAATATCTTGGGAAAAAATTGGTAGCCCAGAAGCAATTGATAACCAAATAAAAAATTAAACAATTTTAGATCTAGTAGAATCACATAAAATATGTCATGTTATGTATTCAACTATAGTCGGCACAATCATAAGATTCCGATATGACGTCTGTCATGTATGAACACAAACTAACCTTGTATGGACGTCTTCAATTTACTTATTACGGAAATATTTTTTTTTAATTTGAACCGCTGGTAATGATACTATGAAGTGAAGATATTTCGTAGTGAATGATAGGTCACTTTGGTTAAATTATGCAATGCACTATTTACTGTGCATATACAGTACACAGTTTATATTTATTATCAATGCAGCTTTATAAGTAGGTACATAATGTACTTGTGAATCCACCTCCTCTTCGCTTTGGAAAATTGTTTTTATGTTTACAGATAATAAACACTTCTTCCCATTTTTGCAACATATTTTATTGGTACATCGCTTCTATTGCTCGTAGCATGATGTTATAAAATTGCCCACAGTTTGTTAAATATTTTAATTAGGCATTAGTCCATAATATTAAACGCAAGTAACTAGCGGGTTAAACGAATTGGAGTAATATTGTTTACTTACTACGAGTATTTAGTTAGGTACTTACTTCCTTATACGTACTTACATAGGTAAATACCAGAAATTCTGGCGAAATATGTAAACCATCCCTGCTTGTATTTTATTTGTGTTATTTATAAATTGTTTAAATAATTTTATTTTATTTTAATCAGTTTACTTCATAAATTGTGTAAAATTGAACAAATATTTAAGACGTCACTACAATGTTTTATAAGGAGGCTGGATTTATAGTTATGTGACCTCTTGAAACAATTTATGAATCGACCATAATCGATACATTACTATAATCGAAAGTATGTGCTACCATGTCATACTCAAAATACAAATCGTTATAGATTCCTTAATATGTCTAAAGCATTGCGATTTTTCGTAGCTATTATAAATTCCCGATACATACGTTTTTAAGCCTTTTCCACTCAAATCGGATAATTATTAACCGTTTAATAGTTTCTTCGTTTTCACTAGATTAATGAAATTTCCATTTTAATAACTAATATAATTTCCTCACCTTAACTTACTAGTCAAATTGTCTTATTATCCCTTTCGGTGTTAATCTCAACGCTACATCTGTTTTTACCTGATTTTAAAAAAACAATCAGAGGTCGGTTTATAAATTATCGTTCCGAACTTAATTAACGAAACGATTAGAAAGTCTTATTACTTATAATCGGTTAAATTTATAAATCGGTTTATTTAATGCATCGATTTTTGTTGTACTTCACTATTGTCACTGTGATGACAGCCTTCATATCGGAATCTTATGATTGTGCCGACTATAACTGTATTATTTCCTAAAAATAGTTTTAAGTAAATCTTTTTTTCTAAAACAAGTATTTTTTTTAATCACTCAGACTGGGGTCACCAATAAGTTGTTTGCTAAGCTAGGGCGCTCAACATCAACAACTCACTATTTCTGCCACTGTCATTCTGACACTTACTTATTGGTGGAATAACTGGAAATAGGACTTACTTAGGCCGTTCTCACACAACGCTATTTACAAGCGACTAGTATCTTGTCCATGTATGTAGACGACGCGTCTACAATGCATATCATGTCAGTGAGCAGTGTCAGTGTCGGCGAAATGTGGATTGCGTTGCAGTCGCGTAGCTAACAAATAGCGTAGAGTGAGAAGGGCCTTATTGTGCATGTTTGCTTTGTAAGTAATGTCGTTCTCACCTCTCGCATCGGCGAGCTCGGGCGGGCGGGACTTGCCCGCGGGCTCGCCGTCGTCGGGCGCGCGCACCAGCGTCACGTACTGCGGCGAGCACGACACCTCCCCGCGACACTCCGGGGTCACCACCTCCGGGGTTCGCTCGGGACTGCCGAATGTAGGTTTTGTGTACTTTACATTAATGAAATAATAAATGTTCATAGAATGGACATCACTTCTGTCAAACGGTATCGCTAGGCCACGGACAGACCGGTTCAGTAACAGAGGCACAAATAAGAAGAATGGCATTATGTTGCACACAAATATAGGCCACACGATGCACTTAGAGCTATTTGTAAGAGCCATAATAAATAGTTTTGGCAAAATTAAAAGCTTCGTTTGCAATGCGTATTGCAATGGTGAAACAATAAAAATACCTGCGTCTGAATACGTCCGGCGAGTGCTTGCCCTCGGGGCTGCGCTTGCCGTCCTCCGAGATCTCGCGCACGGTGGACAGCGCGTGGTGGGGGGGATCCTCCTCGAAGTCCGCGGCGTCGAGCTCGGGCGGCGAGGCCGGCGAGTCCAGGGAGATCGGGAAGATGGTCTGCGAGCCCAGCGGCGTGCGCGGCTGCCGGCGCCGGCGGTCGTCGGGGGAGGCGGCGGGCGCGGGCGGGGGCGCGCGCGGCGCCGCGATGTTGATGGGGCGGGTGGGCGCGCGCCCGTACGACATCTCCACGTAGCCGTCGGGCGTGGCGGGCGCGGCGGGCGCGGGCGCGGCGGCGGGCGCGGGGGGCGGATCGCCCGGCCGCATGTCCACGTAGCCGGCGGTGCGCGGCGACATGTCCACGTACTCGTCCACGTTGACGCGCCGCGGGTCGCCGAACCCGGCCGCGGGCGGCGTGCGCGCCACCGTCACCTGCCGACCACAGAAACACAGCTTTAGCAAAGAGACGGGTTAATCTGGGGCTAGGTAGTAGATCACGTTCTTGATTAACATGATTTAACAATACCTTTTGTAGGTAACATTGTACGGGCTACGCTTGCACAATATTGATATTGGCGCCTCATTAATTCCGCGGCTCATTGTCATTTAATCAGATACAATTATTTCAGTTCTTAGTTAGCAAGTATCGCGCATACTCGTATCATATCATTAGCATTTATATAATTTTATCAAGAAGTTTTAACAATATAGTTTTGGTCTTTTATCAAAGTTTTTAATGTTTCAACCATGAAGCAAATATAGAGAGGAGACGTTGTATGTATATTTTTCTATGAAAGATCGTGTGACGATTTGCGGGGCGAGGGGGTAAAGAAATGGGCGGGATCTTGCTACTCGCTTCGTTCTATATCGACTTTACTACGTAGTTCAACTATCTCCCACTAGATGGATTCTAAATACGGCCCTGTGTTTTTGTTGTTGTAAGTAGTTGTCGATAGATGGCGCTGTTTACAAAATGATTATAAAAACTAGAAAAATAATATTTTGGTGGTAAAAATTCTTTAGGAATTAATGTAGGACGAATTTCAGTACGTATGATTATCAAGATATAATAATTGTTAGCACTACGCACCTATGCATTTTTATTTCCCCTGATACAAAGTGTCGCCATCTAACGTCAAGTTGGAAATTTATTTGGTGAGCGCCGTCAGTAGACTGACTTAAGGCCACGCCCACTGTGATGACGTCAGGACCTAGTTGAGTTACAGTGCACAGTTGCTTAGGCCGTCTCCTCTCTATATTTGCTCCATGGTTTCAACCATTCAATTCACGGGATAACACCCCGTACAAAAATGATACTCTTGTCCCGTAATAATACGTGAATTAAACAAAACTGTGCTAAACACCCGAGGTCCCGTACCCACCTTCGGCGAGGGCGAGTTGGCGGAGAAGTCGAGCTCCATGTGGTCGGCGGCGTGCGCGTGCGCGTGCGCATGCGCGGGCGTGGAGGCGGGCGCGGGCGGGCGGCGCGCGCCGGCGCTGTACGCGCGCGTGCGGGCGATGGGCTCGGAGCGCGGGCCCGGCCGCGAGCCCACGCTGTACGCGCGCGCCGACCGCTCCTCCGCTATGTGCGAGATCGCCGGCTCCAGCTGGTACTCGCTGCAGGGGGATTATTATGTGAGATGTTCTCCCTTTTTATTGACGTTATGATAATCTTTAAACGATTAGTTATATAACGATTACTTTTTGTCCTCAGCGAGCGAACGAAGAGACATGTCACCGAAGGGTGAATCACTGGACGTTGGCAACTCGACATAAAGAGACAGAGCATTTTGGCCTAAACCTTTATAGAACACAACGAGCAGTTTGAGGCCTGTATCGAGCGATACAGGCTTAGCAAGCTAGACGGACCATATTTATAATATTATGTTCTTTTTCGCAACCCACGACCACAGCTAGGCTGCATTCGCTTCTGACAATATGAAAGGAATAAATCCTAATCCGCCATCGAAAATCAGAAATGCGGGCAGGATCCTGTACTCGAGAGTCCACATTAACTAAGCTACGACTCGACTCACCTAAAGCGGGGATCGGTGGAGGGCGTGCCGCTGTAGACGGAGCCGGAGGAGGAGACGAGCGCGAGCGGGTCGTGGCGCGGCGCCATGGGCACGTAGCCGCGCGGCTCGTCGTCGTCCGCGCCCAGCGACGACGTGCGCGAGTTGCCCGCCGACCCGCCGCGCGCCGCCGCCGCCGCCGCCGCCGCCGCAGCCGCGCTGCTCGACAACATACTACACACCTCACGCATCTCGACAAGTTTTCTCGTAGAGCGCTTATAAACCAACGACGCTCGCCCTTACTGCAACAATACAACTGGGCGACGCCGACGTCGTCCACGATCGTCCGCAAGGCGACTACGTCGCAGCGCTCGTCGCTGATCGAGCGTCGTTGGTCTGTAAGCGCCCGTACGCACATCTTATATTTTCTTGAAAATAATTTAAACATTGTATAAAAGTTTTAATTTAGGTTTGTCATCTTCGCATTCTTTTATTAATAAACACCCTGGATTGTCTTAACTTAACAATTATTAAAAATGGATTTTTTTTACAAAATGATGAATGTGCTAGAGAGTTTGCGAAATTCTTTGAATCGGTCTATAATAAGGAGCCACCCAAACTAAGCATTGATGAGGCGGTAGCAGCCAGTGGGGCAACATCCGACCGTGTTCAGTTGAAAAGCTTAAGCCGGAAGGATGTAAGGCAGGCCCTCATGCATCTGAAGCCAAAGCCTTCAACTGGCCCTGATGGTATACCAGCCTTTTTATTTAGGGATTGCAGTGGTGTACTGGAGCTGCCTCTTTGTCACATATTTAACGTCTGTTTGCAGTTGGCGGAATTCCCAGCTAGGTGGAAGATAACACGGGTTATACCTGTTCCAAAGTGTGGGGCTGGATCGGATATCAAAGGATACAGGCCGGTAGGTATTCTATCGACACCAGCAAAGGTATTTGAATCCGCTATACAGCGTTGTGTGTATGAGCAGGTTAGCACTCGCCTATCGGAAGCACAGCATGGATTCAGACCGGGCCGCAGTACGGCAACGAATCTACTAGATTTCATGACGCTAGTAGTCCCGGCAGTGGATGCGGGGGTACAGGTAGATGTGGCGTACTTCGACTTCAAGAAAGCCTTCGACTCAGTCGATAATGACATATTGCTAATGAAGCTCGCGAAAGTTGGTTGTACGCCACATCTCCTGCAGTTGTTTGCGAGCTACATGACGGATCGCAGACAATATGTAGACTACCGGGGCTGCGAATCTGAGCCGTACTACGCATGGTCTGGTGTGAGCCAGGGCAGCAATTTGGGTCCTCTCGAATTCATTTTAATGGTGAATGACCTTCCGGAAGTGGTCAGAAAGGGATCATGCCTATTATTTGCAGATGACCTGAAGTTGATGCTCGAGGTCAGGGATAAATGCGATTGTGAAGCATTTCAGGAGGACATAGACAGGATCGTAGAATGGAGTCACAATAATAAATTGCACTTCAATGTGACCAAGTGTGCCGTCATGACGTTCACTCGTGCTCGAACACCCATACTTCATCCATACACAATTGAAGCAGAGCCGATGCAACGAGTCACACAAATGCGTGATCTTGGAGCCTGTGTCACACCAGAACTGACGTTTCGTGATCACATAGTGAACACTTGTAAAAAAGCTTACCGGAACCTTGGGTTTGTTTTAAGGCAGTCGCAGGGCTTTTCTAACATCACCGCGGTTAAAGTATTGTACGATGCACTGGTGCGGAGTCATATGGAGTACTGCGCAGTCGTATGGTCTCCATATGAGTCGAAATACATAACCATGTTAGAAAGAGTCCAAAACAAATTTACAAGGCACTTGTACAGCAAACTTTATGGGGTGTATCCTTTCTACCCATTGATGTATCCGACATTATTCGTGCTGGGGATGGTCGGTTACAACGAATTAAAAGTGCGTAGGGAGTTTGCACTCGCTTCGTATCTAATTAAAATATTGCGTGGGATAGCGAGTAATTCCGAAGTATTACGCCAATTAAATTTTTATGTGCCTGACGGTTATGTGGGGAGGCGCAGGCAGCCGCAACTGCTGATGGTACCGGTGGCAAGAACTGTCCTGTTGGCAAAGGCGCCAATGTCTCGAGCCATAAAAATTGTAAATATATTGTTAATGATAAAATAGATTTGTTTAATGAGGAATGGAATAAAATTGCAATAGTAATACTTTATGTTATCTGTTATTGTTAGTTTATATTAGATTATTAAGATTAGATTGTTAAGTTTAATTAAGTATATTGTATTGGTCTAACGCATTGGGTGTGTAACCTGTAATGTTAGGCATTAAATAGAAAATAAATAAATAAAATAAAATAAAAAAAAAAATAAAAACTTATGTGCAATACAAAAACTCAAGTTACTTCATGAAGTCCTTGGAAATGATATCACAGCTGTCGGGCTCTTCCGGTATCCGCGGCGTGCCGTACCACTCCACCGAGTCGATGTCGTCCCGCGACGAGTCCAAACCTGACCACACACAATACATTAAGTTACACTAACTGCACACTACTATATTTCGAAATAATAATTCTAAGCCCAAAGGTACGTGGAATCACAAATCCTCTTGCCGCTTCTTCTTCTGAGACCACTCACCGTAGGGATTTGTTAAAATGATGGCTTAGTTTGACATTCGAAAAGTGGTTGCTAAAAACTTACTTCGAATAGACATTGCACTCATCAATTCATTTATTAAACATTCCATTCATTCATTCGACCATTAATTTATTAAACATTTGAAGCATTTAACATTTAATTCGTTCATTTTTTTATTTAACAAAATTCATTCACATTCGTTCATTAATTCATTAAACATTTCATTCGTCCATTCATTCATTCATTCATTTAACATTTCATTCATTCATTCGTTTATTAAACATTTCATTCATCCATTCCAAAACGATATCAAAGAGCGTTCGTAACGTAAGGTAAGGTAAGGTAAGGTAAGGTAAGGTAAGCAACCTCAACGTAAGTTGTTGTAACGTAAGTTGGTAAGTACCTGCGAGGCCGGCCAGGTCGCCGTGGCGCGGCGGCGCGCGCTCGCAGTCGTAGGAGGCGCGCGACGGCATGCTGTCGCAGCGGCTGCGCGGCTGGCCCGCGTCTGCCGACAAACACTACGTTGGTGCGCCGTCGCTGCGCGCGCGCAGCTCGCACCAAACCTTTACCGGCCGGTGTCCGGTGTTATGTTGTCGTAATATTGTCATGTGTAATGTTTTGTTACTTATCAATAATGACAATTAACGCAGATATACTTCCATAATGGTTTTATTGATACGGAATGAGAATGTTTTATGTTACTCCATAGTTGCCATGATAATTAAAAGATTCGTCTATTTTCAAAAAATAAAAAAATTATGTGGTAAAAGTAAAAAGTTACGATTCATAAAACCGGTATCGTAGTACAACACTACTATTAAAAAACTGGCATAATTATTTCGAAAATTGACATTTGCATGTGTCAATTTTGTCCGTAGCGAAAAAAAACAGACTGTACATTATTTTTTAATACAATTTCATCTGTATTACTATTATGCTAATTTAATTGCCAGTAACCTGCTCTCGCACAGGTTTTGTAATGCAAAATGTATTCGCGTGTTGTATTGTGTAATAAAAAAATATAACAATTTTTTTCCCTGCATCAATAGTTTTTTTAATACAACATCTCATGTAGTTAAAGACTTCTATATCTAAATATACTACTCAGATATATAATGTCAGTTAATAAAACACCTTGGCGCATAAATAGCACCTCCCCATATATGCACAGTCACGTAACAAAAGCATTTCCACACAAGATAGGTACACACCACAAAATCAATGCAATATACCACCGACATATCTAATATTTATTGTGTCTTTCGTTGGGCGGAGATGCAATACATGTCACAAGGTTATTATTAGTTTAACGGTTATTTATTAGAACGTTCCGGTCGGCAAAGGTTTGCGTGCAATATGAGCTTGAACATAGGGGCAATCCGTAACCATCGTATGTACTTTATATACCCCTGAAGCAACTAACAATCAATTTATATTTTTATCCCATGATCAGTCTCCGCAGATATACTATGTTGTTAGTAAAAATTGGAATTTGAATAATATTATTGTATCATAATAAATTATTAAACAAGTAAGACGGTTTAATAGATAATGAGAATAATATTTAAGAATTGAACTAAAATGCCCATGAACTATACATTTTTCTACATGAAATAAACATGAATATTATACTTAATAGATGATGAAATGATGAAATTATTGCATATTGAACGATGAGACGACAATTAATGTACTTAATAGACATATAGAGGTATATAAAAATATTATATTATTTACATTGCGTTATTTGATGTAGATTACATAAACAAGGACTATAGCATATTAATAGGGCAAGCTTCTAATATTCTGTTGCATAAACGTAGCTTATAGCATTGTATGACTCATGCACGTATACACATGGTATATTCACGCAACTTATGCCGTATCGATTTAGTTATTAAGGGTACAAAGTACACAATGCACTGTAGGAAACGTTATAATGACTTCGACGCTTCCACGACTAAATTGTACCGCAATATGTCGTTCAAGTAAAATAGCTTACACATGCTTAGGTATTTCGTACGCACTATTAGTATAATGGGTTATGATATGATAAAAATAAACAAAAAATATGCAAAAAATCCCTAAACGACAATCATGTACCACAATCTTTATGTTAAATTTTCCCTCTGTGTTTAGAGTATATTTAATACCTACATGTGTCAATAGATGGCAGTAATGATTTTCCCATGGTGGGCGGACTATTTAGTTTTATTATTATTTAATAGATGGCGATAATAAATAGATAGCTGAAACACGCCGTTCAGATTCCTTGGCGGATACATAAAGGTCTGATGAAATTGTAAGCAAACCCCCTCACTCTTACATACAAATGTACTCGCTTTAATTGTGTGTGTGAATAAAGTGGTTTTCCCTCAAACTGTGTTTGTTGTGAAGTTTTGGGACCCGTCTAAACATTGGTCCTTATCGAGCCGGATGCCGACTGCGACTTCAAGGCTGATATTTAGAGGGTCAATACTGTGTTGTCGACACAACGACAAGTCGTCGTTGATGGTGCTTGTGGACGCGCTTGAGAGCAGAGGAAAAGCAGCTCTCCGTGAAGCGCATAAGGGTGACATCGGCGTGGCCAGCGGTGCAGAGTAAAGCAGTGCGGACCACTCCAGAGCAGCAAGCGACCAAGGAGCAGAGGCGGCACAGTGGAGCAACCATAGAGTGCAGAGGCGGCGCATTTGCTGGCAATATTCAAGTGGCAAAGTGACAGTGAGTGAAGAAAAACTGTAAGTACTTTTGAAGTGTTGTGTCAAATCTGGACTTAGAAAATTTCAATAGTTAAATTAGGACTTAGAATAATTTCTCAAAAAGTGAACAGACGGGGAACCTATGTCCAAATTCATATAATTTATGTTTATTTCAAAGACTTAGAAAAATTTTGCTGATTTTTAACTTAGAATAATTTTGTGTATTTTTAACTTAGAATTTTTCTGTTCAAAAAAGACTTGTAATATTTTCTTGAAAAAAGATGGAGTCATTTATAAGATTTCAGGAAGATATTTACAATAAAATTCAAAGGTCGAAAGTTAATTATAAGAAAACACCTAAAGAACGGTTCTCTGAAAGTTATGTGGAATCACGTTTAGAAAATTTAGAAAGACTTTGGACAAAATGTAATGATTTAGATTCTGAATTATTATGTAAAGTAAAGCCAGAAGATATTGTCAAGTCTTCTTATAGTGATTTATATGAGCGCATTGAAGAGGTATACATTGACTACAAAAGTGAACTAAAGTCAAAGTTGTCACATTTGTTGAATACAGATAAAGACATACAGGAGTCTTCAAAGCAGCTTAACAATAATAACACTTTAAAATTACCTAAAATTTCTTTACCTACATTCAACGGTGATTATTCTACATGGGTAACGTTTCGTGATTTATTTTTATCATTAGTCCATAATAACAAAACTATAGATGATGTACAAAAGCTTCATTATTTAAAAACTCAATTAACAGGTGAAGCTGAGCAGCTTTTAAGACATATTCCGGTAACGTCAAACAACTACCATATTTGCTGGGCAAAGTTAGAAAACAGATATAACAATAAAAGATATCTTGCAAATTGTATCTTAAAGAAATTTGTATGCCAGAAAAATCTTATTGTTGAGTCAGCGGGTGGCATCAAAGATCTGCTTGATACTATGACCGAATGTATGACTGGCTTAGAGAATTTGGGAGTTAATGTTAGCACTTGGGACGTTATCGTAATTTATCTCATGAGTTTAAAATTAGATCCTGAGTCTAGGAAACTTTGGGAGGCCAAGATTAGTGAAATTTTTAATGAGTTGCCTACTTTAGTTAATTTTAAGGATTTTCTTCAAACTAGATTCAGATCATTGGAGTTTTTGGATAATAAAAGTACTAGGGCTATTGCACCTCGAAACGTTAAAGCACTTCATGTAACTGTTGCTGTATGTGCTCACTGTAACGAAGATCACAAAATTGCTAATTGTAAAAAGTTTGCCAAGTTGGATGTGAATGCGCGACGTGATTTTGTTCAAACTAAGGGCTTATGCTTTAATTGTCTCGGTAGTAAGCACTCTGCGTATGCTTGTCGTCAGCCTACTCGTTGTAAGATCTGCAAGAAAAGGCATCATTCTTTATTGCATCCCAAAAACTTATTGCAACAGAATGACACTGTCGGGACTAGGGAAGCCACGTTGAACGGGAATGTTGAACCAAAAGGCGAGTCCATTGTTAACTGCTTCTCGAAAATGCCCAGCCAAGTATTATTGGCCACAGCCTTGGTAAAGGTTGAGTCGAGAACAGGTGTGCTCATGACACTTAGGTCCTTATTGGATCAAGGGTCCCAGGCTTCCTTTATAACGGAAGCGGCCGTCCAATTACTCGGATTGAAGAAATTCTCGAGTAAGGGGGTGATAGCACGGTTAGGAAGTGATCAGTCTGGCTCATTAGAGTTTAAGTCTGTAGTATATTTTAAAATTCAATCACTTCGCGATCCCCAGGTAATAGTAGATGTTAAGGCTCATGTACTTAACAAGATCACTACCTTTCTGCCTGAAAGGAAGGTATTTGTTCAACCAATGTTAGGGTTGACAAGGGAGGACTTAGCAGATCCCACATTTGATATACCTAATAAAATTGACATTTTATTGGGAGCGGATGTATATTGTCGGATTTTAGAAGAAGGCATTATCAAAGGTTCACCTGGTTGTCCAATAGCGCAAAAAACCAAGCTAGGTTGGATCTTATCTGGACAAATACATACGAAATGTGAGGCAAGGGATCAGGCTAAAGTCATTAGCATGCACGCACATTACGATGTGAATGAGTTGCTGCGTAGGTTTTGGGAATTGGAGTCAGAGAGCTCTAAAAAGCATCTCACACCTGAAGAGTCTCGATGCGAGGAGATATTTTCCCGCACGACCAAGAGAAATGCTTCAGGCAGGTATATAGTAAAGTTACCTTTTCGTGACGACGATCCCACCTGCAAATACGGCAACTCAAGGGATATTGCTGTGAAACGGTTTTACTCATTAGAGAGTAAATTACTAAAAAATCTTAAACTTAAGTTAGAATATACCAAGGTGATTCGAGAATATTTAGATCTCGGTCATATGGAGGTAGTTCCAGAAATGGAACGTACTAAACCAGATGCAGTGTACTTGCCACATCATGCCGTTGTCAGAGAAGACAGAGCAACGACCAAGGTGAGAGTCGTTTTTGACGCTTCATGTCAAGGTACTAACGGAGTATCTCTGAACAATGACTTGATGGTGGGGCCGACACTCCAGTCGGATTTGAGAACCATCATAATGAGATGGCGTCTGCATCCCTATGTCTTATTTCGGACATCGTTAAGATGTACCGACAAGTATTAGTATATAAAACGGATTCTGACTTTCAGCGTATTGTTTGGCGTAATCCTGATGAACCAAATTGTGAGCTGCAGGATTATCGGTTGTTGACGGTCACTTTTGGCACTTCATCCGCTCCTTACCTCGCTGTCCGTACCCTGCAACAAGTCGCATATGATGATGGTAAAAATTATCCGTTAGCATATGACAGAGTATTAAATGACTTTTATATGGATGATCTGATGACAGGGTGCAATAGTATAGAAGAAGGTAAAGCTATATTTAAGGAAATGAATGAATTATTGAAAGGAGGTGGATTTCAGTTACAAAAATGGAGTAGCAACAGTGAGGAACTAATAAGGGAAATTAAGGTAGAAAAGGAAGAACAAGAAAAGAAAGGAAAGGATGAAGGAACAAGAGACCTGAAAATAAAAATAGACACAATTATAAAGATCTTAGGACTTACCTGGAATCGTCGCGCCGACGCCTTTGAATACTCCGTTAACTTACCGCCGCTCAGTTATCCTGTGACTAAGAGAAAGGTTATATCGGACATAGCAAAATTGTTCGATCCTCTAGGCTGGATCGCTCCGACGATTATTATAGCAAAAATATTCATCCAGAAATTGTGGTTATCAGGAATTGATTGGGATGAGGAGCTTCCGCCACAATTGATGGATGAATGGATAGCATATCGGGCTGATTTGGTTTTACTTACTGGATTCCAAATACCTAGATGGGTTGGTACAAACAAGGATGTCAGGCTCGTTGAGTTACACGGGTTTTGCGACGCATCCAATGATGCGTACGCCGCTGCGGTGTATATGAGGGTGATAGATAGCACAGGACAAGTTAACGTCAGTCTTATTACATCCAAGACAAAGGTGTCGCCGATTAAGCAGATATCGATTCCACGTCTCGAACTTTCTGGAGCTGTCTTGCTTTCCAACATTTTACAGGAAGTTTCACTTACCTTGAATGTTCCTAAGAGATGTCTCCATGCTTGGACAGATTCAACTGTCGTGCTTGCGTGGCTTAGCAGTCATCCAAGCCGATGGAAGACGTTTGTCGCGAATCGGGTATCAGATATTTTGAACGTGCTGGACAGCGATCAATGGCATCATGTCCAATCAAAGGACAACCCTGCAGATTGCGCGTCAAGAGGAGCAAGGCCGTTGCAATACCCGAGTGACGAATTATGGCTAAAGGGTCCATGCTGGTTGAGGAACGAGGAAATAAACTATAGCAATAAGGGTAGGTTAATAGATATAAACTTAGAAGAGAAAGCAAAGAAAGTATGTTGTCTGTCAGTTAATAAGGATTTTGATTTATGGGATAGATATTCATCATTACTTAAGTTAATTAGAATAGTTGCGTTATGTAGAAGATTTTTGTATATAAGAAATTCTTATAAGGTTAAGTTTACGAAATGGATTTCCTCAAAAGAAATGAAAGAAGCATTGGAAGTTTCTATTAAGCAATGTCAAGCACAGAATTTTAGAGAAGAGTTAGATGATATAGCCAAGACAGGAAGAGTTCATAAAAAGAGCAAACTCACCTCGTTGAATCCATTTATTGATGGTGCAGGAATCATGCGTGTAGGTGGTCGTCTACAGCTATCACAAGGTAGTGAAGACATGAAACATCCTATTTTGTTACCTCATAAGTCTTCACTAACTCAGCTCTTGATAAAAGATGCTCATGAGAAAACTATGCACGGAGGACCACAACTGATGGTAAATTATTTGCGTACCAAATACTGGATTATTGATGTTAAATCCCTTGCAAAATTACATGTACGCAAATGTGTTATTTGCATTCGTCATGCTTCCCGTACTACCCAACAACTGATGGGTCAACTCCCAGCAGCAAGAGTCAATGCTTGCCGACCTTTCTTGCGAACCGGAGTAGACTACGCCGCGCCGGTCCAATTAGTATCCGAACGTCGAAGGGAAGAGGTCATCGCTCTCACAAAGGCTACATATGTCTCTTCGTCTGTATGGCTACTCGAGCTGTTCATTTGGAGGCGGTGTCAGATTTGACAGCTCAAGGTTTCCTTGCCGCTTTTAAGCGCTTTGTAGCCAGACGAGGACATTGTACCGAGCTGTGGAGTGACAACGGTACTAATTTTGTAGGTGCCGCAAAAGAGCTCAAGTCTTTGTTCAATGCAGAAAGGTCGAGCATAGTACCAGAGATTGCTGAAGCGCTTGCTATTTGTGGGACCGAGTGGAACTTTATTCCGCCGCGTGCTCCAAATTTTGGAGGATTGTGGGAGGCTGGAATAAAGTCTACCAAACATCACCTCAGAAGGGTGGTTGGTGATACAACATTGACCTTTGAAGAAATCACCACGGTCTTAACACAAATCGAGGCTTGCCTGAATTCAAGGCCTATTTCACAAATCTCTGATAACCCCGAGGATCCGTCACCCTTGACTCCAGGACATTTTTTGGTCGGAGAGCCACTTGTTCTCGTTCCAGATGCGAACTATGAGGATTCGAACATCAGTAGTCTGCGTCGATGGCAATTGACTCAAAAAATGGTTCAACATTTTTGGCGACGATGGTCTGCAGAATATTTGACACATTTTCTGCAAAGGTATAAGTGGGCACATATTCAACCTGAGCCAAAAATAGGTGACGTGGTATTAGTCAAAGAAGATGATTTGCCTCCAGCCAGGTGGTTATTTGGTGTCATAGTCGATAAGCACCCAGGTGTGGACAACATCACGCGCGTAGTTAGTCTACGTTGTAAAGGTAATGTTATAAAGCGACCCACATCTAAATTATGTATCCTGCCTGTTGTAGAGTAAATAAGATTTTAGTTTAAGTAGGTATTCTGTTGTGTTGTCAATATTAATTTAGTTTGATATTAATTTGTGTGTTAAACGATTATGGACATTCTGTCCATGGTGGGCGGAATGTTTAGAGTATATTTAATACCTACATGTGTCAATAGATGGCAGTAATGATTTTCCCATGGTGGGCGGACTATTTAGTTTTATTATTATTTAATAGATGGCGATAATAAATAGATAGCTGAAACACGCCGTTCAGATTCCTTGGCGGATACATAAAGGTCTGATGAAATTGTAAGCAAACCCCCTCACTCTTACATACAAATGTACTCGCTTTAATTGTGTGTGTGAATAAAGTGGTTTTCCCTCAAACTGTGTTTGTTGTGAAGTTTTGGGACCCGTCTAAACACTCTGTACAAAAACACATTAGTTATCGTATAAAATATTATTTTAAATCATTAAAGTAACAAATGGTCGGACGCAAACTTGCTCGTCCGATTTCTCCTAACACTATAACGAGTTACATTAAAACATAAGTAACATAGAAAAGGGCGTAAGCTTGAACGTACCAAGCGGCACTTAATATAAAATAACATGCCCCGTTAATCTTTCGTTAAGCTATTAGTAAGCAACCAACTATGCAGTCGCCAGCGTTTATTCGGGTTAAATTATTATTTTATTACAATTAATATTACAGGATAAAACATTATTAACATAATTATATTTCTCTTTAGCCTATGTTTCAGGTACTCGGCGGGCCCGCGTTGGGCGGCAATTTCGTCCGTCAACAAAACATACCTACCGTCGGCATTTCGTGAGATATCTGTAAACAAACAACCCACACCCGACAAGACCAAACAAAACAAAACAAACAAAATTAGTATGACGTGCGATGGCGATGGCGATGGCGATGGCAATGGCGATGTTAGAGAAGCGGCGATAGGTACATACTCTTGGTATGCGCCGGCGACAGCTTGGAGAGGCGCGCGCCGGTGCTGGCGCGGCGGCCGGCCCACTTGCCCTGCGCCTGCGCCGCCTTATCTACTACGGCCCTATCCACCTCGTCGCCCGTGAGCGGCGCGGAGAAGGTGCGCATGTGCACGGCGCGCGGCTCGCACGGCGCGCACGGCACGCCGGCCGGCAGCGACTCGGTGCGGTGGTGGCGGAACACGCGCCCCGCGATATCGCCCTTCTCTGACGTTAGTGGGTTATTCGCCGCGTGGCCCTCGGCTGCGGAAACAATGACGGGCGACACGTGAACGTACGGCACCAAGCGACACCCGGTGCGAATGGTTGGTTAAGTGAGCGGTGGACGATGGTACCGATGGCTCAAATTCGATACGTGTACGATATGTTCGTATTAATTTTCCTTTTTATAATATTGTAATATCAAAAATGTCTAAGTATTTTTAAGTAATATTCAAGTATCACTGACCATATTAAATTTGTTAGTCATCTTTATATTCACAAGTTGAAAACAAGAAAACTTTTTCATATATATTATATCTAACTACATACTCTAGTACCATCTTCCAGTAGAGGTTACAACGATCCAACAAAAACATAACAAGGATTTAAAGTCTCACAGAAACAAAAGACATCTGTATTGCTAAACAACTTCAATAAACGGAAAAAAAAATTTTCAACCAAATATAATAAAATAAAATAAAACCAAACAGCCCCCTTTTATTTTTTTGTAAAATTTCAGTGCACCCACATCCTTGTCATATTTTTGTACACAATTCATGTAGATGACAACGATCACACTTGACATGACAATAGAAATGACCATAACAAACCATCACCACGGTCATGCACACAATAATCATATGTATATAGTATATGGTAAAGCTCATGATGCCTTGAACAATTCACTTAAAACTATTGGACATGCTTAAATGTAAGAAAATGCACGTTCATATGTTGCTTAAAAATAACTTAAAAAAAGTTTTGACGAATATCATACGATACTAAATAAGACCAAGTTCGAATTGATATATTTTTTACTTTATAATTTATAATATTATTACTCCATAAGCCTATAGCTTTGTACGCACCTACCTAAAAATGAATTAGTAAGGTTTTGCTTGACCCACTTGGAAAGTTTCCCACAGTTCCCTGTCATAACCAGAACCACTGGTTTCAGTCCCAACTTTTCAATTTAAGTTCCCAGTTCTCAGTTTTCAATTCCCAATTTCAGTCGTCATTCATGTTACACTTTAACCCTTAAAACTACATTTTTTCACACCGAGATCGAAATTAAATCTAAACATCAAAGTTTAAACACTGGTTAGCAACAGCAAATACATTTCAGTGTTAATTGTAACACATAGTTTAGTTAGAAGTATTAACAATTAATACAGGACAGTAACTGGTTAACAAAAGCTAAATGTTAAATAATACAGTGAAATTTTATTTATACACTAACAAGAAGAAAATAAATACAATTCGATATACGTTTACGGAACACCTTTTTTGAGTACATTCACCGAGATAATTAAAGAGTTCGTTGCTCCAACGTGTTTAAAACGCTTTTTTAAGGGGGAGTGACGTGAAATACCGTGACCAATCGCGACTGAGACAAGGACAGGCAACCGTGACAAGTTGCAAGCGGACAGCACCGGGTTAGTACCACAACAGCCAATCTGACCCATGGTGAATGCAAGCCTCGTTACGGTGGCCGAGCGTGACACATCCATGGGAGTTATACACCAGTGGGAAGGGGGCGCGCTTGTTGTACGTGGCTTAGGCAATTAATTAAATTAAATTATTAATTACTTTGTGAATAACGCAAATTTCGTTAAGGGGCTTTGCTAATTTAAAATACAGCTGGCTACACTGACTGAAAAAATACAAAATATTCGAATTCGTTATTTCGTTATATGCACGATTAAAAAGCAAACAAACGTATGTTAAGACCATACAACATTTTGTCCACGGAGGAATAAAATAGACAGGCTCGCGCCAGAAGGACCCAGTTATGCGTCTTGTGTACCACGCATTCACCACAGAGAAAATATCATAATACATAATATACAAACGTAATATACAAAAAATTACTATGGATTATTTTGACTTTTTAAAAATTACAGCATCAATTCTTTAAATCAATTTTGAAAAAAAAAACATTTAAGCTCGTTTATTTTATTTTTAAACCTGCACCTAAACAACGTACAACGGGCCCAAGCGTCCAGACGCCCAACACGCGCCGATGACTGTACAAGTACACATTCGGATAGTACCGTTGTGGCGGGCGGGCGGCGCCGGCGTCGCCGCGTAGTCTACCGAGTACGCCGCGGATGCGCATACGCACTGCCGAATGCACGACGAGCAACTGTCTGCAATAGATGCGCCCCATGTACTCTATTCCAATGCCAATAACGGCTATATTCCCTTGGCAATTTGTGTATAATTTTGAGTCATAACACATTCTTACGAGTCTGTTAACTATTCGATGTAGGTCGACAACAATATCATGACAAATACTTAGTATCCATCTCACAACCAACAGTGTTCTGGAAGCCGCAATGCAATCATCGTTGCGATGGATCGTACACAGCTGCTTGATTTTGTACTCATTTTAAAAATCTGTAGGAAGTATGGATAACGACTAGCGACCATTATTTTTTCTTGTAGTATCAATGCAGATTTTCTTGAAAATATAGTGTGCGCTTTAAACATTATCATAATTACAGATTTTTCAGGCAAACCGACAAAACTTCATGCCATATAAACCCTACCACCTCCTGTAGAAATTTTTCCATGACTCATCATTTACAATATCATGCGATTACATCACAAATTAGGTCATAGGCAAATAATAAGCAGTACATAATCTAATCTGTTCAGATTTCTACACAAGCTTGACGAATTTCACTCACACATGTATTGGCAGCTGGGCGATGTGCAAAACGAATATTTGTAATTAAACACGTTTAAATGTTATTGACTTCCTAACGCAGTTAGTATGATGGACATTGCTACGGCTACAGTTATCACAACGCTACGGTTAATCTATAGGTGGGTTAAATTATACCGGATGTAACTACTTTTTGTGCGCTATAACCCCAGAGCGATCACTACATGAAAATAATGTACCGGTTAAAAAATCCGCACCTTGCATCAACTCAACTTCAATTCGACTCAGATTCAACCCAAAGCATTGAGTAACGAACTTTACTTTTGTTCGTTGAATTTTCTGCGGGATCGGATTCGGATATTCGGAACTAACCGTAAACATACTATGTTTCAATCTCACAAGCAAATGATGTCTTATTGTCTTCAAGTCAAGAGTGTATAGCTTCATTCTAAGTTAGCACGCTTTTCTATCTTATAACTACTTTGCGTCTTAGCATCAGGTCCTTAAGGGCTAAATTATGCAAGATAAAAAAATTCAATCACGAAGAATATTTTTACGGTCTAAAAACTACAATGATATCCTACGAGTTGAATTGGAGTCGAGCCGGTTTTGAGTTGATGTATTTTGCGCGGTACTTCACAAAAGAGACTTTATTTTAGAAATCTAAACAACGTCTACCTGACAATAAGTATTATTTGTACGGTGAAGTAGGTGCAATACAAAAAAGGGTAGGTATCTTATTTTAGTATACGCTCAAACTAAACACATGAAACGATTGATTAACAATATGAGTCTAATAAAAATGATTTAATAGAAATACCATTGATATTTATGAATTACAAATAACATTATTTTGAAATATACGCTTTGTAATAACTATTAAAAATAAGTTCCATAATTCAGCACGACACAAATATGTAGGTCTGATACGAGATTAATGGTATAAATAGACGATCGAACTTGGTCCGGGCCGAACCAGTGTTGCCAACTATATTTTGAAGAAGGTCGTATCATGAGAGTTAAAAAGATCGTATTTTGGCCGAAATTGTAGGTAAAAAATCGTACACTAAAATTTTTCAACAAAAGGATAATATTTAGTTGAGCATAGTATTATCATTTAATATATTAACATTAATATCACAAAAACGACATGAAAAATAAGGGAATATAATATATTTAGTTACTACCTAATTCGGTACTCATTGCCGAAGTATTAATTGTTTCATACAACATTAACATCACAGAATCCTCACAAAGAAGAAGCAGAAGAAATTCCAACTTCCGCCACTTTTTTAACACGTAAAAAAAGTTCAGACACTTTTATAACTGTAGGCTACATTCTGTAGCAATATTCCTTACTATTATTTAGTGTGTTCCAGTTTAGCATGCAAAACGCTTAAAACATGCAATTTTCCATAGAAAAAGGTTGCGTTTTGAATTTGGTCGCTCATTGGAACGCACCCATTATACGGATTAAGGATATGTTCATGAAAAAAATGTTGCAATGATGCTATTAAACTTTAGATCTATATATATCGATAAAATTACATGAAGCATGTATGACTAAAAAGATCGTACCTATATAGGGCGTACGATTTCAGGTCATGATCGTACACAGCATTTGTGGTAAAAAAGTCGTACAAATACGATTTAAATCGTACGGTTGACAACACTGGGCCGAATCACGAACTAGGGTTGCCAACTTTTTTGACAAGAAAAAACGTATACAATTGATTGAATGAGAAAAAAATAAAGTATTTGGAAGAAAAAAGTATTTATCAATTTTTTTGTTTTTATTATCTTAATAATTCATATTAATCCTTTTTACAAAAAAATTGCCGACTTCAACATCGACAACCAGAGATAACTCAAAAACTACTCGACAGATGGCGCTCAATTCAACCCATTTAGGTGTAAAATTCTCGTAACTACAAATTAATCAACCCAAAGTGGCCAATTGCAAATTGGCGGACTTCACACACCTTTGAGTTTTGCGAACTCTCCGGCATGCAGGTTTCCTCACACGATGTTTTCCTTCACCGTTTGTAGCAATTGACATTTAAATGCTTAAAACGCACATAACTCCGAAAAGTCAGAGGTGCGTGCCCTGGGATTCGAACCCGGAACCTCCGAATAGAAGGCGGAATTCTTAACTACTAGGCTTTACTGTTATATAGGTAGGTACTATTATATTTATCGTGGATTCTTCAATTATAAACAAAACAACAGATAATTTTCATAGAATTTCGTCGATAGTGAAATTATGTCATCAGCTGGCACTGTCACATTCTCATCTGATATGACATCTAACATTTCGTTCAGTAAGCAGGTACCTATACATAATGAGCCTGTGCCTATTTGAGTCAATGATTTGAGTTTGTTCTAAGTCGGTCACAGTCACATGACAATGGGGGGCAGCAGAAGGTGCTAGGCTGATCAAAGAAAGGTTGAAAATAAAGTATTTTCACATACTTTCTTTGTATGCAAAAGTATAAAGTATAATTACTAAAAATAACGTAGGATACTTTATAATAAAGTATGGTTGGCAACCCTACCACGAACTATACGGTGCGCTCTTACAGTTCGTGGTTCGGCCCGGACCAAGTTCGATCGTCTATTTAGGCTATAATGTCTTAAAAATCCTTACTTCCTTACTAATATTATAAATGTGAAAGTGTGTTTGTTTGTTTGTTTGTTTCTTTGTTTGTTTGTGACTCTTTCACGTCGCAACATGGCTATTATATGGTATGGTTTATGTGTGTGGGGATAGTTAGGAGGGTGGAGAGTGACGTAGGCTACTTTTTACTGCGAAAAAACATCTCATTCCCATGGGAAGATCGATGTTTTATTAGTTGCTAGATATTACTTCCGGAGTTGTTAATAGATGGCGTTAGTAAAATTCATTTGCAAGTTCTGAATCACGCTATCAAATACTACATACTACTACATACTACTAAATAATACTACATGTAATTTACTTAAGTCATAGGCAAATGTTATAGGCTACTTTTTAGCTGAGATTAACACGAGAGCGGGACATACGCGGCTGTTACCTACGGGTCCCGAAGCGAAGCGCGGGCGGTTCTCTAGTATTTTATAATTGTCACTTAAAAAAGACTATGTATTGAATTATACATCCATGAAATATGGCATCAACATTATCTAGATCATAATTTCTATGTAACAACAATAATTTTCTAACTACATGTTCCCTATCTACAACACAGTAAGGACTAAATTGCAACAGCTACAACATGACAACAATACAAGCTAATTCACCAACCACTTATAAACACAGAAACTACTGAACTGTTACAGTTTTAAGATCCCACTTTGATAAGTATTGCCACGTTCTACTGAGCATAAATTAAATTGCATTTTAAATCATAGTTTTTAAAGCAGTTATAGTTTTTTCTGCCAAATATGTAAAATCCTGATAATTATAATAATTGGAACGCAATAAATAATCTTCATCCATTGCCAATAAGTATTTCACAATTTTTAATTATAGGTACCTTGTAAAACTAAAATAAATTCAACAAACAAGTCTAATACGTAGACAATTGTGATATAATAATATATAAATGACGCATTGTATCCAAATTAGGCTGCAGTAAAAATCAAAACATTTTAAAACTACTATTCTCCCTAGTCCGACATAATTATACTATACCCCTCCATCCGACATAATTATCATTGTAAGGTCATTATAACTCGGCCGATCTGGACTTCATTTTCCGAGAGGTTTGCGCAGGGACAGTAACTGACCAATCAAAACACGGCGGCCATGACAGTGTTTTGTGATGCGCTACTTCGTATTGGTGTACCTATCCTACCGCCCGCACTCTCCGCCTCCTACCACCATTTTGGCCTTAAAATCGACATTTACGAGTGGCTGCCACTCGTACCTGTATTCAGAGCGGCCGAGTAATAATGACCTTACTGTACCTACCTCCCGCCAGAATTATCACTGCACTACTCCCCCTCATCCAACACATCATTGCCCTCGTATCCCCTCATCCGACACAACATCGCACTCGTTCCCCCTCATCCAACACAACTTACCGCTGTAAGGCGGCACGCGGCCGCGGTCGCCGGGCATCGTCTGGCGGCGCGCCTGCGTGCCGTGCACGCCGTGTGCGCCCTCCAGCGACCCCTTGTTCGGGATCACGATGTGGTCCTTCTCGTTCTCCGTCTCCTTCGCGCAGTTCCGCATCGCACTGGAACGGGAAATGTCGCTACGTCATCAACAGAAGTAGATACTTGACACGATTAAGTAAATAAACAATAGTCTGAGCCGTAAAGATAGGAGCATTGCGTCTCCCACTGTAATTTGTGTTGTCGTCGTATTGATGGTCGATCCTAGTTGAAAGTAACCCTGCATGCAACGCGACGGGTCTCGGGTTCTAATCCCGGGCAGAGCGTATATTTATGTACCAGATACATGTTTGTTCTAAGGTCTTGGGTGTCAGTGATATCTTATTGCGTTATTCTTGGCGCCCATTAGAAAAGGATTCCCAATGCGAGCTATGCCAGCATTTATTTACTGTTCATCCTCGTTATTTAACGCCATACTAACTGCAATATGGTGGAGTGCATGCTCTGGGCGATGTTGGAGTCGTCGGAGTGCATCCACAGCTCGCCGGAGCCGGTGGCCGTCTGCCGCCCCACCTCCATGTAGAAGAAACACTCCGAGTCGCCGCATCTGCAACAACGCCATCACTACATAGTATAAAACAAAGTCGCTATTTTTGTCTGTCTGTTTGTCTGTATGCTTAAATCTTTAAAATTACGCAACGGATTTTGATGCGGTTTTTTGTAATAGGTAGAGTGATTCAAGAGGAAGGTTTTTATGTATAATACATGCATATATTCCCACGAGAACGGGATCCACGCGGGTGAAACATTACTTAGGGCTCCATACAAGTGGGCTAGAAGCATCTGTGAACAACGAGTGTTTGGTTATGTTAGGGCTCCTTGCGAGTGGGCTGCCGGACACTGCAACCAGTGGGTACTAACAGCTGTTTAGTATATTTCGTACGTTTAATAAGTTAATTTTGCTTAATCATCCGTTTCCTCAATCATTTTGGTAACGGACAGTCGTCTGAAAATAATACAAAATAAAAAATTGACAGCACCGTTTTTTTATTGCTTTCGAATTTTTGTCACTATAAATTACAATATAATTTATTGGTGTTGTGTAACATAGTCACACTATTTTAATTTTAGGTAATGATAATTTTCTAGAAGTGAAACGGAGACGGAATCTTGTAATTAAGTATACAACAGTGATATTTAACACGTAAGTTACAGAACGACATAAATTGAAAAGTTTCAGAAACTGAAGTTTCCTATTCATCTATTGAGCCCCACATCACCACGCTGCCATTAAATATTGGAACACGTAAACAAACGTGGGAAGCAGGATTTGAAACATTATCACCTTATCTCCGAATAGTACAAATCTAGGTGTAATCTTCCACGGCGCGGCGCCGGCGGCGAAACCTCGGCGGTTACATAAAAAGATCGTCGACCACCGACACGGACGGCCAATTTTCGCAGATATCAGCGGCGCCGTTTCGCCAGATAACGCATTTATCGGCCAACGGTAGAAATAAAGGGCGCAGTTAAAAACAACTGAGTCATAAACTGGGCCGGCACAGCTACAGCCGGTGAATCAGTTAGCTAATGTTATGAAACACCGGCGCGGTGCCCGCTGTGACGACGACTTCGTTTTTATAAACAATCTGTGAAGTCCTAACAGGAAAATGCATTTACGTAAACCGTTGCAAAACTGTTAAGATTATTTATTTGTGCATTATGTATATATTCGCAAGATAATCTTGGCTTACGTAAATTTTCACCTCTAAACGGAACGAATTTTAATATTTTATGTAATTTTATTGCTTGAGGTAGTTTAAATAATGGCCTGAAAGGTATACTGCCTCATTGCTCAGTTAATATTTGTAGCTAAGTAAGTATCGACACTTGCACAAGGCTAAGACATGACCGAGGACTTAATGCGACCTCCAGTCCCGACTATAGCATGTCCGTCAACCGAACACACCAAAAAATTTCAAGTTCCTTTATTATTTACGATTCATTCAAGTTTCCAAGGCAAAAACCATTTGGAAACTTATAAAGTGGTATAAATATGATTTATTTGCAATTATCTGCAAGCTTAACTAGATCTAACGCGAATACTTAGTAACTTTAAAATATATATTATTATTCTATGGACCATGGTAGAGGCCTATGTGTCACATTTGGAAAATTGTCAAAAGGTCGGCTTTAAAGGATCGCCTCAAAACCTTTTAAGATTTAGTATAAGTATTCCTTTTATCTTTCAAGCTAATCCTCAAATAATATATACTACCAGCACTGGAGCTTAAAATGTTTAAACACGAGGGATGACTAACCCCTCCGAGTACAAGAAGAAACATCTTAAGTGACCTAGGACGGAAAAACCCATATACCTGCTACATCGATTTGCTACTCATCGGTATCGAACCGACCGATACCTTCCACTCACTAATGGACAGTCAAGTCTATTAACAAGCATAAGCACCATTCCGCGAAACAGTGATGATTCAACATTTTTTCCGTTAAATCATCTCAGGTGCAAGAGGAAAACGGATTTGTAATTTAACTGATGTAAATGGTGCCATTGAGGTTTAGACTGATGGATGGATAGGCTGTCGAGGATAGGAACGATAATACCCTTCATATCTATCTACCGTCCGTCGAGACGTGTTATTGGTTTATATCTTTTAACTTGACGCACAAAATATTATCTATATAGATATCTACAGCTTTCACACAATCGCATGACGCAAACAAACAACAGATTTTAAAAATTATTCGCACGTCATGCGAACGGCGCTTGTTTGCCCCAGTTTCTCGTAAAATTATATTATATCAATTATGCACCCCGTATTATTTTAAAGGTTTATGATACACAATAACTCGGGGATGCACTGATGCAATGATACAATAAGGATTTGTTTTATCTAAATAACGAAACGAACATTATGTGCTACCTGATAATTGTCACCATTCCCATGGATTCCTCCCAAGCCCGAGGAATACGAAAAGTCGAGACTACCTCAACCAAGTAGATAAAGGACTAATCTAGACAATACTCTGGATACCAACCTGCGTATATTCTTCAGCGCATACTCGACCCTCTCCGGGATGCCGAGGTCGCTGATGATGTTGTTGTGGCTCTTGATCTTCACCAGCGTGAGGGTCTTGTCCGTGAGGCACAGGTTGTACAGCCCCTGGATGTTCTTCGACGCTCCCAGCCCCTTCTTCTGTACGTTCACTTGCCAGACGTGCTCTGAAATTAGGTAAAAGTATTAGGCTCTTAACGATTTCACTGTACTTACAACATGATGCATAAAAGTGGCAGAGTGAGTTGTGGTAGCCAAGGAGTTTAAATGACTTTTTTTCTGTTTGTGGACCTGCATTCAATTTCTTCATGGAACATATTAACCCTGAACTTCAATTCCTCAGGCAATCCTGTATCCTTATTTTTTTGTTTATGCGAATCTTCCATGTATACTTTACACCTACGTGTCACATACTTCTGGGAAGGAAACACGTATGATACCAGCATACCTGAACTCTCCTCGGCATGTTATTCATCAAGTCGAGTAAAGTGTGCCAAGTGCAGTAACTGTAGGCCAGCATGAAGCATGGCGTGCGCTACGGTCTTAACTCTCATTCTGAGAGGAGACTCGCAACTATATGCTGTCATGGTGTAATGTGGCATATAAAAATAAAGAAGAAGAAAAAGCTTTATAAGTAACCATAGACAATTACATTAATTAAGTAGCCTTATGAAATTGTTGTAATATTTGCTACAGATCGTAATGATGGATAAACATTATTGTATTGCAGGAACTGTCCTGAACCTTTCGGTAGTTGAGAGTTGGTATTACAATTTGCCATAAAAGAACTATAAGAAACCTTTATTCTGTTATTTTTATTTCTAGAAAACTTTGTAGATATGACGTATGTATTTGTGGGTGGGGGATTTGCTTGGGGTGAATTTACGTGGGAGGTTCCGTGTGTAGGTGTAAGAGTGGGTGTGTAAGTGCGTGCGTTTACGACGTATTTCTGTAATCAGTTATTTTGCCGGTAATCTGCAGATTTCCTAATATCCGGTCGCGGTGCGATTTAATCACAATAAAGCCGAGTTAAATGACGATGACAATGAACACGACGCCATTCAATGAACAAAATACTTGTATTACGCACAATAACGAAAAACCAAGGGCGAGACCGACGGCGACGCGGGGATTCCCAGGGTTCTCAGAACCTGTGCTTATCGGCTGCGTATTTATCAACACCATTTGGGTACAGTACGAGTTAACCTACGAATCTATATATAAAATCTAATCCTGGCTTCAATTCCATGGAAAAGTAAAAAGTAAAAGTCCATAATCCTTTTTTTCACTTTGTGCAAGTTACACGACAATGCAGCATTAATAGTAGCCCTAGGTCGAAACGAGGGTTTGGGAGTTTGATTCCCAAACGGTGCTTGCCATTTTTATTGCGATAGATGAATTTGTGTTTCGAAATCTTGCGTATTTGTAATGTATAATTTGTTATTAAACGTCCGCTAAGATTTTATCATATTCCACCAATACTTAATTGAATAAAAAAGAGGTTGACTGTTTGTTTGAAAATCACTCAAAAGTACTACCACGCAGGCCAAGCCACGGTAAACAGCTAGTACACTAAAAGCGTGGTGGAGTAGGTCGTCCGATAACGTGCAGCCGCAATCTATTGACGCCACTGCCGGGAACCGTAAACAATTAACGTAAACAAAACCAAATTGAAACGGTGACAAATATGACAGCCGATGCATTAATTGCGAGCTGTTGGCTCAATTGGATGTTGAGCAAGTCGATGCGACGATTTGCAGTCATGCTTACCAAACATTCTACGACATTGTACACATTACGAGACGCCAGGACTATTTGTTAATGTGAGTTGATTCTCTTTTTATGTTGATAGCCAATAAAGGGTAGCCACTTGTGCTAGTACCTTCCGGATTACACCAGTGGTAGAAGTGAGAGTGAGAGAGAGGTCGTAGTGGTCAAAGAACTATGTAGAAGATAACATTCTATGCAGATTTTTAATATTACACTACAGCTTCTTAATAAAGATTAGATGCACGTTAAGACGGCCCAAAAACTAAAATCTATAACCAGAAGCCGTTCCAGAGTCTAGACACCTGAAATAATTTAACATTGCCTTCGTACTTTATTTCGTCAGACGGGAAACGCTATAGTCGGCACAATCATAAGATTCCGATATGAAGGCTGTCATCACAGTGACAATAGTGAAGTACAACAAAAATCGATGCATTAAATAAACCGATTTATAAATTTAACCGATTATAAGTAATAAGACTTTCTAATCGTTTCGTTAATTAATTTCGAAACGATAATTTATAAACCGACCTCTGATTGTTTTCTTAAAATCAGGTAAAAACAGATGTAGCGTTGAGATTAACACCGAAAGGGATAATAAGACAATTTGACTAGTAAGTTAAGGTGAGGAAATTATATTAGTTATTAAAATGGAAATTTCATTAATCTAGTGAAAACGAAGAAACTATTAAACGTTTAATAATTATCCGATTTGAGTGGAAAAGGCTTAAAAACGTATGTATCGGGAATTTATAATAGCTACGAAAAATCGCAATGCTTTAGACATATTAAGGAATCTATAACTATTTGTATTTTGGGTGTGACATGGTAGCACATACTTTCGATTATAGTAATGTATCGATTATGGTCGATTCATAAATTGTTTCAAGAGGTCACATAACTATAAATCCAGCCTCCTTATAAAACATTGTAGTGACCATTGAGATATTATGTACTAAAGTACTAGAGAAGACACCGCAAAGAAATTTTATTCGCCAGTCAGTTGCGGTGAATGCACCTCAACTCTCTCATTCGCTTACCAGCTCGCATGCGCGTAAAACGTCTGAGACCTGTCAGTGAATCTTTAATACTAGCATGAACAATGCCCAATTGTGTATTACGTAATTGCCGCAATAACTCCAGGAACTCAAATAAATGCACAGGAGTAACTTTTCATCGGTTAGTAACCATATTTCACTATTTTCAAATAAATACGAAAAATTGTTTAACGTCTGCCATATTGTGTCCTTCTCATAGACTAACAACGTCCAGTAGTGATAGTAGGTACAATTTGTTGACATCACATTAAACACAATATTATCAGTTTTACACGCTGACATTCATGTCTCTGTAATATTTTAATTCTTAAAAGACTATACTTTGTCCGCGGTTCCGTCTGCCTAGCATAATCATAATCTATATTTTTCACCCCATAGTTCAAAACTAATTGACAAATTTTACCATCTTAGAAGCGAATATCTCAAATCTAAAAATGCGCGATATAACCAAATTCCACGCGGGAAAAGCCACGGACGAAAAACTAGTACTGTATAAAGGACTGAGGATAACATTTTAATTTCGTATTTTACTATACATAAATAATTCTTTTTTGTTTTGTTTTTTTATAATTAAAACATTTGTTTTTGTTTATTTATTAAAAATTTATAAAAATATATTTTGTTTTAATTAATTCTTGTATCCTCTCTTGTAAGTGAGCCCTTTTTCAATTCGTTATTATTAGTATTGGTTATTATTGTGTATCTCCAAAATTAGTTTGACGAGTCCTAAATAATTATTGTTATTGCAAAAAATGTTTTTTTTTGTATACGAATACACGGTCTATACTAATGTTTATCCATGCATTTAGTAAAAAGTGGTTATTTCAATGTTATAATATATAAACAGACACCCCAAATTTTAATTAGTTACTTGTTTAGACTTTTTGTAAAATAAAGAAATTTATTGATGTTTGTACTTAATAAATGTAGAACGTGTACACTTTACAGTAGAACTGAGTTTTGGGGGATAAAATATTCACAATAATACTTAATTTTAATTTTTTGTTTCATTCAAACTGATGAACCAGATAGGTAAAAAACATGTAAAAACCCCACACTGACGGTTCTGTGTCATAAATGTCATAATCTATATTCCGTCGTCATAGTGACCGAGTAATGAATGAAACGACCTACAGTCCTACAAGCATCTTTTGGCGCGTGCGTGACAGAGACAGCGTCATACGGGTAAGGTAAACTGTAAGGCGCTGTCTTTGTCACCCACGCGCCAAAAGATGCTTGTAGGACTATTATGTATCTTATTAAGCGTATTAAGCGCTGCGGTTTAAAATGATAGATTAGACTGAATGATTTTTTGTAGCGCTGCAGCGACGGATAGCTTTAAACCGAGAAAAGGAACATGACTTTTGTTTGACGTAGCTTCTCTAGTTTACATAGTAACTCAATGGTAGTGACGCTTAAATATTTGTTCAATTTTACACAATTTATGATGTAAACTGATTAAAATAAAATAAAATTATTTAAACAATTTATAAATAACACAAATAAAAAACAAGCAGGGATGGTTTACATATTTCGCCAGAATTTCTAGTAAGTACCTACGTATGTATAAGTAAGTAAGTACCTATCTAAATAGGTACTCGTAGTAAATAAACAATATTACTCCAATTCGTTTAACCCGCTAGTTACTTGCGTTTAATATTACGGACTAATGCCTAATTAAAATATTTAACAAACTGTGGGCAATTTTATAACATCATGCTACGAGCAATAGAAGCGATGTACCAATAAAATATGTTGCAAAAATGGGAAGAAGTGTTTATTATCTGTAAACATAAAAACAATTTTCCAAAGCGAAGAGGAGGTGGATTCACAAGTACATTATGTACCTACTAAAAGGGAGCCCAGAAAACAATTATTTACTGTTTAACTTGTTTATTTAATCATTCAAACATACATCTTTTCCCATAGTAAAATATTCGTGTTCTCTTTATGTCTTCGTCTGACAGTTGTATTTTTAATATCCTTTTATAAGTAAACGGCCTGTTACTCCTTCTTGTTGACATAATTAGTGATTGTCCAAAAGGAGTTCCTTACACTACTTATAAAGCTGCATTGATAATAAGTATAAACTGTGTACTGTATATGCACAGTAAATAGTGCATTGCATAATTTAACCAAAGTGACCTATCATTCACTACGAAATATCTTCACTTCATAGTATCATTACCAGCGGTTCAAATTAAAAAAATATATTTCCGTAATAAGTAAATTGAAGACGTCCATACAAGGTTAGTTTGTGTTCATAGATGACAGACGTCATATCGGAATCTTATGATTGTGCCGACTATAGTTACCTTCCCCACTCGTAATGCAAAAACAGACCCGTCAAAGGTATAAAACAAAACATGTCTGACAGCTCGTAAAAGCGAGATGAGTCACGCTCCAAATCCCATCCATAAGAGACCACCTTCTCCCTTTATGGGACAATAACTACAGCGGCTTCCGGTTTATAGCCCTGCCTTTGAGTCTGGGAAATGAGAAAGAGGGCCTAAACTACAGAATGAATTCTAAAATAAATAAATTTTAAAAGTGATCGGCTTCTTTTTATTGTTATCACTACATAGTATAAAACAAAGTGGCTCTGTGAACCTGGCACCCGACTTTAAAAAATCGAACTTTTTTTTAATGAATATTATAGATTAGGGTTTGTAGTTGATTGTAGTAACATTTTTTTTGTTTGTAGTAACTCCGAAAAAAAACTATTGCACCTTAAAAAAAACTCAGCACCCGACTTTGACAAATCAAAAATTTAAAAATTGGGGGTTAAAGAGGATCGTTTGTAGTTGTTTGTAGTAAAAAAAATTTCGTTTGTAGTAAGAAAAAAAATACAATTTTTTTTCCCAAGTTGCGACTTTAATAAAATCGAACTTTTTTTAACTGAATATTATAGATTAGGGTTTGTAGTTGATCGTAGTAACATATTTTTTGTTTGTAGTAACTCCGAAAAAAAAATATCGCACCTTAAAAAAAAACTCAGCACCCGACTTTGAAATATCAAAAATTTAAAAAGGGGGGGTTAAAGAGGATCGTTTGTAGTTGTTTGTAGTAAAAAAAATTTCGTTTGTAGTAATTTTTTTTTCCCAAGTTGCGAAATTGACAATTGAAGTTTTTTTTTCTTATTTCTACTAGCTTATAGGTTATAGACGTTATAGTGAATAGTTTTAACGTTATTTTGTTTGTAGCTCTTCCTAAAGAAGAACGAACGGACTTTAAATATATCCCACTCCTCGGATTGATCAAACAAAACTGGTCTTACTACAAACGATAATCTAGCTACTGCAAAGGAAACCGCATTACTACAAACGAAAATTCGGCTACTACAAACGAAACCGCATTACTACAAACGATAATTTAGCTACTACAAACGAAACCGCATTACTACAAACGAAAATTCGGCTACTACAAACGAAACCGCATTACTACAAACGATAATCTAGCTACTACAAACGAAAACGCGTTACTACAAACGAAAATTCGGCTACTACAAACGAAACCGCATTACTACAAACGATAATTTAGCTACTACAAACGAAACCGCATTACTACAAACGAAAATTCGGCTACTACAAACGAAACCGCATTACTACAAACGAAACCGCATTACTAAAAACGATAATCTAGCTACTACAAACAAAACCGCATTACTACAAACGAAAATTCGGCTACTACAAATGAAACCGCATTACTACAAACGATAATCTAGCTACTACAAACGAAAACGCGTTACTACAAACGAAAATTCGGCTACTACAAACGAAACCGCATTACTACAAACGATAATTTAGCTACTACAAACGAAACCGCATTACTACAAACGAAAATTCGGCTACTACAAACGAAACCGCATTACTACAAACGATAATTTAGCTACTACAAACGAAACCGCATTACTACAAACGAAAATTTAGCTACTACAAACGAAATCGCATTACTACAAACGAAAATTCGGCTACTACAAACGAAACCGCATTACTACAAACGATAATTTAGCTACTACAAACGAAACCGCATTACTACAAACGAAAACTCGGCTACTACAAACGAAACCGCATTACTAAAAACGATAATCTAGCTACTACAAACAAAACCGCATTACTACAAACGAAAATTCGGCTACTACAAACGAAACCGCATTACTACAAACGATAATCTAGCTACTACAAACGAAAATTCGGCTACTATAAACGAAACCGCATTACTACAAACGATAATCTAGCTACTACAAACGAAAACGCGTTACTACAAACGAAAATTCGGTTACTACAAACGAAATCGCATTACTACAAACGATAATTTAGCTACTACAAACGAAACCGCATTACTACAAACGATAATTTAGCTACTACAAACGAAACCGCATTACTACAAACGAAAATTCGGCTACTACAAACGAAACCGCGTTACTACAAACGAAAATTCGGCTACTACAAACGAAACCGCATTACTACAAACGATAATTTAGCTACTACAAACGAAACCGCATTACTACAAACGATAATTTAGCTACTACAAACGAAACCGCATTACTACAAACGAAAATTCGGCTACTACAAACGAAACCGCGTTACTACAAACGAAAATTCGGCTACTACAAATGAAACCGCATTACTACAAACGATAATCTAGCTACTACAAACGAAAACGCGTTACTACAAACGAAAATTCGGCTACTACAAACGAAACCGCATTACTACAAACGATAATTTAGCTACTACAAACGAAACCGCATTACTACAAACGAAAATTCGGCTACTACAAACGATACCGCATTACTAAAAACGAAAATTCGGCTACTACAAACGAAACCGCATTACTACAAACGATAATTTAGCTACTACAAACGAAACCGCATTACTACTGTAGGGACACATAATGTATGTACCTAAGTATGAATGGCTGTATCAGCGGTTTGGTATGCAAGCGTGATGTATGCGAGGAGCTAGTTAGTTACTGCGCACTAACTGGCACGAGAGCACGGGTTGCCGGGGGCCCGTAGGCTTTTACGAAATTAAATATTTGAACGGCATTCGGACTTTTAATTCTGTGCAGTAACTCCCGGTGTAGGCAAGGTACCCACACACTCGCTCACACACACAGGACACGCATCCTACACTATCCTACACCATCCTACACCATCCTACACTACAAACGAAAATTCGGCTATTACAAACGAAACCGCATTACTACAAACGATAATTTAGCTACTACAAACGAAACCGCATTACTACAAACGAAAATTCGGCTACTACAAACGAAACCGCATTACTACAAACGATAATTTAGCTACTACAAACGAAACCGCATTACTAAAAACGAAAATTCGGCTACTACAAACGATACCGCATTACTACAAACGAAAATTCGGCTACTACAAACGAAACCGCATTACTAGAAACGATAATTTAGCTACTACAAACGAAAACGCGTTACTACAAACGAAAATTCGGCTACTACAAACGAAACCGCATTACTACAAACGATAATCTAGCTACTACAAACAAAACCGCATTACTACAAACGAAAATTCGGCTACTACAAACGAAACCGCATTACTACAAACGAAAATTCGGCTACTACAAACGAAACTGCATTACTACAAACGATAATCTAGCTACTACAAACGAAACCGCATTACTACAAACGATAATTTAGCTACTACAAACGAAACCGCATTACTAAAAACGAAAATTCGGCTACTACAAACGATACCGCATTACTACAAACGAAAATTCGGCTACTACAAACGAAACCGCATTACTAGAAACGATAATTTAGCTACTACAAACGAAAACGCGTTACTACAAACGAAAATTCGGCTACTACAAACGAAACCGCATTACTACAAACGATAATCTAGCTACTACAAACAAAACCGCATTACTACAAACGATAATTCGGCTACTACAAACGAAACCGCATTACTACAAACGAAAATTCGGCTACTACAAACGAAACTGCATTACTACAAACGATAATCTAGCTACTACAAACGAAACCGCATTACTACAAACGAAAATTCGGCTACTACAAACGAAACCGCATTACTAAAAACGAAAATTCGGCTACTACAAACGATACCGCATTACTAAAAACGAAAATTCGGCTACTACAAACGAAACCGCATTACTACAAACGAAAATTCGGCTACTACAAACGAAACCGCATTACTACAAACGATAATTTAGCTACTACAAACGAAACCGCATTACTACAAACGAAAACGCGTTACTACAAAGGAAAATCTAGCTACTACAAACGAAACCGCATTACTAAAAACGAAAATTCGGCTACTACAAACGATACCGCATTACTAAAAACGAAAATTCGGCTACTACAAACGAAACCGCATTACTACAAACGAAAATTCGGCTACTACAAACGAAACCGCATTACTACAAACGATAATTTAGCTACTACAAACGAAACCGCATTACTACAAACGATAATTTAGCTACTACAAACGAAACCGCATTACTACAAACGATAATCTAGCTACTACAAAGGAAAACGCGTTACTACAAACGAAAATTCGGCTACTACAAACGAAATCGCATTACTACAAACGATAATTTAGCTACTACAAACGAAACCGCATTACTACAAACGATAATTTAGCTACTACAAACGAAACCGCATTACTACAAACGAAAACGCGTTACTACAAAGGAAAATCTAGCTACTACAAACGAAAGCGCATTACTACAAACGAAAATTCGGCTACTACAAACGAAACCGCATTACTACAAACGATAATTTAGCTAGATTTTCGTTTGTAGTAACGCGTTTTCGTTTGTAGTAGCTAGATTATCGTTTGTAGTAATGCGGTTTCGTTTGTAGTAGCCGAATTTTCGTTTGTAGTAATGCGGTTTCGTTTGTAGTAGCCGAATTTTCGTTTGTAGTAATGCGGTTTCGTTTGTAGTAGCTAGATTTTCCTTTGTAGTAACGCGTTTTCGTTTGTAGTAATGCGGTTTCGTTTGTAGTAGCTAAATTATCGTTTGTAGTAATGCGATTTCGTTTGTAGTAGCTGAATTTTCGTTTGTAGTAACGCGTTTTCGTTTGTAGTAGCTAGATTATCGTTTGTAGTAATGCGGTTTCGTTTGTAGTAGCCGAATTTTCGTTTGTAGTAATGCGGTTTCGTTTGTAGTAGCTAGATTTTCCTTTGTAGTAACGCGTTTTCGTTTGTAGTAATGCGGTTTCGTTTGTAGTAGCTAAATTATCGTTTGTAGTAATGCGGTTTCGTTTGTAGTAGCTAAATTATCGTTTGTAGTAATGCGGTTTCGTTTGTAGTAGCTAAATTATCGTTTGTAGTAATGCGATTTCGTTTGTAGTAGCCGAATTTTCGTTTGTAGTAACGCGTTTTCCTTTGTAGTAGCTAGATTATCGTGTGTAGTAATGCGGTTTCGTTTGTAGTAGCCGAATTTTCGTTTGTAGTAATGCGGTTTCGTTTGTAGTAGCTAGATTTTCCTTTGTAGTAACGCGTTTTCGTTTGTAGTAATGCGGTTTCGTTTGTAGTAGCTAAATTATCGTTTGTAGTAATGCGGTTTCGTTTGTAGTAGCCGAATTTTCGTTTGTAGTAATGCGGTTTCGTTTGTAGTAGCCGAATTTTCGTTTTTAGTAATGCGGTATCGTTTGTAGTAGCCGAATTTTCGTTTGTAGTAATGCGGTTTCGTTTGTAGTAGCTAAATTATCGTTTGTAGTAATGCGGTTTCGTTTGTAGTAGCCGAATTTTCGTTTGTAGTAATGCGGTATCGTTTGTAGTAGCCGAATTTTCGTTTTTAGTAATGCGGTTTCGTTTGTAGTAGCTAAATTATCGTTTGTAGTAATGCGGTTTCGTTTGTAGTAGCCGAATTTTCGTTTGTAGTAACGCGTTTTCCTTTGTAGTAGCTAGATTATCGTTTGTAGTAATGCGGTTTCGTTTGTAGTAGCCGAATTTTCGTTTGTAGTAATGCGGTTTCGTTTGTAGTAGCTAGATTTTCCTTTGCAGTAATGCGTTTTCGTTTGTAGTAATGCGGTTTCGTTTGTAGTAGCTAAATTATCGTTTGTAGTAATGCGGTTTCGTTTGTAGTAGCTAAATTATCGTTTGTAGTAATGCGGTTTCGTTTGTAGTAGCCGAATTTTCGTTTGTAGTAATGCGGTTTCGTTTGTAGTAGCTAGATTTTCCTTTGTAGTAACGCGTTTTCGTTTGTAGTAATGCGGTTTCGTTTGTAGTAGCTAAATTATCGTTTGTAGTAATGCGGTTTCGTTTGTAGTAGCCGAATTTTCGTTTGTAGTAATGCGGTTTCGTTTGTAGTAGCCGAATTTTCGTTTTTAGTAATGCGGTTTTGTTTGTAGTAGCTAGATTATCGTTTGTAGTAATGCGGTTTCGTTTGTAGTAGCCGAATTTTCGTTTGTAGTAATGCGGTTTCGTTTGTAGTAGCCGAATTTTCGTTTGTAGTAACGCGTTTTCGTTTGTAGTAGCTAAATTATCGTTTCTAGTAATGCGGTTTCGTTTGTAGTAGCCGAATTTTCGTTTGTAGTAATGCGGTTTCGTTTGTAGTAGCTAAATTATCGTTTGTAGTAATGCGGTTTCGTTTGTAGTAGCCGAATTTTCGTTTGTAGTAATGCGGTATCGTTTGTAGTAGCCGAATTTTCGTTTTTAGTAATGCGGTTTCGTTTGTAGTAGCTAAATTATCGTTTGTAGTAATGCGGTTTCGTTTGTAGTAGCCGAATTTTCGTTTGTAGTAATGCGGTTTCGTTTGTAGTAGCTAAATTATCGTTTGTAGTAATGCGGTTTCGTTTGTAATAGCCGAATTTTCGTTTGTAGTAATGCGGTTTCGTTTGTAGTAGCTAAATTATCGTTTGTAGTAATGCGGTTTCGTTTGTAGTAGCCGAATTTTCGTTTTTAGTAATGCGGTATCGTTTGTAGTAGCCGAATTTTCGTTTGTAGTAACGCGGTTTCGTTTGTAGTAGCTAAATTATCGTTTGTAGTAATGCGGTTTCGTTTGTAGTAGCCGAATTTTCGTTTGTAGTAACGCGGTTTCGTTTGAAGTAGCTAAATTATCGTTTGTAGTAATGCGGTTTCGTTTGTAATAGCCGAATTTTCGTTTGTAGTAATGCGTTTTCGTTTGAAGTAGCTAGATTATCGTTTGTAGTAATGCGGTTTCGTTTGTAGTAGCTAAATTATCGTTTGTAGTAATGCGGTTTCGTTTGTAGTAGCCGAATTTTCGTTTGTAGTAATGCGGTTTCGTTTGTAGTAGCCGAATTTTCGTTTGTAGTAACGCGTTTTCGTTTGTAGTAGCTAGATTATCGTTTGTAGTAATGCGGTTTCGTTTGTAGTAGCCGAATTTTCGTTTGTAGTAACGCGGTTTCGTTTGTAGTAGCTAGATTATCGTTTGTAGTAATGCGGTTTCGTTTGTAATAGCCGAATTTTCGTTTGTAGTAATGCGATTTCGTTTGCAGTAGCTAGATTATCGTTTGTAGTAATGCGGTTTCGTTTGTGGTAGCCGAATTTTCGTTTGTAGTAACGCGGTTTCGTTTGTAGTAGCTAGATTATCGTTTTTAGTAATGCGGTTTCGTTTGTAGTAGCCGAGTTTTCGTTTGTAGTAATGCGGTTTCGTTTGTAGTAGCTAAATTATCGTTTGTAGTAATGCGGTTTCGTTTGTAGTAGCCGAATTTTCGTTTGTAGTAACGCGTTTTCGTTTGTAGTAGCTAGATTATCGTTTGTAGTAATGCGGTTTCATTTGTAGTAGCCGAATTTTCGTTTGTAGTAATGCGGTTTTGTTTGTAGTAGCTAGATTATCGTTTTTAGTAATGCGGTTTCGTTTGTAGTAATGCGGTTTCGTTTGTAGTAGCCGAATTTTCGTTTGTAGTAATGCGGTTTCGTTTGTAGTAGCTAAATTATCGTTTGTAGTAATGCGGTTTCGTTTGTAGTAGCCGAATTTTCGTTTGTAGTAACGCGTTTTCGTTTGTAGTAGCTAGATTATCGTTTGTAGTAATGCGGTTTCGTTTGTAGTAGCCGAATTTTCGTTTGTAGTAATGCGGTTTCGTTTGTAGTAGCTAAATTATCGTTTGTAGTAATGCGGTTTCGTTTGTAGTAGCCGAATTTTCGTTTGTAGTAACGCGGTTTCGTTTGTAGTAGCTAGATTATCGTTTGTAGTAATGCGGTTTCGTTTGTAATAGCCGAATTTTCGTTTGTAGTAATGCGTTTTCGTTTGAAGTAGCTAGATTATCGTTTGTAGTAATGCGGTTTCGTTTGTGGTAGCCGAATTTTCGTTTGTAGTAACGCGGTTTCGTTTGTAGTAGCAATGCGATTTCGTTTGTAGTAACCGAATTTTCGTTTGTAGTAACGCGTTTTCGTTTGTAGTAGCTAGATTATCGTTTGTAGTAATGCGGTTTCGTTTATAGTAGCCGAATTTTCGTTTGTAGTAGCTAGATTATCGTTTGTAGTAATGCGGTTTCGTTTGTAGTAGCCGAATTTTCGTTTGTAGTAATGCGGTTTTGTTTGTAGTAGCTAGATTATCGTTTTTAGTAATGCGGTTTCGTTTGTAGTAGCCGAGTTTTCGTTTGTAGTAATGCGGTTTCGTTTGTAGTAGATAAATTATCGTTTGTAGTAATGCGGTTTCGTTTGTAGTAGCCGAATTTTCGTTTGTAGTAATGCGGTTTCGTTTGTAGTAGCTAAATTTTCGTTTGTAGTAATGCGGTTTCGTTTGTAGTAGCTAAATTATCGTTTGTAGTAATGCGGTTTCGTTTGTAGTAGCCGAATTTTCGTTTGTAGTAACGCGGTTTCGTTTGTAGTAGCCGAATTTTCGTTTGTAGTAATGCGGTTTCGTTTGTAGTAGCTAAATTATCGTTTGTAGTAATGCGGTTTCGTTTGTAGTAGCTAAATTATCGTTTGTAGTAATGCGGTTTCGTTTGTAGTAGCCGAATTTTCGTTTGTAGTAACGCGGTTTCGTTTGTAGTAGCCGAATTTTCGTTTGTAGTAATGCGGTTTCGTTTGTAGTAGCTAAATTATCGTTTGTAGTAATGCGGTTTCGTTTGTAGTAGCTAAATTATCGTTTGTAGTAATGCGATTTCGTTTGTAGTAACCGAATTTTCGTTTGTAGTAACGCGTTTTCGTTTGTAGTAGCTAGATTATCGTTTGTAGTAATGCGGTTTCGTTTATAGTAGCCGAATTTTCGTTTGTAGTAGCTAGATTATCGTTTGTAGTAATGCGGTTTCGTTTGTAGTAGCCGAATTTTCGTTTGTAGTAATGCGGTTTTGTTTGTAGTAGCTAGATTATCGTTTTTAGTAATGCGGTTTCGTTTGTAGTAGCCGAGTTTTCGTTTGTAGTAATGCGGTTTCGTTTGTAGTAGATAAATTATCGTTTGTAGTAATGCGGTTTCGTTTGTAGTAGCCGAATTTTCGTTTGTAGTAATGCGGTTTCGTTTGTAGTAGCTAAATTTTCGTTTGTAGTAATGCGGTTTCGTTTGTAGTAGCTAAATTATCGTTTGTAGTAATGCGGTTTCGTTTGTAGTAGCCGAATTTTCGTTTGTAGTAATGCGGTTTCGTTTGTAGTAGCTAAATTATCGTTTGTAGTAATGCGGTTTCGTTTGTAGTAGCCGAATTTTCGTTTGTAGTAACGCGTTTTCGTTTGTAGTAGCTAGATTATCGTTTGTAGTAATGCGGTTTCATTTGTAGTAGCCGAATTTTCGTTTGTAGTAATGCGGTTTTGTTTGTAGTAGCTAGATTATCGTTTGTAGTAATGCGGTTTCATTTGTAGTAGCCGAATTTTCGTTTGTAGTAATGCGGTTTTGTTTGTAGTAGCTAGATTATCGTTTTTAGTAATGCGGTTTCGTTTGTAGTAATGCGGTTTCGTTTGTAGTAGCCGAATTTTCGTTTGTAGTAATGCGGTTTCGTTTGTAGTAGCTAAATTATCGTTTGTAGTAATGCGGTTTCGTTTGTAGTAGCCGAATTTTCGTTTGTAGTAACGCGTTTTCGTTTGTAGTAGCTAGATTATCGTTTGTAGTAATGCGGTTTCATTTGTAGTAGCCGAATTTTCGTTTGTAGTAATGCGGTTTTGTTTGTAGTAGCTAGATTATCGTTTTTAGTAATGCGGTTTCGTTTGTAGTAATGCGGTTTCGTTTGTAGTAGCCGAATTTTCGTTTGTAGTAATGCGGTTTCGTTTGTAGTAGCTAAATTATCGTTTGTAGTAATGCGGTTTCGTTTGTAGTAGCCGAATTTTCGTTTGCAGTACCGCGTTTTCGTTTGTAGTAGCTAGATTATCGTTTGTAGTAATGCGGTTTCGTTTGTAGTAGCCGAATTTTCGTTTGTAGTAATGCGGTTTCGTTTGTAGTAGCTAAATTATCGTTTGTAGTAATGCGGTTTCGTTTGTAGTAGCCGAATTTTCGTTTGTAGTAATGCGGTTTCCTTTGCAGTAGCTAGATTATCGTTTGTAGTAAGACCAGTTTTGTTTGATCAATCCGAGGAGTGGGATATATTTAAAGTCCGTTCGTTCTTCTTTAGGAAGAGCTACAAACAAAATAACGTTAAAACTATTCACTATAACGTCTATAACCTATAAGCTAGTAGAAATAAGAAAAAAAAACTTCAATTGTCAATTTCGCAACTTGGGAAAAAAAAATTTTATTTTTTTTTCTTACTACAAACGAAATTTTTTTTACTACAAACAACTACAAACGATCCTCTTTAACCCCCCATTTTTAAATTTTTGATATTTCAAAGTCGGGTGCTGAGTTTTTTTTTAAGGTGCGATATTTTTTTTTCGGAGTTACTACAAACAAAAAAAATGTTACTACGATCAACTACAAACCCTAATCTATAATATTCAGTAAAAAAAAGTTCGATTTTATTAAAGTCGCAACTTGGGAAAAAAAATTGTATTTTTTTTCTTACTACAAACGAAATTTTTTTTACTACAAACAACTACAAACGATCCTCTTTAACCCCCAATTTTTAAATTTTTGATTTGTCAAAGTCGGGTGCTGAGTTTTTTTTAAGGTGCAATAGTTTTTTTTCGGAGTTACTACAAACAAAAAAAATGTTACTACAATCAACTACAAACCCTAATCTATAATATTCATTAAAAAAAAGTTCGATTTTTTAAAGTCGGGTGCCAGGTTCACAGAGCCAAACAAAGTCGCTTTCTCTGTCCCTTTGTGTCCTTAAATCTTTAAAACTACACAACGGATTTTGATGCGGTTTTTTTTAATAGATAGAGTGATTCAAGAGGAAGGTTTATATGTATTGTAAGGTGTACCCCCACAGGTAGACTAGGAAGGGCTATAAAAGGGCAGTGGATGGTAGTGGTCGGTTTCATTCTCTCACCATCGCTCGTTCGGAACGCTGCTCTTGTCTACGGGGTACACGTGAGCCAATTCTTGTACTTTTCTTTAATTACCTAATTGTTTAAATCTTTTAATTGCTGATATTGATAATTGCCTTAAGTATTCATTTACGATAATTGAGAATTGCGTTATTTGGGTTGTGAACAATTTCTGTGATTAAGAATTATTATTTTTGTTAATAATAAAAAATTACAATTAATTAGATTTTGTTTTTTTTTTAATCAATTAATCTTACTTCTGCTAAAATCAGAAGTGGGATAAAGAATAAGTGCCCACTAACTGCTTAAAATAATTGCAATATTATAATTAAAGAAATTACTCACATACCCACATAAACTTTATTTTTTTTATTTTTGTTTTCTATACCCGCGAGTACTAACCTAACTGTTTAACGTGCTGATAGTGTTAACAATGCGTAGCGTATCGCGCGAACGGAATGGCTCACGTGTACGGGGCCGCCCTCGGTCGCGTACCCCTTCGAGACCGCGTTCTCGGAGCCCGGCTTACGATAGGCGACGTTCTCGGGGCAGAACGCATCGGAGTAGTCGTTCACAATACCGCTCACGCACGCGCTCGCGCTCTATCTCCCGCGCTCGTAGTTTTCGCTCTCGGTATTCCCGCGATCGCCGTTCACGTCACACACCCAGTGTGACGCCGCCGCGACGACTCTCTCCCGACAATACACGTTCATGCAGCCGCGAGCGTTCTCGCCGCTCGGAAGCTTCTTCTCTCGCTCAAGCTTTGCTTACTGCTATAAAAACGGCACAACCCGCCCGATCACAAAATTATTTCGTCTCCAATTTTGATCCTACCGTTAACAATATCGATGCGTGGTGTGAGGAGGTTGATCGCGCGGTTTTAGCCAACGGATGGGGTGATCACGAATGTTTGTCAAGAGTGGCTAATTGCTTAAAAGGGGATGCCAAAGTGTGGCTTAGTGAGTGGGTGTCGAACGATCGAACCTGGACGAACTTTAAGCGAGAATTTAAACCGCTGTGTCCTCGTCGGTTGGACTATGCCAATATTCTCTTTGATACGATGAATACTACATCGGACAAGTACCCGACGTATGCGGAATATGCGCGGAGAACGCTCTTACGCTTAAAGATCATTCAAGGTCTAAGTGATGAACTAAGGACGATGATCGTTATCCGCGGTATAGAAAACGCGCAAGTTCGTGCGGCGGCTACTAATGCCAATCTCACAACGGACCAAATTGTTTCGTTCCTTGCTATCTACACTAAACCTAGTAACAGGCTTTTGAAGCTAGATACCTCATCTTTACCTAACGTTTCAAAGAAACGTTTTCCTCGTAAACAAGATCATCGGTCAGGTATTAAATGTTTCAATTGTGGACAGCGGGGACACCTTAACCGTGATTGTCGCAATAAATCTATGAAAGAAACGTCCAGTAACAACCCACCGCCGCAGAATATCCCATCTTCCAGCGATACCTGTACTTTTTGCAAAAAAAGAGGGCACACAGAGAGCACTTGTTTTCTGAAGGCTCGTTCGGGACAGCGTAACCCACGTAACGTAAATCTATGCGCTCAATCAAGTAGCAATTCACCAAATAATGACATTACTAGTGCTATCGTAGACGGTATTCCTGTCGACATACTCATTGATAGCGGCGCTCTTGATGTGTCCCTTATATCATCTGATGTCATAAAATATTTATCATGTCAGCCAAAGTTTAAGCAATGCGTCTTGAAAGGACTTAGCGACAGAGAGATCACCACTAACTCATACGTGACAGTCACTATCGAGTTTACACACATCGCGTTAGAAGTCGACTTGGTAGTGGTTCCATCGGCATATATGAACGCACCTATTATTATTGGCACAGACGTCCTTAACCGTGAAGGAGTTATTTATGTGCGCACTAAGGACGGTCAATATCTCACTCGTTCAAACGAACTGAAGGCTGTGAATTCGGTGGAAATTCATAATAACACCAAAGTTAATACTCCCCTTCAGGGTTCGGAATTTGACAATCTAATGTCCATCATCGGAGACTTCTCTCAATTTCTTATCAGTGGTACAGCTGCTACAACCGTTAAGACGGGTGAAATGGAAATCAAATTGACTAGCTCCGTACCTGTGGTGTACCGCCCATACAAACTCTCATACCAGGAAAAGCTTAAGGTAAGAGAAATTACCAAAGACCTTTTAGATAATGGCATAATCAGACCGTCCCGATCAGAGTACGCCAGTCCTATTATTTTAGTAAAGAAGCGAGATGGTTCCGACAGACTTTGTGTAGATTTTAGGGCCCTCAATCGCATCACTGTAAAGGAACGTTATCCTCTTCCGTTGATCGAAGATCACGTCGATAGGTTAGGCAGCTATAAGTATTTCTCTAGCCTCGACATGGCAACTGGATTTCACCAGATACCCATCAAGGAGGACTGTATCCACTTAACTGGCTTCGTTACTCCTGAAGACCATTTTGAATACGTGAAAATGCCGTATGGGTTAGCTAATTCGCCCATCGTTTATCAGCGTATCATCAATGACACGCTTCGTAAACTCATTGATGTTGGTAATGTCTTGGTATACGTTGATGACGTTCTCCTATTGAGCAACACAGTAGACGAAGGTCTCAAGCTGTTGCACGAGACCCTCGAAACTCTGACAACAGCAGGATTTTCTATTAACCTACGCAAATGCTCCTTCCTGGTATCTGAGGTGGAATACCTAGGCAGAATAGTCTGCAACGGCCAGGTAAGACCGTGCACCCGGAAGGTGGAGGCTTTGGTTGGTACGTCGGCACCAGAAAACGTCAAGCAGGTACGTCAACTCCTTGGACTAGCTGGTTACTTTCGCAGATACATTAAAGATTATGCTAGGAAGACAGCACCTATCGCACGCCTTACGAAAAAAGGAGTCGAATTCAAATGGAGTTCAGAATGCGAAGAAATACGCCGCGATCTCATCAAAATCCTAACCAACGAGCCCGTACTCACCATTTTCAACCCCAAGTTACCTACGGAAGTGCATACCGACGCAAGCGCAGCTGGCTATGGCGCTGTTCTTCTCCAGATATCACCTGATGGTAAGAAACATGTTATCGCCTATTTTAGTAAGGTCACACAAGGAGCAGAAAAGAACTACCATTCCTACGAGCTAGAGACGCTTGCGGTGGTAAAAGCTCTCCAACACTTCCGCCACTATTTAGTTGGGCTACACTTTACAGTCGTTACGGATTGCAATGCCCTCAAATCAACAGAACGGAAAAAAGATCTTCTGCCAAGAGTTGCTCGATGGTGGATGTATCTCCAAGACTTCGACTTCTCTATTGAGTATCGAAAAGGCGTCATGTTACCACACGCTGATTACTTCAGCCGCAATCCCACAACGACGGTAAGTGTCAACCAAATATCTAGGCCTCGTAATTGGGCACAAATAGCACAACTATCTGATAACGAGACCCAAGAGTTGCTTGAGAAGTTAAGAGACGGACACATTGACGGCAATCGGTATGTAGTTCGTAATGACCTCCTGTACTATAAGTACACGCCAACAGGGGAGGAACCTAGGCTGTTGTGTTACGTCCCTAAGGGTCACCGACTGAGCTTGCTCAGAGTATTTCACGATGAGCACGAGCATATCGGTCCAGAAAAAACCCTTGACCTCATCCTTAAGCATTTTTGGTTCCCAGGGATGAAGCGTTTCGTGACCAAATACATAGCTCATTGCTTAATTTGTCTCTCAAAGAAGCGAGTTCCCAGAGCTCCCTTACAGACCATCACTTCATGGGAAAAGCCAGGTACACCATTCCACACTGTTCATATCGATGTACTAGGCCCTCTGCCAGTGTCTGAGGACTATAAGTTCGTCCTCCTGATAGTGGATGCGTTCACTAAGTACTGTCTACTATACCCAATGATTCGGCAAGACACTGAGGAGCTCAAACGTGTTGTCACCCAAGCTGTGTCACTTTTCGGCGTACCGAAACTTATAGTTACGGACAAGGGACGTATGTTCGAATCTAATGACTTCGTTACCTGGGTCAACGATCTAGGGTGTGACATCCACTTTATAACCCCGGAAATGCATCACGCCAACGGACAAGTGGAAAGGTATATCAGAACAGTACTCAATATGTTACGTATTGAAGTTAACAACAGGAACGAGTGCTGGTCCAGTACCTTATGGAAACTTCAGTTGGTGTTGAATATCACCAGACAGAAAACCACTCAGACTTCACCAATGAATTTGCTTATTGGAACAGTGGCCACTACACCTGTTATTCGGTCCCTGGTTCGTGATATAGCTATCGACGGGTCGAGCCCCAATCGAGAAGCATTACGAGAAATGACTAGAAACAGGGCCCAACAACTACTTAAAGAAAATCAGGCTAAACAGGATGAACGAGCGAATCGAAGAAGACGTCGACCACGAGAATTTAATCTTAACGATCTCGTGTTTGTTATAAAGATTTCTCAATCTGTCGGAAAATTAGATCCTGGCATGCGTGGCCCTTATAAAGTAACACAGATACTACCCAACGGCCGGTACGAGTTGAGGTTACTAAGTGGAGGACGTGGAAAGACCACGCAGGCAGCCGCCCAACACATGGTGTTGTGGAGAGGCGAGTGGTGCCCGGAGTCGTGCGCAGCTCTCTTCGAGGGTTCAGGTATGTTAACTCTGTAACATATTTACTGGTGCCTCTATACACCACTTTTATTTAACAGGCAGTTTAATTACATTGCTTGCTAGCTTATTCGCTAAGTTCGCTAACTGAGGCTGTTGGCTGTTTTACACCAATGAGGCGCGAACCATCTAATTAACGTGGCTCTGATAGTGGATGAGGCAACAGGTCCCCATGAACATTTTCATGGATGAGACAATGGCCCCTACGCTACATTACATCATTCATTACACAACAAAAAAAAAACACCACACTGATCAATACACCACACTATACAAACTGGATTTAAAGATACTTGCCTCACAGTCACACATCATGGACGAGGAAATGGCCCCTGTGAAGACAGATGAGGCAAAAGTCCCCCATGACAACTACATCATCATGGATGAGGAAACGGTCCCCGTATGTGTATACGGCTGAGACAAAGGTCCCCCATGACCAGTCCACAATAGAAACATGGACAGTTTGACAATATTAGTTTCAGGTTCACACGGAGCCTGCCAGCTACGGGTGAACACGCACAATACTTACAAAATGAAAAGGAAGGAAGCCCAAAGGGAATTTTTTTTTAAAGCCATGCGTTACCATTTTCATTTCAATGCAATCATGTTACCTAATTGTGTATTCCAAATAATGATCGGTATGTGAAAGGGATGTATGAAATACTTGAACGCAGTATGAGTGTAAAATAACTTATTTTCTTTTATTAAATAGAAAAACAATATTCGAACATCAAACAATTGAATAGGTTGCAAATCTAATTACAGTTTCTTAATTATCATACTTTCCAGATGAAGGCGAAGACATGGAGGACATAAATGTCGAGTCAGAAGCAGGTCCCTCGATGCCCCTGCTGGATGAAGATCAACACCTGGATCTCGCTTCAGCTGAAGGGCATTGATCATGGGCGAGGACGCCCAAATGTCAGGAGAGGCCGTGTAAGGTGTACCCCCACAGGTAGACTAGGAAGGGCTATAAAAGGGCAGTGGATGGTAGTGGTCGGTTTCATTCTCTCACCATCGCTCGTTCGGAACGCTGCTCTTGTCTACGGGGTACACGTGAGCCAATTCTTGTACTTTTCTTTAATTACCTAATTGTTTAAATCTTTTAATTGCTGATATTGATAATTGCCTTAAGTATTCATTTACGATAATTGAGAATTGCGTTATTTGGGTTGTGAACAATTTCTGTGATTAAGAATTATTATTTTTGTTAATAATAAAAAATTACAATTAATTAGATTTTGTTTTTTTTTAATCAATTAATCTTACTTCTGCTAAAAGTATAATAACATCCATTAAATAGTTATTGCACCCGTGCGAAGCCGAGGCGGGTCGCTAGTATTGTATAATTTAATCGAAATCCATTCTGATTACCTAATAGCGAGTGGATAGAACACAAAACATAATTAAGGAAAATTTTCTCAGTTACTCTATTTTTACAGATGCCGACCATGAAATGAAATTAACTTGGATGGGATAGGTTCATTGTCACTCAGGTTCAAAGTTGACAAATATCCTACAAGTATGTATATCTGTCAACTTTGAACTTGTATCCGTAAGACGTATAATAGTAAGTGATCATCATCATCCAAATAATCAATATTATTCATCATTGTCTTTTGATAGTGTTATTTAACACTAAAGGCATCGATGACGATGGCCGGAGAAGGAAAGTCGTACAGTTGTCCACGGTTGATTCAAAAATCCCACCATATACTAATACCAGCACCACTTGACTGGTTCAGAGCCCAGTTACCTTAAACAAGAGACCTTGCACAAGCCCAGTTCAAGTACTTAGATCTTGAACTGGGGAAGTTGGCTTGGACTCAACATGGATTCGATGTTAGTTGAATTAATCCGATTATTATAGAGATGGTTAACCTTCACAAGACGGTACCTGGCGCTATAGAATCATGTGTTGTTCAGTTAGGTCATGGGTGCAACACGAAGAGAGGGTTCGTAAGACAAGATTCCTTGAATTTTGCACCTTCGTGCTGAGACTTATGAGGGTTATGCACCCCATGATTCAAACGTTTCAGTTCTGCGAAACTATAGCATTTGATTAGAATTATAGCCAGGAATAAAAACGGCCATGATAAATTTGGACTCGCACGGAAAGGTTTCTACGATGTATCTTTAACACCACAAACCAAAGTATTGGGAGTAAATCGGTAGGCCTTAGACAGCTAAAATCGGACAACATTGTCTCGTCAGTATGAAGCTCATCAACCGACGCGACGTTAATATAGGCTTAATGTTTGATCTGTCCCTGTACTGTAGCTCGGGACCAGAATACGAGCTTCGGTATCCCCTGCCTGTCGTAAGAGGCGACTAAAAGGGGGCTTTGGGGGTTGCGGGCGGCTAGAATAGGAGCTCGAACCGTCCATCAGCAACCCCGGGAAGGACGACGGTATGTGTGGCCGCATACCGTTGTACGGAAGGCTAGCGATGGGGCATTTAGTCTCTCGTGGGCAGAGCCCGGACACAAGGGCGCCGCGCTCGGAGGACTCCAGTTGTGTTCAGTGTCTCATCCCGGAGTTCTCCACAAGCGCTGAGGAAGGCCACCGGGGGGGTTTTAGTGGGTAAAAATCCCACATAACCCTGTGTCGCTCCCACGGCACCGGGTACCTTTTGAAGGTTTCCCCCTCGATAACAAAAAAAAAGGCTTAATGTTGGATGGCTCCCCATTATATCCTTATACTCATAAACAACCTGGACAGCGCAATAGTTACTATATCTGACTGTCATTCATTGGTCATGTCGTTAGTCCTGGTTTCCATTCCCTCCAAGGGGAAAATTTTATGAGTTTAAGTTTCTGTTCTCGGTCTGGGTGTGTTCTTGTCGTGTGCTGATCATGGTACCCAAAAAAAAATTCTATTGTGTGACTATGAGTGTGTAGCGTTATTAAAATCGTTAATTAAAATTTACTAAACCTTAGCGACAAGCACAGGCTCCGAGGGGTGGACTTATAAAAAAAACCCCTCGCGCGCACCTACTTCCTAATTTATTTTATGGTTCATCGCTTCCAACCTAAAAACATACAGTTCAGATCTTTGTATTATTAAACTGTAAGTATGATCGACAGCCCTAAAGCGCTTTTTTATTAATCTCCTTTATTTGCTGTTGCCACATGGCTATTAGGAATTGTTCAAATGAACGCGATTCAACGTAGTGCGACGTTTTACTTCCTTATAATCGACTTCGTAATGACTAAGCTCAAAATACGATTGCAAATTAAGATACATACGTTAATAAGATGATGTGTTATGTCCATAAATTTTACGATAAAATTTTAATTAGGCATTCGATTTTTTCAGATACCCTCCGCTAATTAGTGTCACGGCTTTTATTAAAAAAATAGCCTTTATCTCGAGGGCGCACGGCACAAGGGATAACCGCTAGCGAGTCCCAACGTCACAACACTAATTAGCCACCATTAGTGAATTGCGGTTATTTGCGATTTAAAGTCTTCCTCAATGGTTTTGAAAAAAAAAAAGGTTTATAAGTCGGTCTCGCACACGTAGGGTTCCGTACAATCGAGAGATTATTATTTCCTCTAACTTTAGAAAAATAACAAGATAGAATGAACAAAAACCCCATTTTTAACGTGAGATCACCTAACACAGTAACGTTTTAAATTTTTTAATATTTGTTGTAATATCGGACACAGTAACAAGTTATCTGTGTAAATGATATATTAAATGGACTCTGTGTACCATGTTTTGGGTACGAAACCCTAAGAACTCGCTAATAATCATTCAACAATCGATACTAACAGCAGTTAAATGAAAACACAAAGATGTTACAAGCTCATTCTTCAAATTCCCCATAAATCTGATAAAGATGTTAACACAGTGTAGGTAGTTAAAGTTAAAAATGAGATAGCTGTAAGATTTCCGCTAGACGCGCTAAGCGTGCCGCCGCTTCGGGTTGAACAGCCCTTTATGATCGATTAGGGAACTTTATTTACTCAATATCAAATAGGGATCTCGGGTCAACGGCATTATCGCCTTGAAATCTCTATACTACGAGTATTTGAGCGTTTTTTCTTGAGGGCTACAATAATGGGCATGCTACTATATAAGTTGATGAACCATAACACTAACAATGGAATAAAATTGTGTTTTCCTCTTTATTAGAATTTATGTACCCAATTCAAAGTAGCAAAATGTGCAAGCATTAAATAAGAAATAAATGAGAAATTCTCGTTAACAATTTTGACAGATAGACTATGTTCATCTATATCATAGTGCAATATATTTTATGGGTTTAATACAGCCAGCAAGCACGCAGCACCACCTTTCAACTTACTGTCACCCATGGCAATAACCACATTGATTAGGATTTATAACTAACTATTCCAAATGACTAACACAAGGAATAAGTCTAAACCAATTGTAACAATTTTCAAACACAGCATAAATGATAGCTTGTTCATGAGTAGATCTATTGAATATTAAAATCTATAACAAAATAGCATCTCAATTGACAGAAATTCCATACTGTAACTTATGTTATAGTTGTTACAGGTTTGACAAAAAATTTAAGAAAAAAGCTTGGACATTGGATAAGTAGGGATAAAAGCAGCAATAAAATAAAAAGAGGTAATAAAAGTCTGTAAATGTTGCAAGACCAATAGGAATTTAGGTGATGGCATAGTTTGATTTCGACGTGTGTTTGTAAAAAACCGACTTTGTTTCCAGCTCTTGCTCTCTCCCAGCTATGGCATAGTCAAAGTCAAACTGTTTATTTCATCTGGGAATTTACAAATTCACTTATGAACGTCAATTTTTTGATTCTACCGCCGTTTTGGAAAAGTGCTTGAGGTGAAAAAAACGGCAAAAAAACTCCTCCATTGATCATATGACTGTTATATCAATCACTACTGGCAAACATATCACTTCATCTCAATCCATCAGGGTCCACTATTGAGCAAGGGCCTCTTCTCACAATGAGAAGGTTAACGCCATAGTCCACCACGCTGGCCAAGTGCAGATTGGCAGACTTCACACACCTTTGTTGAATTTTGCGAACTCTCCGGCATGCAGGTTTCCTCACAATGTTTTCCTTCATAGTTTGTAGCAAGTGACATTTAAATGCTTAAAGTTGCAACATATCACTTACTAGATGTCAATTGTGATGCTCAATGTCGCATAATTTGGCTTATCACTGACAATACAAAAAAGGCAGGACTGTACTCCCAATAAACAAATCAATCAAAAAAGTCTTTCATCACCACTACAAACCTACAACTGTCCCCCTACTAGATCTATATATCCACTTATGTATGGAATAAACATGTTATAATACATTGACTTGTTAAAGTAAAACAAAACATTCATATCATTCAAAGTTATCTATCTAGATCCTTTCTGGTTTTACTTGTGAATCATAGAAGCCCACTTTACGACAAAACAAAATATTTCTTGGAATGTCAGCAGTGGAAAATATTTATCTTTCTTAAGTATACCAAGAAAATATTGGTGCATTGCAGTCGGCAGGCAAATTACAGCCATGCAACGGTCTCTAAAATTGCAAATTGGTCAATGTAATGTGTATTAGCATGCACTAAGCCTTTAAAGGTGTTTTTAAAGTACACTCTCTGCAGTGTCCCAAAAAAATTATGTATTAAGTCTGCTAGTAACTTGATTTAATTTCACAAACAGAAAACTGAAGACAACTTAAAATAAAATGATAACAAGAATATTTTGAAATAGTTTACAATTCAATTTAGAACCTTATGTACTTAGATCAAAAGTGCATATTTGAAAAGTACATTTCTTTAATGGAAAATCTGGCTATACAAATTTAGACATTATTATCTTTGCTAAATAGCTTAGATATATAGGCACTGACCTGCATTAACTAGCTACAGTGAAGGATTTGGAAGATAGTCATAAGTGCATAGGGTTGTCAAAAGAATCATTCAAACACTCAAACTTTACCGTGTGGCATAGACATAAATGTGACTAACAAATAATCCCCCAGCCAGGAACTCAACCTAAGACTGTTTGCTTGACACAATATGATTGCATGTAACTTGTCTACAGTAACGGCAATATAATATGGAAAAATAATACACATAATAATTACTCTGTGGGATTTAAGTATTTGTATGTTCTTATTCATTTATGACATAAAAATCCTTATTTTTGACAAACTGAGACATATATAAGTTTGGTTACAGATGTGACTAACAGGCACAGAAGTTCCAGGCTCAATTCCCAGTCAAGGCAGCCATTTATTCCTAAGTGACTGAAACAATCACCCAACACAAACTACACCCTCCCAATAAATAATGATAATGAATAATTATGATTTATCTAATCTATAAATAATTTAATATGGCATATTTGATATTCCTTTTTCAGCATAGTATCCTAGTACAAATAGCAGATTTACTGATTATAGAGTATGAAGTGAAATAAATTTAGTAATTTACTTGTAATGTGGAATGCAATGCATCCTTGATCTTGATGATAACAATGATAATATGTATGCAATGCAATAATGATAATATTCTTCTACAAAACAAACTTATTAAAATTCTTAATACTCACAAAAGTTACATTTAACTTGGGAATGAGATAATAAGTACAACTCGAAAAGGAGAAAGTTTTCAAGTGATCATATAATGTATGCGAATAATTGAGAATGTCCTCATTTGATACAATTAGAAATTACTTTAAGCCGTGTGTTTTGGGACACAAAACGGAACATTGTTGTATTCTGATATGGAAACCATTTTGATAATGATACAGTTTCCGAGTAAAAATATTAATAGATAAGCAAAAAGCTATTTTTAGATTGTTTACTGGTTATTTTAACACATGAATTCATGATTATATATTATCAATTGATGAACCCATAACCCAGAAGTATGCCAGATCTGGACTACCAGAGCAGGCATTTATGTAATAAACCAAAGTTTGTTCTTAGCTTATGGCTTTTTGCAACCAAATAACATGATATTTATTTACGTCACCTGTTCACTGGGAATCCTATTGTATGCATTTATTGTTCGCTGATTGTAGGATAGTAAATGTGTAAACATTTATTTGTATTTTTATTAAGTAGTAACTACCAACTACCAACTCCTAATGATGATTAGAAAGAATGTCATGTGACTTACTTGATGACAAATATTCAAAAATGATGTAGGACAATAAATTACAACAGAATTTCCAGTTAATGTGATATTTATGTAATATAGAAACTAGGGCAAGCATGTTTTTAATTACCAACATCCAAATTATGTGCACCCATAGTTTTGCACCATTCACTGAGTTTTCAGTTATACCAACTACCAATCCAATAGGAATCTGGTATGGCGATCATCATTATCAGGCGGATAGGATAGTTGTTTATTGGTAATAGCGAAACTCTAGCAATGGTACCTATTCAAGTAACCTGTGAAGTAGACTCACGGATAGGATGCAGCAACTCCTGGCTGGCGTCGTCGGAGCGGTGCTGCTTGAGGATGGCCGCGAGCCAGGCGTGCAGGTCCTGCTCGTTCTCGGCCACGATGCACAGCTGCTCCTCGCGCGTGAACAGCGCGATCACGTGCTTCTGCTTCAGGTCCAGCCGCCGCGTGATGTTGTAGCAGTTCTTCAGCAGCAGCATCCGCCGCGGCGCCGCCCCCGACCGGAACTTCTTCTCCGACTCGTAGTACTCCAGCCGCGCGCCCGCGTCGCCGCACTCCGCGCGCAGCACGAAGTACTTCTTCCTCATCGTCTTCAGCTTGCGCAGGTGGCCCTGCCGCACTATCGCCCCGCTTCCCGCCATCGCTGCCATGTCAGCCCCTCACCATCCCAACCCTCCCGGCCCCCGACGACCGACGCGTAACCTTCGACGTGTTTACGAACCGTGATGAAAGTCGACCGCCCGCTCCTCACCGCTACGCGACTAAAAATACGTACTATCTCTTTTTAATAGCGCGTAAATAGTAAATCGCGGGACGATAAATCGAACGCCGTAACTGATTCGCCCTCGTCGGCCACCGACGAGCGCCATATGACTTATTTTGCTCGCCGTGCCGCTACGATGCGACGGGGAGATAACTCCGCGACCCGCGCGATGTTGACGTGAAAATATCAAAATACATCAACAACAAACAATTTTCAATCCATAATTCGGTACGCTCGCCGTTACACTCGGTCATTCACAGATACTCGAGTTTAGAAAGAGATAAAATCATTCATAGTAAACGTAATCCGCACGCCCTTCCGTAGAACGCAGGGCATGGAAGTCACGCCGTGGTCATGCCTGCTTGCGATCAAAACAATCAATTTTGCACGTTTATCCAACACTGTCACAAAACACTCCGGTTTTGGAAACCACAAGAATCGTATTACACGGTGTCGTTTGTATGTTATGCACTTGATTTATAAAAACTCGTGTATTTGCGCGTCGTTTTTTATTGGTTCCTTGCTATTGCGTGTCATTTTATACGAACGACGATTACGAGAAAATAGTACTCTGGCGTTTGGATACGCGACGCGTACAATAGCGTACAACTACGTTGTTTATCTGTCATGTCAGTCAAATAAAGTCAAATACCTATTTTACTATTTATGTGTTGTGCCTTCATTAAGTATCTACTTTTCTCTATGGTTTTTCTTTTGCTATGCTGCATAGCAAATCCGGCAAAGATTACACTGGTAAAGATACACATTATTGAAAGTAACTCAAAAACTACTCGTCTGACGAAATTCAAATTTTTACCAAACCTAACCTAAAACCCCAGCTTGTGATTAAAAAAAGAATGATCAAAATCGAAACTCTAAGTAGTAAGATATAAGGTAACATACATACAAAAAAGTTATTAATTATAATTCAAAAACTTCTAGTCAGATGCCGATCAAATTTATATGAGACTACAATGCAAGTACCAGCTTTCAAATAAAAAGAGAATCACCAAAATCTAAATACTCAGTAAAAAGTAATTAGAAAAAAACCATAAGTACACACTACAAAACATCCTTACACATTATTCAAGTTAATTCGAACCTACTCATCAGATGTCGCTCAAATTTATATGGGACTGTACCAAAAGTACCAGCTTTCAAGGAAATAAAGAATCGTCAAAATCGGTTTACGCAACATGAAGTTATAGAGTCACAAACTTACCAACAAAGATAAAAAAAATTGAAAAATATCGCTAATTTTTTTTTAACTTTTCTATTTGTGAATTTTGAAATACAGTCCAACAGTTTTTATGAAGATTCATTCATAGTCCCTGGATTCCGAGGTTTAAAGCTTACGGCACTCCACTAAATAGTTTAGTTGGAACTTTATTCTTTGGCCCCTTTGGACCTTGATTAGGTAACTAACGCCACTAGCAACCGAACACAACTTTTACCAAATTAACATTAATAATTAACATGCTTGAGGTTAGATGGCTGTAAGTACAATAAAGTAAGAAGGCTGATTTATTTAGTGACCACAAAGGTAAGGTCTGCTTAGTTTTCTCAGTTTTTTAATTTTGTCGCCAAATTAAATCAATTTTCAAAATTTATTATTTAAAAGTAAAACTATCAACTCCAGACTGGGGATTTATTTAGCGCTAGCTGTTGTCTTAAGATTTTTGCCCACGTCGAATTAAATTTGACTGATTTGATTTGATGACTGACCGTACAAACTTTCAACCCCACTTAGGGGATGAATATGACAAAATTTGAGATCGTCTATTAGATTAAGTTTAGCAAATATTAATTATTTTAATATTAAAAAAATACGTATAATTTTTTACTGTCAAGCATCAAGTATTTATGGTTTGGTAAATCCCTGTCTATGCAAGCACAGTTTCTAGAAACTGGCAACATTTTTATAAACTGTGTTAAAACCAAAGAGTTCAATAGGTTTTACGATTTCAATAGAAATTCCAATTCATATTAATATTTCAACTATACAAGCATGCAACTTTCATTTAAAATTTGACTGAATTTATTGATGAAATAATTTCAAATTATTATTTATTATTATATAGGTACAGTCAGGAAAAGATTTTTTTAAATGTTTGACCTTAACATATCATTTTTCCTCGCATAACAATTCAATTGGAATTTGTAAGAAAGTAAATTTTCATTAATTTCTTACTCAGTTAACAAATTGAGGCATTTTTTTTCTTTTGATTTTAATATTTTTTTTTTGGTACGAGTATCCGTTGGGATAGTACTTTTTCATATATGGCAATATTGATTTAAAATGTCCGTCCTCTTTTGTGTCCGTCATTCATTCACTCATTTCATTTGGTTGCTAAAAAGTTGAAGAAACGGGAAATGTTGGCAAATTTCTTGTGTTAAATACGTGGTTAACGTTTAAATATCTGAATTTACTTGTCACTTCGCGAGCTCGTGTCGCTTTTGGATGGAAAACGACATTAATTGGTAACAATCGAAGTGTTTACATTGTGAAATTGGTACAATTTTATGATACGTGAAACCTATACCCGTAGCGAAAGGAGAGTTTTTGTTGAGTTTTCGGTGTTTTTAATGTCCGGTGATGGTGATTAAGAACTGTGTCGGTGTAAGTTATGTTAAACCGGTGGCGTGAAATTAATTTCTGATGAACATTTTATGTGTATGCGCTTTAGTCTCTTGTAAATAGAAAATTGCAACATTGCAAGAACACTTGCGGTTTCGTAGTTTTGCAACCATCATTAGAGCGTGAAAACCGTGTCAGCCTCGCTACCCTATGTTTTGGTTTCGTTGCCGTCATGTTGGGAGGATTTCATTCTAATTAGATATTTTTCATTGTAGGTGTCAATAGGTGAAGAGACAATGGACTACAGATCATAATTTAGAAGGTAACAGTGTTAGAAATTATTTGCTTATCAGATTTACTTCACATATAATATCTTGAATTACTGCTATTTTTGAAAGTAACATAAATACTTGTTGCCAAGTAAGTGTAAACAAAGAAACATATTTAAAGTAAAATAATATGACTTCATTAGAAGCAATACATTTGGGAGTTCTAGTGTAGCAATAATTTTCCTTTTTGAAGTGTTTAGTTGGGTTTTCACCACTCTCATAAATGTTTGGTACGAAGGAGCTTAATTAGAGGATATAAAATTTCATATCTCTTTTTATTTCGATAACTGTAAGCTTTGTATGTAAAGTTTTCAAAAAACTTTGAGAATTAAGTTACACAAATTACTTAGAGTTAACTTCCTACTAAGAGATTATTTATTATTTTGTTATGTAGTAATATAATTGTAATTTACACAACTTACAATACAGTATCCAGTATACAAGTATACAGTAATCATCCTCTACTACCCTTTATGTATCTCTCCAGCCAAATGCATTTTGATTAACAACAGCATTACCATACTTGGTTAGCTCCAAGTCATAATCTGGTACATTTAATGATTACTTTACACAGTTACACCAAGGCTCGAGGGTACCAGGTCGGCTAAATTAATAAATTGCTTTGATTGCACTTCATGCCAACTACTTGGATACGTATTGAATATCAAATATGTCAAATATGTGAAAAAATGAATCTTTTATTAGATAATAGACTTGGTCTCCAGAACTATTGTAATAATATTAAGTTTAAGTCATTAACACAATGGGGGCGTGTTCCATTAAGCAACTAAAATGCTTGAAATGACACTTTTTCCATAGAAAAGTTTTGAGTGTTTTGGTCTCTTAATTGAATGTAACCTGTTTATGACATGTAGATCTATTTGACAATTTTATGTCACAATGGATTGATCAAAACTAAGAATATGAGCTTTAAAGAGTCAAAAGTTTTAATCCACAAGTGCCACGTTCCGTAACTAGCCCATAACACTTGTAATGTCTCAAAAAAGCTTTTCATTACCGATTATGGACATTATGGTTGTGGCATTTGGTTTTCGTTTGAGTGGTTGTGACGTAATGGATTGCGTCATCACTTTTGATCACAACGACCCACCTGGATTGGTGGGGTGTTGTGGGCCCTGTCAAACGCTCAAATCCATTCCATTAGGGAACAACACTCTGAACGTCAAAACCTAATGGAACTTAAAATACGGGCGTTGAGGGCGAGATTGTTAAGGGCTAGTTAAAGAACGCGGCCTAGGGGTAACTTCTGAAAATAGAAGTGACATACATGGTTTATCATCCTGACAATTGATGTGCATGACATTTTTTTCAATTTTGTAACTTAATTCATTCCTACATAAGACAGTAAATTATGTGAGGTAACAATTGAATCTGTTGTTGCATCTGCTATGTTGGATGGAAAAAAGTACACAGCTACTTTAGAAATGTTTTTATGCAATATTTCAAATTTGCCCATGTGTGATCATTTGTTTTAAGGATTCTCAAATATTAAAAATCATTTTTTGCCTTCCATACACATAAAGTACTTGCATATTGTACAAAACTCACAGCTCACTAGACTCAGCCATGTAAGAATAAGTCATATATTAAGTTTTTACTTTGAATGTAGATGAGTAATACATATTTTGTTACATTGCCGCTGTTTTATTTCAGATATATGATGGCATCTGCTACATCATCTCTGGAGAGCAATGGCAGCAATGGTGTGTATTATTTGGTTATTTATTTTTAAATTAAAAAGTTAACTGCCATTTTCTATGCAACCAAATTTAAAAATCCATTTAAAAGAAATAACATTATTAAAAATAAAAAAAATATCTCATTGGTCCTTTTAACTAGGGCAGACAATAGTTTATATAATTTATATCTAAACATTACAAATTAACATTGCCAAGGAAAATGTTCACTATCCCTGAAATATCACTGCACTTTCAATTAATGCATTTCGTGTTGGACCGCTGCCTCACGTTTCTCGTTACGTTTGTCTGTATGAAAACAAACGACTGTCCGTGCGCCGTACGACAAACGCAACGAGAAACGTGAGGCAGTGGTCCGACACAAAACGCATCAAATGAAAGTGCCCTAAAAGTAACATTTCATTGTTAATATAATTTTGATTTGGAATTCCATTTTGAAGTAATTTCAGTTCTTACGAAGTTCTTAAGACCTGGACTTAGATTTTCACGCTCATCCAGCCTAAATATGTAGAAATTTATCAGTTCAAGCAGCAAATCTTAGTATGGTAGACAACAGAGCAACAGACAGGCTTATCTTCATCTACTTGTAACTACTACTTACTACAAACAATGCTATCTGAAGAAGGCGGTTATCTGATGGAATTGTTCATAACTCCAACACTTATATCAATGACCATCTTGAAAGTTAGTTGAGTTTTAACTACTGGATATGGATAGAGAATAAACATTGCTCTATTGTTGAATATTTTAACTCATTAACTCGTTATCATGCAAATTAATTATTATATAGTGTTTATGATGAGTATTTTCTTATTGGGTTTGAATATGTACTCGAATGTGCAGTGTAGGTTTTTGGTTACCTTGACACAATGAGGATTATGTGGAGGATGTGGGTAATTCATTTTATTTGTTTATTAAATACATGTATGTTAAATACAGCATGAATAATATTATTGTACATATTGTTTGCGAAATTAATACTTTATTTCACACACAAACAGATTGAAGATGTTTCATTGAATTGGCTTATTCTATGTGTATTTGTGAAAAGACATACTTATTTGTCTACAAACTATATGTATAATTTAATTCCTTTAAAGCTTCTCATTGTAGGGGTTAGAGCTGGAGTAGTGCTTATTTAAGTTTCGAATCATTTATAAAACCCAATATCGATTAAACAAAACTCATCGTAATTCCAGAATCGATATCGCACAGCTACGTGAGCAACGAGCGGCAGCACCCGCCGCAGATCCCGCAGATCCCGTCCATGCCGCTGGAGTACGAGCTGGGCGCGGGCTACGACAAGGGCTATGCGCACGCGCACGCCATGAGCGCGCCCTACGAGCTGGGCTACGAGCTGGGCAAGCAGGCCAACGAGAGCCTCAAGCAGCAGTGCGAGAAGGCACTGCACGACCTCAACCAGCTCCGGCGACAGCATACGGAGACGTCGCGGCGCTGCGAACATGTTATGAAGGTTTGTAAGGAGTTACACACTGAATGATGAATGGTTCTCTTTTCTGCAAAAAATTTGGTTTTGAACCTTATAGTAGTAGAGTTTACAGTACATTTTTATTACACTTTTGTAGCGTCATATTATAATGAAAAAGTTTGTTTTATTACTTACATACATAGTTGTTTACCATCTATCTACACAAGATGAGCAAAGTGTAATCATGATCACAGGTTACGATTGCATCTGGACGCATGGAAATGCTCCTGCCAAGAGGGCTTAAACCTGCTTTTCTCGAAAGGCGCTTGTGAGGGAATTTTCGGGCCTCCAGATGTATCTATCAGTACCATTTGTAATCATGATTACTTTTCACCCGTTTCTGTTCATAAGAACCATGCTAATATAAGAGATTGGCATAAAAAAAGTGTTTTGGTCCTGTACGCTGATGGCTTGCCCCGCAGGAGCTGGAGTACTTCCGCGGGCAGCACCGCGCGGCCATGAACCAGCTGGACGTGTCGGCGCAGGAGGCCAGCAGCCTGCGCGGCAAGTACGGCGAGCTGCTCAACGACAACCAGCGGTCAGTGGCCAACGCTTGTGCTCGTTACCTTACTTCTTGACTAGCTTTTTTGTCGTTATCCATGGAATAGGGTGACTATTATTAACCCGTAAGTGGTTCATCTGCCCCTGTTAAGAAAAGTAAGATATAAGTTACGAAAGTTTTTTGTCATATCCCACCCTTACGGAGGGTAAATTAAAAGATATTCGCAGTGGTTGACATGTCAGACCGCTGTTCCAAGAATTCTGGGTTCGAATCAGCCGAGACGGAAATTTGAATTTGAATTTTGAATTGGAACAAATTTAAACGGCTTGGTGTGTGCTCATGTCTTGTATGTTGTCCATGTCCATGGCACTCACGACCACCGTAATGTGTGTGGGCAGGCTGGAGCGCGAGGTGCAGCACCTGCAGGCGGGCGGCGGCGCGGACGGCGCGGACGCGCTCGTGCACACGCTGCGGAAATACGACGCTCTCAAGGAAGAGTTCGACTGCTTCCAGAAGAGGTGCGTCTATAGTGTCTATACTTTAGCTTTAGAAACGAGATCGATCATGAATGAATGAAATCAATAATTAGTCAGAAATTAATGATAAATGAATGAAACTGTGTTTCGGAAATTTCAACTGTTTTTATCAAATTTCGTTAGCTAGTCATTATGGCGAGATCAACAAATAGCAAGCAGCCGAGAAAATTATGAAGAATTAGCTAGTAATAGTTTCTCGCCTTGGCCATTCCTTCTTCCATTTGTTAATGATACTTTCCTACAGATGTCCAGGAAAACCTGTTGCGATAATCATGAACCAATTCTCCTGAATATTTACAGTTGCAAATTATTATTGTAACGTTAACGTTGAACATAGTGATTGACTTGTCTGTCAATTTATAACAAATTATTAAAGTAATTTCTACCGTGAACATTGTGATGGATTGGTTGTGTCAGATACGACGACCTGATCGAGACGCACAACGGCACGCTGGAGAAGCTGCGCACGGTGCAGGAGGAGAACACCCGCCTCAAGAGCCAGTGCCACGAGCTCACGCAGGAGAGGAACGCTGTGGTCAGTCGTACGCTACACTCACTATCTTGGGTTTATAACTCATTTTAAGTCTTTAACTGGGCTTGGTGCTGTCAGTTTCTAACTGTCTAGTGTCTGCTCAATCATCAAGGACACCTTTACATTTTTTGCCTTTATTATAGGTATGCCGAAGATATCTACTTTCTGATGGCTTTTCTGCTCATTTATCAGCTATTAATTAATCAACATACAATTTTTCGAAATCAATATATTTTTTAATAAATTAATGTTTGGTACATTGAAGCGATACGTTAAGTTGTTCTTGCTCTTGTATTCTCAAATATTATACCTCACATAGAGACAAAGTAACATAGACTCGTCACACTGCGGCCCGCGGCCGTTATCTTTGAAGCAGCAAAGGGTGAAAACAAGTAAAATATAAATGCAAAACGGTATTGCATGCGTTGCCTATATAGGAATAAAATAAAGGGACCATGTGTCCTGAAAAGTGTGGCTATTGCTCATATAGACCCAAAAACAACCGTTACAATCAATTTACAGTAAGTTCATTTTAACTCGGCTGATGTGAACATAGCTACGAGTGGCTGCGCAGATGTCGATTTTAAGGCCAAAATGGTGGTATGAGGCGGGGAGTGTGGACGATAGGATAGTTAGTCAATACCATGGTCGTAAATACGTCCATGGTCAATACGAAGTAGCGCACCACAAAACACTGTCATGGCCGCCGTGTTTTGATTGGTCAGTTACTGTACCTGCGCAAACATCTCTGAAAACGAAGTTCACATCAGCCGAGTTATAATGAACTTACTGTATCTTCGCCTTACAATCCTGTGGTGTGGATACAGATACGTGAGCGCGTGGCGCTGGAGGCGCAGGTGGCGGGCGTGCTGCGGCAGTGGGAGGGCGGCGCGCGCGAGCGCTCCGACCTCAAGCGGCTCACCGACGAGCGCAACGCCGCGCTCGCCGAGTACACGCTCATCATGAGCGAGCGGTACGTACACACACGCACACGATCTTGTACGGACGTACGCAATTGTACCATACCGACGTACGCACGCATTTATTTTATTTATTTATTTATTTAATCTTATAATTAGTACGGCCTTCACCAATTACACTAATTATGATATGAAAATATTGACACAGGTATCTCGATTATCATCAAATATCATCAAAGTACAAAATAATTATATAATTAACAATAATAAAATTCATTATACTAACTAAAATAAAACATTGCAAATAGTCAAAAACATTAATCAAGAATAAATTAAACTGAATAATTATACATGTCAATCAATCGTAAAAATAAAAATAAAAAATAAAACAAAATACAAACGAAATAAATTTAAAAAGTCAAAAGTAAATGTCAAAAGTAAAAATAAATTAAAAGTAAAAATAAATTAAAATGTCATATTAATAATCATTCAAACATACTAGCCGACCACGATAATTAGGCGCATGTCAGTTAAGACGTCATTGGAAATAGGGATGGGAATACGTAGTACATTCTGCAGTAGTACCAAAAGTACCATGGTGAATGTTTAATGGAGGTACAATTTTTTTTATGGAATTAAGATAGCAAACGAGCATGCAGCACCACCTTCCGCTGCCGCCCATAACAACTGTGACCGACCCAGAACTAGACTCAATGAGTCTCGTTCTAATTCGGTCACACATGCGTTGCTACCCCTGAGGACTGAGATGGTCGCCTCTAAAAAGTGTAACCGGCACCACACCTTCCTATCCGGAACACAATTGTTCTTAAAACAATTATTACACGGTAGGAATGGTACAAAGTACCGTGGCGGGCGGTGGTACTTCCCCGGGTGAGCTCTAGGCCCTACCACCTGTACTTGGTCAGTTACTGTACCTGCGCAAACATCTCGGAAAACGAAGTTCACATCAGCCTAGTCTAAATGACCTTAATGTACAATTGTACACGACTGCGCCTCACTAGGGGACGCGCGGGGCTAGAGCGGGGTGGGGGGCCCGCGTGACTGCTATCTGACATGCGCCTAATTATTGTGGTCAGGTAGTACATCACACATTCGCTTCACAGTATTGCAGGCATTCCGTCAAAATAGTCTTCCATTCATCCGCAAAAATGTCACAATGAGGTGCCCTATCCAGAAGAGCATTGAGCGCGGCAAGTGAGCGCGGGACGGGAGACATTTGGTGAGCGACTGTTCGGCAAAGTGGAACAGCGAACAGGCTAGGTTTTCTAGAGCGACGAATATTTAAATAATTATTTGGAGCATTAATCCTCAGTAAATTCTCATGCAGTTCAGGAGCATCCACCGTGCCTCTGAGAATTTTGCACATAATTAGTATTTGATCTCTCCATCTCCTGACTTCTAGAGAGTTGTAACCAAGGCAACCAAGCAAGAAACGGGTAGGATACATGTATGGGTAGTATCCGTATGCGCGCTTGTAGAGGTATCTTAAAAATGCCTTTTGTACCTTCTCCAGTAAGAGCGCATACGTACTTTCATATGGGTGCCAGATACATGCACTAGCCTCCAGTTTACTTCGAACTAAAGCAGAAAAAATTAATTTGATTATGTCAATATTATTGAAATCTTTTGAGTTCCGTAAGACGAAACCCAAGCGTCGAAAGGACTCCTTGGCCACCATTACGATGTATATGTATATCATGGGCGTACGCAGGCGTACATAATTATATTTTCAACACACTTGCTCGTAAAGTTGATATTTTTTCTTTAGTCTTACGCCCGGAATGCGGTTTATTACACACTAGTGCGTTTTACTTTTCATTACCGCACTAGTGTTTTTCTTATTCCACTTTTTTTTTAATATCCGTAAAGAGGTTGTTACCAAAAGATTTGTTATTTTGTAAATAAATAAACTTGTTGTACTTAGTCAAAATCTGATAAGATAAGATTATACTTCATCTAATTATCTATTAAAGCATTTAAAAAATACAATATTTTAAATCATTAATTACCGTAAATTCTTATTAGAAATACATAATTATTTAGTTTAATATATTGTGGCTGAATGTTCGGTGCCTTGGACTTAACCTGCGCGCGCATAGTTATTCAACCAAAGATACGGCGCGCGAAAAAATAAACCGCGCCATTTTGTGCAAACATTTGTTCGTTTATAATTTGCTGATTTGTGACTGAAAAATGTCGATACCTAATTGTTTTTTTCCTCGCAAGTGTGTTGAAAAACGTCGTATGATACGCGTGTGCTTTGTTCATTACAGTCTTGGCTCTATTACAGCCCTCGCTTGCGGCTCGGGCTCAATACCGCCTCGACTGTAATGACCAACTTCGCACACTTGTATCATAATATACTATTATGATGTTTCTTCGAATTTATAAGTTCTTTTATATACTTCATGAACATGAAAATGCTCTTTGTTTTATATAACATATATTTACACGTCTGCGTGTATGATATTGCAGCGACACGGTGCACAAGGAGATGGAGAAGCTGTCGGACGACCTGCAGGCTGCGCTGAAGCGCGTGGCGGCGCTCGAGGCGGCGCTGCAGGCCTCGCGCGACGAGCAGCGCGCCACGGCTCTGCAGGTACCGCGCGCTACACTGACGGCTACAGCCACTGATCATGCGCTAGTACAGATATAGAACTTCGTCAATATAGAGAGAGAACTGCAGAGAACAATACCATATTGAACAATGCTTAAAATCAAATTATTGTTTGCTCCCTGGCCCTATATTTATAAAAATGTAAAGTATAATCGTAACGTCATGTACGACCTTTTGACCGTAAGTGAATTTGAAGTTTATTATTTACACTTTTATCTGTTTATAAGACAAAAAAAAATAAGACCATTATTATTACAGAGAAATGTATGGAGGTTACATGCAACATTTTAAACATAATTAGCATCCAACTCGGTAATTTAACGGGCGTGTTCGTTGATGACAGGCGGAGAGCTTGCGGCGCGAGATCGAGTGCGCGCTGGCGGAGCGCGACCGCGCCATCAAGGAGTGCTCCGACCTCAAGGCGCCGCAGAACATCTCCACGCTCGCCAACTCTAGGTACAGTACCACCTCACGTACAGTAAGGTCATTATAACTCGGCCCCTCTGAATATAGCTACGAATGGCTGCGCAGATGTCGATTTTTAGGCCCAAATGATGGTAGGAGGCGGGGAGTGCGGGCGGTAGGATAGTTACGCCAATACAAAGTAGCGCATAACAAAACACTGTCATGGCTGCCGTGTTTTGATTGGTCAGTTACTGTACCTGTGCAAACGTCTCGGAAAACGAAGTTCAAAGCGGCCCAGTTATAACGACCTTACTGTACAGTTAGCAAATAGCTGCTTCTAGATTTAGATCATAAATCCGATACTCACACCTCTGTAGACGGAATGCTTTTCGTAGGCAGCACGGACAACACAATTGACACATTACGATTTAATTTTTTTTTGGTGTGCAATAAAGCCCTTCTTACACTACTACTAATATTAATGTATCAGCAATGTTGATTTTCCAGACAAGACAACTCCGCGTACCACCATTTGGGTCTGTCAAGCGGCGGTACCGACGGATTCCTCAACGGCCAGCATTCTAATGATCCCTCATTAGACAAATTGTCTGGTATGTAAAACAAGGTTCCCTATTAGATTGTGCCTTAGATTAGGTCCTTTTTTTTCTGACATTAATTTTTCAGTTATACTTGGTTTTTTTTACATTTTTTCATCGGACTCGAAGGACCATAAATATGTTGGGAAGTGATTGATTTTAATGATATACTGATACTGAGTACACTCGCGGGAACGTCTTGTATGTGTCGTGCTGCGATGTGCGCTGAACGTATTTAGAGATTCGGGTAAATGCGTGGTCAGCGATATGCGGTCAAAGACCGTACACAAAGGCACTAAGAAAACATTATTTTGTCTTGATCAAGTGTAACAGTCTAAATAAGTAATGCAAAACATTTTACTGATCATGAACCGTTACATGCAAACAACCTAATACCACCCCAAAACATCACAAACACATACACGAGCGTTCTGTCTGTGTGCAGGCGGCGGCGGCGAGGCGGGGGCGCGCGTGGAGACGCTGGAGCAGGCGAACGCGGAGCTGCAGCGCGTGCGCGCGCGCGCCGCCCGCCTGCACCAGGAGCTCAGGGACGCGCTGCAGGAGGCCGAGGTATGCTGCTCTGGTGATACTGTGCCGGTACAGTCGCGGGGTTTGGTTGGTTGGTGTGCTGGGTGTAACATGCGTGGAGACGCTGGAGCAGGCGAACGCGGGGGCGCCGCCCGCCTGCACCAGGAGCTCAGGGACGCGCTGCAGGAGGCCGAGGTATGCTGCTCTGGTGATACTGTGCCGGTACAGTCGCGGGGTTTGGTTGGTTGGTGTGCTGGGTGTAACATGCGTGGAGACGCTGGAGCAGGCGAACGCGGGGGCGCCGCCCGCCTGCACCAGGAGCTCAGGGACGCGCTGCAGGAGGCCGAGGTATGCTGCTCTGGTGATACTGTGCCGGTACAGTCGCGGGGTTTGGTTGGTTGGTGTGCTGGGTGTAACATGCGTGGAGACGCTGGAGCAGGCGAACGCGGGGGCGCCGCCCGCCTGCACCAGGAGCTCAGGGACGCGCTGCAGGAGGCCGAGGTATGCTGCTCTGGTGATACTGTGCCGGTACAGTCGCGGGGTTTGGTTGGTTGGTGTGCTGGGTGTAACATGCGTGGAGACGCTGGAGCAGGCGAACGCGGGGGCGCCGCCCGCCTGCACCAGGAGCTCAGGGACGCGCTGCAGGAGGCCGAGGTATGCTGCTCTGGTGATACTGTGCCGGTACAGTCGCGGGGTTTGGTTGGTTGGTGTGCTGGGTGTAACATGCGTGGAGACGCTGGAGCAGGCGAACGCGGGGGCGCCGCCCGCCTGCACCAGGAGCTCAGGGACGCGCTGCAGGAGGCCGAGGTATGCTGCTCTGGTGATACTGTGCCGGTACAGTCGCGGGGTTTGGTTGGTTGGTGTGCTGGGTGTAACATGCGTGGAGACGCTGGAGCAGGCGAACGCGGGGGCGCCGCCCGCCTGCACCAGGAGCTCAGGGACGCGCTGCAGGAGGCCGAGGTATGCTGCTCTGGTGATACTGTGCCGGTACAGTCGCGGGGTTTGGTTGGTTGGTGTGCTGGGTGTAACATGCGTGGAGACGCTGGAGCAGGCGAACGCGGGGGCGCCGCCCGCCTGCACCAGGAGCTCAGGGACGCGCTGCAGGAGGCCGAGGTATGCTGCTCTGGTGATACTGTGCCGGTACAGTCGCGGGGTTTGGTTGGTTGGTGTGCTGGGTGTAACATGCGTGGAGACGCTGGAGCAGGCGAACGCGGGGGCGCCGCCCGCCTGCACCAGGAGCTCAGGGACGCGCTGCAGGAGGCCGAGGTATGCTGCTCTGGTGATACTGTGCCGGTACAGTCGCGGGGTTTGGTTGGTTGGTGTGCTGGGTGTAACATGCGTGGAGACGCTGGAGCAGGCGAACGCGGGGGCGCCGCCCGCCTGCACCAGGAGCTCAGGGACGCGCTGCAGGAGGCCGAGGTATGCTGCTCTGGTGATACTGTGCCGGTACAGTCGCGGGGTTTGGTTGGTTGGTGTGCTGGGTGTAACATGCGTGGAGACGCTGGAGCAGGCGAACGCGGGGGCGCCGCCCGCCTGCACCAGGAGCTCAGGGACGCGCTGCAGGAGGCCGAGGTATGCTGCTCTGGTGATACTGTGCCGGTACAGTCGCGGGGTTTGGTTGGTTGGTGTGCTGGGTGTAACATGCGTGGAGACGCTGGAGCAGGCGAACGCGGGGGCGCCGCCCGCCTGCACCAGGAGCTCAGGGACGCGCTGCAGGAGGCCGAGGTAACCGCGTCCACGGGGCTTCGATAATGCACTCTATTGACACCAATTAACGACCGAAAGTGTCTGGTGGTTGGGTGTAACATGCGAACTACACTACAAAATAGAAAATGTTAATGTTCACCAGTCAAAAAACTTTTATAAAAAAATATATTGTATACAAATATAGTTGATTACAATGCTGTACAAAATTTTGTATTAGTTGTCGAGCCACGAGACTTGAAACTCATTTAGCCATTACATTTCAACCATTTGTGCATTTTTTTTTTGTGATTCCTAAAAAGACTTTCATACATGTAGATTAAAAGGTATCCGCTTTTTTGCGTCGATGTGTACACATATATGGGAACTCAGTTCTCACGCTTCGTAACTCCCAAACTACAGCGCTATATCACTGGTATTAACGACATGCGTGATGTTCTAATTGTTTTTCAATATTTTCAGGTGTCAAAACGAAGAAGAGACTGGGCTTTCGCTGAAAGAGATAAATTGCTCCAAGAAAGGGAGAGTGTAAAAGCACTTTGCAATAGGTTAAGAAAGGTATGTTAAAAATATGTCAACAATTATTGTGGTACGCTTTGGTTGTTATCAATGACATTTTTCCAGTGTTTAGTATTGTATGTAATAAAAAATAAATATACAAAATTCCTTGTGATTGCTACTGTGGAGGAAAAGGGGAGATCTCCCGCCAGGCGATGTCACTGCCTGGGGACCGCGGTCCGAATGTTAACTCGGACCATTTGTATATATAGTTAAATATTGTAGAATCTTCAATAGCGCGGTTGAGGATACGTCATCTGATTGGCCAGTTCAGTATGACGTAGTCTATTGTTTACTGCACTCGTTGCTTGTGGTTGCGTGGTCAGCATCATGTGCGGCGCGCGCTCATATTACTGTAGGTATCGCGCCGCTACACTACCATTGTTATGACACTCTCCATCGACTTCCTCACTACTATGTGTTGGTTGTGATCAGGAGCGCGACCAGATGGTGGGCGAGCTGGCGGAGGCGCGGCGGCACGGCGGCAAGAAGCCCGCCGACAAGGCCGCGCGCCGCCCCGACGACAAGTGCCGCCTCGCCGCCCGGGACTCCGCGCAGGACGCCGACGTGCAGGTGAATATGCGGTGAATGGTTAGAATGAGGAGTTTGGTCGTGATAACTTGTGTAGTTGACTGTAGTATGTGTAACTTTTTGTTGTGATGTGTCTTTGGAATCTAGCTTTTATTTAGGCATTCAGAAACTGCGTTCACATTGACAAGTGAAACATAAACAGTCTCAGTATATCTCTTGCTATAATCTATTCTATTTCATAGCCCGGTAGCTTGCATCAATCAAGTTAGGAACAGCTGGCATGATTGATGCCCGCTTTTCCTAACTCTGCCGCCGCATGATCCGGCCCGAAGGACCAACATGTACGAACGTATTACGTGTGTAGTCAACGTTCATGAAAAATGCGTCTGTGGAAGATGCCTTTCATACAAAAATACAGAAATGCTAATATGCAAAATGCAATCTCAATTTACGACTAAGCTCGTATATTTTGTATTTAGATGGGTGATCACTAGTGAAAAAATACTCGTGCTCAAATAGTAGACCATTGTTTGATTGAAGTTACAATCATCAACGTCTAATGCACATAGTATACAGAGCATACTCAAATAGTTTGTCTCGGGCCCAGGACTTCGAGTGGGAGATAATCGAGGTGGAGCTGTCGGCGCTGGCGGACGGGTCGCTGGGGCTGGAGCTGGCGGGCGGCTCGGCGGAGCCCTACTACCCCAACGACTGCAGCGTCTACGTCACCGCCGTGCGCAAGGGCTCGCTCGCCGACGGCAAGATCAAGTCAGTGCCGCACACAGCTCTAACTGCGGAATGGTGTGATTGATTGTGCAAGGGGGATGTTTAGGTTTTGTTTGTAATGTAGGGTGGAGTGGATTTTATCACTAATCAAGTAGGTGATCTCTCACTTTCACTTCTAATTTTCTCACTTTCATAAATTATTATATATCTTTTTTTCAATCACTTCACGACACTTTTATAATATGTATATAGTTATAATCATTGACAACCAGCTAGTACACCCCTACTTTTTTCTCTACAACAAAGTAGTCCTCTACCCAATGGTTGCCTGGAAGAAATCGCTTCTTAAGCGATAAGGCCGCCGTTTGTACATTAAATATAAGACAATATGTTTGTACTTTTCTTTACTGGTGTACAATAAAGAGTTTTGTTGTTGTTGTTGTTGTTGTGATCTTTGTATGGAATGGATTAAACTTTTATCGCAGGAGACAAATGAGAAGTCTAATACATGTAAACCATGCAAGGATATTTTGAATGGGTCTTTTGTGATAACTCAGTGCATAAAACTTTTAAATAATCCATTTGTTCGTGTACGAACGGACCAACGGATTCTATTCCTCATTACTTTATTATACAGCCCACTATTGGTTTGATTGAAGTACTCCAACATTATATGATTGGGCTCGAAGGACCATATAAAATTGGGGTTCTTTATAAACTTCGTATATTCATTCGCGAAGGACCATCCTACACGTGGATTCGCGTATTCAGGCGAATATGAGTGAGCGTCATTGGACTAAATAAAATTGCTCGTGTGTGCAGAGTGCTGGACCGCATCGCGGAGGCGTGCGGCGTGTCGCAGTGGGCGCGCGGCGCGGCGTGCGCGGCCGCGATCCGCGCGGCGCTGGCGCGCGGGCCCGTGCCGCTGCGGCTGCAGCGCGCGCGCGCCGCGCGCCGCCTGCTGCGGCTCGCCGCCGCCGCCGCCACCGGCGTCACGCTGCAGCACGGTACGTCACAAAAACAAGTATAAATGTCGGCTCAGGCCTAGAATACTGTCTATAACAATAAGATCTCCACTTTGTGACCCCCGCCCTCCCTGCCGTGACGTCACTTATTTTACAATTTTACTAATTTAATCTTAAAAAAATAACAAAAAAAAAACATTTTAAAATGTGCAGTCACGAAATAAATTTCGTCCCGTCCCACCCCTTTGTCACACAATGTCACACTTAAAGGACCGTCCTATTCCCCTAAATATGTGACGTAATTTATGGAAGGCCCTTTAGTGTCGAATGATCGTTAGCTGTACCGTCTTTACCATAAGGGCACTCGGGGCCAGTGCCCAGGGCCCCCATCCTCAGAGGGCCCCGAACGACCGACAATTTATCAAAATGTTATGGTCGGGCGAATTGCAGTTTTCTCGTTGCACGAACGTCGATGATTTTCATTCAAATCAATACATTTAAATGAATAATTTGATTGATTAGAGCACCATTATAACTTACCATTTAAGTTTATAATCTAAAGTCTATAATGTCTATTTTCAAGTTACCTACTTATTTTATTTTTTATACAGTAATTCGGTAATTTTAAAGTTAAGAAAAATATAATAATATTCCTGAACGCATCTTACTTATTTTGCTAATCACACCATCTAGTGGTCATAATAAATTTAATGTCAAGCAATATCATAAATAAATTTCGACTTTGTCTAGGTATGGGGGAATCCCCGGATTATGTATAAACTTTCATCAATTTGATAGAAGTAACGTGATTATGTTAATTTGGTTCAGATTAAAGTTTTGATTTATCGAAGACAGCTAGTTAATATCATTAATAACATATTGTTTTATTATAATATCAATAAAGCAGATCATAGTGAAAAAATAATGTATAGTTTGCTTTCTTTACGTTCCAAAAGGGCCCCTAATTTTTGAGTGCCCAAGGGCCCCAGCATAGTCCAAGACGGCCCTGATCGTTAGTACATAATAATAAAACTAATGCTAAGGTTATGTGATTGTTATTGAAAGTTAAACTTTTGTCTTAGTTTGTTAGTAAACAGATAAAATTGTTAAGGTGGAATCTTATCTACGTAGCCGTGTTTTTTATGTAGTGGGTACTAGATTATGAAATGATGTGTTGTTGACAGGTATTTTCATAAGTAAAATAGCGTGTGGCAGCGCCGCGGCGAAGGAGGGCAACATATACGTCGGCGACCGCGTCGTCAGTGTAAGATATCATTTTTCATAAATAAAATGTTTTAGCTCATCATATTAGAACTACAATATATATTATGTGACTTTTGATGATGTTATGCAATATATTGAAGACGATAGTTAGAGAGTATATATAATGTTATGTTGTGTGTGTGCAGATCAACAACCGGTCGCTGGAGGGCGTGAAGAGCGTGGCGGAGGCGACGGCCATGCTGAACGACTGCCAGTACGACTCCGTGCTGCTCACCGTGCTGCGCCCGCTCTACCCCTGCTGCGACCCACGGAACAGGTACACAATATTGTCTCTGTGTACACGAATATATACTCATTCTACGTGACCCCGTCCTCTTAGGTGTTTACGTCGTATTTCAAACAAAAGGTAAAAAAAAATCACCGGACTACAATAATGTCCGGTGATTTAGTAAGAACTTCCGAGGATCTGCTTGATTACATCAGTGCGTATTAAAACAATCATCATTTCTAAATGAGCTGACATTTCATACATGAGCTTTGCCACTTGTGGATTTAAATTGGAATGTAGCTCAAAAAAGACATGCACGCGCTGTTAAGAGTAGTACTTTCCACCAAAAATTTTCGGATGATTTTTTAAATTTTGTAGTTATCTAGGGGACGGGGAGGAGGTCTGTGCAAAATGTGTCTATTTTGCTATTGGTAAAAAGTCTATGACTATTTAACGTCATTCTGCTTTATTGAGACTCGAAAGATCAAATTGTGTGTTGTTTGTGATATGAATACTTCTCTCAATTGTTCCCTTTGTACTGAAACTTGTTTACCAATAATCTGGCTGTTACATTCGATTGCATAAAAATGTTGCTTGCATCACTTTTGTAAGTTACGTCGTGAAAGGTGATACATTTTGAAGTAAAATAGGTGCTGTGGATTTCAAATGTTTATTTGGTCCACCGTCCAATATGTAGGTAAAATGGAGGATTGTCAAACTCCGATAAATAATTAAAATGTGGAGTGAGATGAACGATGCCTTTGCTTTTGGAGTGTTTGAAGAATGGCATGGTCTCAACCCATAGTGACAAATGTGACCCACACCAGAAAGGATTTTTAGTGACTACGACGGTTAGACTAGTTACCAATTAGTTAGTTCGTTTGTTTGTTAGACTGTCAGTAATAGTAATAGTCCAGTTAGTATTTGTTAGTCGTAGTCATGTTTTTATTTGGTCTCAGGTGCGTTGCTACCCTTGAGGACTGAGAAAGAGTAACAACACCTTTGAAAAAGTGTAACAGGCTCCACAGTAAAATGATTTAGAAATGATTGGTATGCAGGCTGCCGGTGTATAGCGCGTCGGAGGGCAAGGTGAACATCTGCTCGCAGACCGACGAGACCTGGCCGCACTTCCTGCCGCCGCCCCCCGACAACAAGGTAAGCCATTCTGAACTTTACTTACTGTACAGTAAGGTCATTATAGCTCGGTACTGTACATAGGTATAGTTCGCAGGTACAGCAACATGACCAATCAAAACACGGCGGCCATGACTGTTTTGTGATGCGCTACTTCGTATTGGCGTACCTATCCTACCGTCCGCACTCTCCGCCTCCTACCACCATTTTGGCCTTAAAATCCTCATCTGTACAGCAACTCGTAGCTATATTCAGAGCGGCCGAGTTATAATGACCTTACTGTACAGTGTACAATGTGCACATTTTGCCATGACATGGGTATTCATGTGGAGAAAACTTCGGTAGCCTGATTCAGGGTAGTGACGTAGCAATATGATTCCCCGGCAGGTACACATCGACCACGGCGTGCCGGACTTCGACCGGCGCTACGTGTACCACGTGGCGGCCGGCAGCCACGGCAAGATACACCAGGAGAGAGGTAACGTCTTGTTGCTTTTTAGGGTTCCGTACCCAAAGGGTAAAACGGGACCCTATTACTGAGATTTCGCTGTCCGTCCGTCCGTCCGTCCGTCTGTCACCAGGCTGTATCTCATGAACCATAATAGTTACTCAGTTGAAATTGGTGTTTTTATACATAATGGTACGGAACCCTTCATGCGCAAGTCCAACTCGCACTTGGCCGGTTTTTATTTTACGTAAACAGCTGACAAATGAGACAAATGGTAAGGGCACACTGTCTTACAGATGTTAGTAACAAAGAAATCATCGGCGCGTTGTTGGCTATGAAAACAGTGAGCATGAATGTATGTATGTATAATCTGTGTGTCACAATCTACAGACAGTCAGTACCCAAAACTTCTATAATTTTAAAGTATTGGATGAGTAATGGCTTGTGTTGTGACAAGTGAGTTTACATGATTTTGTGATAACACGCAATAGTATAGACTCTTGGCAATGGATAGCCGTAGGATTCCATTGAGGGTTTGTTACTACTGGCTTTAGAATGAACCAGCTAACACTTTAATTAACCAGAATGGTTAATGTTTCCTCAATTAATTTATTATAATAATTTGAAACCATTGAATTTCTAAACTGTACCAAAGAGGAAAAAAGGGATTTATGATGTCAAATATTAAAAGACAGATGTGAGTTAGTGAACTGTTTCCTGCGATCAAAACAATCGAAGGTATCTATTAGTTCCCGATAACATGATAGATAACTTGGACGTTCAGCGGAGCTCGAGTGGACGTTTACAGTAGTAAACAATTGTTATAGCACTCGCAACTCATAGAAATGTCAAATAAAGACCGACGACCTGAATGGCTCAATGGTTAACACACCGGATCACTATTCCATGGGTCCTGGGTTCGATTCCCAGCAAAGCGGAAATTTTGATGATGAGTTAAAATTTCCGTTCTCGGTCGGTAGTAGTTTGTTACGAGAGTTGGAGTTCTACCAATAGAATTAGTGACAAAGTTATTTGTATTTATGTTTGTAAACAATCTCTTGAGACTTAGGTATATCTTATGTATAGGTATAGGACGCGCGCACTATGTAAACTTTGCTAATTTGCTTCGCTTGAAAATACCCAGCGTCCACGCAATAAAAAATATCCAGAAAAAAGGGTTGTATTTTGTTTACACTTAGTGCGTCACAGACATGTCTATTCCAAGCGTGGGCTGTGGTCATAGTAAACAAACGGCGACATGGCTCGTATCACAACAATCGACGGCTATCAGTCACAGATTAGATACCATCACATCGATAATGCGGTAGATACGCACAGGTGGCATCCATGGCTCGACAGACACTATAAGTAAACACTCATTGGACATGGTACATTTTCTTACATTTTTTTCCCAATAGAAACTTGAAATTAATAGGGGTAATCATAATTATCATTTATTACTTATTCTTGCGTAGATACTTTATGGTATCATCTGAAAATACAATAATATAAAAACAAGAAGGGACATAGTTGAGCTTGTACTCGTAGATAGAATTTGTGTAATAAAGAGGGGTCTATATCAGTTGAAAGATGAGGAACTTACGCACATTGATAGAATCGTATGACAAGTTATAATACGTAAGTATCGACTGCTTGCGACTAAGTTTACTAAAATAAGAACATTTGACGTGCAGTGGCTTATGTCACAGATAAAATATTTATAATCGATTGTTGTTTGTGATGTGTTGTGTAGAAGATCTCGCATCTCAACACTCGTACGTTCACACCTAATCTCGGTTAGTATTTGTGATATTTTTTATTGAAATTCTGTGTCATGGTGTGTACAATATTTTTTTTCTGCAAAGTGTGTCAGTACACTATTCAATGAAACTGTTTTGATTTAATTTTATTTGTCGACAAATCTGTTAGCTACGAATAGTTTGGTGTGATTTTTCAGTTGAACAGCACCCAATTTTTTTAAAAGTTGGTGTATTCTAGAAATTAATTCTCACTATTCTGTAAAAAAAAAAACCAAAAAATCCTGACAGGCATCTTTAAAAGGCTGCTAGTCCGCACCCGTATGGCTTCGTCCCTTTCGCAGTGAGAGGAGAATCAAGCCCAAGCAGAACCAATGAATTAATTGTCGAGAGCGCCCTAGGCATAGAACCTCCTACCCACCCTAATCGTTGATAGCTATATTATTTTAAGTTTTATACTTATTCATTCATATTTTTGTTATTTAAAAATGTGTGTACCTGCGTCTCCTCTTTGTAACCTTGTGCCGAAGTTTGTCTTAAAGAAAATCCGCCACCTAAGTGGGTATAATGAGGGTATGGGTTATAACGAAGACGTTTTGTTGGCAGGCACGTGGGACATGATCCGCGGCAAGATCGAGGCCGTCACGGGCCGCGCCAAGTCCAAGGATAAGCAGAATAAGGTACAGTACCGATTTTCATGAGTACGTGTAGAGTCCTTGCTTGACTACTACACTCTTTGTCTTGATAGTTGATATGATATGATGTACTGATTAACTGATTGATAGATAATTATGTTGGAGTTAAATTATACTACTTGGTATGGTTTTGATTGATATTTATATTAAACTTGATTGATAATTATAACTAAATGATATATGATTGATTTATGAGTGAGCACGCGCGATCGCCTTGCTGCGACCGTTGTTTACGGACCGTGTTGATCGTACCGCGTTTAACGTACCACTAATAATTTAATTAAAATGAATCGCGCGGCTCAAGTAAATTGTCAACGCAGCAAGATGTACGAATTGCCTCGTACAGTACGTATGAATATTCCTTGAACGTTGTTCAAAAATAATACCATAAGGAATTTTCATACGTATACACGCACATTTTTTTATAGTTAAATCAGCCCAGACTAAATAAGTATTACTATTGGCAGGTACCTGAATCTGACGCTATCGCTGAGCTGGACTCCGTTATCGACAGTTATCATGGCAAAACAAGTGAGTCTCGTGAATATTTATAGAATATTTACCAATTTTATTTAACTGTGCATTGGTTAAAATCAGTAATATAATCGTTCGTTCGCAGTAAAAGAGACCAGCAGCGTGATAAAACGATCTCTAAGAAAAAACAAGGAGTCGAGCAGCGACGCCAAGAACGGGGGCACGTGGCCGAAGGCGCGCGCCAACCTGGTGCTGGAGGCGAGCGGCACGGGCACGCACGTGCAGGGCCGCGCGCGCCGCGAGCGCCCGCCGCTGTCCATCCTGCTGTCGCCGCCCACCAAGCTGCCGCCCGAGCCGCAGCGCGCGCACCGCAACTCCAACCCCATCCCGCTGGCGCACGCGCACGCGCACGCGCCGCCGCCCGCCGCGCACGCGCACGCCGCGCCCGCGCGCCACTCCGTCTACAAGTCCATCGAGTCCTCGCCCGCCGTCGAGCACTTCCCCAAGCCCGCGCCGCTCGCCATCCACAACCCCTTCGCCTCGCCCGCCAACCACGCGCGCCCGCTCGACAAGGACAAGATCTCCCTCGGCGACTACGACCACGACGTCACCCCCAACCGGCTCAGCCTCGTGCTCGACCCCTCGGACGACTCGCTCGACTACCAGCCGGCGACCCGGAACCGGACCAAAAGCCCCCACTCCCTCGACTTCAGCGTCAACAAGGGCCCGAGCTCGCTCGACTTCACGCGGAAGTCCCCCAACTCGCTCGACCACTCGATCAAGAACCACCCGGGGAAGGACATCCTCGACCAGTATTACCCCAGCAAGAAGTCGTCGCCGAAGATAGTGAACAAGTACCCGTCGGACAGCGACAGCTTCGGGCCGGACAGCCTGACGAGCGCCGGCAACTACCCGATGAGCGGCACGCTGCCGTCGCAGTCGCGGCTGCAGGCGCAGTACTACCGCGGGCCGTTCGTCAACTCCAACCCGCACTCGGCCGGCCGGTACGCGCACCTGTCCAGCCCCACCGACATCCCGCAGAGCCAGTCGGGCGAGAGCATCGGGCCCGGCTACGACATGCACTCCTTCACGTCGCATACGCACAACATGTCCGACCTGCAGCCGGGCCCGCGGGCGAACCGCGAGTACCCCCACGCCTACGAGGGCGGGACGTTCCCGCGGAAGAAGGAGAACCAGCGCTTCCGGATCCCGTCAAACCCGAGCGTGACCTCGAAGAACTCGGCCGGGAAGCTGAGCACGGGCTCGATCGAGAGGAGCTCCGAGCGGAACTCGCCGATGCCGACGTTCCACGTGGAGGTGCTGAGCCCGGGCCGGGGGGCGAAGCAACTGACGCACAAGGGCACGCGCAACTCGATGCCGGAGTACTGCGGGCTCGGCTGGAACAAGCCGCTGTCGGGCGAGCTGCGGCGCGTGCACATCGACAAGAGCCAGCAGCCGCTCGGCATCCAGATCTACTGCCCGCCGGCCAGCGGCGGCGTGTTCGTGTCCACCGTGAACGACAACTCGCTGGCCAGCCAGGTGGGGCTGCAGGTGGGCGACCAGCTGCTGGAGGTGTGCGGCATCAACATGCGCTCGGCCACCTACACGCTGGCGGCGAGCGTGCTGCGCCAGATCGGCAACTCGATCACGATGCTCGTGCAGTACAGCCCCGAGAAGTACAAGGACGAGATGGAGGTCCCGGGCAGCTCGTCGTCGGGGGAGAGCTCGGCCGACGAGGAGGTGTCGCTTTCTGGGTCGCCAACTCCTAGAAACTCGCCGGGGCCGCAACAGTCGCTGCGGCTGGACGGGCCGGCGCCGGACGGGGCGGCGCTGCGGCAGGCGGGCAAGGAGCCGCCGCGGTTCCTGCTGATCGAGATGCGCAACTGCTCGGACCTGGGCATCAGCCTGGTGGGCGGCAACGCGGTGGGCATCTTCGTGCACAGCGTGCAGCTGGACTCGCCGGCGTACGTGGCGGGGCTGCGCACGGGCGACCAGATCCTGGAGTACAACAACGTGGACCTGCGCCGCGCCACCGCCGAGCAGGCCGCGCTCGAGCTGGCCAAGCCCGCCGATAAGGTACGTGGTCTCATTTGAGTATAAAGTAATTAAAAGTAATAGGTAGGTATTGCTGATACAGCAAGAATTTGTCAGACTTACATAAGAACATAGAGAAGAGTAGGTTACTTTTACAATTGCGTGTACGTGCACCGCGGCCGCACGTACGCACCGTAGAACGCACATAAACGAAAGATAGCGTTCACAGATCTTTGTTGAAAATTTTTGCATAGTGCACACAAAAACAAGTCTTACATTTGGATCGTTGGGATGTTTGTTGAACAAGCAGTACATATATTTCGTTTGTATTCAATGTCGATTTCGTTTTAATGGCAACCCATACAAATTTTCCACTCCTGTAATTAAGGTTCATTTTTGATTGACGACGAGAAAAAGCTAAATTGAATTAAAAGCACACGTATTAAGGTTGTTTTTCGGCGACTCAACTACATACGTGTCCGACAGGTGAGCGTACTCGTCCGGCATGATCTACAGCAGTACCACGAGATGAAGGACAAGCCGGGCGACGCGTTCTACGTGCGCGCGGGCTTCGACCGCTGCGCGCGCGTCACCGACGCCGTCGACGAGTACTCGCTGTGGTTCCGCAAGGACGAGGTGCGTTTTGTTTTGTTTTTGTTTTGTTATTTATACAGTACTAGCTTCCGCGCGCGGCTTCGTCCGCGTGGAAACTTTCATCCCCTATTTCAAGCCTTTAGGGGTTGATTTTTGAAAAAAAAGTAGCCTATGCGTGACTGATGCGTATTCAACTGTTTTCATTCCGAATTTCATCCAAATCGGACCGGTGTTTTAGTCGTGAAAACGTCACAGACAGACAGGCAGACTTTCGCATTTATAATATTAGTATGGATAATTGTATTTTGTTTAGTTTTTTTTTGTTTAATTTTGTATATGTGTAGGTGTATTTACGAGAAGAAATCGTTTTTCTTTCTTTGTTTCAGGTGCTATTCGTGGACAACACGCTGTACAACGGCGCGCCGGGGCTGTGGCGCGCGTGGCAGCTCGACTGCAAGGGCGTCAAGCGCCACTGGGGGACCATACCCAGCAAGTTCAAGTGAGTGAGCTTTCAGTGGGTCGGAGCTTTGTAAAGATTGGATTTTTTTGTTTGCATAGTTTGTGATATGTTAGTGTGTTGTATCCATTTATCTTCAGTAGCCTCCATGAAGCAAATATAGAGAGGAGACGTTGTATTTACATTTCCCTAATGCTGCCTCTACACATAGGCCAACACGTTGGCAAGTGCGTTGGCTCCCAATGTGTAGAACGGGCGTTGGAACGTTGGCGGTAGGCATTTGAACGTTGGCCGGCGCGCTTGCGAGCTTGCCGCGCGGTGTCGGTATCATCAAAGAACACTTGTCGCAAGCTTGGCGCACCATCCACACATTGGCCTCGCGATCAGTTTGCCCGGAGCAGCGATCAAGAGTGCATATTTTCTTCTTGCGGCGTATTAACACCTAACGTAACAATATGACGTATAATATAGGTAATGAGGAAACTTTTAAATTTATTGAGCTCTATCAGAGTGAAAATTGCCTATGGAATCCAAAAAATAAGTACCATAAAAATAAAAATGTTGTAAGTATTAAAAATGCTAAATAAATAAGGTTCTTGGACATTCCGTTTTCCTTACGATATTTTACTTCAAAGTAAGAGCATCGTACTTTATTATTATTTTAATATTATAAATATGAAAGTATCACCCTTTTCTTGTACACATTTACGTAGTAATTATAAGCTGTGAATCAATATACAGCTGCAGCTGTTACCAACTCAACATCCATTTTTTGATCCGTCCGCACATTGGCCCGAACCAAAGCATACTGAACGACCTTCCAATGTGTGGATTAACTCACAAGCACGTTGGCAAGCGCACCGCCAGCGCGTTGGCGAATGCGCTGGCCTATGTGTAGAGGCGGCATATGAAAGAACGCGTGACACTTTGCGGGGCGAGGGGGCGTTAGATCCCGCCCACTTCTTTATTTTCCATCTAACGGGCAGTAGCAAAACTACTCGCTTCGTTCTATATCGATTTTGCTATGTAGTTTAACTATCTCACACCAGATGTCAATAAATGTAGGATATAACAGGGACATAGTGTCGCCATCTAATGTCGAGTAGACAGCACTTCATCCTTTTATTTGAAAATGTGAACGTCCATAACGCTGTGCACCGGACGGGCGCCGACGGTAGACTGAGTTTAGGCCACGCCTACTGTGATGACGTCAGGACCTAGTCGAGTCACAGTGCACAGTTGCTTAGGCCGTCTCCTCTCTATATTTGCTTTATGGTAGCATCAGAATTAGAAAATTTGTAAACTTCCTAATAACACAGTATTGGCGTCAACGGCCCAAGAGCATACATCAATTTGACATAAATATGACAATGAACATCTGCTATGCTTTGGTATCAGCTGAGTATAGTTTAGTTTTAGAATTTGAAAACCCTGAAAACCACAACATAATTTATATGTATTTAAAACGAGTACAAACCAAACGTCCGTTCCGCAGAGTGGAAGAGATCCTCCGTCGGTCGCCGGGCAGCTCGGGTGGGGGCGCGGAGCTGGAGGCGCGGCGCGCGGGCTCCACGGCGCGCCGCTCGTTCTTCCGCCGCAAGAAGCACCGCGACAGCAAGGAGCTGGCCTCCTTCTCCAACACCGAGCTGGGCTGCTGGAGCGACTCCGGCACGCTGGCCGACGACGCGCCGCCGCTCTCCTACCAGCGGGTCGAGAGGTTGCATTGTGAGTTGTGGTTGTGTTTGTGGATATTTGTCAATAGGGAGATCTCCCGCCAGGCGAGACGACATGTCTGGGGGACGGCCGAGGCCCCCAGTGAATGTACTCGAGGCGTTGTATATATGCGGGCGATGTAGAAATCTTCGATAGCGTGTGTTTCGGTGACGTCACCGTGTGACGTGTGCGCAGTGTCGCCACAGATAAATTGGCGGGTTAAATGGAGTGAATATTCATCGGCTAAGTAAAACATTTTGTAGTATAATGTACGTCAACATGTGCCTAGTTTATTTGTTCTAAATATACCTATTAATGAAGTAGTTAGCATAGTCGTATTACGCCTTTGTTCTTGACGATCTGTTTAAGTTATACACGTATCACGTTGCAGACGGCAGCCGGCGGCCGGTGTCGGTGCTGGGCCCGCTGCGCGAGTGCGTGGCCGGCAAGCTGGTGTCGGACTGGCCGCACGTGTTCGCGCGCGCCAAGCCCGACCCGCGCGTGCTGCGCGACCTCGCCGACAAGGTACGTCCCTCACTGTCGAGTGCGTGGCCGGCAAGCTGGTGTCGGACTGGCCGCACGTGTTCGCGCGCGCCAAGCCCGACCCGCGCGTGCTGCGCGACCTCGCCGACAAGGTACGTCCCTCACTGTCGAGTGCGTGGCCGGCAAGCTGGTGTCGGACTGGCCGCACGTGTTCGCGCGCGCCAAGCCCGACCCGCGCGTGCTGCGCGACCTCGCCGACAAGGTACGTCCCTCACTGTCGAGTGCGTGGCCGGCAAGCTGGTGTCGGACTGGCCGCACGTGTTCGCGCGCGCCAAGCCCGACCCGCGCGTGCTGCGCGACCTCGCCGACAAGGTACGTCCCTCACTGTCGAGTGCGTGGCCGGCAAGCTGGTGTCGGACTGGCCGCACGTGTTCGCGCGCGCCAAGCCCGACCCGCGCGTGCTGCGCGACCTCGCCGACAAGGTACGTCCCTCACTGTCGAGTGCGTGGCCGGCAAGCTGGTGTCGGACTGGCCGCACGTGTTCGCGCGCGCCAAGCCCGACCCGCGCGTGCTGCGCGACCTCGCCGACAAGGTACGTCCCTCACTGTCGAGTGCGTGGCCGGCAAGCTGGTGTCGGACTGGCCGCACGTGTTCGCGCGCGCCAAGCCCGACCCGCGCGTGCTGCGCGACCTCGCCGACAAGGTACGTCCCTCACTGTCGAGTGCGTGGCCGGCAAGCTGGTGTCGGACTGGCCGCACGTGTTCGCGCGCGCCAAGCCCGACCCGCGCGTGCTGCGCGACCTCGCCGACAAGGTACGTCCCTCACTGTCGAGTGCGTGGCCGGCAAGCTGGTGTCGGACTGGCCGCACGTGTTCGCGCGCGCCAAGCCCGACCCGCGCGTGCTGCGCGACCTCGCCGACAAGGTACGTCCCTCACTGTCGAGTGCGTGGCCGGCAAGCTGGTGTCGGACTGGCCGCACGTGTTCGCGCGCGCCAAGCCCGACCCGCGCGTGCTGCGCGACCTCGCCGACAAGGTACGTACTGTTACAGATAGTCTATGTAGCCATATCTGCTGACTCTGCCCACCTATTTCTGCACCCTCAGCACATCTTCTCCTTCCATCCGCTCATCCTTCCATCCCAGTCAGTCTCAATCCATCATCCACACCAATCGGCCGTGTCGCCTCAAACAATTCTTTTTTTTAAAAACCCTAACCCTGAGGCTCGTAACAGTACCATACTGCTGCCTGTTACATCTGCTACAACTACTCATTGTCACTCCCTGCTCGCTCCCGAGTGGAGAACGATTTTATTGATAGATGAGGCCACCTTGCCGAGATTATTGTAGAACTGTAGCAATTACATTTATAAGTATATTGTAAAATATCGGACAATTTGTCCGACAAGTATTGCACAACATGAAACTATAACTACATGACTACATTATACCCATCCATCCCCATTTACATTTCACATATTTTAAACGACTGTGTGGTGTTCGCAGGGCATCCACTGCATCCTGGACGTGAGCGTGGCGACGATCGAGAAGCTGCACAAGCAGCAGATCTACCCGATCGTGCTGCTCATCAAGTTCAAGTCGTTCAAGCAGATCAAGGAGGTGAAGGACGCGCGCTACCCCGCCGACAAGGTGTCCGCCAAGGCCGCCAAGGAGATGTACGAGCACGGCCTCAAGATCGAGAACGAGTACAGGAACTATATATCCGGTTAGTGCTTGGTGTGTTGTTACAGGATTATTCGGGTGGTTACATAATCTATATAGCTTACCACCAGCGCGATTAACCGGCGCGCGGGACATTAGCTTACAAGTCTCTTGTACCGTTTTATAGTGAAAAAGACCCGTGCCGATGAATCGCGCTACAAATGTACGTTACATCTGCGTGTACAGGAGGCGAACTTAATCCGGGTGTCATAAAGGTGGGAGGATAGCTGGAAAAATAGGTTTGGTGAAAAATCCTACAGGTTTTTAGGTGCAATGAAATTTTAATATTCTAGCACATATTAAATTATGATAAGTGAAAGAATCCTGGAGTGGAATGCACAACAAAAAAATACACATTTATTTTTTCAATAGAGTCAATAGAAAGTTTTGAAACTCGCTCCATTAGAAAGATAATGCGACTTAATAAACACACCGAACGTGCAGTTACGTTGTCGAGTACACGTGGACATAATATTAATGTGTTTATATTTTATGCAACCTTTCAGCCGAGATCCCGGCGGGCGTGAACATAGCGTACATGTGCACGCAAATCAAGGAGGCGGTGGAGGAGGAGCAGAACAAGACGCTGTGGGTGCCGTCCGCGCAGGCCTGACCCCTGCCCCCGCCGCCCGCGCCCCCGCCCCGCGCGCCCCGCGCCGCCCGCGCCCCCCGCACGCCCCAGAAGTCCGTCACGTTCTGCACGCGCTGCGAGCGCAAGCCGGCGCCCGCGCAGCCGCCCTTCGACCCCGACGTGCGCTACTACTCCGACCCCGGCCAGCCCGACAACCCGAAGCCCAAGTCCAAGGCCAAGAAGGAGCCGAAGCTGGAGCCGATCGACCGCGAGCAGCGCTACTACTCGGAGCCGGACGTCAAGTACTTCGAGATCGACTACGAGTTCCTGAAGGAGCTGCGCAAGATCGCGCGCAGCAACTGCCCCAAGTGCAAGCGGCGGGCGGCGCGGCGCGGGCGGCGCGGGGCGCGCGGGGAGGGCGGGGCCTACGTGGCGTGCGGGCGCGCGCACAGCCGCCTGCAGCACTGCCAGCTGTGCTGCCGCATCTGCAACCGCTCGACCGACACGCTGGACTCCAACGACGACGAGCCAGCCGCGGCCCGCTCGCGCTCCACGCCCGTCCATCCCGCTCCATCCATCCACTCGAGCAAGTCCGTGTCGTTCCTCGACTCCAGCACCGAGTCCGTGAAGGACGAGCCCAACTACACGGCGAAGAGCTTCACCAACGACCTGAAGCGGTTCCTGCTGAAGCCGTCGCCGCCGCGGCTCAGCCTGCGCGACAAGTTCATCAGCAGCTTCAAGCAGGAGCTGGAGGCCACCAAGCGCTCCCCGAAGCTGAAGGCGATCAAGGGGCTGTGGAAGTCCTACTGAGCGTTCGATTCTCGTCCAAGTATTCCGGGCCGTTCGTTGACGTCCGCGACGCGACGGAGCGTCTGGGACGTTCCTGGGAGTTAGTTTTTTAGGTTGCCCTACAAGTATAAAGCGTGTTGATTCTGACTGGATGATATTGGTATGAGTTTAGCGGACTGATTGAAATAGGCTTATACTAATAAGAAATAAATGTTGTTATTGCACTTTGGCTTGCATCGGGTACCTCAACGAATGGTCGCTGATTTTCTATGTTCGTTTTATATGTTTTTTATTATATTTATTTATTGTTTTCTATTGATATTTTGTATTACGCTACATTGACGGAGGTGTCGCCGAGATGAAGATTTGATGCATTTTTATATAAATGTGTTTCAATACTTTTGTATAGAACTTTCACTTTGTTCAGAAAGGACAATTTTATATCACTTTTTCAAGTTGTTTTTGTATTCCATATTTATATGAACCCATTGTACAGACCTCGGCGATATCTTTATAGTTTTTTTTATAGTAATATATCTTTTTCTTGGTGCTTTTCTTACGGACAGCAATCCGTTTTTATCGTTATTGTGCAGTCGGAAGAAGCGGGGCTGTAGGGAGCGATAATAGGAATCGTCTGGTCGGGTTTAATTTTTGATCGCACCGGTAAACACAGTAGGGGGAAATACATAATAAAAACCTAATCCATCGCGCCATCCAACATACATCCCATGTGTATGTGTTGATTGATCTCAGAATGAGAATTTTATTAAAGTTTCGGTGTTAAACCATTTAATTGGTCAACTGTTTACTTTTAATGTTGAACGCATTTTCTTTGGTTTAAAGTATACTTAGTTAAGTTAATCTCTGAATTCACTATTAAGTAGAACTTCTCTAATGTGCATGCACTATTGCGACGTTGGTCGCAATTTTAAATTATGTGGTTCAACGAATCTTTCTTTGGTCATTTATTCCATGAGGAAATGCAAGGGTGTAATGTTGGGGGTAGTAGTACAACAACAGTAGTGTCTCAGTATGTGTTTACCGGTGTGGGCGTGGGGTGTGGGGTGTGGGCGCGTTGTGGGCGGAACGCAAGTGTTCACAAGCGTAGACTTGTAACCATATAGGTGCTAGTGCTAGCGGCGCGTGCGTCGTCTCGAGGGACGCACACGTATACGTACCGTATATCGTATAAACAGTAATGTCATCTCTTTCGGTCATATAGTTATTACATGATGTTAAAGTATTATTGTATATAAACTTTCCGGGGTAAATTATATAAATAGAGCATGAGAATACTTAAGTTCGGGAACAGAGTAACAGATTTATTGACTATAATTTGAAACACAGATTTTTTTTTTAAAAAGGCTTATTGTATTAAATAATCTGTTATATGTGCAGATCCGGTGAGACTGTTGAAATGTTGTATATGTTAAATAGAATGTAATATTTTAATGATAGCGTTACTGGTTCTAGCTACACTTGATTCGAACATACGGCGTCCCTCGGGCGATGCACCGAACAGCAAGTAGTTTTAGACAAGTGCAATAATCGAGAGAAATTTTAGACAATTTTGGACAGTGTATTTAGAGGGTTTTAATGGAAAATGTTAATATTGCCGTGATAGCAGTACCAGTGCTGCAATACTTCCATTGTACTCCTTCATTGTATTTATTGGACAATTGTCGTGGTACAAGACAATAGACGTAAGTGATAGAACAGTAGACTTTGAGACTATTACAGTTTTACTCTCCATTTGTTACAATATGTACATAATTATCAACGAAAGTTAATACGTTAAACTCAAAACAATTATACGACTCGGTCGGATAGATAATCTTGCACAGTAGGAATCAGTTAGGCCAAAAAAGATTACGTGCTCCGTAAGTTAATGTTATCGAAATAGAAGTAGGTCGTATGTGCAGTGACAGCAGCGTACCTTGTGGGCCCTACGGCGATGTAGATTAGGGATCAAGGGGGAATGCGGGCGGCGCGGGAGCGGGTACTGAATCGAGTTTCTGAACGCGTTCATATGACGGATATATAATATACATTCTACTTATTTTACATCGATATTGTCCGGAAAATATCAGGAGATAATTATTCGCTTTCGTGAAACCGATTTTAACTCGGATCTATTATGCAAGTCCTCTTGCCTTTAGAACTGTACGACTTTTCGCGAGTATTATAATATATAATTATGTATACATATAAATTTATAATGGTTTTTAAGGATTCACTCGCGTTTTCATACGTTGAACTGGGGAAGGGCAATGTTCGCCCGGAGAGGCGGTTTCGGAACTTGTATTATTCTCTGTGATCCCTATTTATGTACAGAAAATCGATTAATTACTCGAGTAAATCTATAAAAATGATTTCACATAGTGTTTTCTAGTGAATAATAATATACAAGTAGAGAATTTTATATAGCGAATTTACAAAATCATGGTAGCAGTAGGGGTAACTTGTAAAAAAATATTGACACAGTATTACAATAAATAACTAAAATCATCGATACATACATAGTTCAAAGTTGTAGATTTGTTATATTTTGCGGACTATCAACTACATAGTGGTGATCTTTATTTCTTCATTGGTTGGCGTTTGATTGGAGGTCAAAAATATTTTATTTTGTTATTTATATTATATTATCGCGACGTTGTTTTCAACATGTAGATCGGGCGCCGCGCGTGGGAAACTATCGAGTATAGAGTGCTTCAAATGTTGGATATCAATTTATTCACTTATAGCTAGCTACCCAGATGTCTTTTGTAGGTTTGAATAGTATTCTAATAATGACGATTGTAATAATAGGCATGCAGTAATTACTCTTTAGCTTGTTTTTTAGGCTTGCTGTTAAAATAACTTAACGTAGTCTTATTATCCTCTTGTTTAGCGCCTACAGAACACTATCGCCGCATTTCTTATCTTATGACTACTACACTTTTTTACTCAATATTTAGTTAGAGGTGGCAAATCGCCCTGCGACTTGCCACTCACTCGAGGTTGTAACTTATTTTCTACTTCTATATTCTAAAATTATTTTAGTCAAAGTGTCTATTTATAAATTGCAGTTTTATAATGCTTCGTCCATCTGTATATGTCGATATTATCTATATTATTTATTTTCGGTAGCTCCACGGTTGTATGAAGGTACTAGGAATCTTTTGGCTCGACTTTTATTGTATTAAGCGGAATTCCTCAGTGTGTGATTATTAAGTTATCTAAATTAAACAGAGACCAATTAGAGACAAGCAGATAGCTGGGAAACAGTACGGTTCTAATTGTTAAATATTTTACTACTAATTTTTTTGGCTCCTTACAATTACAGAAAACTATGAAAGGTTGTAATCGATTTAATGCATTTCTCTCTTCTTGGAGTACTTTAGGGTTACTGTTACTGGTGTTATCGTGTCCTATTTATTTATCGAATTTTAACGATGTTGAAATTAATTTTATTCTACGATTCGATACCTACTACTGTTTAATACTTCAATATAAATTATTTTAATAAGCATTACAAATAAATTTTTGAACTTTCTTGTTAAAATATAGTTTTGCAACATATTTCTTACGACTGCGACTTTTGATTCCTTTGGGGGCTGATTTAGGTGACTGTCAATTTTGTCAATGTTAAAGTAACTGTCAAATTAAAATGGTTGTTATTTTGTCTGCTTCAATGTGTTTTGTATAGTTTTATAAGACGTCTCATACCGCACGGCTTATTTTTGATAGAGTATCTTTCGTAAATCATGAGCTTATTTACTACTTGAAGTTTTGTTATAACGGGGACGAGGGAACTGTTTTTACCGGGGTGAGATTCCGGTGCAGGATAACTTTGTTCGATGAAACATTGCATCGGATCCCGGCGTGTGTATAGCGACTGTCGTACCGTCCGTGCTCCGTACGTCAACAACGCCAGGTGCAGTCGATTCGCGATCTCATTGATATTAACATGTGATGAGGCTTTATAAATATTGAGTTTTTATTATTATTATTTTCAGCACATTTTAGTGGTTAAGTTTATTTGTTTAATGTACAGAGAGTCGATATTGTGTTACGCGTCAGGGCGTCGGCGCAGCCCGCTCGCTGCGGTAACATATTGTTATTGTTTTATTTCGGTAGGTGGCGCTGTTAATGATTATTATTATTTAAGATTTATTACAACGGTTACAATTTATTATACTAAAGATACCCAGTTGAATGAAAATCCTTTTTGTTATAATATAAAAGTATAATTAAATGATATTTAGTGCTTGATAAATGCATGTACTCTGTACAGTTGATGATTAAAATTCAGAAGAGTCGGAAGAAAAAAGGATTTTTATATGACTGTTGATCGTGAACTCCAGGTTAAAAGTATAATGGTTACCATATTATAATTTTGTACACAGACTGCACAAGAAATCGACAGTTCAATTATGTAATAATTATCAGTTATCACGTATGTAATATGTATAGGGACAGAGAGACGTTCGCTTTAAGGATAAATTAATTTGATCTGATACTAACGGTAAGTTTGACTAGTGTCGCCGGTCGCTAACATTGTTTCTCGCATACTGTACATTTATAAATTAATTTTATATTTAGAGACGTTACTGAAAAATGTATTTTAAAATTGACAATAATGAGTATTTAATTATACATATACAAGGTATTGTAGTTGGACGTCTTATTTTGGATTTATATTTATCTGTTAATGTTTGACTATTAATATTATGTTATCTGTATTTTGTAACGGTATTATTTTATCTAGACTCGTACTACTGGACTGCTGAGGCCGGTAGGTGCCGTATTGTACGATCGTATTGTAACGTTTATCAATGATGTTTCAACGAATGTTTACATCGTAGAAAATCAAATAAATCAATATTCTAAAACGGATATCGGTGTTTTGTTGCCACTCTTCTTTTATATGACAGAAACTTTTTTACGTCAAGTGTTATGGGGTTATTTCATCATTTACCCCGAATCAAATAGGTATTTATTTCAACACCCTGACTAACAAAAAAGAGTAAAATGAAAACTGCACATAATATTACAACACATTCTTTATTAAACACAACATACAAAACAACTTGAGTAACCATTCAATGGGAATCAACAAGTCCCTACAACCACATTCATACATCATTTACTCCCCAATTCATTACATCAATGTTATTTTAAAATTGTAAAATTACAATACAATACAAATAACTATTAAATACATAATTATTAGATTCCCTTCACACACACTACGCTAACTGGTAACGTTAAAATGATATGTCTGACGAGTATCGAGTAGACTGGCTACTTAATTCACTTTGCCTTTACTTTTAACAAATGCATCTCCATTTTTTTTGTCAATTGTTCGCTTTTTCATATGCGTAATAGACTACGGGCCCATGTCGAAAATGGGGGGGTCATACGAACCACCAGGTGATGTATATAGGACGATATAAGAGCACAAAATAATAAGATTCAGCACTATGCCGTCACTTGTAAGCTGTCCAACTGAGTGCTGGTGAGAATTCAAAAGTGCAGGTAGAGGGAGTACATTTTGGTCATATGATTCTGTACGGCATTTTCACCATCGATAGATCCATGAAAAATAATCAGAAAGCGCGCAGTCCCGTAAAAAAATGGTGAGCCACAAAGTCGGTAAATTTGTTTGATTTTTTGAAAATTCCAGGGTAAATTTAGTCATTTGATCCTGTACGGCATCAGTTTCATGCTGTTTCAATACAGCTTCTAATCCATTATTCCGCAACGCCGTACAAAAATCATGCGACAAGGGGAAAAAATCGAGGGTTGAAACCCCCTCTATTTCCGTGGTCTGGGGGGTGATTTGAAAAAGTACGGCTTCGGTTCCAAAACATTATCTAGCACTCAAAAGTACTATTAAAAATAATGCCGTCAAAAAGTTATCGTTCATTTGAATGTATATTAATAATTGCCTTAATTTCATGGTATACTTGATTTATAAAGCTGTAATGTCATTTGACACTGTACGGCAACTTTTTTTTTAACATGATATTGTAAAATATAATTGTTGCATAGTATTGCCGTTCAAAAGAAACTGTTCTAAAAAAAGTTACAGAGAAATACAAAAACTGAAATTTGTTAAATTATTGCAGAAGTTTAAATATTCATAGATTAATAGAATATAGCAATTTCCTACATTTTTCCCTTGTTCTAAATAGTATTAAGATACATAAATTAGGAAAAAATGATGCCGTACATTTTAATGCAGACTATATTTTTCATACATTTCGTTCTATGGATTTTTCCTTGAATTTTTTTTCCCTACAAACCTTTGGACCAACGAAAATGTATTATATTTTACAATATCATGTTAAAAAAAAAGTTGCCGTACAGTGTCAAATGACATTACAGCTTTATAAATCAAGTATACCATGAAATTAAGGCAATTATTAATATACATTCAAATGAACGATAACTTTTTGACGGCATTATTTTTAATAGTACTTTTGAGTGCTAGATAATGTTTTGGAACCGAAGCCGTACTTTTTCAAATCACCCCCCAGACCACGGAAATAGAGGGGGTTGCAACCCTCGATTTTTTCCCCTTGTCGCATGATTTTTGTACGGCGTTGCGGAATAATGGATTAGAAGCTGTATTGAAACAGTATGAAACTGATGCCGTACAGGATCAAATGACCAAATTTACCCTGAAATTTTCAAAAAATCAAAAAAAATTACCGACTTTGTGGCTCACCATTTTTTTACGGGACTGCGCGCTTTCTTATTATTTTTCATGGATCTATCGATGGTGAAAATGCCGTACAGAATCATATGACCAAAATGTACTCCCTCTACCTGCACTTTTGAATTCTCACCAGCACTCAGTTGGACAGCTTACAAGTGACGGCATAGTGCTGAATCTTATTATTTTGTGCTCTTATATCGTCCTATATACATCACCTGGTGGTTCGTATGACCCCCCCATTTTCGACATGGGCCCGTAGTCTATAAGTTAGCGCGTAATTATTCTAACTGGTAATAAAGTGGAAGAGGCAATGTGGTCTTTGACAGTGAAGCACATTATCTTGAAGCCCACTAAACTCTTTATACGTATTTCTATTCCTAGGTCTGGCTACTCTACGCTTTATTGTCATAATATATTTCAACATTCATTCTATTTGTCATAAACAGGAAACTTAACAATGCCATGTGCACTTAAAACTAGTGCGAAACTTAATGTGTGCAAAGTAATCTAATTTTGTTAGGGTATCCTGCTAGTTATCACCAATTAATTACCTATGTAGTGTTTCTGTAGAAATAATACTGAAGTTTGTTTTTGTAATATTTAACACCAGTTCTGCTAGCAAGAACTTGGCTTGACAATTACCGCGTGTCTAAAAGATACATTTTCATATTAAATCTTGATAAATCAACGCGAGTACGATTTTTATTCAAAAAATAATAAGTATTTATAAAACCCAACTCCTTTCATTGAAGACTGGCATGAAACTCGATCTTAGAAATCGTTATTATTATTATTAAAATTTTACATAGGTAAATGAATTTAAAGATTACAACGCGAAAAAACAAAGGAATTACTCATCGAAAGAGCATAAATTAGTTACCCCAACTATGTATAAAAACATTATAGTCTAGTTCAAATAGAAATGTGCGTTTGCATCTCATACTCGTCCTACAGCCAATTCTTTATATCCTATTCCGTATTTATTCTCTCCTGCAGTCCAAGCAGATTTGGACAGAACTACCCTACATTTCTGTATGAATATTGTACAAAAGCGATCACTTTACTAACTAAACGTAAGTACGTCTTCTATTACCGACGATATTGATCTACATAATGAAACAATATAAATGCCATAATCTATCACTGTATAGTTTTATTGAATGTATTTCGATTGGTCGCAACTCCCTGGCAACATGGCATGAGATTCCCACTAAGGGAGCGTAATACGCCGCAGGTGGGTTTAGTCTATTCTAGGTAAGTTGTCCATAATCTTTCAATTCTCAATCAACAGTGACCAATTCGTCGATCAAGGTACATTGTAAATGGCGTCAGAATCTGCTTTGGATGCAATTTAAACCTGGCCGGTGGGAGACGGGTCAACTATGGCGCTCGAAACTTAAAACGAATTAACTCTACTTGGGCGGCGACCGGCCGTTGACGATCGTGGGACAGTCCTTGTACGACTTGCCTTTGGGCTTGACGGTCGTCACCTTCTTGGATACCACCCGCTTGACGGTTACTACCTTGTCTGATAGCAGCCGCCGCTTCTTCTTCACCTTCTTGTCCTCGATCGTGAAGGAGTCCTCGAAGATGTCTCCGCTGGAGTTGGCCGAGCTGTCCTTGGAGGGTTTGAACGGCTTCTTCTCCCCGATGATCTCGGAGATGGGGCTGTCGAAGGAGACCTGGCGCGGGCTGCGGCGCGGCTTCTCCACCGACGTCTGCGTGGCCATGTGGCTGTGGTTCTTCTTGGCGGGCGGCGTGGCGCGCGGCGCCAGCTTCGTCTTCTTAACGTTCACTAAAACGGCCGGTTCGGCGGATTTCCTTTTCTTATTTTTCTTTGGCACCATCTCTATGCTGTAGTCGGGATCCTCGTTCTCGCATTCCTCGTCGTCCAGCTCTATGCTGGCCTGCTTGGCCAGTTTCCCCCTTTTGGGTTTTCCGTCTTCCTTTGTTTTCTTCTTGGGAGACTTGTCGACTACATCACTGCTCTCCTCCTCATCCTCATCTTGGACGTTGACGGCAGCCTTGTTAGCTTTTTGATTTTTACTTGTAGTGAACTCCAGTTTGCTAGTTTTCGTTTTCCCCACCGATTTGAGATACGTTTCGAATAACTGACGGCACTTCGTGTAGTCGATCGCGTCTTTCGGTTTCAATGAGTTAATGTACTCGAAAAACTTAATGAGAGCATCTGAAAAATATGAAAGATTTAATTGTAGACAATTATATTCGCAGTTCTCCCTCAAATAATCACTTTTACAGATTGCAAAACAAAGTACTGACCTGGTACATTTTTGAACTTTTTGATTTCGTTTCTGACATTTTTCATGAATGCTTCTTTCATGGACTGCACGGTCTTGGGCTGCTTGAGCGACTTCTCCCAGGGCAGCTCGCCCACCAGCCACTGCAGCATGTTGTAGCCCAGGATCTCCAGGTCGCCCCTCATGGTTGCCACTAAAAATATTATTTTGGTCTATTATAAGAGGTGTGTATATTTATGGCATAATTAAACAGCAGCAACAAATTAATTTAGTATTTTTTAAATCAAATTTACATAAATAAAATCGGAATTTATCATTTCAACATCTATGAAAGCAGTGTGCTCATTTTTTGCACATTTGGTATTGCAAGTTATATTATCATCTCCCACAGGTATAATAAAACTTAATAACAATAATAACCACATGATAAGGATACTCACCTCCTAAATGAGCATCTCTGCTGGTATATTCTATGGTTCCATTGTGTGCGCTTTTCGGGTCAGGTTTAAACTCCTTGTCACCAACCCTGCAGGCCAGGCCAAAGTCCACTAAGTAAGCCTGGTTCTCTGTGCCCTTCTTGAGGCCCAGCAGGATATTGGCACCTTTAATGTCAGCGTGGACGTAACCCCTACTGTGTATGTATTCTAATACATCTAACTGGAATAATAGATTTTGTGTTAATGTGAACTCAAAACAATAAAAATGTAAATTAGCAAATATATCTGGGAAAAAATAATATGGGTGTAATGCCATATTATATTATGTCTACACAATCATTTTTACACTGTTCTTTTGCAAACTCTACATTTGTACACTGATTTCAGAAAATTTGATCAAAGTAAAAAATTAACAATACATAGACAACATGCAACATGCTGTTGTTGCTGCAGGTAATGTTCTTTATTATTACTAGAAGTGATTATGAGTTTCAAACCTAGTCTAAAACCTCACCATTTGCAAACCTATCTGGAAGACTGTGGGGGTTGGGAAGGACCTGCCGGCCTCCTTGAACAAGCTCCAGAGATCCTTGCCATACCTCTCCAGCACCAGGTATCTGTACTTCTCCCCCTTGTAGTCGTGGGAGCCACTTCCAAAAGTCAATGGCATTCCAAAAGTAGTCAATTTCTTAGCCTTCATGAATTTTGTTACTGAAAATTAATTATAACATAGCAGGAACATGATAAAGTCTTTGTACACTTCATCTGAGACAGGATTGTAACCAGAAATGTTACCTAGAAGGACTTTAGGTGAAACAACTTTGTGCTTAGACTTCAAGGTTGTTGGAAGATAGAGGTAAAATTTAAGTATTATCAGGAATAAAGTATTGACGACCCAGATGGCGCAATGGTTAACACGCTGGATCGCGTTTCCGTGGGTCCTGGGTTCGATTCCCAGCGATTCGGAAATTTGAATGATGAGTTTGAATTTCCGTTCTCGGTCTGGGTGTGTGTCCATGTCTTGTGTGTTGTCCATGGCACCCACGACACAGGGAATCCTAGTGTGGGGCTATGAGTGTGAAGCCTTATAAAAAAATGTATTTCTAAAAGATAATATAGTATAATAACCTGACATATAATATACATAACTTGATATGAATACAGCTGAATATATGAATAAAACTGTTAATACTCATTCAGTTTTATTATAGTAATAACAACATTTAAAATACTGAGAACCTTTAATACTTAATGTGAATTTTTCCTCACTCATTTTATACTCACAGGTGTTCTTTGGGTACATAGGCAGGGGAATAATTCAATGGTTTTAAAAACATGTCGCATAAATTTGTTTATCATTTGTGCATAACAAATTTTCGATATTTGTATATATTTTTATTAATGTGTATATTATATTAATAATTTTGGAATGACTGTTGTTGTCTGTACAAGCTGTGGTGTGCTTAGTATTGCTCCCCACAGCTCCATCGCCACACAAAATATACAAGAGCCTTTTATTTATCATTGTATTGGTAATTAAATAGCAGATGGCTACAACAAGCCATTGATTCGTTACACCACTGTAATGATGATATTTAATGAGTATGGTTACAGTAGACCAAGGTTGGTTATAGTGACAATAATTATAGCCAGCAAACTTGAAGCCAGAGCTTTCCACAAGTCCAAACGATTATCTAAATGACAAAATGCTTGAAAATTGCTGGTCGATTAATTTTGATCTTAAGCTGCTCGGTTAAAGTATAATAACCAATCAGATCTTTATAAGAACAAAGGTGATTTGAATACTTACTGTCGTCTTTATTAGCATTTCGTATATAGAAATGATTTTCAACAAATAAAGGCCCATTTTCATGCGGTTCCTGGAAAAAACAAAAAACTTAGAAAATTATGTTGCTTTACTTGACATTATGAATTTTTGAAATGAAAACATTATTCAAGACAATAGTTGTATAAAACTCAATTCCACTTACAATTTTAATAACATAAGGATAGTTCGAGCCTTTTTTAGGGGAGTTTTCATGTTCACAAGCCGAATATATCTCGCCGAAACCTCCCACCCCTATCGAGGGGCCTATTCTCCATTTCTTTTTGGTTATAGTATTGTTAATCACTTCTCCTACAGCTATCGGCGCAGGCATTTTATATCCATTAGCCTTTTTTCTAGGCGCTGCCGCCTTTTTACCTTTCCCATTCATTTTCAAAAACTAACACAACACAAGACAAAAATAATCTGATGCCAGTTAAGAATTTGATTGATGATTGATAACTTTGCTTTGATTTTGATAGGTTTTGACTTTGACACTTTTGACAGTTTGATTTGATATTGTTACCACAGGCAAAGTAAAATTTTGAGCCACAGACTAAAGACACATCTTCACCACATATCTTCACTTTAAAATTAAATCGTTCGATAGAATAAAACAAAAAATTAGGTATAATTTGTAGGGCTGATAAAATTCCGCTTCCGCGTTCCGGTATGGATTAAAATTGGGTTTATCGCCTCTTTTGACTTCTGCCTTGCATATTATGTATGGCGGTATGGCCATCTATTTTCATGTTTCATACCTACAAATACAAAGCAAATTATGTTGCCCTATGAGTTTTTCGTAATTCACTCCGTTACAAATGATTTAATATAAATATCAATATTTTTCTCTGGCATTGTTTCATTGAGGATTCTCAATAAAACCCCAACAAAAATGCTTGTACAGGATCAAGAAACTATCACTTTTAAACAATTAATAATTTAATTTAAAGACAAAGTATATGTAGCTTTATCAAATGGTGGCTAATAAAAGTAACAAAACTTCAGCTTCCCCTACTAATTATTCTTGTTTGGAAAATGACATTAAACCTCTATTTCGTCTGTACGCTTTGTCATAAATTATTTTTTGGCTGTCTGTGCGTGTACATGCATGACTGTCAAAAAGTCATGTCAATGTCATTGACATAAGTCATTTCATTAGTAAAATAATTGTCAAAAAACATTTCGAATTTCGAACATGTGTTTTTATTTCAACCAAATGCATTTTTATTTTTATATAAAAAAATAGACATATCGCTATAAAAGCTTATTACTATAGTAAATAAAGTTATTGGGTATTAAGATAATAAAATCAAACTGTTGTGTAATACCTAAAACAAAACTTTTTATTATGGTTGAAGATTCGAGTCTGAATTCTAACAAATCTAAGGTAAATCCTTTGTTACTACTTTGAGCTTACTATTTTAACAGTTGCTAAGTTATTCCAAATTTACTTATTGCTCGCCATTCGTGTTTGCAGACAAAAGCAACTCGTCCAAAAGCTGTGTACTTGTGGACAGAAGCAGATGTACAGAAATGGTTGCGCCGGCACTGCAGCGACTACTACAACCTATATTGGGAAAGATTCCATGAGGTATTGACCAGGCGGGGTTACGTACCCTACAAAATTATGCCAAGTTTCTATCAATTACATTATTTGGGGCATTTAGAGGGCACCAGTAAAATTAAGATTTGAATGACTTTATTTATGACAATGAAGTCATAAATATTATCACCATCATTGCTCAATCATTTATGTTGTTGACTGGTAGTGAACATTTAGCATTAAGTTTGTGTGTGTCTATATTTCTAAGGTACTAAAATAAATAAATAATTGACTGCTATTACTATTTAGGGCAATCATATTATCAAGTAATTTGTGTAGTATCATAATGATCTCACATTATTTCAAAATATTTCAGCATGACATAACTGGAAGAGCTCTTGTCCGAATAAATGACAACACACTATTACGAATGGGGATCACAAATAAAGAGCACCGTGAAGCCATCTGGCGAGAAATCCTGAAGCTTCGGCTGAAGGCTGATATAGTGGAGATACGGGACCTGCAGCGACGACACAATTACTTCAACTGTGACTTGTGACCTGAGGGTGCCCTGTGACTATCGTGTGTGGAACCCCACATGCTGTTGCAGTGGATGGGTTCTACCACTGCCCCTAAGGGTGCTGTTAAGCAGCAGAACTTTTGTTGCTGCGTTCCATTTAATAAATAAAAATCTGTGTTAATAATGCTTTCAAATATTTACAAATGGACTTTCTGGTTCTGTGATTTAGTGGCTTATGCCTATAGATTCCAATTAGATTATAATCTAGTGATATACATGACATGAAATGTGCCAATAGCTATATACCATTGTTGTAATGGAATTATTTATCTCAATGGTGAATTTGTAAAAACACCAATCAATCACTTTTAAAGATATCTTTTTCTTATGCAGTTTATCAAGTCCTTTATTGTAAGTAAAGTTATATTTCACTAATTTGTTCCTTTTGTAGTTGTAATTTAAATATTTTAAATCATGCCTTAAAATATTATTCTTATTAAATTAAGTATAAATTTTCGCAATAATCCACTAGCACAATGTTTTTTAATCTAGGCAAATTATTTTAAATTTATCAAAATAAAATATTTTTTGCTATTTTGAGTTTATTTACTACAAATGTAATAATACATAATGTAACAATGTCATTATATAACAGTCCCGCAGCTGGATTTTCTCCTCTCGTAATCTTAGGGTTACAGTGTATAGGTGCATGATGCTGGCCAAGGATGTATTGGCAAACTTCACACACCTTTGAAAACATTATGGAGAGCTCACAGTGTTGTGCAGGTTATGTGACTAAATTTACTTCAATGAAGAAAGTTTTAATAAAATTATAAGTACATAATTTTTTAAATCGATTACAAACAGAGCCCTTTTCATATGCCTCTGCTGTCTTTCTAACTGTTAGTGCCCTATCTCTTCAACGAAAATACAATACTGGTTCAATAATTCTATCCGCCGCTAGATGTCGCTTGTAGCAGCGTAACGCTGCGATTGAGCAACCAAAACCAACTTCCGTTCTTACCGTAGGTACTTCCCAACGTAACTACTTGCTACTTGCTCTACAAAGGGACTTAAATATGACATAGGTAGGTACCGTATAAACTGAAGATGAGATGCAAATTCGATCGAGTACCTACTCGCCAGCTGTCTGAATAGTCGTCGAGTACTCGCCCGTATTTGCATCTCTTCAGTTAACCGGCGCAGCCATGTTAACTTTTTTAAATAATTTGTGTTCTAATCGTGCGTTTTGTATCCTATCAAAGAATATAATAATAATAATAAAGAATATAACATATTCGGCAATAAAATAAACAAAATACCTACAGCTATTTTCATATTTCATACGTAAGTACTTACCGTTTATTGATCTATAGGTACCTGTAACTCGAAACTAATCTCAAATATCTGACTGAAGGTAGGTAGGTAATCTTACATCGTCGTGGGCAAAGAACAAACATTGTTAATTTGTTATAGATCTAGGTATATTCTAGGTGCTCGCAAAGATCACATCGTTAAGGTTGTTAAGATTTCAATATTACGATTTTTTTATACGATCATACGAGGCATACGATTCGATCTAGGCGAAGATCGCATCCCGTTGAATCGATTTAAAAAAATCCGTAGATCGTATTACCGTGAATTGATCTTATCAAAGATCCGTGAAGTCCGCCAATCCGCACTTGCCCAGCGTGGTGGATTACGCTGTCCTTGTTACTATCCTGTTACCTGTTACTATCCTTAACCTTCTCAGTCTAAAGGTGGGTTCCCACGGCCCGTGTTATTACAGGCCAGGTCGGATCGCGCCACGCCTGTGGATGCCTGTGCAGGCCTGTTGCGTCTCGTGCCTAGCCATTCCCACGGTGTGTGTCGACCTGTCGTTACCGCCAGTCCAATATGTGTGTGTGTGTGTCCACTCCATGTGTGCGTGTACGCGCACGCGCTATCCCAGGTGAAATGAACCGACGCAGACGCGCCCCTACAGGCCGCGACAGGCACCGCCGCGCCGCGCTGCGCCACGCCTTTGAAGTGACCGACTCCCGACGGATCGGACGGGCGACGACAGGCGACCTCAGGCCTCATCGGATGCGACTGTTCCCACGGCCTGTCGGCCTGCCCAGGCGCGATCTGGCCTGCGAAAAGACAGGCCATAACCCGGCTTTAGAAGAGACGATTGATTGACGATTGACAAGGATTATGATTGTTTACTCCTTCAATAACTGACCACATCCACTGTTGTTGAATTTAGTTAGGATTGTTGGAGGCTATCCTTTATGTGCTTTTAAGACTACCCATGTAAGTAGTTCCATATAAAGAAATGACAGCAGATAAAATAAGTAGGTACTTATACTTATTTTAACCGAATTATTATTATTTTCCACTGTTCAAAATATATTTTAGTAAAACTATTTCAGAATTCGGAAACAGCCGTGCGGAATAGTTTAATACCTAGACGTAGACAGAGGCGTCATATTACCACATTTTACTATGATATTACCGATGCGTTAGCAGTGTTATCAAAACCGGACTTTAATTTTACACTGTAATCATGTTCATTTTATTAACCGACTTCAAAAAAGAAGGAGGTTCTCAATTCGACCGTATATCAATGCTTTTTTATGTACGTTCAGCGATTTTGATAATTTTTTTTTGTTGTAAAGTAGATATGCGCAGTGGGGTCCCCTGATAAGGAAACCAGGATCTGATGATGGCATCTCAGAGAAATCGAGGGGAACTTTCGAAAATTGTATGGACAACTAGTGTGTTTGTTCATGTTATCATAAGTACATTAAAGCGCTACCATTTCATGAAGATCTGGAGTCGATCTGATGAAGCCGAAAGACAGTCGAGGGAACTCCTCAACGATTTACTGCAGTCATCTAGTGTTTGGGCTTCATTAATTTGTAGTGACGAGAACTTTACACTTACATGTTGAATTGAGCGCCATCTGGCGAGTAGTTTTTGAGTTATCTCTACTTATCAAGATTGAAGTCGGTTATTTTTTTTGTAAAAAGCAATTATTGTAAAAAGCAAATATTACTTTTTAATATTCAAAATTCAAACGTACACGTATGCATGTATTTGTTTAATCGATGTTCGAAGGGTCCTGGGTCTGATTCCCAGCGAGGCGGAATGATGAGACTGTTCTCGCTCTGGTAGTGTGTCCTTGTCTTGCTTGTTATCAAAGGCACCCACGGCACAGGGAATACTAGTGTGGGAGTTGAGACTACAAGTGTGTTGGAGTGTAAGGAGCTCCGCCTATCCTTGAGTCCAGCCAACCTCCTCTGTTCGTGGTGCACCCTGCTAAACAACGGACGAGGTTAAGGCGCCCGGTCTCTTCTAGGAGATCGCTGGAATTTGTACCACCCAATTTTATCCCGTCAATACTCTAGGCACATTTTAATTCAAACTATTCTGCTTTAGGCTTATTAGTAAGAGTATTAGCCCGGCTGGCTAGCTGCGATCTTATTTTTTGAGTCAGTCTCAAAAAGACTTGTGAGGGTTTTAGACCCAGTATTTTCTTATATAGTTTCCTATTTCAGGCGCTTTCGTGATGTCTTTGTTGCCATTTATCTCCAGGGGCCAGGTAGGCTCGCCTACCATAAGCAGGCTCGTCTGCACTAGTCAACAATGACTATATCTTCGTCCATAGTAACGATCGCGACGTGCCAATATTTGATGGCATAGACACTGATCGTGCGTATACTGTATATGACATATATGTCTGCGAACACAAGTACATATACCGTACATTATATATAGACCTCATTGTCGTGCCAGAAAACTGTTGGTTGAAGTCAACAGCGGGCGTACCGTTTGGTAGGTTAGGAAAGTTCGTTAGGAAAGTTACAAAAATAGTATGGGTGTCTTCAGTGCCCCTCGAAGACTAGGTATATTGGATATAATTTCGATGCTTTTCTGTTTTCTTAATTACCATTCCATCGGTAAGTAAAGATTTTGTAGCCTCCGACTCAGACTATATTTTCCGAAGTAACTGGCCCATGGTATTGCCTAAGTACCTACCTACTTAGCTGATATAGCAATAGGTTACCCATATCATGTGAAGGGCTGATAATACAAAAAATAAAAAAATTGTCAGGGCAGGGCAGGTGGATGGTTGTCCGGTTCGAATGACCAGAAATAATGTGGGGTAGCGTTTGCTGCTTAAGAGCCTATCCTTGGGATTCCAGAGGATAAATAAAGTGGACTGTATATTTCGCGGTTCAAACACCACGTACCGATAGCACCTGTAATGTACGTATCTTTGTGGCGGGAGTACAGCTGCTTTGGAGTAGAATAGGACGATGAAGACATCTGTATGTGAGGAACGGAACTCATGCACACTTACTTGATATTCCTGGTGGGGACCTCGTCGGGCACGGCACGTGGCTGGCTGGTGTAGATGTAGTCCGATCACGGCAGAACTCACTTATCACAGTTCAGGTGAAGAAAATGGAAAGTTTATCACAATATGCGGTAGATTAACGGGGAAAACACTTAAAGAAAACTGATTTGCGGTATAAGAGATGCGCGCGCGGTGCGGTTTTAATGTCAACGCTTCAATATTCAAATTGCGACTAATTGCGGTGAACGAAGATTCGCTGTCCCTTGCGTGCGCATGAGAGGAAAGGAGAGGGATATATCGGGAAGCGAATACATACAGGTGCGATCCGTCTTACGTGATTTGAGTGTTTTAAATAAATATAACGATAATACCAAACAGCAGGTATCAATTACTTACCTACATTCAGAAGGCTCAACTAATCGGAGTGGCATAAGTCAGGAGAGGCCTATGTAGGTACAGCGGACGAGCTTTCAACGACCGATTGAAACGTGGACGTCCTTCCACGACCTATCATTTTAAGAATAGCAATATCTCTATATAAATTAGACCAACCTTATACCTATATTTTTTTATTTTAATTCAAAAAGAATTGTCAGGGGACCGCTTCTGACTTGCGCCCGCGCCGCGCCACCAGCGGTATCTAGTTAGTCGCGGCAGACGCTCAGAAATAGCCATTTTAATGACCGTCCTTTGTTTATTATTCTTCCTGCACCGCTCGTCCGATAGACTTTATAGGTCTGACAGGTCCCCGGGGTAAATATATTGTCGCTAGATGACTAGATGCCTCGAGAGCCGCGAAACGAATTCATCATGATAGCTTCAACATCATTGAAGATGTTCAACTGTTTATCGCTTGCATAAACAGTCTCAGTCTGGCGTTAATTGTTTGAAGCATATTGCGAAACGATTTGAAAATATTTTACTGCCTCTTCTCGCATGGACTGCTCTTGATTTAAGTATTTGTTTTGTATCTTCTCATAAACAGTAATTATCATAAATATTATTTATGTTATCAGATTGTTTTATTTCCGCGTAGAGCCGAAATGAAAAATGTTTTTCAACAGCAATGCAGACATTAGAGTGGCTGTGCCAAATTAATAACAATCAAATTCGACTTAAATAAATTAGGTAGATAAATGAATTTGTTATTTTTTATTTCAATTTAAGTATGAAAATTTTTACTGAATTTTGCGTAGTTATCTGTTATTCAACGGTACTTAAGTAAACGTCGTTAAATTTACCTAATCCCTAGGTACATATAGGTAAAGAATTTATCCAACACAATTCAACACATAAGGATTAGGTGAACACGTCATTACTCTTGTTGTTGTGGTTGATTTACCGATTTGTTTTTCTCTTGTAATTGGACATTCTTTAATTTTTTTCCCTTAGGGGGGCGGCATATTCAGGGCAAATGGACCCCGGCGGGGCGACATAATTATGACATCTGTATATGAGATTCGTATTCAATATTTCCGTACATATTTTAATTGTAACGCCTAAAAAATAAATACCATTGGTCCCCAACTCCCCACTCTCAAACGCGTCATTACCTACCCGTCTATCCAATCCCCAGTGGATTGTTCGGGATCGGAAACTCTTTGGGTGCCCTCTTGTAAGTAACACATGTTGCTAAATTTACACGAAATGTCTTCAAAATTGCATATTTAATTAAAATTTGTTGCGGCGCACTTCGTGCCTTAATTTTATTGTGTCAAACTGGTCCGCGTCGGCATAGTTGTCCGTGGTGCGCCGTCGCGGGAAACGTACGCGCCATTAAAACTTCCCGCCTTTTTTATACGAATATATTTTTCGTCGAAATATCATTATTTATTTTGTGTTTTTTAAAATGTAACTAGTGGTTTAGTGTTTATTGAATGTTTTATGTGCTGGTATTTATCTCTTGTATGTAGGATATTACTTCAATAAGGTTTGTAAGTATTTTTTTGCTGTATTGTTTTTATCTTTAAAGTAGTACCTAAGTATATCAATGCAAATAACAAAACAATAACATAACATCACGATTAGAAATCAAGTGTACCATTTTTTTAAAGTTAGTACAAATTGAAGTTAATTTTATTCGAATTGGGGTTTTACAAACACTGTCCGGATATCGGACTATCGACGTTATCGCCATCGTTTCAACATTTGCCTATCGTGAGTGGTCTTGAAAGAAGTAGCGAGAAGAAACTCCCAACATTTTTTTCATACTCACTCAAACAACACTTATTTACTACATAAGGCTAAACATATTTAAATTCCAAGAATAACACATCGTCAAATATTAAACTTAAAACCCAAGTTCCAATGCTTTAAGGCATGCTGCCCCAAGTTCTTCAGCGTGCCTTAAAGACTAACAGGCAAAATAGATCTTCGACTAAAAGTGCCTTCCACAAGAATAAAATTAATTTGGCCAATCACCTACAATTATCACAAGCCGTCGGCGTCGACGTCGGCGTCGGTGGTATCTACGGGTGCTTCTCCAAGTGATTATTATGAAGAGCTGATCTATTTGAAGAGATGATCTATGATTGCCTGTATATACCTACCTATCATTATGAAGAGATGGTCTATCTCTAGCTGATATAGTTAAAGTAGAATATCATCAAGGATCACTCATTTACACTAAGCACGAAGTATCTACTTAAGTATGTATCACAGCAGAAGAGTGGTCAAAATAAAACTTCGGTCAACTACAAATGACTTATTTTTTTAAATATTCAAATAACCATAAATATCTACTTCTGAGTAGGTATAAGGAATGTCTGTAGGTAGGTATATACTTATCACGGTTTTCATGGATACAGAAATAAGACGCCAAAAACACCCAGAGCACAAAATAAACTATATTTATTTGTCATATAATGTCTATCTTGGTTGGTAATCAAAACCTGGCGCAATGCTTGGCAGCTTTTAGGGAAATGAATAATTCACCACCACCACACATGATAACCAATTAGTCCAATTACCTACATTTAAAGGTGGTAGAAAGGACCAGTGAACTGTGTCTCTTGCCTTATACTTTCATCAGAATACCTCAGATGGAAGCTCACGACCTACAAATTCATTCAATCGTTCAAAAACTATCGTGAAAAAATATGGTCGAATTGAAAACCTCCTCATTTTTTTCAAGTCGGTTAAAACCGGAGAAGTTTGTGGAATGTAGATGGAACTTCAATCTCAGCGAGTGGTGTGATGATGGAAGGGCGAAGTGGGCAACAAGTCTAACAAGTCCTCAGAGCACTCACCGTTGTAAAGAGAAGAGAGATTCCTTAGTGATACTTATGTTATTTATTTATGTCTATATAAATGGTAAGAAACAGAAAGACTACTTGAAACAAGCATATGCGTATGCTTACTAAGTAGTCTTACCAGTGGCGATTTCTCTAAGATGGCGCGTATGGCGCCGCCATACCATAATTTTTAAGCATTAAATAAAATGTAAAAAGTCATATATTTACAACCTAATTATTTAGACCTAGGTACAATAATTGCATTTTACGAGCGCTGCGGTCTTCTATCACGAACGCGACTCGCGGCGATTGTCGTCGCGTTCGGTCGGTGCCGAGCGCGGAGAGGCGAGCGATGCGCTTCTGCCAGCGCATGCATAGTCTATACAAAGTCGTTGGCCCGCGCCGCCCGCGCCTCTTCGATCGCTTAGTATTCACCATAGTAAAATTATACTGTGGTATCACTGAGTTTGAAACGCGGGTCTGGCACTGTGAATGGCGCACTACCTAACGAGTTTTTATTTGAGTAATTGACATTTTATTTAGTAGGTAATTAGTTAATAATGAAATGACATGAAATTATGAGTGATTCAACAAAATCTGTGATACAAGAACTTTTAGAAAGACCTTTCACGACGAGATCGTTTGCCGAAAAACGGATGATACTTAGTGGAAAATGGACGGAAAATGGGACTTTCACTATGGGACCAACCCTAAAATCGCGAAAGAATATCAGCTATTTCATACAAAAATTAAAATGTCAAATTGTATGAAATTTCTTTTTTGCGATTTCAATGTAGGTTCCTTAATGAAAGACTGCAAGTTTGTTAGAATGTCCGTCTGAAGAAATGGTTTTCCGGTTATGCGCACTCAACACTACACCCTATATAACAAAAGCTGGAGCCACCCCAATTATAAACACCAGGAATCGCCACTGAGTCTTACTTACTGAAACAATTATGTATACATATTACAAATAAAGATTTATGATTTTTTTGATTGGGATGTGCAATGTGCATGCTACCCGCACTACATACACTACAGTACACTACACACACACACTACAGTACTACAGTACACAGACACTACAGTAGGGGTTAAAGTGAAACTATGTAAGCGTTTGAGTGTTTTATTCTATAGTTAGATTAGATATCGCGATTCGCGAGCAACTGCAAAGTTCTTGATACCTAGAACCATTAAACAAAATGTTTTAGTGGATTTGCGTAGGAATAATATTCCTTAACAAATCTATCTCTGAATCGGGGATTAGAGCCTAGTCCACGGGGGCTTTGAGCTTTAGTTAAATTGTTGCGCGCGCTTGCTGACGTCAACGGTTTAGTTGTAGTCGTAAGTAAAACAACATGATCGTATCATCCCTAACCCGGCACTTAAAGATTAAAAATATTAAGGATTGAAAACAGCCCCTGTTAGATAAAGTTCAACCTTTGTTCCTAGAAATCCTCGTCCTCGTCCTCGTAGAGTCCTCGTCGCTTTGCCTCAGAAAATAGTAAGAAAATATTATTGGTAAATTGTACACTTGCCAGGGAAAACCTGTCATTCTGTCTGTTGAAGTCTGATAAATATTCTTATATTAGTGGAAATGGAAACAAACGTATAGACAAACAGACAACCCAGAAATAAATAAAAAAACATAAAAGTCATGTTGAAATAGCTTTCAGATATTATCCATTAAAAAACATCGATCGGATCAAATGTTATAAAATTGCCTTTTGCCAATCGTAAGCCTTAACTCATGCCTTCGATCATAATTATTTAGTAGGCGGTCTGTAAGAGCTCATGCTTCACACCAAGACCGTTTGGTCCGCGGTGACCATTTTCATTGTAAGATCGCAGGAGGCATTTAGCGCGGCGAGATCTAATGGAGCAATCGAGAGGGAAAACTGTATTGCACTCTGTAGAACATGTTACAAGTAATAGATGATCAGGTAATACAGATAAGTGTGTTCCGATAACGTATTAGGTACACGTGTATCGGACGTGTGACGCGTTGGCAAGCGCAGCCGACCGGGCGGCCGCGGTGGGTCGCCTTAATTAAATCGTGGATTGTAATTGCTCGCTCCGCGTTTAAACTGCGATTTAACTGATGGACGAACAGTTTATAGCTACCGAGGTTATAATATAAACGCTTTGCTGGGTGGTCACTTCTACCGCTATCAAATTATCATTCCTACTTGCTACGATTTTCATGAATTTCATTAATCAAATCAAATCAAATCTTTATTTCTTCGAAGTAGGTTTTTACAAACTCATTTCGATTGTATTTTGTATTTATATTTATACTATAAGCAAGTTGCATTATTTTACCATGAATGCTAGGCTAACATTTTATATTTATCAACAACAATCACTGCTTCAGCACGTGTTTTGCCTATCAAGTTACTATCCATTTTCCCGAAACACACTTTCGGAATATTATTAAAACTTCCGAGTTCCCAGAACGTGAATATTTCTTCTGTTTTTAAAATTACTGTTAATTTTTAATACATCTTTTATTTTAATATTTTTTGTGTACAGGGTCTACCATATACCTATCTATGCCACCCTCCAGTCTCAGGGTTGCTGGTAGAAATTTCATAAGTATGTATTACCTTTGTACACATCCTTAGGTACTTCAATGTAAATTGTTAGAACTCTACCTATCTTTGTGTGTTTATAATATTAAATAATTATATTGTCATTAAAAAAATAAATATCGAAATCGCATCTCATCGCCCACGTCAGTTTATGTCAAATCTATGAGATGCCCTAGCCTGCCCGCAACACCATTACGTCAGAACTGTCATTCGAGATTTGGCAAAGATCATCGTGCATTGTTCATAAATATTGGGTTGAACGGGCCCCATCCGTCTTTGAGTCCCGGGGGAGGACCCTGGGCCCTTGACTTAACGTCCAATACACCCCGACATTGTAGACATTGTAGAGCAGTCTCAACGTTTTTCTCCCATGGTCTTCAAAGCGAAACATACCTACGTAAAGTCGTTAATAAACTACTGAATTACATAACTTTTACTAACAGATACTTAGATAGCTATTTATCTAAATAGTCAATTGACGCGTAACAATAACCTAATATAACGATCTTGTTAATAGTTAGGTGGGTTAATGGGTATTGTCTATTTTGTTATCGCTTAGGTAAACTTGTCTATCGCCTATGTATCTTCTCGTTTTCTGCGAAATCATGTAAATTAAATGGATATTATCATATGTTTATCTGAGCTTGTTAGAGACGCCACCGGCGCGGTGGACGGAGTTATAGCACGCTGAAAGAGTTACGCTAGCAGTCGATATGAGGATGTTTCCTTCAATTTACGACGCGCCGGCTATAAACTATGAAAATTATCAAAAGATGCTAAACGACATAACGATTTTGAAAAGCAGTTCTTACGATCTTTAACCTTGTTACAAAGTTAATGTTGCCTCACGACATGACTTCAAATGTTTCTCTGGCATCGCGTTTAAACCGAGATGATAGAATCGCCGGATTTATATACGTAATTTTAACGAAGCTTAAATTTTGACGTGTTATTTTTTGTTAAGCGGTTAAAACTACATAGCCTAGATACATAATTATAGACTAAGGAATTATTAAGAGTTCAAACAGTCATACACGCGAGGGTGAAGCTGGGAGGTATGCCTGTATAGGTAAACTTATCAGGGGCCTTATTATGAACTCTTAATTCCAGACAGTTCACGTTCACAGCGTGTGGGTGACAGAGACAGCGCTTTACAGGTAATAAGGCGCTAACTCTGTCACCCACACGTTGTGAACGAAAACTGCCTGGAATTAAGAGTTCATAATAAGGGGGCAGGTCAATTTGATTGGACGTGCATGCCCTGTTGTGCAACATACACGCTCGAGTTGTACAGTGCAGTTGAACTGTACGCGTCATCTTGTCAGGCATACGTTGTACATCCTTCTGTGTATGGCCAATTTTGCTAATGGTTATAGACCACGGGGATAACTTACCATCAGTTGTCTCTGTAAATATTTTTGTCGGTACTATGTCAATACCGACAATAGAGCCACAGTAGAGCTATGAAATAGCTCATAGCCAGGCGGCTTATTGTCTCACTAGTAAATCCGTCCTCGCTTCGCTTCGGGAAACCAGTCCATTCAAAAATCTCTATAAATTTTAACAAATTATGTTATTCCGATGTCTAAGCTATATTACTGCAAAGTTTCATGAAAATCCGTTCAGTAATTTTTACGTAAAAGAGCAACAAACACACACACACACATACGTCCTTACAAACTTTCGTATTTATAATATTAGTAGGATAGGATAGCCCGGTGGCTTGCGTCGATCCTAAGTGTTCGATGAAGATTAGCAACTGCGGGCGAGGTTGGTAGTTAGATGGGTGACCGCTCGTGGCAAAATTTCTTGATAGCTCCCGTGCTTCGGAGGGGACGTAAAGCCGTTTGTCCCGGTCGTTATCGATATATAGCAGTCGTTAAGCTATGTCGGAAGACTTTCGGACGGCTTGAAAACTTCCGATACTGGGTTGGCCACTAACCCCTGCACCAATTCACACTGGAGCAGCGTACTGTAGTATGCTCTAGGCCTCCTCTATAGGTAATAGAGAGCCGTGCTCAGTAATGGGCCATTAATGGGTTGTAGCCACTGAGCTATGAAAGAAATAGAGATAATTTTATCAATTTAGAAGCAATTTTATGCTATGAGTATTGTTGCAATTTATAATATTTTAAAAGACTACTCCAATAAATATCCATCACAATCACGCCCTCCGTTCCTAAAGCGTAAGCGCGTGACGCACTTCACGTCATAATAAAATGGGTTCAGAATAACAGTGTAGCTGCCGCACGGGGCCGTAACGTCGAGAGAGATCTAAGAAGCACGATGGATTGTTATCCTTAGAACTGCGGGCAAATTCAATGAATACCAGCTTGAATGTTTGCCAATATGCAAATAACCGAGGGCTAGAGGCGAGTTACGGCCGGTTCCCATTCGGAGCCGCTTGTCGCTGGGACAAATAGTGCGTGGCGTCGAGCGTCGTCAGGTTTCGTCAACAAAGACTTTTTTAGATGGATGGTTGGCGGATACAATAGCAGTATCAGAGTAGGTCTGTCTTATGGAGCAGTTATGTACTTACGATACGTTGCATAGTTGTGCTCACGACCATAATACTATGCATTACTACTACCTAGAGCCAGTGGTGCCCAAACGGTCGATCGCGATCGACCGGTCGATCGCGAGAGGTTTCACGGTCGATCTTAGAAGTTAAGCCAGTACAAGATTTTATTTTCGAAAATTTATAAATTACCTAGTTACTGAGCATGCATCTACATCTCGTTAATTTTCCGCCACAAGAAAAATATACTTAACTTGACCTGTATTTATTTTCTTTTCTAATAATATTTTTTATGTACAAATGTGTGTACAGAGCGCTGGTACAGAGTAAGAAACTATGTAAAACTGTTTGATTATAATCATATTATAAATCTAATCATTAATAATTACTTATTATTACAACATAAAATAATAGATAATAAAAAAAATACATAAAAATAAATATGTCGATCTTAAACCCTTAACTTTTTCTCAAGTCGATCTTCACAGCAAAAAGTTTGGGCACCACTAGGGTTGCCAACCATACTTTATTATAAAGTATCCTACTTTATTTTTGGTAATTATACTTTATACTTTTGCATACAAATAAAGTATGTGAAAATACTTTATTTTCAACCTTTCTGTGATCAGCCTAGCACCTTCCGCCCATGACAACTGTGACCGACTTAGAACAAACTCAAATAGGGACAGGCTCATTATGGCCTACTTAATTATTTAACAGTACATACTTAAAAGTTTAAACTGATGATGGAAAAGATTTATAATTACTGAATGTCATATCATATATATATGTGAATGTGACAGTGACAGATGACATAATGTCACTATCGACGAAATTCTATGAAAATTGACCTTTTTTGTCTATATTTGAAGAATCCACTTTAAATATAATAGATAATTTTAAGATAATTTGTAGATAATTTTATAAGCTTTAATTCCCCGATAGAACATTTTTCGCTACGACGCATGATTTCTGAGTTATTTGCTAAAAAACAAATATTGGCATTGTCACCCCGGCTCACCCCCTAGACGTCAGGACTTTTAGTATGTTTTCACCCTAAGCACCCTGAACACGTTTCTGAAGAAAACGCTTACAGTTTCGGTCACGCTCACGCACTCTAGAATGTCTTTTAAGACATTCGTTGACCGGACGAGTCGTTTATCAGCCAATAATTTTTTTGTTGGAAAGTAGATATTCTAAGAGAGGTCTCATAATAAGGATACTATGATCTGATGATGGCGTCTTAGAGAAATCAAGGGGAACTTCCGAAAATTGTAGAAGTGATTAGTTAGTATTCTTACTGTTTTCATTAAGTACCTATATTAAAGCACTACAATTTATTGAAGGTCTGGAGTGGATTTGATGAAGCCGAATGACAATCGAGGGAACTCCTCAATGGTGTTCAGCACTTTCTTGTGTTTGGGTTTGATTAATTTGTAGTGACGAGAGTTTACACCTAGGTAGGTTGAATTGAGCGCCATCTGGCGAGTAGTTTTTGGGTTATATCTGGTTATTTGATGTTGAAGTCGGCTATTTTTTTTTTGTAAAAAGGAATTATATGAATTATTAAGACAATAAAACATAAAATTTGATAAATACTTTTTTTTCTTCCATATACTTTATTTTTCCGCCATTCAGACAACTGTATACTTTTTTTCTTCTCAAAAAAGTTGGCAACCCTAGGCACCACTGACCTAGACACTATACTTTATTAACACTATCGGAAATGGACACATCACAATAATATTTTTATGGCTGTTCAATCGAATACAATAAGATAGCTTGGAAGAAATAAATAGCTTGGAAGTTTTACCTATTTCATTCTAAATTCCAAGTAATTTTTTACCCGTCCGCTCTTAAGTAGGCAATTACAAATAGTTGTCAGTAACACAAAATAACACACTAGAGCAGAAAGATAGCTACCTACATGCAGCCGATTTAATATTAGATGAAATGAAAAAAAAAACTAAAATTGTCAGCGTAAATTGAATTTCAGAAGTTGGCAAATAAAAAATGACACGATTTATTTAACCGCGCGAGAAATGGCCCGTCAAAGATTGGACAGGGCCCATTTGATTTGTTTAGACTTCTTTCAACAGTTGAAACGAATGAAAGCCGCACGTCCATGACGTCACGACTCACGACCCAAATGGGTCCCAGCTCCCAGCTGAGTTGATAGTTGGCGATCGTTACCTACCAGTACTTACACCTTGTATACAGTACGACATGTTTTGTTTCTGACATCTTTTGTGAAGGACGCGAAACAGCTTTAACAGTCAGAAATAAAGCAGGACTGTGCTTGCTAGCGGTCATCGTTGAAAAAGATGTCAGTGATACCAAGGGGATTAACATTGTAGATGAAGAGAAAGTTTGATACCTATTTGCACAAGATGGATGGCAGACAGCCAGGCAGTTATGTTACCTATAATTTGTTACCGATAGGCTGATTAGGGACGACAGAGTCCTAGACAAAAACCTCATTGGCGCCTCTAGAGCCACCAAATGAAGCAGCTATAAATATAATTTGTAATGTCATCTTTAAAACCACATGTTTTTAAATAAGTTTCAGACACATATTAATTTTTTTCCGCACATTAAAAATCTCCATGAATAGCCAAGAATCTGGCCTGATTATAAGACTAGTATTTCTTGTACCTACTTACCTATCTAATTAAGTTGTATAAGAGTGATTCGTGTTCAGTTAGATATTTTTAACCCAATCAATTAATTGACGTACTGAAAAAGCGATGGTTAAACAAACTATTATATCAACAACTTATTTATTGTTTCAGATTTGCGATATCATCTGAGGAGTATCATGAACAAGAAATCTCATAAGAAAAAGGTTGGATATTAACTTTTTGTTAGCTAATTTATTTGACATATTTAATTCTTATAATACTTTCTGGGGTATTGCCATTTTACGTTGGTGTATCAAAGGGTGTGAACGCCATATCCGGAAATATGCTTTCTGCTGTTCGTCTGATCTGAACCGTTTTTGTTGAAAAGAAAAGCTGACTCTTCATGAATTCCGGCCGTTAAACTTGACCTTTTAGCGGAGTAAAACCGCTTTTTAAAGATGCCTTTACAATTCATAAGATAAAATACCTACGTAGGTAGGTACGTAAGCAGTATATAATTGACTATCGTTTGAGCGCTGACTTTTAAATTAAACACAGTACCTTCAACATTGCATCTGGTATCGTTTAAGCTCTTAGTTAATCTTACATTGTAAGTTTCTTATTCGTTACTGACCAGATTATTTAGCGGTGCATATCTTCACCGCAACGCATGCCAGGCATTCGGCAAGTTGGCACTTCACCGCATTAGAGCGCGCTAAGGGCCAATCAGTGCGCCATCGCGGCAATAATAAATAATTAACGCAACGACAGCTTCATTGTATATAAAATCCGTTCCAATTGCAGTGGACCGAAGAGGTCTTTGCCCCGATATATTTAAACATCAATTCTCTGAAAGTTCTTGTGCTGCAAGGTTGCAACACTCCTTGTGTTCCCCTGGAAGTGTAGAACTGTTGTGAAGAGTCCGGATTATCGAAAATATTTAAACTTCTCCAGAAGATGAACGATAACAATTAACAACTGAGCCGAGTCTATGGTCTAGTTACGATGTGCGATGTTCTTATAATAAGCATTTTATTATTACTAATGGTTAATACCTAAACCTCAATTCACACAAACAACATGATTTTTATTAACATTTATGTTTAGAATAGGCTAATCAGATCCTGAAGTCATCTCATAACTTCCGCATACCTACTTAGTTATTTGTTGCTAGGAATAGTAGATACAAAGACAATAAGTAAGTATAATACGATTATTCTTGTAATCTTCGGAAGTTCGCGGAGTAATTATGGGATCTAATGCACCAAATGTACACATGAATGGTACACATGAATGGTATGACAAAAATTAATTATGTTTTCTGCGGGTGGGACTTGTAAACGTAATGATTAATATTTCACGAAACGAACCAAGGGCAGTAGCTGTACTCAGTAAAGTTCGTGTTGCTGGAAAACATACAAAATCATCAATTTTCTCCGTTCTATTTACGCAGCGGGTTCGTTCCACAAACAGGACAGCTCAAGTTCGCGAAACAGCTCCTGGACAGTAATATGGATAGTAAATAATAAAACTAAATATAAACAGAGCAAATCGACGGCCCTTGGAGCAAGTTCATTGGGAGTTGGCAGGCCGCTTGGCAGCACCGCCAGTTCGAGTTCGCTGCAACTAATTACATAAACGCATCAACAGTCAACACTAAATAAAACATGGAGAATATGGAGATGTGGGATTATCGCTGCCTGATATAGAGCAGATACAAATTTCCTACGATCTGTCTTAGTTTGCCGCTTATCAATTCAGAAGATTTATTCGTGCAAACAAAGAGGCACAATACAGGCACTAGCTGTAGTAATTGGCTTGGAAAATTTCCATTCAGATGCCAATAGATAGAATATTGTTTGAGTGAAGATGAGGCAATATAAACATGAAAATTACAACATTACCATCATCATCCCAACCCTTAACCTGTCTTACTGCTGGGCACAGGTCTCCTCTCATATTGGGAGGAGTAAACATTATGGTCTACCGAGACCATGACCATTTATTGTAGGTACCTACGTAGCACAAACAACTGTTATAGCATACTCGTATTATCCGCGTTATTTGGTTAAGCTTAGGTCACTTTCCCATTTTAACTCTTGTGGCCAATATGCTAATGAGTCGATAAGCGAACGATCGCTTTCTGCATTGATCAGCTCTATTGTGACTACGTTATCTTAATGCGTTTATATTGGACGTAAGATATTTATGCCATTCCCGAGCGAGCCACTCTTGATCAAGAACGTCAAATGTTATTGTAGTGCGGGAGACGGCATGCGCTCGGAATTGGGTCTCATATTTTTGGATTCAGAGATATTTCGTACGGATCATGTGTTAGTCTTTGTGCTAACCTTTTTATGTGACGCTGAAATAACAAAATAAACGCTTACACATTCGCTGCGGCGCCTGTTACTGAGATAAACATCTATTTTTCACATTTGGAAAATCATCTGTTACGTTCCGTTCTCACTTGTCGGGTGTCAAGCCTAACATAAAGGCGCTCTACGGGTAAACATTTTAACGATTTTTACGCTTTTCACAATTATCCGACGCCGTTTTTCGGCACCGTTGTGCCTTCGATAGAATCGAATACTATACGCGACACGTTCAATGTATTTAAATTAAAATAAGATTTTTCTATTTCAAAATCATTCGTGGTTGTGTATTATGAATATGGAAACATTTTAAACCTGACACCCTTTCGGAAAGGTGTGAAACCTTTCCGGATACCTTTCGTTCGGAAACCTTTGAGGATAGCAGCGAAGCTCCTCAGTATATTATAAATAGAGTCAATTGTATGGTATATTCTGCATCATTTCTTGCGCCTGCAATGGCTGTCCCGAGTTGGCAGCATGGAGCGCGCGTGTCGTCTCATCAGTCAGCTGTCGTCCACATAATATTTAATCTTCATCTGCCGCCCGTCACGACTCAGTGTGGCTCGCTGTGTTGAGCCTTTGTACATTTTGACTGACGTTTTTAATAAGTACGAATTATAATTATACGCGAGTTCTATTCTTAAGTATTCAAAATAAAATAGCGTTACTTTAATTAAAAAGGGAACGCCAAACCCTTAGAATATTATTTTCAGTGACAATAACCAGTAGTGATTTGGTAGAGTCATTTAGAGCAACGTCTAGGGCATCACGAATGGAACGTTTGCAAGAGCTTAGGATGAAATTAGAATGGTTGTATGGTAAATAGCTAAATAGACAGCACTGAGGCCCTGATGGTAATACTTCCGTCAATCAGCGCAGTGCCCGCGCGCGGAATAAGTTGAGTATGGGCCCATTCGCAGGTTATTCTGCTGCAGCATGGCATTACCATTACCTATTTAATGGGGCTGTGATATGATATGGTCTTAAGCAATTGAACGCACCGGATTACCATTAAAACATTTAAGATAGTGATATTAAATATCAACTGTAGGTAGGTACTATATAAAAATAAAATAAATATGTAGAGAAACGTAGAATACGGTGAAAATATTGGTCGGGTGACTGTTAATTACTAATTAATTAAAATTTTGTGAATAGACGCCGATTTCGAAGTGTTTGTCCAGAACTATTCGAGGATCAAAGTGCGAACACAGGCAAGGTTAAACTTTCCTCTTTCTCGCAAAACATACATTTCGTCGTGTCAAACATTATTCAAATAGGCCCAAAGTTAATGATGCGCTGTCGGCACCGGCGTCTGGTATTGACAGATGTGTTCATTCTAATTATATCAACACGACACGAGCCGCCATCGGCTGGATCTCGAAGCCAAGTAAACGATTCGCTAATTACACGACGAAATGTGTCGATGGAATCAGCGTCGCTTTTGATTTAATTTCGGAACTAGTTTTTTCTGGTTATTCTGTGCGCATAGGGAATTGCGTATGATAAGTACAGCAGCGTTTAAGCTCATTTTGATATAGGTAATAAGTGCACTGTTTTTGTCCCGAGAAATTTTTGATTTGTAGAGCTAGAATTATTATCCGTTCCGCAGTTTGAGTTACGTTGTTTGGTCACTCGAAATATACTTAAGTAACTGGATGTAATTGGGCTACCATCAGTCTCCCTGCCAACGTGCCTATGCTAACGGTTGATACTTATTCTTTAGCATCTTTTATGTATGAGTTATAACTACTAGGTTAATCCTTTATTTTTACTGTACAAGCAAGTCTATTTACCTAATCTCTTTCTCTCTGTATTTGTTCGTAAATCATCCAAAATTGGCAAAAATCTGGCTCTTGAATAACGATAATAAGAGTCGTACTTGAGTGTCTCCCAATCATGTTAAGTTTTTTATAGCAAGCAAATTAATAGCATTACTCAGTACAATGAAATGCTATCTAATAGAAATACAATGTTGCCAACAGTTCGGTGTTCCCGGTCGCTGGACCGGTCGCGATGGTTTTAGAACATTAATCTCCGAGCGATACCGCTCTGACAGGTTGTTTTAGTTTTCGTCTAGCCTTTTGATATCCAGACAGGTTAGGGCTTCTTCTGATGCATTCGAAGATACAGCACAGTTGTCTTGTTAAATTGTTTGTTTACCAATAGTTTGGGTGTAAAGATCTTCACCAACCTCTGCGAGTGTGATACACTATTAAGCAATTTATGAAGCAATGAGGTTATACTGCATTCGCGTTCGATATAGAATTGGTTTTAATAGCAACTCACGTAAATGCTAGATTTCCGCTCCTCTAAATAAGGTTAACTGTAGATTGACGGAGAGAATTTCAAATACCTTAAGTAAATTGTGCTTTTAAATTAAATTAAAGTGAGCCAGGCAATAAATTTGTTTTTAACGGGCATTGACAATTCCATATAGTCGGCGACTCAGGTCCTTCTGTTGGTTCTACGCCGAACATCACCCATGCAATTTTCGGCACCCTTTCTATGAAATCAACTGTAGGTAGAGCTTTTTAACTATTCATAGTTAGTCGAAACTTCGATCTAATCAAACAAGCCCCAAAGATTTCAAGGAAGGTTGGAAAGGCGCGAGGAATGTCTGTTACTTTACAAATCTTGGGTTTCCTACAAAGAGTCGCTATGTAGCGAAGGCCTCCCTTTGTGTTGGATATCCTATGTTGTACTGCTCATTTGGTGTACTTACAAATAAAGTGAATAAAGAACAAAACACGCAATTGATACAAAAAATAATGCGTCCAGTGTAAACAGACCCTCAGCAATGACAATAACTAAAAGGAATTAAACGACAGTTGATCGAGATCCAAGAGCGTCCAAGACACAGAAACAATTGTAGGAGCCGTGTCGCATATTTCAATCGGCCGGTTTAGGAATCCCTGCCAGCGAGTAATTCTTAACTATTATTAACGCTGGCGACGATAGTGCTGCTGTGTTGCTTTTGTCAACTATTTTTGTCAATTAAGAAATTTCTTAAACGATGATCTAGTTGGATCGGAGTTGGTTAATTTCAAATTTGAGGGTTATTTCGAATTACTTAAATTTGATTTAAATTTACCCAAATGTATTTATCCATTATTAATTGTTCTATACACGCCGGGCACCTACTATTGGACGCTCCTTGTGCCAGACTATTACACTATACTATTCGACGCGTATAGACACCTTGCTATTGCTGGTAATTGACGCGCCAGTCTACCTACCACGGTGCCGGTGAATGAGGAGAATGAGGTGCGGGGGGAGAAATAAAAGACTAGTTTGACGTTTCTGTTCTTGTCTAGCCCGCGCCTGTCTGCCGCCGCCCGTTAATATTTCACTATACACTATTCACTATGCACTGTTGCCTCTTCCTATTTTTTCTTCCTGTCTTCTTCCTGTTTTCTGGATTCCGAATGCCATCCGAATGCGACTTCGCACGGCGGGCTCGCTATATTTATACCCGATGGGGGCGTGGCTTCGAGCGCGTTCTAGAAAGTTCTTTATTTCTATCTTTCTCTTACAATACAGCTGTTTCTGTCTTACAATCTTGTTGTATTTGCTATCTTACTTAGACTATAAATGCTATCTCTTTCACTCGTAAATGAGACCTATTTACACCTCGGAAGCAAGACCATATCGAAACCCCAATCCTATTTACACCTCGGAAGCAATACCATATTGAGACCCCTAAGAAAATAATTCTTATTTTCTTACATAATCTATTAGAAATCTATTATAAAATCTATTTACGCTATCGTACCTATTTACCTAACTATATAACTATCCTATGGGGTAAATAAAAGGCAAAAACACGTATATTTATTAAAACAAACTATGAAAAACACAAGTAAAATAAGTGAAACTTATAACTATGAAAACGTAATCAAATACCTATCTATTCTATCACTATTCTATTCACACTATTTACTTAATAAAACTATGTACACGCACTATCTGATTTCACTATAATTTCACGCTATTTCGATCGTTCTGAACATTAATCGACTTCTCAATCGGCTCTCTATGTAATTCTTTGTTTATAGTTTAATCCATTTATGAGCCCCCAACGAGCACCATTCTCTCCTCATACTCTTGAAGGCCTAGAGCATCCAGCACACATTTCTGGAGGGGCTCCCAGAGGGCCAATTTAACGTGCTCTCTGAATAGAAATACTGAATAAATTCTTACCATTAGCGGTCACCCATCGAAATACCGACCGCGCCTGATTTTGCTATATTTCGTTGGTCACAAGATGAATCGTCGCTATATCAACGGTAAGGGTGCCTTTCCACCAGAGATGTGCTATGCTACGTTGCTAAGGATGCGCTTGAGATCTACCAATCACATACATTGGCCCGCCTAGATGCCGCCTGAGGGCTGAATGTGATTATTGGCACCCTTAACCTTTACATACCTGTGTCCCTATTTTTAATTTATCATAATTATGGTTGTATTTTTATTAAACTATTTACTCGGAATTTATCTTATAATTAGGTAGTAAAATAATTAACACTGCTTGAAAAGCGTCGGCGAGTCACAAAATGAAACGCTGCTTATTCTATTATGAGTGTCGGTAACAATAAATTTTGACTGACTTCAAAGATGTCAGAATATCTCACGCTAATTAGGCACTTTTGATATAGTATAGATGCACAGTTATGTATCTACCAAGAATCTAGCTTTTGCTTTCAGTATCTTTTGATCTATACCTCCTATGGGGTACAAGGGATTACATCCATCTTTGAGTCTAAGCTGACCTTCCCTGCTCGACCCAACCGAGCAACAGACGACTTTACAGCCAGGTCCTTCTTTTCAGAGTTTTCTGTACTTTGTATATTGTATAATCTAGTTAAATTCTGAAGATTAACGAATCAGCCGCCAAACGCCTTGTGGTTGCTCGAGAGTTAGTATTTTTCTTTCCACTTTCATCTTATTAGACCCTTAGCGATAAGGGTATCTCGCCATCGGGTGGCTCAACTGTTTATTGACCGGCTATGAACATAAAAAAATAGAACCATAACTTAGTGAGTCGATCTAAACCAATTTAACCCTGATGGTTCCCGCCACAAACATTATACGCATTTTAATGGCTCTGCTATTTCAGACACACTCGTACAAGGAAATCTTGTTTATATCCATTAACCATTCCATTATTTACATTTCGAGTGTGCAGTGAAAGATTGCTAATGGTTCACAGTTTTTGTGCCAATGGCATTGGGAGAAGCGTTCGAGATTAAATTTGAAAATCATGATTAACGATAGACGTTAAATTCGTGTATGGTGCAGGTGCATCGCGAGGACATCATTTAATTATTATGGTCATAAATTTTCAATGAGTAGACATTAATGTCATAATTCTGAACTCAAATAGTTTTATCGTCTCGATTAATCAAAAATTTCCCCACTCTACTAAATATAAAGTACTTTCGTTAAGAAATAAGAGGATTGACGACTCTCTAAACTGATTTTAAATGATCGTATTTAAACTTATAAAAAATCAATGTAGTTAGGTAACTACATATTATTATCCTTATAAAATTTTGACATTCGGGCCCTATTTTTATGCCCGTGGTTATAAACAATGATCGAATCCAAATCGATGAATCCTGGTTAAGATGTTTTTGGTTACCTGACACACTATTTCCGATTAGCAGGTAAGCTTTACCAACTCTACAGACGCAACAGAGATGGAAACAAGATGTGCAAAATAAACATTACGGGTACGTATCTAGTACTAATTTACTTTGACTGACATATATATGTATAACAAGATGTATTACGTAACAATACATCTTGTTATACTGGAGGTAGATAGCGTAAAACGGCTTGGCACAAAAGGATGCTATAAATTTTATCATCGATGGTCCATCCATTACTTCTCGCTCGAGTGCCTATCGATATTTATGTGGTTCACTAGGGTTGGGATATTTTATGCACGGCTGATTTGAGATCAGTTTAAGCAATTTAATCAAATTTCACAATATGATATCTACCCATACCCATACCGCACAGTGAACTTGGGTGGACGAGGGCGCTGGTCGAGTATCCGAATAAATGCACGCTTCCCACCCTATATAATGTGAAGCAATCTAAATGCGAAATCGTAGGGAAAAGGAAAAAGCAAGAAATTTACCCACAGTTACAATCTAGTATTATCTTAGAATGGGATTGGGCCAAGAAATTCCCCTGTGGAATGCTTGCAAATCAAGATTCTGGAAAGATTAAAATTGGCAAAGTCTCATAAACTGAAAAGGGTTTATAAATGTGGATGTTAAAAGGCACGTGTTGGTTGCAAATAAACGACGAGTTTAACAATATTTGCCCAGTAAACAACCGCGGTGACGACTTAGCTCATCACTCGGTACTAATCATCATAATGTTAAGATCGCTTATCGCGAAAACATTAAGAGCACAGAAGAGCTTTATTTACATAATATTATTTCCATCAAACAACATGATGAAAGATACTTTAGAAATAAATAATAAATAATAACATAAATAGCGTGCATTTTTGACTGTTTAAAAAGTATAATAATTTGATGTATGTGTAGGTACGTATTGGATAGGTGCTTAATATACATAGAATCTATTTTGATAAAAAATGTACGCCCACCTCACAATTCATTTTGGGACTGTTCACTTCACCAACAAATGTCTGTATTCGAAATTGTTTTAATTCTCTCAAGCTGTAGTTTCATCAAATCACATGTTCCTTATGAAAACGATACCCAAGTTTAGCCACCTGACTACACAAATGTGGAAAGCGTAGCCAACCTTACCCCGGCCATTTCACGGTCGTATAAATCATTGGCAGGGCTATGAAACAGATTTTTACATGAAGCCATTGGCACGGCGAGTCAAGTGGCACAGAAATACACCTAGACATTGCCTACAAGAGCTGAACACTCATTCATAATTTCCATGCGTCAGTGAGCTGTCCTCCTCCGCAGTCCATTCATAAAGTAGCTTAAAAAATTGTCGTGAATGTTACGTTGCATCTCCTGCGTAAGTTCTACTGTTGCCCCATCTCCCGCCGCACGTGTTTCACCTACGTCTTCTGTTTTTTTGGCCGCGTTTGAAAACAAAACAACGCATATTTTCGATAATGTTGATACTAAGATTTTTTGTTGTGAGTGATTTAAGGACATAAATGAGTACTTTGTACAAATATTTGTGAATTTTATAAATGTTCTGTTCGCAAGACAATGCCTTCAAAACTCAGGATGTGGTTTCATTGCAGCAAAAGAAGCGAGGGAAGGATGGTCGGAACAAAGAGAATATCATCGAGGCTGATGCCCACGAGGAGGAACCCACGGCCAAGGAGGAGTCCGAGCAGGCCGCCACACCGACGCCGCAGCAGGATCTATGTTATGAAGTAAAGCATTCAGATGTTATGGGCAGGTTGGTTATTGGAATATAAGTTCTTTTACTATATTTGCACTACCAATACAGGGTTTTCTAGCACAATCACAGCGTTTTAATGTTTCATAACATAACTTTGAATTAGAAGATTATGAAGGGCGTGGATTATCAAAACTAGACCTTCTATAAAGGCTAGTGTTGAAACAAGTAAACTACCAGGCGAATAACTACGCAGGTGATAATATGCATTCAGTATGCACCTCCATTTACTAAAGTAAGATGTTATTGGTATTGAAGAGGTGGTCTGCCTGTGCCTGTCGCTGTGTCGCGGGCAGCTACAGTATTACCAATAAGTATTTTGGGTAATTCATTCGGTTTTACTTTGAAAATCGTATTTTTTGATGGAATCGAGCAAGTGCGTCAATTTTATAAATTTGTTAGGGCCGTCGTTATAATTGATAATGGGGTTGGTGACTATTGGAATAGTCTACCGGGCTAGACTAAAGTTTTAGGCTTTCCACAAAGAGTCGCTAGATGACTTTAAAGACCCCATATCAAGAAAGATTAAGATCCGAAATGTAAGTGTCAAACATTCTGATTTTTATCTTTTTGTTTTTCAACGTTGTTCAGTACAAAAAAGCCTAAATAAACAATTAATAGGTATTCTTGAATTGCCAGAACATCAGGTGTTTCTCGTTAATAGTTCTCCCATGTTACTTTTCTGTGTAATATTTTAATTTGTATAAACACTTGATTCCCGTTTGTTTTGAAAAAGGAGAGATGTATGTTTCTTTAGAAGTGGATTAGTCAGAATTGTCAGAAACAAATCATCTTTGTACCACTGCGGTAAGCATCATCTCCGGAAACGTTTCCACGAATATTATATTCAGAACTGTAATAAAACTCTGGTTGTTAACACAACATCGACTCATATACTAGTCATCAGTATCAGAATGTTATTTTCAATTCGGATGAACATAAACGCTGATATAAAAAATAAATAGCAACTTTTCTGAAGTTCAAGTTAGGTTCAGCGTCTTCAACAAAATATAACAGGTAGCTACCCTCTTGCTAGTGTCAGCTGCCAACGGCATTTTTCGTCCTTGGATTTTCCAATTCTTTTTTTCCTGGTCGGCAATGCATCGGTGCCACTTTGGACTTTACTAATGGCCATAGGCACCTGGTGACTCATGTGCTTCCACTTAGTTACTAGTTGTATTGTTTGCGGACAATGTTGCGTTACTCCATATATGAAACACACGGTTAAAAGCTTATTAGCAGCAAGAAACTGACATGATATTCCACCAATTCCATGGCAGGTACATAGTGGCGGCGCGCGACATCCGCGCGGGCGAGGTGATCGTGGAGACGCCGGCGCTGGCCGTGGGCCCGTGCGCCGGCTGCCCGCTCATCTGCCTCGGCTGCTACCGGGAGCTGGAAGATACGACCATTTATAAGTGAGTTGATTTAATAAATATGTTGTTAGCCGTTCAGGTTCTTGTTGGTCTTGTCTTAATAGCCGGGAAATGAGCACAAAGTCTTCCGGACGGTAAGCGGTGTTAGAAATCAGTACTCTCAAAAGCATCACTGATATTTATCACTTCAGCTAAATAAGACCATTTAAGTACACAGTCATGTTTTTCTTACATTAATAGTCGGCAAACTAGCATACAGGCCTCCTGATGGTCCACCTCGTCCATAAACATCAATCATCAAAAGCATCATCTATGCGTTATCGGCTAAGTAAGAAGGAAGAGGAAAGAAAACACTGACGCTCAGCCAGGGAAACACGGCAAGTCATTTGGCAGTTGACTTGAGTAAGACGGCGGTAGCTAGCTAACCAGCAAAGCAACAGCTCTACCAGCAAGCGAATTTTAATACATTTTTACAATATATTAACTTACATTACACCTAAGCTAACAAGATTTATTTACCTCTCCAGATGTAAGGGCTGCCAATGGCCACTGTGCAGCAGCAGCTGCGTGGGGCTCGGCAAGTACACGGGGCACTCCACCTACGAGTGCGAGACCCTGAAAGCCGCGCCGCCCGACTACACCAAGCTAGAAGATTTGAAGGACTCCTACCACGCCTTAATGCCTTTGAGGCAGGTAACATTTGTCCTTGCTTTCTGGAACAACATTACTTTAGCTACTTCGGTGACACCTTGGGGTCCCGATTGTAATTTTTATACGACATCTGATCTTAACATTAAAGAGGAATAAAATTATCGAAGTGCTCTTACCTCAGTGGCTAGTCTTCGGAAGGCGCATAACGTGAGTAGGCAATTCATCACGATTTTTCTCCTTAGATAACAATACCAGTAGTGGAATAAAAATCCAGCAGTTGACCCTTGATCCTGCCACTAATCTTCTCTGGAGCTGAATGTGTGGAGTATATTTTAGGTTTTCTTAATTACGAGGCGAGACTGCAGCTCTGTAGGTTGGATCTACGTGAATCAGCAAATTTATCTTTTCTTTAACAATCTTTCAGATGTCTGCTTCTGAAAAAGGCGGATCCTGCGAAATGGGAGGCCATATTGACCATGGAGTCTCACAACGAGATCCGGCGCGCCCGGGGCGACATCTACCCCATGAACGAGAGGAACGTGGTCCGGTGGTTCAAGAAGTGGGAGCTGCCTTATGAAGATGAGGAGATCCACACTGTGTGTGGGATATTGGAGGTTTGGATATGCACTGTTTATTTTAGCAATAGGTACTCAAAAATAAATCTTTAATTATTTTATCGGCAAATAGTGACTTTGTGCAGGGAAAAGCAATTGACTTGTTAAAGTATATTAAGTATCAGTATGCCGTGAGTATCCCCGAGGGTGAGCTCTTGGACTGCAATATAATGTTGGTATCAAAATTATGCTGTGTAGAGTGGGCCCAGCATGACATATGAGACCCGAACAGGGCCTTCGTCAGGTTTTCTCTATAATGCTCAAACGTGTTATATATCGCTCAACTAGGACCACACGACAAGCACCAGCTTTCGAATAAAACATGGATTATGAAAATTGGTTTACTCAGCAAAAAGTTACAAGGTAACAAAAAGAATACAGTTGTTCCTACTGTTAATGTCTCTTCTACGTACCTACTATTCCTACTTTGTAGAAGTGGGTTAAGAACCTTTTACACGCGCAGGTGAACGCGTTCGAAGTAGGCGGTGTAGGCGCGAGCGCGCGCGCGCTGTACGCGGGGGCGAGCCTGCTGGCGCACGACTGCACGCCCAGCACCGCGCACACGGACAGCGAGCGCGCCGGCCGCCCGCTGGCCGTGCGCGCCGCCGTGCCGCACCGCCGCGGGGACGTCGTGTCGCTCTGCTACGCCTACACGCTGCAGGTACCTAGCTGCACGCGGGCGCACACGGACAGCGAGCGCGCCGGCCGCCCGCTGGCCGTGCGCGCCGCCGTGCCGCACCGCCGCGGGGACGTCATCTCGCTCTGCTACGCCTACACGCTGCAGGTACCTAGCTGCACGCGGGCGCACACGGACAGCGAGCGCGCCGGCCGCCCGCTGGCCGTGCGCGCCGCCGTGCCGCACCGCCGCGGGGACGTCATCTCGCTCTGCTACGCCTACACGCTGCAGGTACGTAGCTGCACGCGGGCGCACACGGACAGCGAGCGCGCCGGCCGCCCGCTGGCCGTGCGCGCCGCCGTGCCGCACCGCCGCGGGGACGTCGTCTCGCTCTGCTACGCCTACACGCTGCAGGTACCTAGCTGCACGCGGGCGCACACGGACAGCGAGCGCGCCGGCCGCCCGCTGGCCGTGCGCGCCGCCGTGCCGCACCGCCGCGGGGACGTCATCTCGCTCTGCTACGCCTACACGCTGCAGGTACCTAGCTGCACGCGGGCGCACACGGACAGCGAGCGCGCCGGCCGCCCGCTGGCCGTGCGCGCCGCCGTGCCGCACCGCCGCGGGGACGTCATCTCGCTCTGCTACGCCTACACGCTGCAGGTACGTAGCTGCACGCGGGCGCACACGGACAGCGAGCGCGCCGGCCGCCCGCTGGCCGTGCGCGCCGCCGTGCCGCACCGCCGCGGGGACGTCGTCTCGCTCTGCTACGCCTACACGCTGCAGGTACCTAGCTGTGGCCGGTGGTTGGGTAGCAGGGCCGGACCAGGGGGTTTCTACACTTTCTACGTACTTGAGCAACGTATAAAAAGTGGGTCACATTATAGTATATATTACAACTTCGTGGTTCGTGGCTAATATAGACAATAGATGACCTGTCATGGACAGACAACTTGACCAAGAACAGTAATTTAAACTCATCCTTCAAAACACCTTAACTATGAATCGAACCCAGAACCCACCATAACATCATAACGTTATAACACACCAAATTTCCCCAGGGCACCCTAAAGCGTCGCGAGCACATCAAGGTGAGCAAGTTCTTCGACTGCTGCTGCCGGCGCTGCGCGGACCCCACGGAGCTGGGGACCTTCGCCAGCGCGTTCTGCTGCCCGCGGTGCGCGGGCCGCGTGCTGTCCAGCGCGCCGCTGGACGCCGCCGCCCCCTGGCACTGCATCGACAACGGCTGCAGCTACGTCATGACTGCCGCCGCCGTGCAGCTGCTGCTCAAGAGGTGCTTAGTTTTCTTCTTTTGTTTATTATTAGCGTGTTGTTATGTCTGGGCACGTTCGCCAGCGCGTTCTGCTGCCCGCGGTGCGCGGGCCGCGTGCTGTCCAGCGCGCCCCTGGACTCGGCCGCCCACTGGCACTGTATAGACAACGGCTGCAGCTACGTCATGACCGCCGCCGCTGTGCAGCTGCTGCTCAAGAGGTGCTTAGTTTTCTTCTTTTGTTTATTATTAGCGTGTTGTTATGTCTGGGCACGTTCGCCAGCGCGTTCTGCTGCCCGCGGTGCGCGGGCCGCGTGCTGTCCAGCGCGCCCCTGGACTCGGCCGCCCACTGGCACTGTATAGACAACGGCTGCAGCTACGTCATGACTGCCGCCGCCGTGCAGTTGCTGTTTAAGAGGTGCCTACTTACTTTTATCCTTCTACTAGCTGTTGCCCGCGGCTCCGCCCGCGTGGAACTCAGTGTGTCACAAAGTTATTCCTGCGTTAATCCCGATCCCACACATATTAAGACACACTCCACACATCTTAAGAACAGTTGATTTTTTACTACGTTTTAGTCATACCGTACAAAAATCCGTTAGGTAGATCTTGAGAAAATCGATAAAAAGACTTTAAGATATAAACGTCGGGGTTTTTTCATTCCAAACTATTATATTTTTAAACTACATTGGTAGTTTTTCATTCGGGTGCCAAAACATAAAGACCAGCTAAAGCGATGCTGACCCTCGAAAAAGCAACAAAGTTGATCATGAGAAAAAAAGCCGGTTCGATTCCCGATATATGTATAGATATCCCGATAGATATTAATGAGCCCGCGACTTCATTTGCTCATGGAAGCTTTTCCCGCGTAAATCTCGATCCCGCGGGAAGTCCGGAACAAAAAGTAGCTTATATAATGCTCCATAACCTCCTCTACCTCCCACTGAAAGTCCCATAAACATCTGAACCCACGGCCTCATTCCCGGGTATGAGTTTTTACCGCGTGAATCCTAATCCCGCGGGAATTCAGGGATAAACAGTACCCTATATGTTGCTTCAAAACTTCCTCAATCTCCTAGTAAAGGTCGCATAAAAATTTAAGCCCGCAACTACGCGCAGGAGTTTATTCCGCGTAACTCCAGATCCCGCGGGATTTCCGGGAAGACAGACTTGTTAGTTTTATATTAATGTTTGTTTAGAAGCTATTTATACCCCATACGCGAAGAAGGTTTTCCCGCGTAAATTCCGATCCCGCGGGATTTCTGGGATAAAAACTATCCTATATGTTAATCTAAGTTGCCCTCTATGTGTGTGCCAAATTTCATGAAAATCGGTTCAGTAGTTTTTGCGTGAAGGAGTAACAAACAAACAAACAAATACACAAACTTTCACATTTATAATATTAGTAGGATTGCTTTTGTTTCATTTTGGAAATAGAATCACGGTCTTAATTACTCTTCCGGTAAACTGGTGTCTACAGCTAGGCTTGAGTTATGGTAGCGAAATGCGTCGTGGCTAATGTTTTAGATTACATATTTTGGTAAAATTTTGAACCACGTTATATTATTCACAATTACATCTGCAACAATCCTGTAATAATGTCTGTTAGACTTTACATAACTATGATGTTTATAAATTTCGGACTTCAGTGAGTAATTGATAAAGTTAACGATATAGAGAAAAAGGTATGTGCATTTTGCATTTGTTGGGTAAATGCAAAACTATCGAGTTACTCAGTACTACCAGTACTACAACGTCGACCCTGAACTTGCAGACTGACGGACGAGTACGAGGCGATCGACGCGAACGACGTGGTGGGGTTCGAGGGCTTCCTGCACAAGTACCGCAACGTGCTGCACCGCACGCACTACCTGCGCCTGTCCGTGCAGCACTCGCTCAGCCAGCTGTACGGCAAGGCGGCCGACTACATGATCCACGAGCTGACGGAGGACCAGCTGCGCCGCAAGATAGAGATCTGCCGCGACCTCATGGCCGTGTTCGATGTCATCGAGCCGGGGTACTCCAGGTTGCGAGGTGAGAAAGGCTCTAGGCTGTAACCACCGCAACGTGCTGCACCGCACGCACTACCTGCGCCTGTCCGTGCAGCACTCGCTCAGCCAGCTGTACGGCAAGGCGGCCGACTACATGATCCACGAGCTGACGGAGGACCAGCTGCGCCGCAAGATAGAGATCTGCCGCGACCTCATGGCCGTGTTCGATGTCATCGAGCCGGGGTACTCCAGGTTGCGAGGTGAGAAAGGCTCTAGGCTGTAACCACCGCAACGTGCTGCACCGCACGCACTACCTGCGCCTGTCCGTGCAGCACTCGCTCAGCCAGCTGTACGGCAAGGCGGCCGACTACATGATCCACGAGCTGACGGAGGACCAGCTGCGCCGCAAGATAGAGATCTGCCGCGACCTCATGGCCGTGTTCGATGTCATCGAGCCCGGGTACTCCAGGCTGCGAGGTGAGAACGGCTCTAGGCTGTAACCACCGCAACGTGCTGCACCGCACGCACTACCTGCGCCTGTCCGTGCAGCACTCGCTCAGCCAGCTGTACGGCAAGGCGGCCGACTACATGATCCACGAGCTGACGGAGGAAAAGGGCCCCAATTCTGCTAATTTATAACGCTTCAATAGTGTCTCGATTGAATTGTTTGCCACATTCTGTATACAAAATTGAATAGTTTGACACATTTTTGGCACATTTCGTGTGTAGAATTGAATAGAGCGACACATTTTGGTACATTCTGTGTACAAAATTTAATAGTTTTTGACGCTATTTCGGCACATTCTGTGTACAAAATATGGCAGACTATTCAATCGAGACGCAATTGAAGCGCTATAACTTAGCAGAATTGGGGCCCAGCTGCGCCGCAAGGTCGACATCTGCCGCGACCTCATGGCCGTGTTTGACGTCATCGAGCCGGGGTACTCCAGGTTGCGAGGTGAGAACGGCTCTAGGCTGTAACCACCGCAACGTGCTGCACCGCACGCACTACCTGCGCCTGTCCGTGCTGCACTCGCTCAGCCAGCTGTACGGCAAGGCGGCCGACTACATGATCCACGAGCTGACGGAGGACCAGCTGCGCCGCAAGATAGAGATCTGCCGCGACCTCATGGCCGTGTTCGATGTCATCGAGCCCGGGTACTCCAGGCTGCGAGGTGAGAAAGGCTCTAGGCTGTAACCAACTGAATACTACAAAGGTGGTTTATGTGAAATTTTTAAGTGGCGCGAGAATCACTAAAAAAGGAACAGATTCCAACATGCCGCCTGCCACACACATCGTTTTGTGGCACATAATGATCATCGATAAATTAATTTTATGATGACCTTTGCCTCTTCTTTATTCATTTTATCAAGTAATTTTCATGTGTAGGTATACTTTTTTTTCAGGTATCACATTATATGAACTGCACGCTCCACTGATGGTCCTAACGACCAGGGACTTTGAGAGGAAAGCTATCACCAAAGAAAACTTACGGAGTCGACTGAAGGAGGTACCTACCCTAATATAACAATAGTACAATAATACTGAAATTCGCGAAATATATGATGCTACTTATCAAATCTTCATGATCGTCATACGTAAACGTAGATTTAAAAAACGTGTTATGAAAAATTGTCAATACGCAAATAATTGAACGTCGTATTGATTTTAAGAAGCATACTTTTTACACGACTATGATGTCGATAAATGAATTAACTGGGTGTCAAAATGCAATACATTAGAATGACATTATACTGAAACCAATGTTGCCTCATCTCAAATGTTTGTAATGTGTCCAGATAGTGGAGTACCTGAGCCAGGCGGCGCTGATCCTGGGGTTCGAGGCGCCGCAGTCGGCGGAGGGGCTGATGGCGGCGGCGGCGCGCACCGCGCTGCGCAAGATCCGCACCTGGGAGCAGATCATCGGCAACATCTGTTGAGTGGGACACGCGACGGTTCATAACATCATTTGAGGGCCACCCGTGGGTCACGCCACGTTACACCGCAACATCTCTTGAGAGCCACCCGTGGGCCACGCGACGCTACACCGCAACATCTCTTGAGAGCCACCCGTGGGCCACGCGACGCTACACCGCAACATCTCTTGAGAGCCACCCGTGGGCCACGCGACGCTACACCGCAACATCTCTTGAGAGCCACCCGTGGGCCACGCGACGCTACACCGCAACATCTCTTGAGAGCCACCCGTGGGCCACGCGACGCTACACCGCAACATCTCTTGAGAGCCACCCGTGGGCCACGCCACGCTACACCGCAACATCTCTTGAGAGCCACCCGTGGGCCACGCCACGCTACACCGCAACATCTCTTGAGAGCCACCCGTGGGCCACGCCACGCTACACCGCAACATCTCTTGAGAGCCACCCGTGGGCCACGCCACGCTACACCGCAACATCTCAATGAGAGCCACCCGTGGGCCACGCCACGTTACACCGCTCATATTGAAGCTCTTTGTTCCGGCTAGCCAGCAGGGAACTGCAGTTCTTGATTGCAATGTGTTGAATGCATTTTTGCGGTTTACTGTATTTAATGGTTTTGACGAGGACATTTTTCTAAGCAATTGGTATATTTGGTATCTCGGCGGTCGCAATTGCATGATAGTGGTTATTGAAATTGAGGGAAACGTGAATGCACATGTTGAACTTTTGTTTTCTACTCTTATGTATTTTTTTACTATATCTTTTCTGTGTATTAACATCACATCACAAATTGTTCTATACCCGAACAGTAAAAACATTTAAAATGTTTTATTGTAAACACCAAAGCTAGTCAAATGCTACCGATTGAGGCAAGCTAAGGAGAAAAACCGGCCAAGTGCGAGTTGGACTCGCGCACGAAGGGTTCCGTACCATTATGTATAAAACGCCAAAAAAATCTGGCCTTTTGTATGAAAACCTCACTTAAATATTTAGTTTTGTAACCACATATTGGCCACAAGCGGCGCCATCTCTTGGACCGACAGGTAACTAAAAGCGTCGGAGGCGTCGTAGCCAGGAGATGGCGTTGCTTGTCGCTAATACATGTTGGCGACAAGCAACGCCATCTCTTCTAAGGTAACTAAACTAAAACTACAACAGGTAACTAAAAGATGGCGTTGCTTGTCGCTAATACATATTGGCGACAAGCAACGCCATCTCTTCTAAAGTAACTAAACTAAAACTACAACAGGTAACTAAAAGCGTCGGAGGCGTCGTAGCCAGCAGATGGCGTTGCTTGTCGCTAATACATCGAAGCCATATTTCGACTTAAATATTTATTTGATTCTGTTTTTTAGTATTTGTTGTTGTAGCGGCAACAGAAATATTTATTTATTTATTTATTTATTTATTCTTTATTGAACCCCAAAAGTGGTACAATTGGCGGACTTAATGCTAAATAGCATTCTCTAACAGTCAACCTTCAGGATGTGCAGAGAACGGTATAAGGCGGTTCAATAAAATACACAGTTATACTAATAAGAACAATAATATCTAATAGTTTATATATAATATTTAGTAGGAGAGCAATTTTAAAAAATACATCATCTGTGAAAATTTCAACTGTGTAACTATTACGGTTCATGAGATACAGCCTGGTGACAGACGGACGGACGGACGGACGTACCCTAAAAACGAGTATCACTGTTTTCTCATAGCATATTAAAATTTACATTTTTTGTTTTAATATTATGTTATTCTTTCGAATACTAAAATGTACGTTAAAATTATAGGAATTTACTGCACGGAATTTGATATTATAATATAACTGATTTCGTGGTTTTATTGTCTTATTATGTGTAAGCTATTTGTTTCATTTGTACCTAACTAAAAGCAAAATTAGTTATGCGAGTAGTGTGCTTCAAGTTAATAGAAGAAATAGGTACCAATTACAGGTATTCTGTGTCTGAGTGGTGCCAAGATAATGTGTTGTTATTTCCCTATTCATTCCTAATTAACTAAAAGACATTTTTTCTTGTGGTAACCTTCAAATAAATTCGATGAAGTGACTTCTTTTATCTTATGAAAAAAGTATGATGGACTCTCAACGCCCAGTGGGACATATCGTAAATTTTAACACGGGGTACTTATCTTATCTTATCTTATCTTATATACTAATAAATCTGTAGAGAGGTCAATTCTGTACATTAAATATATTTCCATAATAACTATCAGGGGGTGATTAGGGATCGATACTGATGCCAAAAATGCAATCAGTAAAATTTTTGTCTGTCTGTCTGTCTGTCTGTCTGTCTGTCTGTCTGTCTGATGTATAACCGTTATAGAAACAAAAACTACTCGATGGATTTTAACGAAACTTGGTACAATTATTTTTCATACTCCCGCGCTGGTTATAGTATACTTTTCATCACGCTACAATCAATAGGAGCAGAGCAGTGAAGGGAAATGTTGGGGAAACGGGAGAAGTTACTCCATTTTTTAAGCTTCCGTCGCGTGTGCAACCTTAATTGTTAAAGCTACACAGAAATCATGTATGACGGAAATGTTCTCCTTAAAATTATATAAAAAATATTCCACGACAGCATATGTCTATCTTTTATGGTTGACTCACAATAACACGTGTAACTCCCGATAGCTTAGCAGTTCGAAGCTTTTTGATTAAGTATACCTATATTTTATCTACTCTTACGTTTATGACACTTAAGTGGGTGAAATAAAGGGGTGAAGTTTAAACGAAATTCACGCGGGCGAAGCCGCTGGCAAAAGCTAGTATTATATATTGCAGTATCCGTGCCCCCCGTGCCCTCGCGTGCCCCACGCGCCGACCTACAGCCATTAAAGGATTTAATAGTCTACGTAAATTCTTACACGATGTGGATGTCATTAATTAATTAACTATACCTAAGAGTGGATAATACAAGAACATAAATAATAATATGACGTGTACTTAAAATAAGTCGAGGTAAGGTTGATAAAAGTTAATACTTAATCTAAATAACGGCATGTAGGTACCTACGTAAACGTAACGTAATGTAGTTAATATTTGTGAAGTGTTATCACAGTTGTAACACACACAGTTATCACAGTTCTTTTTACCTTTCTATTTTTGTATATGTATTAATTTATTTGTAAAATAATCTAGGTAAGTAAAAATGTTAATTTATTGTTTTGTATTTAATTATGTATTATCACTAATAAATGTTTATACAAATATTTGGTATTGTTTCCATCATAATTTAGATCAATTAGATAATAGGTATTTAGCTTGTAGGTAATAGACAATAAAATATTATGTAGTTATAATTCGGTAAGTATTAGGGAAAATTGTTTTAACATCATAAAATAGGACTGAGGTATTTAGTGTAAATTATTGCCATCGTTAAATAAATTAATAAATTCGAAAATCCGTTATAGCGTAGCGCGTAGGTACAATATTTTAGTATTTCTAATATTCTATTAGGTATATCCTGCCATTTCACACTCATATTGGAGTTGGTCTGTTTTTTTTCGCTTTGCGATTTCAAGATTTTCAAGCCATGTTGTGATTGGTGAATCGCGCACAGCTCCGCTCCGCTCCGCCTCAGTGGAACCGCACCCTAATATTTCTTTTGACATTCACACTAGCCGTGTCCCAAAGAGCGACATCTAGTAGTATTTGAGCTGTGGTTTGAGTAAGGTATCTCTTTGAATAATTCTAATTTTACTTCTTGTTAATAGTTGAGGATGGTGTTCTTGAAAAAAAATTCCTTGTAGCACGGATGAACTGTATGGAAAGTAAGTATAAAACAAAGATGTATTAAATATCTAGATGGAACATCGAATCCGCGAAAACGTGTCAAAAAGTTGTGGCCAACAGTTGGCCACAACTTTTATATCATTACGCACAGATTACGCACACATAGACAATAAATTAACGCGAAAAACATCGCCTACACGCACACATGCTTGATAATGTTGCCTTGTTTTTTTGGTTTTCATTGTACGGCGACGCTCAATCTAGATATTTAATACATCATTGGTATAAAATGAAAAGATTGACATTTTTGCCTGATGGAAATAGGAATCCCAGTCATCTATGAGCGCTTATTGGTCAATCACTTTTATTAATTGCATCCAATAAACAGCTGTCAGGTCAGGAAGTCCGCTAATTATTTATCCGTGATCCGTAGTCGGTATTACATCCGTATCCGTAATCCGCTAGTTATCCGTGAGGTAAGTCAGATGCTCAAGCAATTCTACTAATGAAGCTAAATAAAACTGATAAAGGCTTTTACGATGCTCATAATGATAATATTTACTGTAATTTGATTCCATCAAACTTCAACTCATTAGCAAAAACCGAAGTAATGCGTAAATGATTTAGGTATATGATCTTGTCAGGCGCTCGCAGTATAAAAACATGCAAATAAATTAAATGACTTACCTACTTAAAAAGGTTTTTAAGTCATGAAATCTATGCTCATAGCACACTTAATAGTATCACATTGTAGCTTTTTTTATATATGTAGCTTCTATTGTACCTTTTCAGGAAATACTACTGGCTGGTATTGAAAAAATATTTTTGTATTGGATAGTCCATTTATCGAGGAAGGCTTTAAGTTTAAGAGATCACTGCGACTGCGATTTATTGAGAAGAAGCGACGCAAATGAGCTTATAAAATTTTCACCAGCTTGTCCTCTATCAAGATTTATCTTACCAGAGGGGATATTGCTAAAATTTCTAGACAAATTAAAATCCTAGACGAAATCATTCTGTTCATGCGGGTATTTTTACAAATTATTGACCCACTTTTTAACTACTGTGTTACAAAGGCAACGATTAAGTATTTAATTTTATTATAATAAATACCTACTATATAAATCCATCAGGATTTATATGCTCACTGCTGTACTGTACTGTGCCTGGTGTTCAGCTTTCAGACACCATCGTATGCCCGCCGTCTTCTTTGTGTCGCCACTCGCCAGTCTATCTGGTCGGAACGGCCTCCGTTTTCCCATAGCCCATTGACACTTCAGCCGCATACTAGGTGCATGGGCTTTGTTAACGATAATTAATACATTAGTTTCACTGATTTTATTCTGCCAATGAGTGGACCGTTGCGCTAAGTTGCTGATATACCATGACCTATGACAACAAATATTGAAGGTAGGTCAATAGGTACAAACATACAGATTGCACTATACATATACACTATACAGATGCAATGTTAAGTGAATACTTTTATTCCCTACAGTATATACCTTTTTCTATTTATCTAAAACTACCAACTACTAACCTAACCCTTTTAACGCATTTAAGACCATGGATGTCAACATGTTCAATTATGACTCTTGTGTTGTTAATTTTAAAGTACTCATTCGTATAACACTTGCGGCCGCATTTTGCTATTTTTGCAATTTGTACCGGCGGCTCATCTTTAGTTTTCAGTACGGTCGGCAGGAAAAGTAGGTAAACTTTTTTTCAGTCCGTAAATATGATTGTGTCAAATATAATGATAAACTGGCATTAGTCAAGACCATCATTAAAGGAGTGACAGAAAGATGACTCTTAGTTATTTTAAGATTTCTACGTTATACTTCCGAAAGTATAGTTCTAAAAATTCTTATAGACAATAACAAGATGCACTCGTAGGTAGAGAGAGAGGAAGTAATGTGAAATTACTATTTATCGTTTGAGGTTAACTGTACTATATAGGCGACATTCCCCTTCTACAAAAAACAGTAAAATGGCCTATGGCACTACTACCTATTACTGCTACAACCACTCTTTCTTCTTAATAAATAATGACTACCAGTGAGGTCTGTGAGATGGATCTAACGCCAATGACAAGCGGTCATGGTCGGAGGTTGCTCTTAAGTATACTTTACCAGTTATATTATAATCATGCCAAAATTGTATAGATGCATATAAATTGCAGTAGAATATCTGGCAATAGGGCTAAGTGCGTTGCTTCTGAAATTGTCGAAATTGAATATTCATCGTCATAAAACTTCATAAATTATACAGAATAAACTGAAACATGTTAATTAATGTTTCTGGCGAAGTGATTCGGCAGCATGCAGCATGTGGTATTTAGGTAAGTTGCGGCGCCGACCGTACCGCCGAGTCCACGGAAGCTATTTCTGTACACGACGAGAGTACGCGGCGAGACTTTCACGTTTCCTTTCAGTACCTACTGAAATTCGGTGAAATTGAAACTTAATTAATTTGAGTAGAATTTTAAGACATACTATTGTGGAAAGTTTAATAATTAATAACAAGATATTAGTGCACTCAAAGTAAGTAATTTCTATATTCAAAATCAAAGGGCGCGCTTGATTATTTGGCAGTGATCGACGAGTTATACTATTTCATATTCAATTGATTATTTATTTGGTTTGCTATAAATAGAAATATAATTAAGTGACAATAATTTTAAAGAATGATATAACTATTAATGAAGTGTTATAAAATAGTAGAATTGGCCGGTAAGAAAAGCTGATGATGAAAAATTTATCAAAATTTTGAATAAGGAACAGTAAATTCATAATATTTAATTCATAATTGACTATTTTGTTTTTAATAATTTAACTATGGTCAATTTAAAAATAAATCATAATTCAAAGAATTTTTATGATAACGTGCTTCGCATTGTTTACGATAGGTTAATGTGTTTAATGGTCGAAGCAATCCTATCGTCATCTTATTACCAACCTAGACGTCCTACGACTGCTATGGGAGCAGTGCTACCACTGAAGATAACAATAGGTATATGAGTGCTGTGCGGCTATTGAACGAAGCCGATTAAAGGGTGACATATGAATAAATTGGGAGAAAGCTGTATTAATCTATTTAGTACCTAATTGGTTTAACCAAACATATCTCTTCTTCCGCAGACCATGCCAGAGGAAGGCACCTGTATGGTGTGCTCAGCGCCAGCGGTGCAGAAGTGCGCCGGCTGCCAGGCGGTACACTACTGCAGCCGGGACCACCAGAAGGTGCACTGGAAGAAGCACCGGCTCCAGTGCACGCCGGCCAGGGTCAAGGCAGACCCACAGTGCGGCCGGTACCTGGAGGCCATCAGAGACATCAAAGCCGGAGACATCATCATCAAGGAAGCCCCTCTCATTACTGGACCTGCTCAGGTAATTCTCTACAAAAGCTTTATTTTGTGGTCTCCGTTGTTCAGTCCTCTGTAAAGTATCATCATGCTTACAAGAGAGCCAGTTTGAACGTAATTAATAATCTAAAAGCCTTATACGTGTACAGATTCCTCCGGTCAATAACGCGTGCTATCGTGTTTGGTGCTGGCCATGTGCACATGGGTGACGCCAACCTGATATCATGGGTAGCTTGTCTGCTTTAGCGTCGCCTAGACTTTTACTTAAAAATAGTATTGATGTTTGGTTGGAAGAAATATTGATGCTATGGAGCTATGGAGTGAGAAAGAGAAAGACACAGAACTTATTGCCAAAACAACTGAGAATCTTGTACAAATATAAGACATACCAGTTGTTGGAAATAGATGGTTTTGTCTTCTGGAATATTTTACTCAGATACTTGCTATATGCAGAATTGTTTCTACACCAGGTGACGCCTCCAGTATGTCTCGGCTGTTACAAGTTGCTGGAGGAAGGGAAGACCACGAGCTGCCAGAAGTGCGGCTGGCCGTTCTGTTCTGAAGCTTGCACTATGAAGGACAACCACACACCGGAATGCTTCTACACGCAGCAGAGAGGAGAGAAGGTAATAAGTTTTGTTTGACGACTTACTACAGGCGATGCTTTCCTATTCCCGTGAAACTTTAAATTATACGGGGTATTGGATAGTCAGCATTTGTGTAAAAGTTTTATAAAACAAAATTTACATACCTTGTGTCTTCGATCAGGTAACCATCTCGACGTACGGCATGCCCCATCCTAATTACCAATGCATCACTGTCCTGCGCTGTCTATATCAAAGAGATCACAATGAAAAGCTATGGGCCAAGCTGCAAGCCCTGGAGGACCACTCCGATGACCGCAGGGGCACGGACAAGTGGAACAGCGACAAGAAGATGGTGGCAGAATTCATTTGGAAGTTCTTCAAGTTGGACGGAACCTTCAGTGAGGAGGAAATAATGAAATGTTGTGGTATTCTTCAGGTAAGAGATTGTTAAGATTACCTGAGCAATGTTAAATTAGTATTAGAGAAATTGATAAGATAGTGAAAAGCGACGATACGACGCTAGATAATAATATATGCACCTTGAGGCGTAAAGTTGTAAATGTTACGTCATCACATCCATCAACAGAAAAAGACAAAAACAGAAAAATTTTCTTGCGATAAGAGTGTTAAAAAATTAAAAAGAGGTTGGAGCCAAACCGCTCTTGCCCACTGTAAACCAATGCAAACGAACTACGTCTCGGAAAACCTTGGTTGGATATTAGAGGCAATATTTTATCAGCGCTAATTGCAGTTTACATTCCGATTTTTTTAGGAATTAAAGTAGCAAACTATCTAATAAACCTAATTTGTACCACTGCCATTAATTAGGAGAATGTTGGTGTATCTAAGGGGCTATCCTGATGATCAAAATTTGTACCTGAATTGACTGAATTGACCTCAAAATAAAATTGATTAAATATATGTTGATTTAAATGAATTAAATTTTTCAACAAAACAGATTAACGGTCACGAGGTCCCAATCCTGGAGCCGGAGTACGTGGGGCTGTTCGACCGCGTGTCCATGGTGGAGCACGACTGCTACGCCAACTGCAACAAGAGCTTCACCTCCGATGGACAAATCGTAAGCCTTTCCCACAACCACTCCTCATGGTAACACTCGACTCAAACCTTTGTAACTGTTCTATTTATCTGTTTAATTTATACCTATGTCTTCAGCAATTTTGTGAATGTCATTTCATTTTATTACTATTCATTCTACAGACATCTTTTTAACTACTTCTTTAAGTGTAGGTACTAGGTAGGTATACAGTACCTTCATCGTGCCTATTTGTGACGTTTCCAACTACAACCTATTCAATTATTAACCGCTTTATAACGATCATTTCAAGTCTGCAGATGGGACGACGACGTAACAAGAGACAGTAATCAAAAACTCTGATGAGTAACATTGATTGGTTTATAATGTAATGTAACTGAATAATTATAATTAGACTGTCAGATTAACAACAGATTAATTGACCAGAATGCAGAGGAACCAGAATATGTGGCTCTGTTCGACTGTCTCTCTATGGCAGAGCACAACTGCTCCGCTAACGCCAATAAGAGCTTTACGTCGGAGGGAGAGATTGTAAGTCCGTCGGCGTCCATTCTCATGTGATTGACTGTGGTCCCCGCTGCCCGCACATCCCCCTAATCTACATGCACAGTCTAGCAGGCCTAGCAGCTACTGCCGATTTTGTCATAGAATAGAAAATTTCGTTTTCACTTACCTCTACACACAAATGCTTTTTCTTCCCTACTCCTTCTCTTGACGTTTTACGATATCTTAATTTCTACTACCTACTAACCAATCATGGTGCTTTAACCAACAGAAATTTTGTGTACTTTTTCATATAATAAAATAAATGTAAGTAGTTAACAGAATCATAAGAACAAGCTGCGAACCAGTAAAAATTAACTTGTCTATGTCATACCAGCAAAATACATGTTCAATATCAAGTGATCAATTGAAGAACTATGATTTAATGAATTATTTCATGTGCACGAATACAGGTAAAATTGAGTTGTCATCTTAAACTAAATACTACATAGGCACTGCTTATTTCAAATTGAAATATCTTCCAGCCTTCCAGCAGACCTATCATTTTAAAAATTGTACCTAGGAAAGGAAAATTTTGCGTGCCCCTAAAGCAGAGGACAGAAGCAAATGATGTTCATCTTCAATTGAAAAAGCGATGTTTATCTTCCAAAAGTAAAACAAAATACCTAATTGCAATTTTTCAGATACTCTGTGCCGGTACCAACATACCGACAGGGTCGCATATCTCTGTGTGCTACACGGATCCCCTGTGGGGTACTGAGGCTCGGAGGCACCACCTGGCCGATACCTGGTTCTTCGAGTGCTCGTGTAAGAGATGCTCAGATGTCACTGAGTTCGGAACCATGTATAGCAGCGTCAAATGTAAAAAGAAGTATGTTTGATTTTCTAGTAGTACAACTAAAATGTTTTATGATATGTGTATGATGACAGCGTCATATATTATCATTACGACATTATCGATTTTAGGGACTGCAAAGGCTACCTGCTGCCAGATACGTTCTTACTTCCAATTCTGCACAAAACCAAATCTCCTGACCCTAAAACTAGAGGACTGGATAACAAGTTCTGGAAGTGCAATAGTTGCGGGGATTCTGTCTCCGACGCCATCATGCAGCAGCTTCTGCAGGACATTGGCAAGGAGCTCAGCGTCATGCCGAAAGAAGACCCAGATGCATGTGAAAGGTGCAACACCTTCTTTAATATCTCCCCATGAAACAATGTCTGATCTATTTTAATTGAATGAAAGGCCATATTTTTCTACAATGAAATATAACTTCAAATACAAGTTTATTACTTTCAAACACGATAAAATCTTGAGTGCACCCACATTACAACATACAACAATCACGTCACGACCAAGCGCGGCAAAACGACGGCGTTTAAAGTAGGAAGCAGTTAAAAAATCGTGTATATTCTGGACCGAAGGTTCATCAGCCACTGCAGCGGGTACCTGCACCCGTCGCACTACTACATGACGGACGTGGGGCTGGCGCTGGCGCAGATGCTGGGCCAGCAGCACGAGCTGGGGCTGGCCGCGCTCTCCGACGACCGCCTGCTGCTCAAGACCCAGCTCTGCAAGAAGATTGCCGATTTGCTCGAAACATTGGCTCCTGGTACATTCAACTTTCATACTTTAGCAGTTTTTCATATTTATATGTAGGTATACAACATTTCCGGGTAGAGTGGTGATAAGATGTGCTATTCAGCCTGTAATTTTCGCTACATTTATGATTTCCCGGACACTCTATACATACAACGTGGTTACCACCATACAACAATAAATTTAATTTTATATACCTAGTGATTACCTAAGCCCCCAAAAAATTTTTCAATCAAATAAATCCTTTACTTTAGCCACAGCAATTTTTTTTCAATATTCAAAATTTTAACACGCTGTATCAATTATTATTTTAATAGCAGAAGATTGTCGCCACTCTTGTCAAAAGTGAGTGACCGTTTAGATAGATATTATTCTACATATTTTTTCCTGTATTTTTGTGCTATTTATTTTGTTTGAAAAAAATCATTTTTGTAAACAAGATGTTAGGCGTTTTTTACTAAATGTAATATGTTCCTTGCATGAAGCAGGGCTTGTGGTTTCATTTATTGTTGAATGGTGGTATCCACCTTGTATAGCAATACTTTAACAAGTTAACTGTGACTTAATCGTTAGTCTTCATTCAGTTGCTTTGTAATTAAAGCGATATTATGCTGTAAGTTGATAAATTCGTTTGATATTTTTTTTTCAGCTGAAACTCGTCTACGAGGCTCTCTATTGTTCGAGCTCCACGCGGCGGTCGCCGAGACTGGTCGACGAAAGTCGCTAACTGATGGGCCCATGGTTATGCTTGGATATGTTACGGTAACCATAACCTTTTCATTAATATTTAGGGTTCTATGGCTTGCGGTAACGGGTGTGAAACGTGTAGAAATACGCTTGTATTCTGTCCGCTAACGCTTTGTTACAATTTTTCGCCTTTTCTGGACGGCCCGTAATACCCCCATAAAAATCCCTACCTCGTCATAAGATTAATATTTAAATTTATTAATATTGCTACTGGTATTATTATCTTTTCGTTAAGCCTGCACGGCAAGGTCTTAAGAGCTAATTAAGACTTTCTTCTTAGTCTTAACAACATGTCGTCGTTATTTACTGAGTTGTTAGTAATTGGCATAAATTAGTAAATGTGTACACTTATATTTCTGTCCAGGAGTCCCGTAAGATCCTGCTGGAGTCGGCGGCGCTGCTGCGGCACGAGCCGCCCGAGCTGCCCGAGGGCCGCATCTGCCGCCAGGCCAAGCTCAACCTGATCCAGATGGACGAGCTCATCAAGAACCTCTCCAACGCTTTGCCTTCACCGCTGTAGTACCTCTAATAAATTATTTCCTGTTTCAGTTATTTTATTCATAAGGTTTCTTTAAACTGCTCTTACTTTGCGTGAGAAAATCTTATCTTTAGAGTAGATTCCCAAGCGTTGAAATATTACTTATTACAGTTACCTAAATCAATTATTGTTCTGTGATTCCTCACTATCATCGTCTTCTTCAATCAACTATCAATCCGTAAAACTATACGATGCGACTACCTAACAACAAGAACATTTTAAAAGGATATTATAAAATCTTTAGCACATAGGCGTGTACTATGCAGCTAATGTAGTAAGTAACTTATATCATTATTTATTGACTTGTCGGCGACCGGGGTGCTAAATGGATTGTCAATCTACGTCACAACTTCTACGTATAAGTACATAATAATTATATTTAAACAAACCATTCCATGAATGTGGCCGCAACAACCTTCACAGTTAAAGTTATCTGACCTCATGAAAAGCTTAGCCCGAGAGATTCAAGGCAAGGTGTGTTTCAAGAAACTATACAAAGCCTACTTTTTGCACAAAAAATATGTACTGGCGATCTAAAAGATCCAGGGGGCTTTCGGTTTGAAGGAGTCGATCAAATAGTAACCTCTAGTGCCATAGGTAATAGGTCTGCAGGTGGTAGGGCCTAGAGCTCACCCGGGGAAGTACCACCGCCCGCCACGGTACCTAGTACCTTTCCTACCGTGTAATAATTTTAAGAACAATTGTGTTCCGGATAGGAAGGTGTGGAGCCGGTTACACTTTTTTAGAGGCGACCATCTCAGTCCTCAGGGGTAGCAACGCATCTGAGCCCGAATTAGAACGAGACTCATTGAGTCTAGTTCTAGGTCGGTCACAGTTGCCATGGGCGGCAGCGGAAGGTGGTGCTGCATGCTCGTTTGCTATCTTAATTCCATACAAAAAAAGGTCGGTAATGGGTCAAACCACCGAGACCACCGGAAACCTCATTTCGTAGGCTCATTTTTGCTTAGAGTTACGCAAGTTAGGAGAAGCTTATGTCCGTCAGTTGTCTTATACCTAGACGCTTTCATCCATCATCATCATCGGGTCTTTAAGATCACTCGCAGAAATAATTTACGGAGAATATCTTTGGACGTCAGTCATCAGCAAAACGCAAAAAATACTGTTTTAACTTAGAATACTTATAAAAAGCAAAGGTGATTGACGGATCTATCAACTACTGGTCTAAGTACTGGAGCGATGGGGCTGAAATTCGGCATGCAGATAGCCACCATGATATAGGCATCCAATAAGAAAGGATTTTTTAAAACTCATCAGGGGGTGAAGTTTAAACGAATTCCACGCGGGCGAAGCTGCGGGCGGAAGCTAGTCTACTTATATCCGCATTCTGATATGAAACCGTGTGGATGTGTGCAGCATCCTCGAGCAATTTACGTCGTTGTCTAAAAGTAAGATCTTTTTACAAGATTCGCATATCTTGTTGTGACAATTATCACTTCGCAAACATTGGACAGACCAATGAGTGACAGACTGCTTAGACAGAATCCGAATTCAAACATTACGCGACGCGCGCTCGCCTGCGTCGTGGTAGCAGTGCACTAACTAAACATTTTTACTATCATGGGTTAAACAAGTGCTACTTCAGTGCCTTTAGACTGTTTTAACAACAATAATTTAAGTGTTAATGGAATTATCGTGGTTGCTTATTAGTGAGAACTGTGATTGAAAGTGGAATTTGCACAAACAGAACGTTTAGTGTTTTAAAGGTTAGTGATCATTCATTTCTATTGTTCCACTATAGAAATACTACGATACTAGTTTTTTCATGCGACTTCACGTGTGTTGTCGTCTGAAAATCACTCAATACTCACCGTTAAATATACTCATGATAAAAACTATCGTAATTTTGAGATACGGGTCTGGCTATTTCCATGCAAAATTTTAATTAAATTGGGCTACATAAACAGACAATTTTTACTAAGTTAGTGCGCTTTAACTTCCAAGAATGCATTACCATTAAGTGGAGTTGTAGTCGAGCATTAAATTAAAATTAATAACAAAACAATCATCAATCATTCATCATCAATTCATACAAATGGAGTCTAACATAGATATTGAGTCGGTGGCCAAAGAGTTATTAGTTTTAAAATTTCATTATGTAATTTAGGAAGATAACTCACAGGAATTTCCCCTTATATCTAAATCACATAAGTACAAACGAAGAAAGTACACACGGCGTAGTAAGATAAGTTTAGTCTAAAGATTTCGCAATAAATTGTTAACAACGCACGAATTTTGAAGTGTCTGTAACAACACAGTAAAATCTGTGATTTTTATAAGAATTTTTCAAATCCACAGTTGCAAACATTTACCTACCTTTAAGTAGCTTTAATCAATACATTCATCAATATACCTACATCCTATTATCAATAAATCTTTTGACTTGAAATATACTCTATACCTGAGTTGCCGAGAATATGGAATTCTAACTACCTGCTAAAACAAATTCGTTACAGTTCAATTTAGCTTGTAAGCAACACTTACTTACGGCATTTTAAATCCTCGCCGTCAACCTGCAAAGCCGTTTTACTTAAAGTAATATTGACGTTTCTAAGCATTTAGGACTGCTAAGTGAAATAACAAACAGTTAGGTCATGAATGAGTCTGCCAATATTAGATAGTGATATCAGCTTTGTTATAAATAAACCGGATTATAACCTTCCTGACAATTTCCCGTTTTTCTTTTTCGCCGCAATTTTTTCTTCTCTTCCATTCTCCGGTTCTCCCCTATTAGGCGATCCTTCATTATCATCTCTATATGATCCATCCATTCTTTAAGGCTGTTCTCGTCTCATTCATCCATCCACATTCTTATTAATCGCTCTTCTTGTCAAAGTGCGATTCCTCTCGCTTTATCACATGCCCATTTGATTGTACAGGAGTGTAAGAAGTGTGTATGCATTTTTATGCGTCGGATCAGAAACTGAAAAAGACTGAGAAAACTAAGTATACAACGTGGTTACCACCATACCTACAACAATAAATTTAATTTTATGTACCTAATGATTACCTAAGCCACCAAAAAAAATTTCAATCAAATACCTCCTTTACTTTAGCCACAGCAATTTTTTTTCAATATTCAAAATTTCAACACGCTGTATCTATTTATTATTGTAATAGCAGAAGATTGTTGCCCCTCTTGTCAAAAGTGAGTGACTGACGTTTAGATAGGCTGTTCAATTTTTTCCTCTATTTTGTGCTATTTAGTTTGTTTGAAAAAAACATTTTTTTAAATAAGATGTTAGGCGCTTTTTACTAAATGTAATATGTTCCTTGCATAAAGCAGGGCTCGTGGTTTCATTTATTGTTGTATGGTGGTATCCACCTTGTATAACATACTGCATCTTTAATCCCAAAGCTAATTGAAAATGCAAAAACAGTAGACACGGAGCGAACTCAATAACAAGTGATGTTTTCAAAAACAATTGCAGACGAGTCACGGCAATCAACAATGTTGAGAATATTATATTTTCAACACACTTGCTCGTAAAGTTGCTATTTTTTCTTTAGTCTTACGCCCGGAATGCGGTTTATTACACACTAGTGCGTTTTACTTTTCATTACCGCACTAGTGTTTTTCTTATTCCACTTTTTTTTAATATCCGTAAAGAGGTTGTTACCAAAAGATTTGTTATTTTGTAAATAATAGTAGATTGTATGACAAGGGTGCAAAGTAATATTTTTTCGGCGAGGGCGTTTTTTGAATCCAGAGCGAAGTGAGGGATTCTAGAGTAGAATCCCGAGCGTAGCGAGGGATTCTTTAGTAGAATCCCGAACGTAGCGAGGGATTCAAAGTACGTCGCCCGAGCCAAAAATATACTTGCACCCGAGTGATACACTCTACTTTTCATCACCCACTATGAGAAAATAATACATATATATGTCGGGAATAGTTAATCCATGTTATTCGTTTGGTGCTATTTAATCTGTAGTAGGCGCGGATCCATAGCGAATCGATACTCTATGGGCGGTTGATCGGTCATTAGAAAAAGAATAATGAAAAGAAAGGAAGGTCGGGTTCATGATCGAAAAGATTCCTTATTAATTGTAATGCCGTGAATCTCAAAGAGTTAAATATCGCGTGACCGCGGGTGCGAGTGGTTAAAATCAATATCGTAACATCGCGAAGTAAATCCAATCAATACCAAAGCAAACCAAACCGAGTATTCATATTGAGCCAAAGAGAGATCATTGAATAAAGCAGTTGGTTACGTGATGGCTCAATCCTGTGTTTCATTTGATATCCTGAGTGGACGTCCTGACGAGAGAGATACGTTATTTTACTAAACCAACACTTCCCACGATGCCCACACGAGAAGATCATCTAGAAATCAGTCAGGATGCCGATATATATAATAGAAAATAATAGAAAATAATACGTAAAAATGCACGAAAACTTAATTTTAATTTGAAAACGAAATCTTAATTTGATTTCTTTTTTTATTATTCAGCTGGCGGGGCCCTCGCGTCGTACCAGACATTCTTTATTCAAACAATATTTGAGTTCGACTTCTTTAGCGCAAAATACTAAAATGTTCTAAATTCAAAATAGGACGGAAAAGATCTAGCCGGACGGAAAAGTTGTATGAAAATTCATTCCCGCCCGCTGAATAGAAAACAGCAACTTTGGAACCCCGTAAGTCCGAACCAAGTCGTCTTTTTCGAATAGGTGTGATGAAAATAAACTTGTTGTACTTAGTCAAAATCTGATAAGATACGATTATACTTCATCTAATTATCTATTAAAGCATTTAAAAAATACAATATTTTAAATCATTAATTACCGTAAATTCTTATTAGAAATACATAATTATTTAGTTTAATATATTGTGGCTGAATGTTCGGTGTCTCTGGACTTAACCTGCGCGCGCATAGTTATTCAACCAAAGATACGGCGCGCGAAAAAATAAACCGCGCCATTTTGTGTTTTGTGCAAACATTTGTTCGTTTATAATTTGCTGATTTGTGACTGAAAAATGTCGATACCTAATTGTTTTTTTCCTCGCAAGTGTGTTGAAAAACGTCGTATGATACGCGTGTGCTTTGTTCATTACAGTCTTGGCTCTATTACAGCCCTCGCCTTGCGGCTCGGGCTCAATTCCGCCTCGACTGTAATGACCAACTTCGCGCACTTGTATCATAATGTACTATTTCAACACACTTGCTCGTAAAGTTGCTATTTTTTCTTTAGTCTTACGCCCGGAATGCGGTTTATTACACACTAGTGCGTTTTACTTTTCATTACCGCACTAGTGTTTTTCTTATTCCACTTTTTTTTTAATATCCGTAAAGAGGTTGTTACCAAAAGATTTATTATTTTGTAAATAAATAAACTTGTTGTACTTAGTCAAAATCTGATAAGATAAGATTATACTTCATCTAATTATCTATTAAAGCATTTAAAAAATACAATATTTTAAACCATTAATTACCGTAAATTCCTATTAGAAATACATAATTATTTAGTTTAATATATTGTGGCTGAATGGAATGGTGTTCTTTGCCTCTGGACTTAACCTGCGCGCCTGCGCGCGCATAGTTATTCAACCAAAGATACGGCGCGCGAAAAAATAAAATAAACCTCCGCGCCATTTTGTGCAAACATTTGTTCGTTTATAATTTGCTGATTTGTGACTGAAAAATGTCGATACCTAATTGTTTTTTTCCTCGCAAGTGTGTTGAAAAACGTCGTATGATACGCGTGTGCTTTGTTCATTACAGTCTTGGCTCTATTACAGCCCTCGCCTTGCAGCTCGGGCTGTGCAACCGCCTCGACTGTAATGACCAACTTCGCGCACTTGTATCATAATGTACTATTAAATGAGAGAAATGGTGAAATGTTGACAATTGGTGCTGGAGAGATATTCATTTTTTAAACCTGTTGACTTTAGCAATCTTTTGGATCTCGCAGAAGTTTTATTCGAGAGAGTCAACGCAAATCCTTACTAATATTATAAATGTGAAAGTGTGTTTGTTTGTTTGTTTGTTTGTTTGTTTGTTTGTTTGTTTGTGACGCTTTCACGTCGCAACAAAGCTATTATATGGTAAGGTTTATGTGTGTGGGGATAGTTAGGAGGGTGGAGAGTGACGTAGGCTACTTTTTACCGCGAAAAAACATCCCATTCCCATGGGAAGATCGATGTTTTGTTAGTTGCTAGATATTTATTTTCGGAGTTGTTAATAGATGGCGTTAATTTGCAAGTTCTGAATTACGCTATGAAATACTACATGTAATTTACTTAAGTCATAGGCAAATGTAATAGGCTACTTTAGCTCTGCCTCGAGAACTCCCCGCTCCGGCTGTATTCAGTGTACCGCCCGCCCGCTGGCACTATCCTGTTGGCTGATGTCCGCAAGTTGCTGGACTCGCCGACACCGGTGGTGGGCGCGGGCGACTGGAACTGCATCTGGGGTAGAATAGCCTAGCTGCCAACAGAAGTGGAAGGCTACTTTTTGATGCCGCTGAACAGCACGGCTACACTGTCGAGGGTGTTGCACACCGTTACCGCGGCTCTGAATAAGAAAGAACGCGTGTGTGCAGTATTCCTCGACATGGAAAAGGCGTTCGACCGTGTTTGGCACGACGGCTTATTCTCTACAAGATCTCGCAGTCGTCGGCGCCCCGGAGTGCCGTTAAGGTGATCTCCAGTTTCCTCGAAAATAGAAGCTTCAGAGTAGTGGTTGAAGACGCCGAATCCACCGAGCGTCCGATCGCAGCCGGCGTCCCGCAAGGGAGTTGCCTGTCCCCGGTCTGCTACGCCTGCTACACCGACGACATCCCGGCGGCAGGGGGGGGCGTCGCTTGCCCTGTATGCCGATGATGTGGCGTACATCACCACGTCGCTGAATAGAACCCACGCCATCGTCAAGATGCAGCATGCGCTTGATGCCCTCCCCGAATGGCTTGCTGCGTGGAGACTGTCGGTGAATGTCGAGAAGACGCAGGCCGTGAACATAAGAGGATACCTCAACAGGCGGGACCCTACTCTGGAGCTTAACGGACAAGATATCCAATGGGCCCCACAGGCCAAATACCTGGGGGCAAAATCGACGGAAGACTTTCGATGAAGCCACAGGTTACGAAAGCCGTCGCGAATTCCAGAAGCGCGATGGCAGAAACCAGTGCTCTCCTCGAGCCTCCCTCTCGGACTGAAGCTCGGGGTCTACAAGACCTACATCAGATCCCGCCTCACGTACGCGGCACCGGCGTGGTACGCGCTCGCCAGCGAACCGCAGCGCAAGAGGATGCGTGCGGTTCAGGCGATTGCGCTCCGCCGGCTGACTGGTGCGCCGAGGTACGTCAGGAACGCCGTCATCCAGAGGGACCTTTGAGTCAAGAGCCTGGACGACTTCATCGAGAGATTGGCACGCAACATGTTCGGGCGTGTCGACGCGTCGCGGTTCCCGCATCTGCAGGACCTGGTGCCGCTCCACACCCGTCCACCGGACCGCTGGGCCTTCCCGCGCGACTTGCTGGTTGCGCGGGACGGGGCTGCACTGACTGATACTGGGGCTTCGTAAGTCGTCGCCCGGCGCTGATCGGCTCCTGCTGGGCTTCCCACCAGCGGGATTCACCCGGTAGGGCCTCGATCGCCTGGGCGGCGCGAAGATGAACCCCATCCCGTTTAAGACTCTGTGGCCTGTAAAAAGGCCACCACTCACCGGACTTGACCTATTGGTTAACCATAGATGGACAACCAAGGGCCTTAGGGCCCAACCCAAGGACCGGCCCGTTTTAATGGGCCGCGAGAGACACCCCCAAAGGGGAACTAACTGTCCCGAGGGCTCCACACACCTCAGACAGGGTGGAGTGAAGAGAGCGAGTAGTAGGCTACTTTTTAGCCTAAATTCCTACGGAAGCGAGACCTACGCGGCTGTTACCTACGGGTCCCGAAGCGAAGCGCGGGCGGTTCTCTAGTAACTCAATATTTGGGAAGAATCAATGTATACGTAAGGTAGCGATAGAACTTCATGACTACTTTGAAAGATTATTTTGATCTAAAGATGACTTTGAAGGCGTTAGGGACCGGTGACCAGTTGCATAAATGTGATTTTTTAAATTTTGAATTTTGTACGTATTTATCGGTTTATGTAAAATCTTACAACTTACTTATAGTCCTTACTTACTTATAATTAACTAGAATATTAAGAAACCACTCGTAGCAGCATTCGATGTTATCAGCAAATCCATCCGTATTTGGGTCTGTTTATTAGCACTTCAAGTGGCTTTTTCCACAACCTGTTGGTACGTGCAAGTCTTGTGCATTATGATAACTAATCAAGCACATTACGCAAAATAACTAATGCTCGATATTACGACCTTACCACCCTGGTAAGGTTGGATGAAATGGGGGCAGGTCACAAGAACCGCTCAAATTAAGGGTGTTTACCCGTGGTCCCGTTGGTTTGACCCGTTAACGGGACCACGGGTAATTTTAATTCCCCGTAGTCCCATTGCACTAGGGGTTACACTTTTATCGACTTTTTCAACTTCTGATATCGATATAATGTTTGAACCTCCTTAAAATAAAATAAAAATCCATGATAACGGCATATTGCAAACGTCAAAAGAGCATTCTTTTGACTATACTTTATAGAAAAAAAAAAGTTATTTACGGTATATTTTATTCAATCTTAAGCAAATGAAATTAAATTTATTGAAAAGAAAAGAAAACATTTTTCGACAGTCAAACTACGCCATCGCTTCAACAAAGCTCTACGGTAAGTGATGTTGGAAGAAGAAGGGGTAATAAACTCTCAAGATTTTTTTTTCTCTACTCACAGTTACATACTACACTTATTCCTACTTAAGGCTTTAATATAACAAAGCCATGTCCAAGGTGTTGCACGCTGTTTCGCTCACATAGCCTCATCATTTTAATTACTTACTAACTATTCTCTAACACTTATGCTTCCTTTATATGATAGCTGAAAAACTGGATGTTTTAAAACATATCTACACAATAACTGCCATACATAGGTATTTTATGTATATTCCTTAAGTAGGAATAAGTGTAGTATGTAACTGTGAATAGAGAAAAAAATCCTTGGGAGTTAATTACCCCTCCTTCTTCCAACATCACTTACCGTAGAGCTTTATTGAAGCGATGGCGTAGTTTGACTGTCGAAAAATGTTTTCTTTTCTTTTCAATAAATTTAATTTCATTTGCTTAAGATTGAATAAAATATACCGTAAATAACTGTTTTTTTTTCTATAAAGTATAGTCAAAAGAATGCTCTTTTGACGTTTGCAATATGCCGTTATCATGGTTTTTTATTTTATTCTAAGCAGGTTCAAACATTATATCGATATCAGAAGTTGAAAAAGTCGATAAAAGTGTAACCCCTAGTGCAATGGGACTACGGGGAATTAAAATTACCCGTGGTCCCGTTAACGGGACAAACCAACGGGACCACGGGTAAACACCCCAAATTAAAGGGTAAAATTCACAAATCCATTAAAAGACCTGTCGTGATATATGGATTAGAATTCTGGGCTCCAAATAATACGGATGCTCGTGCCCGTGCTCGTTAGTGGGCCACTAATGGGCTGTAGCCAGAAGAAGTCGGAAAGGAACACAAGTATGCTCTAGCTGGGTTCTTCCAATAGAAGAGAAATTAACAAAACACGTTTCTCTGTTTGTTGCAGATAAACTTGCCTGAAGGCGACATGTTATTGGTTCACTTCATATGGCTGCTTTTATGCTATGCTCAGTATGCACGAAGCGCTCTTATAGAGGAATATGAAGACATATCAAAGAACATCTTGTCTCCTACCGATGAAGATTCTCTTTCGCTGCCCGTGGAGCTCGGGCAGGACAGGTATTCTGGCTGCATCTGCCGCACCAGCGCCAATCAAAAGGTCGTGGTTTGTTTTGGGAACTACGAGTGCAGAAGATTCCCTAAGGTAATCATTGCTTTTCTACAGCTCCATGGTGGCTTTGGTTTGTGGCACTTTGTTTTTGGCCTGGTTTTATTTATGGGTCATTTATTTAAACACTTCTGAAACAACACGATTCTTTCACCGTTTGTATACCTACAAAATACCTACAAGAATAAATAATTTTGAATTATTAAATTTTCCTAAAATTTTTATATTTGATGTAAAACTAAGAGTGTCGACATAGTAGGTACTTAGTAGGAATAAAATCCAAAAGGAAATCGTTATAATAACGATATGAGGGTGTCCATATTAAAGTAAACAGTTAGAACAATGTTCTATACATTCTGTTTAATCCACTAATATTTCAATACCTTTATCATTATCATCGGCATGGGGAGGTATAAGTAATCTCCTTTGTAAACTATTCCTAACGTATTGTTTGCGTGAAGATTAATTAGAATAACATTATGAAGAGATATTCTGACAGCGAATTACTTACACGTATATAAAATTTAATCTTACAACAAGGAAATCATTTGATTCAATTTGTTGAACTTTTCTTTATTTAGATAATACTGATTCAATTTGTGGATTAAACAATTTTTTGGATTTTCATCTAATATTTTACGATCGGCATATAATTATCTTGTATCTTTTATCCCACAAAATACCTCTTCCAGTTAGATTTCAACTAGGTATCATGAAATTATATTAATTTTTAACTTCTATATCATTATACAATGTGTCTGTTCACCAGTGTCGGAGACTTAAGGGGGATGAAATATGGAATTTTTTATCGACAAATCACTATCCAAATTTTCTCTTGCCCCCTCCATGATTAAATGGCAATTATTTATTTCCAGGTACATCTACAAAGCGACCTCCTCATAGTCAGGACTACAGTTATAACCGAAATTTTAAAATCGGAGCTAGACTCTTTGGGTTATCTTAAAGTCCTAAAGATAGAAGCAAATCACAAACTGACGTATTTGGAGCCTGGGTTGTTTCAAAACCTGACAGCCGTGCAGCAGTTATCAATATCGTACAATACTGGATTGCATTCTATCCATGAGGATACTTTTAAAGGTCTAGTGAGCCTTAGAAACTTAACCTTGGTCAATAATGGATTCACTAATATATTACAACTGGCTCCTGCGCTCAAACCCAGTATTTTACCGTCACTGAGAGGATTAGATTTATCACAGAACTCCTTAGATGAAATTCCCGAGAATGCATTTTGGCCCATGGAAGGTACCACATTAAAAAGACTTGAAATTAATTTATGTAGGTTAGAATTTATACACCCCAATAGTTTATTACCCATAAAAAATCTTAAAATGTTACGAATGAGAGAGAACGAGATTAATGCTAATTTGATAGGCGCAGTTTTGAAAAATATGATGAATCATAATATAAATTTGTCTCATCTAGATCTTTCTGGTATGGGATTTCGAAAACAACCTCCCAAAATGTTAATGGATATTATAGCTAACAGTACAATAGAGAGGCTAACTCTGTCGGATAATCAATTTGAAATTATATCTGACGACACTTTTCCAAGAATGCCCAATATCAAAGTATTAGATTTAAGAAGAGTATTCGCACTATCAATTAGTGAAAATGCATTTGACCCTGGCAAATTTCCTAATTTACGAGTCCTTTTGTTGGGTAGCAATAACTTACCAGGTATTCATAAAAAGCACATATCTAACGAACAACTATTAATTTTAGACTTATCCAATAACAGGGGAAATTTTGAAGGTCCTATGTATTATGAGATTGACAGAGAATCTTTTATTAGATGTCGAGAGTTGAGAGTTCTCAATCTAGCTTATAATGGTATTAAGTCTTTATTCCATTACACATTTGTAGGACTCGAGAAATTAAAAATATTAAGCTTGGAAAATGGCACTATATTTCACATTGGAGAAGAGACTTTTTTACCTATGAAACAATTAGAAATGCTTAACTTAGCAAATAATCCGTTAACAGCAAATGCCAATTTAACAAGCGTAATGTTTAAAGGCTTAAATGAGTTAAAAATTATAATTTTGAGGAATTGTGGTATAAAAAAATTTAATGATGATGATAATATATTTGAAATGATGCCAAATTTAACTCATCTTATACTTAAAAATAATCAATTATATTACATTACTGCTGAAACACTGAAACCCATGAAATTTTTACAAGTTTTAGATTTAAGTGAAAATCTGCTAGTATCTTGGTGGAAGCCTTTATTTTTTTCCTCTGGAGTGCACCCAGTAAATCTTTATTTAACAAACAACAAAATATCACATTTCACGGAAGTAATGATGCAAGACATAAGTTATTTACTTGAAAATGTCGGAAATTCTTCAGTTCATATTGACCTGGTGGAAAATGTATTTATTTGCGACTGTAATTACATGCTCACAACGTTCATGTGGTTGCAAGTGAACGGAACTGCAGCTCTGAAGCAATACTTTGCCAATTCCAGTTTTCATTGTAGTAGCCCAGACATCTGGGAAGGCCGAAGAGTTACAGATTATCTGTCATCGATAAAACGCTTACGTTGTTTGGTTTTTAGAAATGTTTCAAATATATTGTTACTTGTATGGACTGCCCCTTCATTAATAACTATAATATTGGTAACATTAGTGATATATATTTTGTACAGATATAGGATATACGTAAAATATTGGATATTTCTATCAAAAATTGCTCTGGGAAAAAGACTGATGTGGAAAACTTCTAAAACAGACACGTTTAATAAAAATTATAAATACGATGCGTTTATATCATACTGCAAAGAAGATAGAGATTTCGTTGCAGAAATGATATTGCAGTTAGAGTCTAATCCGCCATATTTAAAATTATGCATTTATGAAAGAGATTTCGAAATTGGTGCTTTCATTTCAGAATCAGTGTCTAATGGTATTAATGAAAGTAGGTATATTATTTTAGTAGTTAGTAATGATTTTGCAAAATCTCATTGGTGCCGATGGGAGTTGCACCTTGCAGAATACCATCGACTGTTTTTCGAAGATGGCACGAAGTACGATCCCCTGGTATTAATAAAAATAGGTGACGTGGAAAACAAATACTTAACCACATCTCTAAAATACTTATTGAAGACAAAAATATATCATTCGTGGGACGAAAACCAGCCAGAGGAGTTTTGGAAGAAGTTAAGGACAGTTTTAGCGAAGAATAAGCCAATATTGTGATGTACATAACTAAGATAATAAAATGATTTGATACATGTGACAAGTTGTATTATTTTTGTAAATACCTATGCGTTTTGTACATTTTGCGCCGAAGGGAACTTATATACAGAATATCTTAAGTATCAAAAAACTCCCTACCTACAAACCATTGAGATCAATATTGGTAGAGTTTTGTGAAAGGCTGGAGAATTTTTGCTAAGGAAATAATATAATGTTATTGTCCACGAACAGATTTTTCTAGATAAGTAAGATGAATAAGTATAAATAAATATAACAGAAATACGAGTTTTGCTACCATGATTTTTGAAAAAATGCGTTAGTATCTATGTATGTTCATAGTATTCAAGTTTTTCTGGTTACTAAACTTGTAAAGAATAAATAATAAATAACGCTTCACACTCAAAGCCCCACACTAGGATTCCCTGTGTCGTGGGTGCCTTGGACAACACACAAGACAAGGACACACACCCAGACCGAGAACGGAAATTTAAACTCATCATTCAAATTGCCGCCTCGCTGGGAATCGAACCCAGGACCCTCGGAACAGCGATCGGCGTGTTAACCATTGCGCCTTGCGCCATTCGGGTCGTCGGCACTAAGCAGATGTCATTACGATAACAGGCCATTATAGGTCATTAAATTAAACATGTTACTACTGTCAAATTTACACCGCAGCCAACTCATTACCAACCTAAAACGAGACGATCAGACTGTTTTTTGGCGGCTCTTCATATTTACCATCCATCACCATTCAAAGGTACGGTGAGCAACCCTGGTAGCGACCCACTTGCGAGATGCAGTGGTTGGCGGCCAATAGAGTAGAAAGTAGACGCGGTTGATAAACATTTGCGTTGCACTGTCCGTCTCAATATTTGACTTTCTCAAGGATATCGCAACTTTCAAGCTCTCCAATAACATCACGCATATCAATTTGATGAGCTTTATGAAGGTAATTTACCAATATCAGGTAATGTTCATATTTGTCACTTCTTGAAAAAGGTTTTTTTTTACGCCAAATAAACAAGTATACTTTTGATTTAATAAAATAAGCGCTTTTTAAGGTCCTGTCTCTTTCGAACCCAAACATTATTGGGTACATCTTACTGAACTGGGGGTTCTGGCGCCAAGTCCCTATCCTGTTTAAGGTCTACATCCCTTGTAGGCATAGACCCGCATGACGATAGTCTTGCAAGATTTTTTACCCGCTTGACTAACTGCTATCAGGCTGATGGTTCTAAAATATTTTTTTATGGAATTAAGATTGCAAACGAGCATGCAGCACCACCCTTCCGCTTCCGCCCATAACAACTGTGACCGACTTATAGAACTAGACTTAAAGGGACTAGAATGGTTAGTCCAGTTAGTAGATGGTGTTAGAATATTTAGTTGGTTAGTTTGTTAATAAGTGTGTGGACACTGTGGACAGGGACTGTTAGTGATGTTAGTTAATGTTCTTAATAGTTAGTCATGTTAGTTAATGTTAGTAATAGTCCAGTTAGTTATTGTTAATATGAGTCTCGTTCTAATTCGGTCACAGATGCGTTGCTACCCCTGAGGACTGAGATGGTCGCCTCTAAAAAAGTTTAACCGGCTCCACACCTTCCTATCCGGAGGACAATTATTGTTCTTAAAACAATTAGTACACGGTAGGAATGGTACTAAGTACCGTGGCGGGCGGTGGAACTTCCCCGGGTGAGCTCTAGGCCCTTACCACCTTAATTTTAATTTTTTAGTTTCCTTAATTTTTGATATTTACATGAAAATGTAAATTGGCATTGACTTTCAAAAACTATTTCACTCCTTTCAGTGAGTCATAATTTTTTTAGCTGATTTTAACTGCACGAGCGAAGCTCCCATCTCCCTGTATATTTAAGTACTTGTGCTGTACCATAATATAGGTATTATTTGTTACCTACTCAGTAAGATTAATCCCTAACGCACCGTGCGACCCTTTTAACCCATAATTTTTCGATAACCCATAAAATGGGGTCGTACTTAAGCTTGCAATCTTGTTTGATTTATTGGCTGAAGTCTAGGAAAAGAAAACACATTAGTTATATACCTATCTATGATATGTAGGTATTACACTGTAAATAATTAACTTAGGTATAGGAAATAAAAATAAGTCTAATTTATCGTTAAATATTCCATTTTAATGGTTATGCCCTACCATAATATTTGAATCATGGTCCAATGCACAGACCACGACATAGGCAGTAAAAGTTGGTTCTTCATAGTTGTTAATGAATGGAACAAACAATTAAAATGTCCAATTTTTTACGAGCAAAAGCTCGTTACGACGTCTCAGTGTGTGCTTCTGATTTGCAAGCGGCTTGCACTTTCTTAACACTTACATCCGTTGTGACACCGATAAGCTATATCGGTTAAGTGCTGGTCGAGCCGTCACGAACACAAATGAAAGTTATTGGAAGAAAAAAATATAAATACTTATTTTTAAGAAAGTACAGACCACTTACGATTTTAGATTTTTTATGTACTTAATTCTTTTGTAACACACTCATACAAAGGAGTATTTGATTACTATTTTTTGTATGTAAAATCGCAGTGACAGTCGAATTTAATGAATTGATGGCTAGTTGCGGACATCTGCTACTTTATTTTCGCAAAAATGGTGTAGAAATAAAAGGCTTATGTGTAAAGTGTATGGTGATGTAATGAGTCCCAACTAGTTCCAGATTCCATAGATTCAATACCAATATAAGGCACACCACACATCGCATAGAGAATCACTCTAGAATTCCCTGTGTGCCATGGACAACAAGAAAAGAATAACCAAAACCAAGAACAGAATTTTTAACTTATCATTCAAATTACTGCTTCGCTGGAAATCGAACCCAGGATCCATGGAACTGCAATCCTGCGTGTTAAACTTTGCGCCGTTAGATTTATTTTATTTATTTATTTATTTATTTCCAACAAATGTAATGCAAAAGCACAGCATGTAAAAGCACAACTCGTAGACAAGAGCTACTATAGTATACAGGAATATTTAGATGACAAAAAGGCATGGAAATTACCAGCTCTGCAACCAGCTCCGCTAGGTTAGTGCTTACCTGTATCAATAAAGTAATATTGTAATTTTTATTTTAAAAGATGCGGAGGAGTTTTTTTTCGCCGTTTTTTTCTCCTCAAGCACTTTTCCAAAACGGTGGTAGAATCAAAAAATTGACGTTCATAAGTGAATTTGTAAATTCCTAGATGAAATAAACAGTTTGACTTTGACTTTGACAAGTTAGAATCTAAAAGGAGAACATCAAATTTGGGCCTGGAGCGAACAGCTTGTTCAATACCCTCAAATAATCTTACATAATATTATTTTAATACATCCATTTCATATTTAAAAATCTAGTTACATCATATCATTAAACATTATAATTTCAAGCCTATACTATGTATGCGCGGTACGTAAAGACGACTATATTTCATTACTAGGGAACCACCCGCGCTTCGCTTCGGGACCCGTAGGCAACAGCCGCGTAGCTAAAAAGTAGCCTATAACATTTGCCTATGACTTAAGTAAATTACATGTAGTATTTGATAGCGTGATTCAGAGTGTGCATTTCAGAACTTGCAAATGAATTTTACAAACGCCATCTATTAACAACTCCGGAACTAAATATTTAGCAACTAACAAAACATCGATCTTCTTATGGGAATGAGATGTTATTCCGCGGTAAAAAGTAGCCTACGTCACCCTCCACCCTCCTAACTATCCCCACACACATAAACCATACCATATAATATCCATGTTGCGACGTGAAAGAGCCACAAACAAACAAACAAACACACTTTCACATTTATAATATTAGTAAGGATTCCTATCATTTTCCGCAAAAACGGAATATGCACAATGTGGTAACAATATCCTCGATCTAAAAAGCATTGTCTCATGCATGTTCATATTCCAGGCCCAAGGTCCTTAAGAAAGTTGCTGGTCTCCTTTGTCGTGCACACATTTTGATTTGAACGATACGAGTACCTACTCTCGGACAAAAATTCTAATCTATCATCAACTGAAAATTTCAAACGTATGAGAAATTATTTATCTCGTGATCTGTTGACAGAACACGTCTTGAGGAAACTAATCTATAGGTAAGTCCGAAAACTTTCATTTCCTAAAACCCTCCTCAAATATTCTCTAGCGCTCCTCCTCGGCTTTTTTTTAAATTCTAACAATTTCTTCCTTTACCAAAATCGCTTACTTGCTATTTAATTCATATTTCGAACTTTCCAAGAAGTGTGAATGCGTTTTATTTGTCTTCTTCAATTACCAATATAATAAGTAATCTTCTCACTTTACCTATTAGTGCCCTGTTGCTCTTGTCAACGGTAGTTTTCTTCTTCCCAATCCTTCGACGTCTAAGGTTCTCATTGTATATTAAGGTACTTTTTTTTAGATAAATTATCTTTATTCAATGGGTATCTTCTTTTTCTTCTTCCTGTAAAATAAAGTGTGGTGAAAGTTCGCGCACTCACTGATTTTTATCTGAATGTTTTCATTCGACCGATCGATTAGAATCGGTTTTTAGCATCTATCTATGTTCTTCGAGAGGCAACATTGTGTAATGCTAATGTCTATAAATTGAGTAACCTTGTAACGTCTATACATTATGGACTCAAATTAAGAAGTACTAATTAAAATTTAATCAAGGGCGATAGCTTTCGATTTTAAAGTAGCAGGTTGTCTTGCGTCGGGCTTCATTGTTTTGGCGCGAGAGAAAACGCCATTTTCATTCAAGATATCGTCGCGGGATAACGGTGCGGCGCACGCGCATCCAGCCCTCTCTATCACACGTTAGAAGATAGTTTAGCGCTGGGTGAGACGGCTGCTAAGACGGGCAGCAAGCGATTACTCGACTGACCTACTCATTCGCACACACTCTTTCTTAGCTCAAGCAAGCGGAACCTAATTTATCTGTCGTGTGAATTAGTAATGTAACGTGATGCGTCTCGAATTAAGACCGTGAAATAACGCACATTAAATATTTTGATTACAGACCACGATACACATCTGTTGTTGTACAGATTTTACGAATAGTCCAAAAATCATTTTGTTTGTATTCCTTATATTTATTCCAATATGAAGACAATAACTGTCATAAATAGTAGATTGTATGACAAGGGTGCAAAGTAATATTTTTTCGGCGAGGGCGTTTTTTGAATCCAGAGCGAAGTGAGGGATTCTAGAGTAGAATCCCGAGCGTAGCGAGGGATTCTTTAGTAGAATCCCGAACGTAGCGAGGGATTCAAAGTACGTCGCCCGAGCCAAAAATATACTTGCACCCGAGTGATACACTCTACTTTTCATCACCCACTATGAGAAAATAATATATATATATAATAGAAAATAATACGTAAAATAAATAATACGTGCATTTCTCCATTCCAAAAAATTATCATGGGCTTTCAAATATTTTTCCCGGGATTTCGCAGGTAATAAACTATTCATCACATTACTCGCTTCAGTTTTTACACTATCAGGAGGATACTTTCACTATCGTTGGAAGAACTCATTTTTTCAAAACAAAACAAAATTTCTAACAATACGTAAAAATGCACGAAAACGCGGGAAATAGTTCGAGCGATCTTAATTTGATTTCTTTTTTTATTATTCAGCTGGCGGGCCCTCGCGTCGAACCATTCTTTATTCAAACAATATTTGTGTTCGATTTCTTTAGCGCAAAATACTAAAATGTTCTAAATTCAAAATAGGACGGAAAAGATCTAGCCGGCAGGAAAAATTGTATGAAAATTCATTCCGGCCCGCTGAATAGAAAACAGCAACTTTGGAACCCCTTATGTCCGAACCAAGTCGTCTTTTTCGAATAGGGGTGATGAAAAATACTTTATGTATTCCAGTATTCCTAAGTGTTGTTATTAAATAAAATTGTTTTTAGGATAAATTGTATACCTAACTGTTATTCAACTAAACAGAGTGTGATGTCGTGAGCATCTCATAACAGATTACTCAATATGTGAAGTAGATCTTGATCTGGTGATATAAAATCCACCACTTGAAGAAATGGGCGCTAGATTTAATACCAGGTCTAAATTCACACGGTCTGAAAAGCATAGATAGATTATAGATACCTTTGATGTTATAAGTGGTAGATACGTACACATTAGGATGATTAAAGTTATGGTTAACCTATTTATAGAAAAACCCATAACTATCAAGGGTCATTTAATTTAAGAACTAAATGAAAAAGTACTTGAAGCTGTAGAAACAGTAAAATATAAAAATCATTCTGTCCTTGTTAAAACAACTGGGATCCTATTAGGTAAACGTCGAATGTCTTATCTATTCGTGACTTCATTAGTTTATCTTATGGTTTAAATTACTTGACGGTGTCATCTATCAGGGTCTCTGTATGTACAGATCCAACGCAATAGGTGACAGACAATAGAGATGTCTAAGATTTACAAGGAATAGTAAACTGATTATTGAATGAGTTTTGAACATGTGAATGTGGACGGGCTTGTTTGATAACAATGTTAATTTACAGATAAATTTAATTTTAATTAATTAACTCTGAAATAATTTGGATCAAGCGTTCCAAACACGTGTGACTACGATTTATAAAGGTAGATAACTATTAAGTTGCACAAAGTGAAGTGAGGGGTAGAGAGTAACAAAAAAGAAATAAGACTCAGCACAAACTATCTTATTGTATCTAAGTTTAACGTGAACTAGAACAAGAAAATAGAGATAATATCTTTTAATAACAATTAAGAAATTATTGGAGCAACGCTGAGAACAGATTTCGCACACCTCTGATAACATTTTGCAGAAGGCGCAGGTAAATGACCTGTAACGTTATATGAAAAATAATTAATTAATAACCCTTCTCATCTGCTCTTAACAAGATACAACTTCCTGGTAACGAGCAAGTAGTGTACGCGCTCACTGCTACTAGACCAGTTTAACCAACTGTCGCATTCGGCTGCACCGAATTCTCGAAAATGATAATCGTGACAGAAGTTAATTGGCGGTGAACTTTCTTCCTTTCCTTTAGGGCTGGTGGCATTAAGCCATCGAACAGCTGCGCTGCATCCAAGTGCAGTCCTTGAGAGTGGCATTGCGAAAGTATCACAGTCGGTGGCAAGCCGTGGTACCGAACGCACGCGACCACCATGCGCCTGACGAGCGCTCCCAGTGAAAGTTCGTTAGAGAAATGAGGCTCACCGTCGCCTTTCTGTTTGTGGTGAGTGCTAATTACATTAAAAGTGCTAATAGAGGGTGCTTCCTCTGAGATGATGTTTTCACGTGTACCCTGAGGAGTCGTTCCTTCTAAATGGATGTTCGGTCTGGCGATCTGAAGGTCTGCGAAGGTTGTATCTTTAATTTTACCACTTTTATCTTCTCGTAGTCGTAAATTAGTGTTAGATGAAGTTTTGTTGAATCGAGTGTAGTGGCAAGATCAAATAGGGTTAATGATCAGTTTGTAAACAGAACAAACGCTTGCAGAATAATGTACGGCATGGAAACAGCTTTGTAAGTACATTTAACTAATGTGTTGCACAGTTAAGAATGAAGAGTGTCAAATAAACAATGCTTTCTCTTATTTCTGGCTTCAGAGATAAGTATATTTCTATTGTTAAAGTCTGTTGAAATATGTGACAACGACACCGTAACGACAAAATTGGCGAGCAGTTGATAGGAGTGGAATAGTCTCTGCGACTTCGATAATGCATTGTTGCAACCTTAAAAATGTGACTTTGACTGAGTTGTGTTTAGCAGCAACATAGTCTAACGTCCCTAAAAGTATCGTTTCTATGCCTACTGTTGTCGTAGCTGATAGTAATTTGGACTTCTGATCTGATTGACATTTGGATAGAGCCGTTTTTGGATTAAAGCTGTTCGTTCTAGTTTTCATGTCTTTGCGATATCGTGTCGCACGTGTGAACAGACACTTATTGTTTCTAAGACATTCGAGGTTAATGAACCTATCATGAAGGAAAGATAAAGTGATAGGCAACAGTGTTATACAGTTATGGAACAACAAAGATTCAGATTTAACTTGAGGTGTACCTATCTTCAAAATGTCAAACATTTATGCGTGGATTATATCTAGTTTTCTTAATATCCAAGTGCATAGACAGAAAACTACAGTTAGAGCCGAGGAAAATGAACACCACTGGAACACAAAAAACTATAAAGCAGTCCTACAAAGTGTCCAAATAGGAGAGAAAAACGTATTAACGATACTGGACTGAATCCGCATTTTCCACATGTCACCCCGTGATGTATGTGGTCGGTCGGAGCCTTATACGAAAGCGGGCCGACTGGCTGAGTAGGCAAGAACGTGGGAAGCGGGCCAAGCAAGCTCGCACCCATTTTTTACAGCGACCGTACACCGCCACACACCTCCAGTCGAGCTGCTACTCCGAACCGAACTTTATTATTAACTTCATATAAACTTAATCCGCATCAACCAACTCCTCGGCCGATTGGTACCAGACTGACACCGTCGTATATTTCTCACGAATCCAGTGCAGTTGGGCACCATGAAACCGATTCTGTAAAAATTGTGGAAAATGATTCGATGGTTGGCTCAAAAGGGAATATACTCAGTGGATTTGATAGGAGACCCATGAATAAAATAACTAAAGTAAAAAGAAACCATGAATATGTACAAAATCCTACTAGATTTTTATTATAAAAGTAAAAGTAAAAGACACGTTCAATTAAAAATTCATTACAATGGGTACCATAACGACATCTTTTCGGTTATATTTTAAAAATCCACCTTGTACCTATGAGCATCATATTGGTAAATACATTGTTGTGAATGTAATTTTGATAATCAGGCAAAATCTATAGGGTGTAATTAAGGATTATCATTGCAAAGATTAATTAACATAATATGGTTGGTCCTGTTTATTTCGAACTGTAACGAATTGAACCACGAGTCCATAAGACCGAGGATGCCGCTAAATCACCTTATATCACCTTCCTTTACATTCAGTACACTTATTCACGTAATGTAATTTTTGTTGTCGTCTTATTATCAAACTTAACGTCGGTGTCTACTCTTGTTAAATTTACGAGCGCACTCGTTACAGCGTTTAACTCCCAGAATTCTGTTAGTCTTGGAGTCATGCCCCATTGACTGCGTTGTAACTTGTGATAGTTCCAAACTTGAAATTGCTATGTTTTGTTTCTTAACGATAAACACATTTTGAATTTCTACCGAAATGAACTGTGAATTTGGAATTTGAAATAAATAAAAGTTTACACATTCATATCCCCGCATCATTACTTTAGTCGCTGGTGGAATGGACAATACAAACAAGAATCATCCATGTCTCGAGAATAACCATTGACCTATTTACTATTTGCTTCTCAGGCAGAGTTAGGGATGAAAAGTACCTTAGATCTAGAATAAACATAAACAGGTTTTTACCCGAAAAACAGATAATCCTTAACAAAACATGTTTCGCCCTCTACACCCTAATAATTCCCTTTTTTCACGAGTCAGGCGTCACTCTTATATGTATATCGATGGATCTGAGTCAGTCAAATAACCATTAGAACATACAATGCTACTGTTTATTGCCCACAGTTACAGTTGCAGTTTAAAATTTTTAGGTCTGTCATGTAATAGTTGCATGTTTAATAACTGACATCAGTCTGTGGCGACTTACGGCGCGGCGGCGCGGGAAAGTTAGATTTCTCCAATATCGTAATAAGCCTATTTAAGTCCCCGTTGAACACTAATCGAATACTTAATAGACTCCGAAGCTAATGTCCATATTTATAACCGCTACCTAAATATAATTTTAGTGTGTATTTATGTGTGCATCTAAATTAATACCTGCCTATGTATTTAGAAACACTAATAATCATAGGTAATGCATTGAGGTACTATGAGGTAATGCAGTTATATGTAAAATGAACACTAGCTAAGTAAAATTCAAATTATGTAAAACATTAATAAAGGAAAAAATTGCGTAAATAGGTAGGTAGTTCTCCAACTGGTGACTCCAATGTTTATTGAACTGCTGAAGGTGTCAGAGATAAACCCGATCACACAAATGAATTCTCATCAATTTTAAATTTTCACGTTGCATTGCTATGCTACAGAGAGATCCCATTGAAATGGTTCAAGCCTTTGCTCTATGCTCTATAAATTCTGTTCTCTTCAAATTATTGATTGGTCCACCTGGAGCGGTGACGTCTTGTTCTCTAATCTATAATTAGTGAGCTACATAAATCATTGCAGCGTGCGGTCTTTCTCTACATAATCAAGTTCTCGTTTATCTAGTTTCGAAGCGTCGGCAATCGTCACAAACAAGTCTAGTGATATTCGTTTTATTTCAAATAATTCTCCAAGAATAATTTCCTCGTTTAACTTTGCATCACTAACAATTTTTATCTCTATAATAGCTCGTAATTCTGTCTACTCGATCTGATTAGCACTAAATGGTTTTGGCAACGTCTATTAGAAATTCCCAAAACCTCTCACCGAGGGCACTGAGCCCGGGTGCTACACTGCCACTGCATATCATCACGTATCTGATGCAACGAGAAATAGATCAGTATCTACGGTGGCAGTGACGTCACACAACTTGCTCCCAAATACCATCAGTCACTTTCACTCGCATGCCTTCCGACACCTGCTGGCACACGGCACAATGAATAACGATATGCCAGCTCCTCTTTTGTTTCTTATATAACTGATGCCGCTTCTCTCCAAACCAGTTTCTTAGGTTCCTCGCCAGTCACCTTTCGGAGCCCACGGGTGTTGTTTACCGTTCGTCTAGCACTTTTGGAAAATTTAGACGGGTTCAGCATTGACTAAATCTGGTTTTAGCATAATATGCATAATAGATTATGTTATTATTCTTATCCACATTTTAATTCGTCAACAAATGGTTATGTTTAAACGTCGAGAAATTTAATGTTATTGCCAGAAGGCGAGTGCAATGAAACAAAATGCCAATTATCCATGGATTATACATTGCCATTTTGAAATAGTTGTCTAATAATAAACGCAATAATATTAGCCAAATATTGACGTAATAAATAGCACTGATATTGACCTTGACGGAATTGCATTCAATTAATTTAAACTACCTATGTATATCAACATAATTTCACTATAAGTACTAAACTATTCATAAATATAAAATCTGACTTGCCTAAGTATACCTATGTAGTACTCAACCCACTGTCCCTGCCTTATTTCAGGAAACCGGCGGATGATTTCATAACTTTGGACGTTTTGTGAATTAAAAACAATAGATACTTATTTAGGTATTTTATTTTAGGAAGCGATTATTTCCATTTCAATTGAAGTGCGGTTGTAGCATTTCCGTCCTTTGGAAGAGCACGTAAAGCCTTCGGTCCAGGTTGCTGTCGTAGAAAATGGTTATTGTAATGTCGGAGGCCTTCGGTCGGCGTAAAAACTTCCCATTCGTGAATTAGCGAATGATGTAGCTGTATGATTAGGTACAGGGTATATTCTGTGTTACATACGTGACTTTATACTAAATTCGTCATTGGCCTTTCTGGAGGACGTACAATGTAACGGCATAAATACTTCTAAATACTTGTACATCATTATCATTATCGCAACCCACTGCTGGGCACAGGTTTCTTCTCGGCCTGAGAAGGTTAAAGCCATAGTCCACCACGCTGGCCAAGTGCGGATCGGCGGACTTCACACACCTTTGAGTTTTGCGATCTCTCCGGCCTGCAGATTTCATCACGATGTTTTCCTTCGCCGCTATAGCAGTGACATTAAATTGCTTAAATGCACATAGGTAACTCCGAAAAGTCAGTGGTGCGTGCCTTGGGATTGGAACCCGGACCCACTGAGTAGGGTAGGGTGAGGCTGAGTCCGTAACCATTGAGCTATTTCTGCTTTACCTGCATAATAATATCTACATACTAATTGTGTAATATAATCATCGATCTTTTAATTATTAGATCGATGAATATTATCAACTGTACAGAGTTTTCTTTTTCCGTAGTCTAATTATAAAAAAATATGTACAAGCGTACAAGCACCTTGTGTGCTCAAATGGTTCAATAAAAAAGTTTGTTCTACATTTGAAGACCACACAATTATTTTGGTTAGTTTGGGCCTCAGTTTTGGTGCAAACCGTAACGGTAGCGCGCGCCTGCACGCCTCACATCCGCGCTGCCGGCGTGACGTCAGGCCCGATATCTTGCTGCACACATTAGTTTTTCGTACTAATAACAGCCTATTATGTGGATTATGCCAGAAGAAGCGCCCGTAGCCCGGAAACTTGCGTCGATCCTAAGAGATCGAAATTAAGCAACTGAGGGCGGCGCGGACGGTAGATGGATTGGTACTTCGGAGGTCACGTGAAGCCGTCGATCCCGCTTGTCATCTATAGATGTTGAAATGTTGTTGAAAGGTCTCTGGCGACATAATAACTTTCGACACTTGGGTTGGCCACTCTCACCTTCACCAAACCTCACGATCCAAGTGGAGTATTCTCTAGCTAGAATATAGAGATCCGTGCTCAGTCGATTTATGAGTTGAAAGCTACAACGGCAGAAAACTGGATGTGTCTATTGACTGCAAGTTTTCACGTAATAAAAATTAAATTAAAAATTAAAAAAACCCCCGACACAAACATTTAAAAAGTAAAAAATAATATCTCTAAAAATAATACGTCGCGTTGGGGGACCGCTCCTAACTACTCATTATCTACTTATTAAGACTTATCATATTTTATCAATATTTTTTTGTGTTAAAGTTAGAAGTAAATGGAGCGGTCCCCCAACGCAACGTATTATTTTTAGAGATATTATTTTTTACTTTTTAAATGTTTGTGTCGGGGGTTTTTTTAATTTTTAATTTAATTTTTATTTTATACTTTTTATAGGTAAGAATATTCTCGATTAAGTCATAAATATTCTCTTACTGTGCCCTTTCATTTGAGACCCCACACGAGTATATTTGCATACATTCGGCTATTCTTCCCCGCTTTTACCCCTCATAACTTTTAAACGGCTCAACCGATTTTCATAAAACATATTTTAAAATATGCGCCCGTAAGTTCCCTTTAATACAAAAAAACTAAATTGAAATCGCTTCATCCGTTTGGGAGCTATGATGCCACAAAGAGACAGAATGAAAATTCTTCCCCCCTTTCAGCCCCAATAACTTTTAAACGGCTCAACCGATTCTCATCAAACATATCTAAAAATACGCGCCCGTAAGTCCCCTTTAATACAAAGAAAACTAAATTGAAATCGCTTCATCCGTTCGGGAGCTATGATGCCACAAAGAGACAGAATGAAAATTCTTCTCCCCTTTCAGCCCCAATAACTTTTAAACGGCTCAACCGATTTTCATCAAACATATCTAAAAACACGCGCCCGTAAGTCCCCTTTAATACAAAGAAAACTAAATTGAAATCGCTTCATCCGTTCGGGAGCTATGATGCCACAGACAGACAGACAGACACACACACACACAGACACGTCAAACTTATAACACCCCTCTTTTTGCGTCGGGGGTTAAAAATTACCAATGGGACGTCACAAACTTTGTGACGTGTTATCCTCGATGCTCGGAAGTTGTATCACTGATTCTAGATTTTGATCACGCTACCTAGTTCCACCGAGCATGTTAGGTGAACGAATTATAAATAAACCTATTCTGTCACCGGGTTCATTTATAGGACGAAAGGCTTCGAGTTTAAGTACAAAATAAATAGTAGCAACGCTATAATATAATAGGAAGGATACCACATGCTAAAGTGACGGATTTTTTTTATCTGTCATATAAGAATTTACATGGAACATTTGTATTTATTTTTAACCATTTTTAAAATTGTTGTCGGTGCGGGGTGGAAAGTTAAAAGCGCGTTAACCAATTAATAGGTACTTACTTAGCTGGAACGTGTTTGTAGGCTCTCACTCACGTCCCAAACTTTTAAATCCAGGAGATTTGAGATTGTTGCAAAAATTGTACTTTTCAACAGAGTGTGTAATAATGTATTTTAAAACTAAATGGGACTATTGGTAGAAAAACACTGATAGATAATGACACTGTTTTAGAGATTAACCTAAATGATTTACCATTACCACAGATCTGAGAGTAATGAGCTGCGCGACAAACTTTTAGCACGATATTAGTTAAAATAAGTAGGTATGTCATCGATAGGTAATATTTTAACAGAAATATTTTGCCTTAAGTCAAGAAGGGGTTAGGAAAAATATTTACCTAGTTCCGTCGAGGTATCATTACTTTAATTAATGACAGTAGCACTTAAAGTTTTGAACTCTTGAAGTGACCATGCAGGCATACATAAATCGGCAAAATGCTATGATCACAAATCAAGCTACGTTCTGTAAAGAAATGCAGAGTATGACCACATAGGGTTCACTGGGAAACCTTGGGAAGCCATCCTAGGATTTTTATAAAAAGCTTAATGAAATGATTGATCAGTTGGTAATTTTTACGTGAATTAAAAAAGTAAAAATTTGGAGACAGCAAACAGTACCCGAACATTTATAGTTGACCTCTTAGTTCTTAGCATCTAAGTATTTTATAGGTTTTGGGCAGGAAGTAGATACTCGTAGGTAAATGAGATGCAATTGGCAAAACGTAAGAATTATTTCAGGGTATACTTAGTCTATCGCATTTAGGGTTTAAAAATGTTAAGATACTGATATCCTATCTACCCATCGGTAAATAATCACTCCATGTCTTCCATGTTGTAATTTCGTAACGTATTAAAGTAAGTAGGTAGGTAATAACGTATTAACGTACTAAAGTAAATATTAAAGTAATATTAGTCATTGTTTGTCAATTTGCATCGAGTCGTTCCCATGGATAATATAAACCTCGCAAAGCTGAGGCTAAACAAGTTGTTTTTATTGATACTATGAATTCTCTGGACAATCCGTAAAATATTGTGAAATTATAAATTCTGCGCGCACGCCAACCTTCCCAGGATTACGCGCGTGCTGCTTTTAAAGGACTGCGATTATCAAACCATTGCTTACATGTAGGTATGTATATACAGGCATCCCTTGTCTGTAGGTACGTGCTTTCCGCAAAGAGAGCGTAGAAAGTTCGAGGAGCTAAAAGTGAAACGTAAATGCGATCAGCTCAATTATTATTATCTTTAATTAATGTCGCGGCCAGTAGGCGTTTACTTTCGTTCGGGCCACGCGCCGTACGCCGCACGCCGCAAGCCGCACGTCGCAAGCCGCACGCCGCACGCCGCAAGCCGCATGCCGCAAGCCGCTGCGGCGTTGCCAGCTACCAATAAGTGACCAAACTAGATTAAAACCAACGGCGCCCTCGATAATTTGGAACCTTTCATTGCTTTATCTCGACAGTAAGTCAAAGACTCGTACTAAAACAATTGGTGCAAGTTTTTGTTTGCTGACAAGACAAGCTTTCTTAAGATATCGAAGCACAAAATATTATAGGCCAGGATTTAAATAATTTAAAATCAACATTAGAAAACTTTCCTTAACTATGTTTGTATTGCTATACTTAAATGGCATAATTATACTTACTCGTACTTAAATGGAAATAAGTAAGTATTGCGAATTTATATGCAGAACCATTCATAAAGCAAAACATTAGGTACCTACCTATGGTAAAACAGACGAAGCCCAGGCACCAAGAGGAATAGGTGCTAACCATGGACGATAACATTGATGGTTTAGTTGTTGGCAGGCGGTTGTGAAAATCAAATATACCGATATCAATGATGTCATTTCTCAAAATTTTTTAAATCACCTAGTAGGTAGCTGTTACATAATGTGACTTGGACTAAATGTGAATTGGAGTGATTCTTTATCAAAACATTTAAAATTTTGTATAAACTTACACGAAACTTACAAGAAACACGAGTGACTTTTGAGAAACCCAAAGTGTGTATTAATTACAATTACAACATTTTTTAATTTTCCCTGAAAAGACTTAATAATTATTTATTACATTTAAGTTTATATCTAGCTCTATTCAAATAGATGGCTTGTTTCTTTCATCCAACAATTAATAATTGCAATCAAAGCGCGACTTAACAATTGTACATAGTAGCATCCCACACATACCTACTAAACAAGCTTAAACTGGATCACAGTTTATTAGAAATCGGTCACAGATGTATGCTACATCTGGGGAATAAGAATGAGCTGAACCAAAACGCATCGATCGTAAACTTGAGCTGCGCGCAACAGCGACAACTACAGAAGAACACAAAAATCTGCTTCACTGTAAAATTAAGTAATATCAACAAAATACAACGTTGTCAACGACCCACGAGTCACCAACAGGCTAGAAAACCTAGGTTTTAGGATGGGATGTCTCTGCGTGTTCTACCGACTTTACAACGGTGAGTGGTCCGAGGAATTGTTCGATTTGGTGCCAACTTCACTCTACCATCATTGCACTACTCGCCAAAGATTGAAGTATCATCCATATCGGTTGGATTCGTGGCGAACGAGAACGGTCCGTTTTTCACGATCGTTTCTACCACGAACTTGCAGGCTGTGGAATGAGCTTCCCGCTGAGGTATTCCTGGAGCGCTTTGACATGGGGTCCTTCAAGAAAGGTGTAAAAAGAGCTCTCCTTCAGGGCCGGCGTTTCACTGGTGACTCCCCTGGTGTTGCTCGTGTCCATAGGCGACGATGACCACTTACCATCAGGTGGCTCGTCTGCTTTTACGTCAGCCCTTCAGGCTATAAAAAAAATACTGTGTGAGAAGACTATTTTATTTTAAAAGATTATGTTGAGGAGCTTTTTTCGCAGTTTCTTGTCCTCCATTAAAAAGCGTTTGTAAAGCTACGTGCTGGTAGAATAAAAAACATGCAAAAGCATAGCAGTGAAAACTAAAGTACAAGAATTAATGAATGAATAAAGTGAAATGATTGAGAGAGTTAATGGGTAGTATGACCACCGATAAAAAACATTCTGAGGAGCCATAGGTACATTTAATGATATGCCATTATGACCACGCAACGCCCGGCTAGTCTAAGGCTCATTGGTATAAAGTCATATAGTGAAATATCCTGTTGTCTGCAAGTAGGCGACATGGACATCGGGCGGGCTGGGCTACGACCACGCGTCGGCGTGTGCGCGGCCGCACCGCGCGGGCCGCGCCGCCGCCGCGCCCTGCGACCTCAGCCGGCAGCCCTACTGCACTACCCCTGGCTCCGGCTACCCCTGGCACGCCATACGCCGCTTCGTTAGAGAGAACCAGGTATACCTGCTTTATACTTTTATAAGGTTTGGGGTGGGCTAGTAATGGCAGGATGCTTATCACCATCTTCGTCCATAACAACTGTCTTATTCGAGGAATTTGAGGCTGGCTTTCTCTGTTTATCTGATGTGCTTAGGCCATGAAGTAGGCACTAAGTTGGCCAAGTGGGGATTGACAGATTTACACACCTATGAATGAATGACACTCTTTTGGAAGACATTTACGAGCGCAGTTTCATCTCAATGTTTCCATTTCAATGTTTTGGTAAAACTAAGCGTGAGATAAAAAAATCTTGAACAGTTAAGAAAACTGCATAAAAGTGCATTTTGGTTACCGCGGACTACAAGTAGGTACTTGCTTACCTTTTCGTGAATCGAAAGTATAATGGTTTTTGTATACCTAATATTACAGGGTCTAATGAGAAGAATGTATGGGGAAGAGCGTCATATAGCTGTTCTAAAGGCTGAACTGGAAAACTTCATAGAAGATGACGAAGAAGAGGATGAAAGTGGCAAAATAAAATCATCTGATTTCGCTGAAGACATAATTAGGGCAAAACTCATGTACTCCAAGAAAACTCACGGAAGAGCAATGAAAGATAAGCCTCACTTTAGGCCGATACAGTCCAATTCAGATAAAGTCAAAAAGAACGAAAATGAAACCTTGAAAGTCAAACCATTGGAAACTTCGAATAATACAAAAAATACAAGTACGCCTGCAAATAACGGAACCAAAGCTGAAATTAACAATAATGAAACTATTAATGAAGACAAAGGTATATCGTACAAAACAAAACTTGAAAGTATTGCTAACATCGAGATCAACAATTTGGATCCCGACGTCATAACGCTTGAAGCCGTTATAAAACAAAGTATAGAGACGAATAGTATTTATCCCAATTTCCAAGGTACTTCCAAGAGTGAACCTTTAACCTCAGAGAAGAATAATACAGAAAGAAATGTCACGACGACGACTGAAAATGTTGTAAATTCGACAGAAACCACCGATGACCAATACGTCGATTTAACTACAGAAACTGGCAAAGACAACTGGAAAGCGATAGATACTTCCACATTGCCGCCTACTTTATTATTTTCCGAACATGAGAAGTTAAAAAATGACAAGACTGAAACGAAAGTTACCGATAAAAAAGAAGAATTCCACCCTAAACCACAGCATCAGGAATCCATGCGGCCGTCTGTTATAAAGTTACGAGGAGCGTAAGTTTTATACTTAGAACTTTATTTAGTTTTGATCAGTTATTCAATCAAATAACTGCATAAAAGAGCAGGTAAACCTATTGAATGATATCATAAGAGAAATTGCCTTGCAACAAGTTTCCTTGTTTGTTTATTTGCAAAACTTTCAACCGTGTCGCTGTTTGGTGAGATCATGAATATTCTTTTACCGAATTTCTCCTTATGATATCAAAGAGAAATTACCTATTCGAATATTTTTTGTTTATATAGCCTCTCACATAAATTAGTAATAGTCACCCATTACGTAACGTAGAAAATATTTTCTAAGTTCTTTATAAACAAAAATTTTAAAAAGTTTTGTACGATAAGTATTACGAGTAAACTGTTAAGTGCCAAAATTCTTAATGATTTTGATTTTTGCAATGTAATCTGAGTTGACAAACACAATAGTTTGCCGGCATTGGTTTCAGAAACGCGTGCGAGTCGAAGGAGGAGATGGCGGCGCCGTTCTGGGCCAACAGCACGCGCGGCGAGGTGCTGGCGCTGCTCAACATGTACCCGTTCGAGCAGTACATCCACCTCGAGACCTGCGTGCACGAGAAGAAGCAGATGTACTGCCGGGAAGGCTGCAGGTAACCCACTGCTTTTTTGTGCCATGTTGTCATAATGTAAAAGGTACGAAGAGCTCCAAATACGACTAATCCTTTTAATGGATCAATGACAAGGCTCAATCATCCAAGATGGAGGAGGATGATGTTTTCGATCTCGAAATCTCGCCTGAAACGTATCGACACTGAAATAAAACGACGTTCGTTGTTCAACTCCAATCATTGTAGAAGTTGTCACATGAAGATATGAGATCATTATTCATTATCAACTCCTAAGTAACTCTCGACTGACTCAGACTCAGACTGAAAGTCCTTATGATACTGTATGAGTCGTCACGTTCTATACGGAATTCATTTTAAATGAATCCCACAAAAATGCCACCATTTCGCCCATGTGGTACATTTGAGGTTTATTTCAAAATTGACGCCGAAAATAAAAAATGCCTTAAATGAATTTTGATCACAAGCAAAATTGAACTGCGAGTACCGATTATGTATTAGTTTTTGACGACTCTAAAAATTTTCCAACGTTGTCTTCCAGATGCGAGCAACAGTACCGCCTGCACCGTCTCCTAGCCTACGACCCTCGCAACGAGTGTCGCGGGATCTTCGCCGACTGGTTCAAGTTCCCGGCCTGCTGCGTCTGCAAGTGCTACGACGTTCCCCTGGAGTTTAGGGCTCGCTCCCCCAGGATACTCCACCCGCAGTACGAGGAGGAAGTCAAGCGGGTCATCTATGAAGATGTTGCCCGGGACTGGTACGACTCCGTCTACGATGAGGAGGACTTGTTCTGATGTGAGTGTGCCCTTGATAGTTTTTATGAGGTATACTTAACGTAGCGATGAAAGCGTAGTACTCGAAGTTAAAAATTTGACCTCCTACTCGAGGGGTACGAGTTCGAATCCCATGGCACGGACTTAAATGTCACTCGCTATAACCAGTATAACGGTAAAAAAGAAAACATCGTGAACTAATTTTGTAAGACGATTTCTTTGATGTATGTACCTAGCTGTGAAATTGTGTTATCGTAATAAGCAAATAAATAATAAGTTTGCTACTACCCTGCTATAAGAATATTTAATACCTAAATAACCGGGGACTTTCCATGAGGTGAGTCATCTGCAAAAATACCTGTGAAAAATAATAAGTAATTTCCATTTCTGACTGTTTCAGTTACTACCTGCACTTCAAGAAAAGTCATCAATCAGCAAGAGTCACGGTATAAAACGTGTTTTCCTCTATAGAACCCCACCATTTTATCTTTACAAATTATAAAAATAAAATAGGTATCAATTATGTTTTTAGAAATACATTACATAATTATAACCGACACAACCACCGTATCAAGAGGGAATTTTCCATTAAGGTTTTTTAGGCAAAGAAGATCGCATTTTTGCTCGAATCAAATGTGATCTAAAAATCCGAATAAATTCGTAGTGATCAGTAAAAATCTTTGTTGGAATAAAATTTCAGAACTTATTCAAAGACGTGAAGTACCTACCTAAAGAATTATTATAATTCAGTTTGGTTGTTTATTTATGCATTTATACCTACTGATTACGATATTGTAAATTAATTAATTTAATGTTAATTTATTGTAATGTTTATTAACTTATAATAATTATTCCGATCTTAGTTAATTTATTTAAAAGTTTTCTTTATTTATTAATGAATTAAGCTATTTTTAAGGCTAGTGACAAATTGTAAAATACCGGCGATGAAATGGAATTTATGATGGAATGTTATTATTTTTAAGAGATTTATTAAAGGTTACTAATTGTTTATGTGGTTTCTATTATTTACCTATATAGATAGAAAACCCTATCACTTTATTATTTTCTAAATATTCATGCGCGGTCGAACCAAAGTTGATTACTAACTTATTCAATAAGTGTTCAAATGTAAAAAAGGTATAAATATTTTTTACATTTGTGGCTTGGTTGAATGTCACTTCCGGATTAAATTTTCAACTATTTTATTATTCCAATTGCAAGCAGTCGACATTTTTTCTTGCTGATGAGCCTCGAGACTTCGCAGGTTATTTTCGTAAAAGGACAGCTGGCCCGCCGCATTGCGCGACGCACACAAGGACAAATGGTATATGCCCGTTTGTACTTTGTCGAATTTTAAATAAGTAGTGCAGATGTCTTTTTGTACGTTGAAAAATTGGTGTAAAAAACAACATTTTTCGAGAAAAAAAATATCACAAGATAAAACAAAGAATTCTGTGTTGAATTATGCAAAAAAACGATTTTGGCAAAATTACAGATGTCTTTATGTTCTTTGCTGCCGTCGGCTATTATACAGTGCCACAAACTTATCTGCCGGAATTCTGCCGGTAAGAGGGGCGCTACTGTCTTGGTCTTTGTCTGTAAATAAACTTTGTGCCACTGTAAGTTATATGTATTGTACTTAACTGAAATATCATAGATTTTTTTAATACTCTCAGAGGCAAATACAAGTGAAGGCAGGAAAATCAACGTACAAAAAGGATACGGCAAACAATCATAGATTTAGGATTATGTTAGTTTTCGTCATAGAGATATTACACTAGAGTGGGTGAGCCATACGGCTGCCCATACATTGCAATCGCCCCCGGTTAGAAAGAGAAACAGCGATAACGGTAATTCTAATTACGGCTCATTCACACGAGGACGAATCGTCTTTTTTCACGAATCGTCTTTTTTCACGATTCGTTACTTTTTTTGACGGCGGCAATGCTTTTTAAATACTCATGTTCACACGCTTGACGAATCGTGAAAAAAGACGAATACGGATACGTCTTTTAGAAATCACGAATCGTGAATGTTTTATGATTATGACGAATACGTCTTTTAGAAATCACGAATCGTGAATGTTTCTGAACCAATCTGAACTGAGCTAAATCACGAAATAAATGTGAACTTCAATGCGGATATTTTGACGAATCGTGAAAAAACACGATTCCGTATTCAATGTGAACGTCCATCCGTCAAGACGTATCGTGTTTTTTGACGAATCGTCAAAGACGTATGCCGTGGGAATGAGCCCTTACCTATCTCTATCCGATTCCGATGAGCCAGAAAGAGAAAGGTGATTACTAAAGATTTCGTCTCTTTTTATCCTAGGTACGCTTTGAAGCCTGGCTTCTGCCCTCTAGTGTAATATCTCTATGGTTTTCGTACTATCGTTTGAATCTGTATAGAGTAATATAGAGTCATAATAGAGTACAATAATATTACCACATCCTATAGTCCGTTTTTTTTCGCTACGGACTAAATTGAAAAAACAGATTGAAAAAACAAAAAACAGATTGTAAAAAACTTAATCCTACATACAGAATACGGTTACTTTTACGAGTCCAATATATCGCTATCGCATAATTTTTAAAGAAATTCGGATTTGGAGACTTGCTTCAATTAAAATTACAGTAAATAGGTATTATAGGGCCTGAATTTTATTATGACAACACTGGCTAACGTCACTCATGTCAATTTCTATTTGCAGCATAGGCCGCGTTCCGTAACTCGACCAAAACGCCCAAAACGTTCAAATTTCTATGAAAAAGTGTCATTTTGGGCGTTTTGGTCGAGTTACGGAACGCAGCCATAGTGTTCTGTGATTTGCAGTGCATCTATCTGTCTGTCAAATCAAATCCAATCCAAAATGCTATAGAATGAAATGAATGAGTGCATTTGTTATCGGCTAAAAATATTGTAAAAGTGGCGAGTGAATTTACGTTAATATAGTCGTAAAATGCAACAGTGAGTCGAGAATGGCTCAAAATTTGCAGAAGAAGCCTTCGAAAGGCATCCTAAAGACTTCCCGCAGCATCGACAACCAGGATGGAACTCCGTCGACGAGCAAGCGGGCGAAGGAGCAGCGGTTCGACGAGATGAACATAATAGAGACGTTCCACCCGCCGAACAAGGATTACGGACACATGAAGGTGGACGAGCCGAAGACGCCGTTCTCGGAGGCGGTGGACGGCGAGCTGGAGCCGGCGGACGAGCTGGACGCCAACATCCTGGCGGCCAAGCTGGCGGCCAGCATGAACAAGCCGCCGCGCTGCCTGGAGCCCGCCGACAGCGACGAGGACATGGACGAGCCCGAGGAGGTGCGCCAGCGGCGGCGTGAGTTCGAGAAGAAGCGAAAAATGCACTACAACGAGTTCCAGGTTAGCTGTCACTTCGCTTAACAACACGCTTTCTATTTTTAACTTGATTTACCGGTAATACGATACAATTTCGGTATCACGTACTTGGCTGATAATTTATAGGTACAACTGTTATCAAGTTCATAATTATATGTATTGAAATGAGAGTCAACCCCACTGTAAGATGCCCAGTTGTGTTATTAAATTGATATACCTACACTTATAACATGAACAGTTGAAGGACATGCATGCATGCATTACATATATTATATTATTATTATAGTGTTTTTTTTTTCATTTTACTTCTATAAAGAATAAATGAATATGAAATCATTTTTCCTATCTAAAAATGCCTACTTTAGAACAACAGTAACAAATTTCTGTACAAGACTTTTTTTATATTAACTCTATTTATATATGGTTTCATTTGGAATTAATTGGAATGGCAACCTACACAAAGCCCAGCTTTCTGCCCCTGTGATTAAGATGCTATCTATGTAGATTGATAGTCAGAATTTAAAATGCCTAAAGTGAATATTGCTCACAAGCTAAATTGAACTGTGCTCACACATGATAAGTTTGTTTTTAGCGGAGATTAGCAATTCTATTTTCTTGGTGACTCAAGTATAGACTCAATTATAAAATTGGATGTAATGTAAACTAAATACCATCATTACTTTTAAACTTGATGTATGTTTACTCTCCCATTAGTAGATATCAAATAATAGTAATCAATTAGATAAATGGTTAGTAAAGTGCATGTCGCTTCACGAGATAAAAATACTATAATAATATTTTTCAACACACTTGCTCGTAAAGTTGATATTTTTTCTTTAGTCTTACGCCCGGAATGCGGTTTATTACACACTAGTGCATTTTACTTTTCATTGCCGCACTAGTGTGTTTTTCTTATTCCACTTTTTTTTAATATCCGTAAAGAGGTTGTTACCAAAAGATTTATTATTTTGTAAGTAAATAAATAAACTTGTTGTAGTCAAAATCTGATAAGATAAGATTATACTTCATATAATTATCTATTAAAGCATTTAAAAATACAATATTTTAAATCATTAATTACCGTAAATTCTTATTAGAAATACATAATTATTTAGTTTAATATATTGTGGCTGAATGGCGGTGTTCCTTGCCTCTGGACTTAACCTGCGCGCGCATAGTTATTCAACCAAAGATACGGGCGCGAAAAAATATAAACCTCCGCGCCATTTTGTGCAAACATTTGTTCTTTTATAATTTGCTACTTACCTAATTGTTTTTTTCCTCGCAAGTGTGTTGAAAAACGTCGTATGATACGCGTGTGCTTTGTTCATTTTACAGTCTTGGCTCTATTACAGCCCTTGCCTTGCGGCTCGGGCTGTGCTATACCGCCTCGACTGTAATGACCAACTTCGCGCACTTGTATCATAATGTACTATTGTTGACTTCATTCACATTTATTTCTTAGAGTAATCTCTGGGTACTACAGTTTGTTTATTATTGATTTGACAACAAATTATTATAATTGAATGATTAAATTTCATGAATGTAATGGTTGATGTTGAGGAGTTCATGCACCTGAAGCCAGTCCTGAACAATCCGTCTAGTTAAGATTCATGTCATAAGAATATTAAGAATGTGTAGCATTGTGGATGCTGTTATTGAAGGTCCCTTTGCTACTTCTTCCGCCTTTCTTCTCTACTGTAGCAACACTATTGTTAGATTGATGGAAGATAGATGAAAAGTAATTATGATGTTAAGTAAGGTGATACTTATTTTCAGGTATAATAAATAGATAAAGCTTGAATCACTAGTTCAAAGATTTCTACACTGCTCATATATTATATAAAAAATTCCAACAGTCAGACAGTTGAAGCTTGGGACACTCCCCTGGCATGTCGTCTCACTGGCCGGATATCTACCTTTGCCAAAATATTTGCAGAAAATTATAAGAAATTTATACAATTCATTTTTTCTAACCTAGGGCCAGTATGATTTGGTTTTGAATTTAAAGATGTTTCATGTTACAGTTGTGTGACTTCAAATTCTTTTCTAATAAATAAATTTTGCTTGATTAAATAAGTTTTTATACATAATTATGTATTAGCTTCTATATAGTACCATATATTTTTATGCTGTTATATACATACAGCTAGTTTGCAATATAAGGATTGGCTGTAATAGTTGGCGATTTATACATATAATAGTCTATGTGTTGTACCCGAACATATTGGGTACAACACATGTATGAGAATGGCTCTAAAATTGATATCAGGTACATACATTCATAGACATTGTGTAGCTTACAAAGTACATAAAATTTTATAATCAATTAATTTTATTTATGATGAGGTAATAAGTAGGTAGGTAATATATTATTATAATCGTAAACTACATAAACCAAAAAATTTAATTAAATCGAAAAATATGGGTGCTCATCAATATTTTAAATCAATTTGGTGTTTGATTTAAACAAGTTACATTATTGTAACCATAGATGTAGCTTCTATGATTGTAACAATATTAAATCTATTTTTAAGACTAGACTATTAAAGGCTCGGTCTTAAATTTTTATTGCAATCTCTGGCCTTATCATCTGTTTACGTTAGCAGAATGATAATCTAGTTTTGAATGGGCAAACAAAGTCATAAAAGGAGGTACTTATTAGAAAGTGTAATTGATTAAATGAGGGGTGTTTGCAGGCGCTGCAGCTGGCGCGGCAGCTGATGGCGCAGGAGGAAGAAGAGGATGAAGAAGACGACAAGCAGACGGCGACCACCTGACTGCTCCGCGACACGGCTTGTACATAACACAGGCGGGCTGGTAATGTATTGCATTACCTCTAAACAACGTCATATAATTTCAGATAACAATGTTTTGTTGTGAAATAGGCAACAAACTGACGTCAAACAAACAACTTCACCTGACGGTATGTGTTTGTTGTCGCTTCGGACGGAAGCGACGCTAAAGCTATCACGGATGCGTTGTAGCTTAAGAAGGAATACAAAGAAAATACCGACCCTCAAGCTCCTAGCCGGAATAGAAAAGTCGATTGGGCATTTGACTCTAGTAACAGAGTTGTAACTAACCAGCCGGATTTCGGCCATACCGTCAAGCGGGACTGGTTTCTATCGTCTCCTACATCCTGGTCTGCCGACAGGGGGTTGTGTGATCCCACTGATGTATGTCTAGGCTCTAGGCTGTCCAATATACCCAAAATCTGCTTCAAAGCAACAAAATAACTTAGATTGGAATTCATTCCTTTTAGCTTTTTTTGATGATTGTGTAGAGTTGGTTAAGTAAGTAATCACTGATTTTTGAAAATGACATAACAAAACTTGATTAAGAACCAACAGAGATCTTTATTTTGTTGTTATACACCAATCAGAATGATGTACCGATTCTGGCTGGGGTTGACTAACAGATGAATTTATTTTCTTCCTGTGATTACCGAAATTGAAATGAATCATAGTCCTTGTTGTAAAGTTATACTTTTGTGTTGGTTGCAGGATCGTCGCACATTTGGTTCCAGCTGCATCAGACAATATGTCGGAGTTAAGTTATTAATATTATTAAGATGCCATAGGCATCCAGTGTTCCTGAATAACATTGTTTTACTGTTACAAAATTGTAGTGTATCGTTTAAATGCTCCGTGGAGTGAAGTCCGAGGCCAGATCATTTAGCAACATGGGGGAATATTCATAGAGCACTCTACATGCTAACGACTGTTACATGTACCAAGACATAAATTACTGTTTCAGCATTATCATTGACAATGTCGTATTCTGCGTAGTATTTAAAAACAATTACTGGTCTATCGCTGTACTTGCTTACTACCTATCGTAAACCATTTTATCATCAACATTACCCCGTTATCAGCAACGCTACACAATGGTACTGCATCTCGGTCAATAATTACTTTGGTTCGGTAGGCTGCACACTGATGATACGTACTCGCAACACTTACGACGGACGCCAGGAGATAACTTGTATCCACATTTTTGTTGTAACTTCAAAATTTCTTTGAAGTTGAAGTTAAACGAATTAAATTCTTGCTTGATTTAGTAAGCTTCCCGCTGAGCTAGTTGTTCAGTAGGTAAGCCAGTGTATGGTTATGTCGTGTTTTAAAATCTGTTCTCCAAGCTGCGGGTATGAACTTTTATTTGGAAACCATTTGTAGTGTTGGTGCACGGGCCACAACAAAAACGGTCATATTAATTCTTTAAAACGTGCAACGCGGTAGATGCCACCTTGCTACTGCACCTGCCTTCAATATGTCGTCGGTTTAGGCAAGCTTGAACATAATAATTACACGGCAATGTTAATTGCGGTGCGTTTCAATTGAATTGTAGCTCCACGATACCTAATTATATCCAGTGTGCGGCTTGATTTAATGAGGTTGGTGAAGATGACCACAAACCGATATTAAATTACTAATTATAATTGCTTAAGGCCTTGAAAAATAATTATAGGCAGTCCATGGATAATGGTCACGCGTGTAGAAATGACATGTTATTTTGGTTTTTGTTAGTATGCAATTATAGCGATAGGTAAGCAATCGTTAAGCCCCAATGTATTATAAGCACAATAGTATTAGATAAATTATTATTTTGCATAATTTATTCATAAAAATCCTAAATCGTTATTTACCAGAAATGTATGTGCCATTTTTATCGTAACTTATTTCCAAATTGATATAACTTGAAAAGTTCCTCGCATTATTTCCACTTTTTGTTTTCGTTGAAGAAAGAGTTTAAGCTGAATCAAAGACGTATCGAATTTGTAACTTATATAAAATACCATATACATATTTGAATAATAATAATTAATTTAAATTTCATGTTTTTCCTGACCGATCATTGTAAAATGTGTAAATATTAAGGAATTAAGATGTCATATTGCCCTATTTAAAATCTTCATCAGTTAGGGTCTCCTCGTACTTATCGACACAGAATCTGCTTAATTCGGTTGCGTAGCTACACTAGCGACATAGCATTCAGATGATCTGCACTGGAAACCAGCAGGTTACTTACAGACTGTAAGTAAGTTAGATCATTATAACTCGGTCGATCTGAATATAGCTACGCATGGCTGCGCAAATGTCGTTTTTAGGGCCAAAATGGTGGTAGGAGGCGGGGAGTGCGGGCGGTAGGATAAACAAAACTATAAGCGCCGCCGTGTTTTGATTGGTCAGTTACTGTAGCTAAGCAAACATCTCGGAAAACGAAGTTCAGAGCGGCCGAGTTATAATAACCTTACTGTAGGTACCTGAAGGATTCGAGCTAGTCGTATACGCTTTATGGAATCGTTTTAAGCCGTTTTCACTTTTATAACTTTGATGAGACCCTTACTCGAATTATGGCATCGTCTTATAAAGAAAACATTTAAAACAAAATATCTTGTTTCTCAAAGTGATTTTATAAAATGTTTAATATTAATGTTTAATATCACTGAATTGGGTTTGAATTTGCGCTGCTATTCGCCATTGCGCATTATCCATGCCGCTATTGGTATAGGCTCTTTATCTTAGCAGGCAAACAGTAGGATAGCCAGTATTATTTATGTTTTTAAATAACTGCCAATAAATGAAATATCAGTAGAGAATATTTTGCAAATTAAAAACAAATCACTGGCCAGTTGTCGGTGTTCATGTATTAGGTATATCGGGAAAGATAGAGATCATGATAATATTTGTAAAGATACATAATAGATACGTTATGTACTCAAAGATATTCTATTTACTAATAATGCTATATTCGATTGAAGAAAAATATTTAGATACCCTGGATATTTAACTATATTTTAGGTAGATTAGTCTTTTTATGTTAAAATCGTGGAGGTTCTCCACGGTTAGATTTTTACGACCTTTTTTCCCACGTACTAACTGCCGACTGCGGTGTGGAATGAGTTTGTTGTTCTTCAGAATAAAGCTCGGTGCTGCATTTGTGACTGCTTCAGACGTTACGCGGTCTACTTCTGTAGACGATGGTGTCTTCTTATTATCGAACGCCGTTGTCCTTTTTCAATTGTCTTCCGGCAGGTCTTTTGTTTATAAACAGCGAAATCTTTCATCACAGTCGTCTCGTAGACCATGAGACTAAGTTTTGAAAAGTCTTTACAAATTCACGATTTTGTGTAACTATCAGCTTTGTAACAATGAGGTATTATGTATCTCGACATTTGTCAGTTTTTACGACAATTTACTAATTATATCGGTGATTTCCGTACGCTTTTGTATTAACATCATACATACTATTAGCAAACGTCGCGGTGTCGATTGTTCGAAACCTTGTGAATTTACTTTACAGGGTTAACAAGAAGTCGTGCTCTGTATATATTTCTACAATAGGCAGAATCTTAACATTTACACATACCTACACACACACTCGCACACACACATAGGTAACTTAATAATAATATAATTGTACTCGTTGCCCCCCCCCCCCACGCACATTGTGTAAAATCTTCTAAATTCCTGTTCTGTGTTAGGGCGGCTATAGATTGTAGTTGGCTCACATACACTTAGATTTTTTACATTTCATAGTTCACTCGTTGAAATTTTCTTACTTATACTCTATTTATTTGGGTAGGTACCTATACATTAAAATAGGAACAATTATTTTTGTTTGACGGATAAATTTATATATATCTTTTACATGTAAAATAAGAAAGGCAACCGAATGCTGTCGGCCAGGATTGAATTGTTTATTGATACATGCTATGTTGAAGTTTGGGGCGTGGCCTCATCAGTCTAATCTTCTATATTAGGTACAATAAAGCTTTAGACAACCTTTGCACCCAAATAAAACGATTAAGTTAGTTTTGTCAGAGCAAGGATAAAATTATTTGTTTAAATTCCAACATGTTTATTTTATGACCATTATTTGTACATGGAAATGGTTCGCGGATTTGGCCTCTGATTTGTATGCGCCTCAACACACGAGTAATAATTATGTAATATTCCATTGTTAGGCGGCTGCTTGTTTACTCCAGAGGGCGAAGTACGTGGGAATATTGTTTATGTAACTCGTACACCCAGGCATAATAATGCGGTGAATACATTTTTTGCTCTGTAGTTTTCATTATATATATGACGACCCTGTAGCCTAGTTGGTAGCGACCCTGCCTGCGACGCGAGGGGTCCCGGGTTCGATTACCGGCCGGGGCAGATATTCATGTGGCAGATAAATATTTTTACTCGGGTCATGTGTAGTCCATGCCACCCGCGACACAGACGACACTATCGTCATTGGTCATTGATGGATTTGCGTTTTGTGAAATTTTACAGGGCAGCATATGGTTGAAAATTAAATCACATCTATAAGAAAGGAAACGGAAATGAAAAAGTTATGTCCAAAAACAAGGATTTAAGTATTTGAAATTAATGTCCTGTAAAATTTGACACTGTTCTGCAAGACGACGCTATATCTAATATCTTTAAACGAGCAATTCTTGTATATTTATTTATATATAATCACGATCTCGGAAACGGCTGCAAAGATTTTCATGAAAGTTACAGATTAGGGGGTTTTCGGCTCAAGGAATCGATTTATCAAGGTCCCAGGTTCGAGAAAAGCTCGGTTCCCGAGATAAAGAGATTTTAAAAACATCATACTGACGTCATCTATGAAACATTAGGATAACTTCTATGAGGTACTGTTTGTAACGTGTTGAACTGACGCCATCTATGAAACATTAGGATAACTTCTATGAGATACGGTTTGTTTGTTTCAGTAGTATGAAACTAGATGGCGCTCGAATATATTTTTGTTCGGCTAATACTAATATTAATATTCATTCTTACGTTGAAGCGCTATTTTTGCGTTATACCTACCTATTTTCTGTTTGAATAAAATTAAAAATCAGTGCGATTATCTCGCTTGACCTCGCAGGACGCGTAGTGATAGTTTAACGTGCGTTTGTGATATTTACGAGAATATTTGTAAATAAATGTTAGTTTTGTTATTATCGATTTAATAATATAGGGTCAGGTGGGGTAAGAGGGACACTGGGGGAAGAGTAACAATAACTCGTAAAAAGAAAACTATAATGCCCAGCTCTATGGTGACTACGTGGATAAAACAATATTAGGCGTAGTTCAAATATTCTTGGATAGATTGCGCTGGAACACAGCAAGTAAGCGAGCAAAAGAGAAAAAAAAATATCAGATGTCAAGCTAAAAAAACAAGACCTAGCGGCGTTCCTTGTTTAAGTTAATTTTAGTATTAAAAACATCAGTGTTGCGGTTTATTGCTATGGCAAGTGTATATATTACGTTTAATCTTTATTTTCTACGTATTACATTGTTTGTAACGTGTGTTTTTAGTGCTTTTTCGATGTCAATAATAACATAACCTTCAAAATGGCAAGCTGGGAAAGAGGAACGGCTATACCAGGTTAAGAGAAACATATGTTCCTCTTTTCCTATTTCAGGGGTAACAAACATATTTAAAATCCGCTAAAATATAACACGTTCCGAAAATAGCCATGATTTGCTTTACTATTTATTTGTTACAGAAAAAAAGCAAAATGCCTCGAGCTTACGTAAGAAAGACCGATAGAAGTTCTTACCCGAAAGAAAAACTATTAGAAGCAGTTAGGGCCGTTAAAAGTGGCGCCATTCATTTCTATTTTTAACCGACTTCAAAAAAAAGGAGGTTCTGAGTTTGATCTGTATGTATGTATATGTATGATTTTGATGCAGTTTTCAGCATAGTATTTTTCAGACTTAGGAGAAGGTTTTAGGTATATTAGACGACTTAAAAAATGGAGTTTTGCACTTTAAAACGTGTTTTACGTATTGTCCGCCATAAGTTCGCATTTGGCTGAAACGATCTTAAAGTGGATTTCAGTACAGTAATTTTTAGAATTAGGAAAAGGTTTTTGGTAGCTTTACCGACTTAAAAAATGGCGGTTCTTCTTTTTATTAATACAATCATTTAATAGCACAAAGAGTTTAGTACCTCTGACCTTACTTATATGTTCCTCTTACCCCAAATTTCGTTTTTGTTTGCTGTCATCCTAAAGAAGACCTTATTTAAAACGAGGCGAGGTTTAATTCCTTTTACTCAAAAAAATGTTTAAAACATGCTATGTTATACACTTAAAAACATAAGTTATTACTTAAAAATATCGAGTGTTCCTCTTACTCCAAATCTCGAGAAAGAGGAACATTTATAAGACCTATGTTTGTTGCTAAATTGTGCCGTAATTACACGAAGAATTTAGTTCTGTGTCAAAAAAAATGTAAGTATATTTCAAAACAGAAGATTTGTTTCTATTATTATCAAAGTAAATGTATAATTTTGATAGCTGAAGGCCAAAATATGAAAATACCAGTAAAGTATGTTTCTCTTACCCCACTTGACCCTATTTTAATAAAGTTTTAAATAAATAATGGTCAGATCGATGATTGTTGTAAATAGAATCAATAAAATTTTAAGTACGCCTAACAACTTGCTCATTAAACTAAAAGTATATTTATTTATGTTGTTTAATTATCATAAACATTCAATACATTTTATCGCAAATAAAAATTTCAGTCGGGGACTGCCTAAGCCTGCGAAAAGTACGAAGGAAAGTTCAATGAATTTATCTAATTAAGTATGTACCTATTTAAAATGCAATTAATTCGCTCACACAGTTAACTTCTATGAGGTACTGTTTGTAACGTGTTGAAATTTCAGTAGTATGAAACTAGATGGCGCTGTACAACTTTGTGAAACACGCTGTTGAGATCCTTTGGCCGTAACATAAGTAAAATGAATTTTGTGCTCAGTGAACAGTTGTATGATTTGACTCCTGAATAGATGGCGGAATTCCTCGTATTTCTTGCGATTCATACTAAATATAATTTTCAACCGAGCAAAGCTCGGTCAACCAGGTACTACATATTAAGAGTGGATTGCGCCGTAGAGACGGTTATAGTTAGCGTAACAAATATCTACGACAGTAACTTTGACGATAACGAAGCAATGTAACATTTTGCTTTCGGTTAATGTTAAAATTAATAGACTTGCAATTGTAATATTACATTTTTAAAGGGAGTTCGTTTTTTGTTGTGGCAATTTCACTACTCAGATGTCTTTAATTTCAGTTGTGTCAGTGTCTACAATTGAGAGTAACAATAACTTTTACCGCCCGAAATCAAGTGGTTAACGTTAGTGTGAAATATGACGACATTTCAACCGTGTTTAAAATGGTGCAACCTAATGATGGCTTAACCGTTGATTTGACGGCTGGTTAAGCTTTTGTTATGGTTGAAGTTAAATGATGCAACCCATCTTTAAATATGTTAAATATTTAACAGAATAGATATCTATAAACTCCTTTCATCGATTTTTAGGAATTGTTATAAACATTTTCTGTATCGCCATGCCACCTAATGTGTTGTAGGTATGAATGGCAACTTTTGTGTAGTATTGAGAATTGAACCTTAAATTCCCTAGCATGAGGACCAAAATGTGTCCCATGGCGATGGAATGTAAACGAACTGAGAATCGATTTCTTATAGTTTATAAAAGTAACCCAAGTGTTCGGAAACTTTTATAGGTACTTTAGATACCTAAATTTATGGTAGATATATCGTGCAAAATGTTTATATTTCGCTGCGCTTCCATTCGGCATTTGTTGAGACAAACCTGACCGAGGAAAGAGCCCATGTGCAGATTTGCAGAGCCGTATCTCCCTTGCAATAATTTAATGTGTGATACAAATATAATGCTCTATTCAATTGTAAGTAGAATCAAAATCAGTATCGGTCTATTGGTATATTTTGAGTTTTGATTCTTCATAATCGAAAAATTCAGCATGTACCTATCTTCTGGTACGTTAAAAGATAAAAAGCTAATTCTACCGTGACATTAAATTAAGTAGTGAAGTAAATAAAAAAATAGCCTATTGGGACGACACGAGTCCAGAAGGTAACGCTATTTGTGATAAGGTACTTTGGCACGATGTACATTAAGTTGGCAGGTCATTAATCGGATATTAGCCATAGGTACATGCTCGTATATCTGACAGGTTTGTCTGTACTAGTTAAACTAACAACCGTGTAAAACAATTGTGTATGACCACATGTATGCACACTATATACTTAGTTCAAGTTTATCTGATGAGTTTAACAATAGTCACAGGCAAACCTGTCAGCGACACCATAGCATGACTAACTTCACTGTTATGATTGTAAAATTTGCTTAATTTAATCATTTGTAACAAATGACATCGAAACGATGCATTGGTGTTATAAAATATCAATTAAATGTTTTAATGGAATAACTTGATAAATATGTTTTGTAGATTCTCGCAACGGAGCTGCGGAGGCTTAATAATTATGAAATGGAGTTTATAACACTAGTCTTACAAAGCTAACGTAATTAAAAAATGAATTCATACATGTAGGTATTAAATATATAGCGTGGAATATTATTTTTGATATGCTGTGAAATTGTTATAGCTGCAGGTCGAATGGTTGAGAGACATAAGCCCTACTCCGCCTATGATTCTTCTGCACGATAATTTCCGCAGAATTAGGTGACAAATAAAAGTTGTTTATATGAAAATGCATGTGCAGATTAAACATCCGCGCATTATTATCCTCCAAACGAGTTTGAATTTTACCCCAATATTTTTTTCCGCTAGACATACATTTATGCATAATGTTTGCCTATCAGAAAAAATACGCCATTTGCGTGTGAAGGACTGATGAAAATCGAATTTGTTTGCCTTGCGTATACTTAGTTCTTCTGAAAAAAAAAATCGAGCTAATAAGTTCCCAGTATGGAGTAGGGCTTACGATTATTATAAATATTATTGTGTGTATAATGCTTGTGTGTAAACTAGTAAGAGCTAATTTTGCAATTAACAATAAAGAATTATAATGAACAAACATTTAAATGGCCTACATAATTACGGCAAAATAACAATTTTCTATGGCTCTTTGTAGGCAGTATTTTTTATGGATTTCCACGACGCCAGTGGCTACTTAATATCAGACGGCCCTTTGCCGTCGAATACTAAACTTTTCCCTATTTAGAGACATAATAATTTTGTATTTTATTTTAACTTAAATACCACCCAGGGTTCATAGGAGATTATTATTTTACTATTTTCATTTTTAAATGCTTTATTGTGTTAATAGAGTTGGAACAGAGTTTTCGTACATATTTTACAATTAATGTTAATAATTATTATTATAATTATAAAATATATTCTGCCATGTGACAAGCGTACCGATGACCAAGTTATCGACAAAGCGATGTAGTTCACAATCCACTTGATGTTAGGTGGTTACTTGTCCAGGCCACAAACTGGGCCCTAACTACAGCCTAAGCTCCTCTAATCAGCTAATCGCGCAAGGCTTCTGATATGAATGAGAACAACCGAGACCAGAAAGCAGAGATTTAAACATTTTAAAATAAACTGAATGTGATCATCCTGTAATAACAAAATGTTATTTTGTTTAGGGAGTGTAGACCCCACGACTATTCAGAAGGGCTTATAAAATTTTGCAATTAGGGAGTTGTCTATCTCGACGTTCTATCAGTAGAAAGTAGCGCCCCCTACTGAACACATACGGCAGTAATTTGTATGCACAAAGATTCTTCAGTTTCATAATCACAACTTATTTTAACTAAGCTAGTGGTTAACTTAACTTTCCACTTGATTCTATAGGATATTTTTTCAGTTCGAAAGTAGGTAAATATTTTAAGCAGTTGTGGGATGAAGATGAAGTCAGCGCGAACCGTGAATCACCACTATCCGAGTGTAAATGACGCGTCTCCGCTCATTGAATAGACTTTATTAGCTAAATTAAAGGGCCGCTTTTTGCGAAGGAAGATGTTGGTAGTGCTACAAGACGTAGTTTTATAGTAAAGTCCTACATTTAGGTCAGTCCACACGGACAATTTTAAATTGTTTTGTTTGTGAAGGAACGAATGCCTTGGCACCATAATAAACTAAACTGAGATCATCATAATTATATTACTTTTTATATTTATAACAACTACTGAACGTTTATTTTTGTATAAAAATACAAGATTACTTACACTGTAAAATAATATTACCAATAATTACCAACTCTGCCTGCGATTAAGTAAATCACCATAATGATTCCATGCTCGGGTATGCTAGTTTCTGTATTGTGTGACTGACTGACTGACCTTATATTTTTTCGAAAATTTTGAAAAGTAGAATAAGTGGTTATGAAAATTTGCTCTTGAAACTGTTTTAAAAGCTGAACAGTAGGTGAGACGGCGCCGGCGTGTCAAATGGTCACGAACTCGCGACCAATGTGCAATTGTCATCGCTTATTAAAATGATAATAACCTGCAGTAAGTACATAAGTATGTTATATGTACTTGTACTTTAGGTTTTCTTTTTTTATGTATTTTTTATAGACAGAGGAAACTTTTAGTTTCTTTTAAAGATGTATTGTGTAAATAGTAATAAAGTTATATAAAATTGTATTTTTCTTCATTTCCTACACCTAACCATACGACAGGAAGCGTCTGTGCTGTGCCTTATTTCGGATTACCGTACGTACATCACAGTGATGCCAATAATTATAAAAGATAAGTATAAAACATTAGAAGAAACAATAGTTTTTTTTTACAAAAGTAACCGACGTTAACAAGTACCTTCACATAACTCAAAAACTACAGGGCAAAAGTCGCCTAAATGGGCTGCAGCTGTAATATGGGAATACACGACGCCACCTGTCGAATAAAAAAGAATTTTAGATATCAGAAAACTCCATGAAAACTCAGTAAAAAGTTTTGAGGTATGTACCTAACCACAGACGAGGTAAGGTACGTAATGGCTAATGAAGTAATGACCAATTAATCGTCAACAGAACTTACAACATGCAAAGATCTTCATGTCATTCAGCTAAGTAAATATAAATTTTATTCATGAAAAACAAAATACAAATAGATAAATACCATAGAATTCGTTTTAAATTAAAAACGACGAACTAAAAATTCACTTTCGCTATTTCTCGTCGACCGTATTAAATAATCAAATAAGGAGCTGGCAATACTGATTTGTCTCGCAATTTGCAAGTGAAAATCTCATTGCTAGTATATATTTCAGAAATTAAGTAAAGTAGGTACATACCTTCCTACCTTGATTTTAATTACACGAAAAAAGAACGAAATTTATAATATTGTTTTGCTTCCTGACCTGACTGAGGAGTAATTGGCCACCGTTTTATAATGGACCACTTGAGATTTCAATGCTTTAATTGATTCAAAACATATATTTCGTCTTGGTGAGTGACCGTTACTTTTTCGTCTGATAGGTATAAAAGCGAAATAATTTTTAAAACTAATTGTTTCGTATTCCAATAAGAAACAACACATATTCCAATTGGAAAAATCGTGTAGAATCTATTTTTAACATTAGTTTTTAATGAAACTCACTCTTTATCGTGTTATTTTACGCAAATTAACGGAAGGTGTCAAATTACACTCTTACAATAACAATAACAAAAGTTTTGAGCTCGGTTTGTGATAAGACTTTGTAAGAGAACTGTGCTTGTATTATATATCAATGAGTTCGGAATATCATTTCCTAAATGAGAAATATATTACTTTAGCCAAATATTACGATTACTAAACACACATTTGACTAAAACGAAACCCTTACGATTACGGGAAATTATCCTACCTTTGTGATGTTTACATTTTTTATGATAAACAAATGTCCTAAGTAACCATATGTAAGCATGTAATACTATTCGTGAATAGTTTATCTTTATGATAGTGTAAAAATATCTGAAGAATTCGTTATAATATTTTTACAAAATTTTTTTGAAAATGAGGTAAACGCGCGTGCGAATTTCCGCGAAAATCGAATTTTTTTCGCGAGTTTCGAAGACTTTGCGAGTGTAAATGAGAATTTATTTATTTCTTATTAGAATGTTTTTATTTCTTATTAGAATCTACATATTCTGTAGAAGAAAATGGTGTAAAAATAAAGCCACTCACACAATTATTATATTTATAAGAAATATTTATTGTCAACATAACAGAGTTTACTAGTTCCCTCCGAAATAACGGCCTGTTATAAATTATAAACACGTTCTCGTGTTCTGTTTTTTGTTTCATCTCGTAGTTCAACTCCTTGGCTCTTGAAATCGCCCGCAAGTACCTGTAACAAAATAGAAATATGATTTTAGACGACATACTTGTGAAAGTCAAGTACCGCGCTCAGATTACGCGTCATCGCTCGGTCGGCTCGGTTGTTGACGTTTCGAGCGCGAGGTCGTCAAGGGGTTAATGTTTTGTCTACGACTTCATTATGTTTTTCCATTTCCCAACTCTATTTAGGGTCGGCTCAATAACTTTCTTTTCCATTGTTCCCTATTAGCCGACACTTCCACACTTACTTCCATAAAAGATAAAATCGTCTCTCACATAATCCATTCATCTTTTCTTAGGTCGCGCTCGTCCTCCTCACATTTACATTACGAGTATTTATAAATTTTACCCGATAATTTAAGAGGCATCCGTGGGTCACAAATTGTGCCTGTGTCCTGCCGCAATTTCATCCAACCTGCTTTGATACGTTGCGTAATGTTCTGTTTTCGACTTATTTAGCTGAAATAGTTAACTATATAGTATAAAATAGCATAATTTACATCATTACCTATTCAATATTTTATTCAATACCTAGTGCTATACAATAAATTTCAGTGACATCTGGCGGGTAGGTTTTGAATTTTCCATAATAATTATGTAGTATATATTATATAGTATATTTATACTATATTATATAGTATATAGTATTATATATTATTAGTATATAGTATTATATATTATATAGTATATAGTATAGTATATACTACATAATTATTATGGAAAATTCAAAACCTACCCGCCAGATGTCACTGAAATTTATTGTATAGCACTAGGTATTGAATAAAATATTGAATAGGTAATGATGTAAATTATGCTATTTTATACTATATAGTTAACTATTTCAGGTAAATAAGTCGAAAACAGAACATTACGCAACGTATCAAAGCAGGTTGGATGAAATTGCGGCAGGACACAGGCACAATTTGTGACCCACGGATGCCTCTTAAATTATCGGGTAAAATTTATAAATACTCGTAATGTAAATGTGAGGAGGACGAGCGCGACCTAAGAAAAGATGAATGGATTATGTGAGAGACGATTTTATCTTTTATGGAAGTAAGTGTGGAAGTGTCGGCTAATAGGGAACAATGGAAAAGAAAGTTATTGAGCCGACCCTAAATAGAGTTGGGAAATGGAAAAACATAATGAAGTCGTAGACAAAACATTAAAGCATTGAAATCTCAAGTGGTCCATTATAAAACGGTGGCCAATTACTCCTCAGTCAGGTCAGGAAGCAAAACAATATTATAAATTTCGTTCTTTTTTCGTGTAATTAAAATCAAGGTAGGAAGGTATGTACCTACTTTACTTAATTTCTGAAATATATACTAGCAATGAGATTTTCACTTGCAAATTGCGAGACAAATCAGTATTGCCAGCTCCTTATTTGATTATTTAATACGGTCGACGAGAAATAGCGAAAGTGAATTTTTAGTTCGTCGTTTTTAATTTAAAACGAATTCTATGGTATTTATCTATTTATATTTTGTTTTTCATGAATAAAATTTATATTTACTTAGCTGAATGACATGAAGATCTTTGCATGTTGTAAGTTCTGTTGACGAGAGAAACCAAACAAATTTCGTTTTACGCAAATAACAAAAACTGTCACTGCTCAAAGAATATAATAAAATTGTCGTTTGAAAGCCTGGTGACACTAATAATAAATTATATCTTGCTTTGTTTTAAGTAATAATTATTTCACAATAATGTGAACCTATAATTTTGTGAATTTAGCACAGTAATTATACAGGTAAAGAACTAATGTCAAACTATACTTGACAACTTACGTTGACTTTCACCTTTGTGTACAGAAATGGAACGTTGAGGTATTTAAATGGCGCTTGTGTGTTGCTGCTTGATTTTGTTTGAAAAAAACGTCGCCTTGACGACAGATTTAGTGGGTTTCGTATGAATTGTATTCATAATTTTACTATGTATCTAACAAATTATGGCTGAAACCCCAAAAACTCTGGGACAGACGGCGGAAATTAAAGTGAGTATAATTTTACTTTGCCTGTCCTCTTTCATTCGATTGCTAGAGATATTTTTAAACGCTGTACCGTAAGATTTAGTCGTAAATTGAGTAGTAGTTGGAGATGAAACCTTTAATCTTCTCAATCTTTAGTCCTTTGAAAGAACTCCACTTCAAACGTTATTCCATACATCTTTTGTATACCAATGATAGTAAATGATTTTCACCCAGTTTTATTTATAATTTTGTATATTTTTAGAATGTCCTTCCGGATGTCGTACATTCTCAACAGATTCCCGTTTCGGGAACGGTCGTAAACGATGAAACGGAATCGGTACATGACACAGGACAAACCTTTGGAGAAGAGGCCAAAGGAAGTGAGACTTCCCACAATGAGGAAGAGTTTAGCGAAATCGAATCCATATCGGAGAATATCCCCTCGAAGATGGAGTATTCGGAAACAGAGTCTGTCAATGTCGACCAGTCGTCAACCAAGGATACCAAGGTAGAGACTGACGAAGGAAAATCTCATACAAGTTCTGTAAATATCCCAGTACCTGACACACATCACAGTGAAAGCCTTAGTTTAAAAGATCCACAGAAGCAGAGTACCTCTTGGAACTTAGAGGTGAATCCAGCGTCGGAAGTTCACCTCAGTGAAGAGAGTCCAGTAAACTTAGATGTATCATCAGAATACTCAAAAGACATTGCTCATGAGCAGAAAACACAATCTGAACAGTCCTACGATGGGAATTCCAAAGAATCTCAGAAAAGTGGTGAGTTTATTGATTCACTGAATGAACACATAAGCCAAAGATCTGATCACACAGCTGAGGGTTCTCTAGATAAATCAAGTACTTCAGAGGATAAAGAGGGACACTGTCCAAGCGAATCCAGTTCCGGTTCTGAGGAAATCATTAAGCTGGATATCAGAGGACAGGGAGGTCCAAAATTTCCATTACAAGCTGCTAAAATAATTTTTGGGTCGCCACCCGAGGGAAGCACAATTTTGAGTTGTACAGAAAATATTCCAGTTTTCCAAAACTTGCTGTCTCCTTTCCTTGTTGGTGCTACTGATGGTGTGAATATTGAAGAGGTGTTTGAAGACAATGAACCTCCGCTCATAAAAGAGCTGACTCCTGAAATATCCGACCATTCCTTGAGTTCCAGTGAAAAGGCTGAACAGTATCTATTGGTCGAGGAGGTCACTGTTGATAATGACAGAAAGGAAAAAGAGAAGAATGACGTGGAAACGGCAACTCCACCCAAATCCATGGCCCCGGAAGAGACCTCATTTAGCACTCTCAACACAGAGTACAAAACTATATGCGAGGAGTACCACGAGAAGGTACTGGTTGTTTATGGGTTGTGTCTCTGTATTTGCCTGCTCTATGCTGTGATCCTGCTTTGCCTGTTAATCGTAATAATACCGATTGCATGCTATATCTATATATTTCTCACCCTAACATATACAGTTTTTGAGGGCATGACTAAAAACACTATAGGATTGATATTTTCCTAGTTGTAATTTTGTTTCGTTGTTACCTTGTGTGTTCATTGTGTGATTGTTGCTTAATAAAGGAATTAAACAGTATTATTGTTGATCTCAATAGTAGGTTTCTTTTTATTTAGCAAATGTATTGGCTTCCTATCTTATTCCTTCTAAATTATGTAATAGATAAAGTAACCTGTATCTAAACCATTGAGAACAACTACAGTGCCCGTTGGGTCAGGGCCAAATGGCTGTTCCACTTTCATGAGTTGTTCTACTATCTAACAAAGTGAATCACAAGTATCTTAGCTGGCAATATAAATTTATTTTGATTTTAAAACCTTTCAAAATTATACATAACTAAATTAATATGTGACATACAGGAGTTTTTTAAGTACTAACAGTCTTACTAATAAAATGCAGTATAAAGTTCTTCCATGCTTAATTTATTTTGTCTTTTTCTTACTTTTGACTTCAGTGGATTGTATGACAGGGACAAATAATTTTAAATATGAAATGGCTTTACACTGTGTTTTATTAGTAAGAGCGTAAATAAAATTAATTATTGGGAACACAAATGCACATGTATGTATATTGTCTTTGCATTGCACCTGCATGCTCCTTACATAATTAAAACATTTCAATGCCAATCTCACATTGAGTGAGGGACCTTGACAGGTGTCAAGTTAACAGTTTTGGGTTGTTTACCAATATTTTTGATCGATTTTGTTTATTGATACATGTGTAAGCACCGAATCGTCGCGTCGTACCCGCTTACGTTCCGTGCTTCGCGTTCCGTGTTTTGATGGCCGCCTTGTCTTTCCAGCTTGTGCACTACGAAGAAGCTCTCACGAGCCGTGACCGAATAATAGACGAACTGACCGTCTCATTGCAGCGCGCGTCGCGCGAACGGGACCACCTGCGCCACGAGAACGATCACCTCGCCAACGAGGTGCACGATTTACAGCACATCGTCGCCGAGAGGTCGCACTCCGACCACGACACGATAAAGGCCCAGCTGTCCGACTTCATCAAGTACCACACGATGGTGAAGGACGACAGCACCAAGTTCTACTCGGCCGTCATGAGCGGGACCACCTCCATCCACAGCTCCAACGGCGAGAAGGACATGGATCACGAGGAAATAACCGTTAACTATTCAAAATCAGATCTAAGGTCGTCCGGTTCGTCGGAAGACTTTCAGACGGGCATAGAAAATAAACTGACGATTCTATTAAATAAGTTCGAGAGCTGTATTGAAGAGAACTTAAGAAATAAGCTGAGGGAAAGCTTGATACAGATTCTGTGCGATGAGATCGGCAAGATGCGGATCGAAAATGATACCGATATTAAGGAGTTGGAAGGCCAAATGAAGCAGGACAAGCAAGCCTACACCATCGAGACGCGCCGCTTGCGGGAACTCCTCGCGGCGGTGAAGGCCGGCCACGCCGATATCGACGACCTCAGGCAGGAGCTCAGCATCAAACATGAGAAAGAGATGGAGAATTTGAGAACTTACTTTGAGAAAAAGTGCTCTGACATGGAAAGAAGGTAAGTCTGACACACTGTGATACATTTATTATGTTTAAAGTGCTGATTTGCCAACATAGTTATGTTTATTATGTTTAATCAATTAAATAACAAATTAATATGTTGTTATGAGGATATTAATATATTTATTGTCTGTTTTCCTTGCTGCACAGGACGAAAAAGTGAGTATCTGCTGATAATAAATTAGAATTTATTGGTACCTAAAGCTAAACCTTTGAGAAAAAATCTGTCACGCAATGCGAAGAGAAGATATTATGGTTTTTACGGTTCCGTACCCAAAGGGTAAAACGGGACCCTATTACTGAGACTTCGCTGTCCGTCCGTCCGTCCGTCGGTCACCAGGCTGTATCTCATGAACCGTAATAGTTACACAGTTGAAATTTTCACAGATGATGTATTTCTGTTGCCGCTACAACAACAAATACTAGAAAACAAAATAAAATAAATATTTAAGTGTGCGCCCATACTTACTTTCGACGCCTCAGCGATAGTTTACCTTTCGGTCCAAGAGATGGCGTTGGGCGTAATATGTGGCTACAATAAAACAATTAAATATTTAAGTGAGGCTTTCATACAACAGACTAGATTTTTTGGGCGTTTTTATACATAATGGTATGGACCCTTCGTGCGCGAGTCCGACTCGCACTTGGCCGGTTTTTCTCTTTTTATGTCATCGGCGTATATTGGTCCTGTTGTACCTAAATGTTTGTCATTACCATTGGCCAGCTACTCGGAGGAGGTGTGGCGCGGGCGCGCATGCGTGTCGCCGCCCGGCTCGGCGGCGTCCGACCCGGGCGAGCTGGAGCTGGCGGCGGGCGACGGCCGCCGGCGCGCGCGCAGCGCCGACCTGCCCTCGCTCGGGATGGAGGTCGGTGCACCATGCTGTTGTAGCTTTTGGGACCTGGTAGCGGGAACGTCCTCATGATGTTTTCCTTCACTGTTTGTAGCAAGTGACATTTAAATGCTTGAAAGCACATAATTTCAAAAGCCAAGAGATGCGTGAACTTGAATTCGAACCCGGACCCTCCGAACAGGAGGCCGAGTTCTTAACCACTAAGGTATCACCGCTACTATTGGTATATGGTACAAATTCATCTGAAAGCCTTTTTTGTTATTAAAAGTTAAATTAACTTATCTCTGAAATGGCAAAATTGGAACTAACGCCGCCATGTTAAAAAGTCATTCATAAGTACGTTGTGGTTATTCATCTGTCAGTTACTAGTGTGCAATGATTGGTCAAATGCGTCCGACAGCGCCTCTCTTCATTTTTTTCAATCATAAGTTGAGTTTACTATACTTAACAATAAATGGCATAAATGCACAAATACCTAATACCTAGGTACTCACACTTTTGCACTAGGATTTTTTTTGTATTATAAGCGGAATAACAATAATTATAACAAAACTCATGATCAAAGATTGACCGACCAAGAAGTCTTAAGAGATGAATAACAACATGTATAAATTTCCAGACATCGACCCCGCTGGAGCAGTCGCTGCGGCAGAGCAGCAAGAAGCACGAGCAGGTGATAGAGGAGTTGAAGGCGGAGCATCTAGCGTACGTGAATGAGCTGCAGGCCAGGCACAAGGAGGCCGTCGCCAGCCTGGAGGAACAGGTTAGTGTTGGTTAAAACGCACGTTGGATTTTCTTGTGTACTCAGTCGAAGAGCGAGCAATCGGGGGATTAGTTAGTGGTTGCGTACTAATCGATACGACGATACCCCGTTTGATCGTGGGTAATTATTTAGTGACACCAAAGGCATCATTCATCAGGTGTTGCCGACTGAAGAAAGGGGGGGAGGCTGTAATTGTGAATGGCTTTCTGACACAGAAGACCATTAATCAGCAGGATGCTTAACGGCCAAGGGACGCGGCTTGGAATTATAAATGAAAAAAGCCTCTTACATGATATATGTACTATAAAAATGTTTTGCTCACAAATCTTTCAGGCCATACTCTTAATGAGTTTGCAAACCAGGTTGTTATTTAGGAATACGCAAAGATATTGCAGGAAGCAGGAAGATGCAGGAGACCCGATTTCATTAGATCTTAAAATGCCACAGCAAAAGTTACAAGTTCGTATTACTCTTCTGAACGTACCCGCCCTGTCCACAGATAAGGGCGCTGAAGGCGCACATCCAGACGGCGGAGAACACGGAGGCCAACGTGTCGCTGTACCAGCAGGACATCGACCTGGAGCTCGAGAAGGTCAGGGTTCCCCCCACAGCCCACTCTCCCCCGTATGTGGATAATACGTGTCGCGCTTCACCCGGCCCCCATTATACATACCACTTTGCATAGTTACCGTGTCCATTCCGCTTCCCTGTAACCTCAGCAATCATTTGTGTTATATGGTGATGCAGACCTAGCTACTGTAGTACTTACACGTTCAGTGAACGAATAGACGAGTCACAAGATGCAAAATCAAAAAGCAGCTATCATAAGAAACTTACATAAATTTAGTTGTAGACATTTTCAAAATTCAAGTTTATACTTAAAATGTGACGCCTCTGTGAGAAAACAATGGTGAAACTATTTGATACATAATTCTGGGATTTTTCGCGAAACTATGGTGACGACAAAATAAATAAATGACATGATATGAAAAAAATGTACCAATGTGAAAATTAAAAAAAAGATAAATGTATACAGATTTTGATAGAAAATCTGTGCAATGCTACGTTGTCACATGATTTGCCGAACTTACAGGGAGTAGACATGGACATGTCTGTCATGGACCTGTAAATTGAATGACTGAACCAACTCTTGGCTGGGACACGCCACTCTTTTTGGTGTTACTGAGCTGTCTATACTAATAGCGGTGTTTACTCCTGCATGCCATGTACAGAGCTCAACTATACCAACACAGTAATATAATAATTAATTTTTTTTGGACTTCTCTTGCGAATATAAATTGGCTTTAAATGTACAATAATAAATGTGATTAATTGTAACCCTCAAGAATTGATTATAAAGTTCCAATGTTATCCACATTTTTAAATTTCAAATTTTGTAAATATATCATCATTTCATGAATATACACATCATTTACATAATACACTTCATGGATCATCCTTCTATGTAGGTTCTGTAAATACAACAATGCCTACCTACTTCTGACAGCTGTGGGTTCCATTTCTATTGCTACTGCACTCTATCCTATTATGAGGGCTACCTACCCTGGCTACAGTCACACACACATAAACAGTATACACATACCTATTGAATTTATTTACAAATCAAATATACTGAATCTTTATTCAGTGTTCTCGGCATTTAAGTACTAAAAATGTTTGTGCCGGAAAACATGTCAGTTCAATTCATATAATTTTTAAAAAGTTAAAAAAGATATAAGAACAAAATGGTCATATTACTCAAAACAAAGGAGTACAGCCATATTACGAAAATATTTTACTATTTTTTTCTACCCTTGCCCATCGAGGCATTAGTAAAGTCTACTAATGTCCTTGGGTGAAGTGGTTCACTTACCTACTAGTAAGCGGCTCCTCATCGGCTCAGCTCGTTTATCAGCTACTTACACTAAAAAAATACTGCTTAAAGTACAAAGTTAACACACAAATACACACACACGGCCGCACACACCCCGTAACACCCCCCGTGTACATAGAGCTAATGGCCCGTTTCTGTGCTGCATGGAATGCGACTAACCGCCTGTGTGTGGGTAACGGCAGGACGCGCGCCTGCAGCGCCGCCTCGACCGCCTGCGCCAAGAGATGCTGCAGCAGCTGCAGGACCAGCTCCAGGTAACGATAAGCTTCATCCACCGGTCACTGCTTGCTTTTATTATAAGAAAACGTGCTAACGGTTGCTCCTTATTCCTGGGCCGCTAAAGACGTTCTAAACGTACCTACTTGTGGCGTGATAAAATTTTATAAATCGATGAACATCGGCTGCATGCACGAAAAAGTGTCGCGTTTTACCTGAGCCGAGCGCGCAAGCGAGAGCGCGAAACAATCGTTCGGCTTGTGACGCATCCATCCGTCTTCCACCCCATCGACCGATGGGATAATATTAATTGGATTCACATTTCATAAAAGTATGCAATTTTTCATCAATGTTTTCTTTTAACGTTATCACCTAATACTATCGTTCGTAAACCGACTTTACAGATAACCAATTTTTTTTCGCATTAATTTTAGACGTGTGCGGTGTGATCCATCTTAAATGCAGACGAAACGTAACTTAGTAAAAGCATGCTGTTACATGTAAATTGAAACCTCATAACTATCAATAGGAATTGTTAGAGAAGTAATAGAGATATATTTAAGTGTGTCCTTGAAACGAGGGCAAACGTGACGTGAGGTATAAATGTGAATGTTAATTTTCATTTAGACATATCAAATCAAGTGCATTTCGATGCAGTTATCACAACGCTTGTGATATAATGTTATTCAATAATTTGATAATATCCAGTATCGTTGTAATAAATAATCGGCGGGTTTATTTTGGAGTACCTACCCAATGTATGAAATTTGTCTGCCGTGAGTTGTTTATTCGCGGTGTGCGCTGGTCGCCGGCCCCGGAAGGCGGCCCGAGCCAACGGGTAACGGGGTCGGGAGTAATTATCTATAACTAACACTTCAAATATAGAGATGCCACGTATAAGATAACACGAAGATAGATAGATAGATAAACTCTATATTGTTTGTACACCGGGAATCCTATCCTACTATCCTACTAATATTATAAATGCGAAAGTTTGTAAGGATGTATGTGAGCTTGTGTGTGTGTGTGTTTGTTGCTCTTTCACGCAAAAACTACTGAACGGATTTTCATGAAACTTTGCAGTAATATAGCTTAGACATCGGAATAACATAATTTGTTAAAATTTATAGAGATTTTTGAAGGGACTGGTTTCCCGAAGCGAAGCGAGGGCGGATTTACTAGTAAGAAATAAAGATAATATAAGGTATAAGAAATCAGGTATAAGTAAACGAAGTTGTGGAGTTGTGGACGGTTCGAAAGTAAAAAGATTTTTTGTAGTGGTATTGTGTGTGTATGCTTATCCGTTTTCTACATAGCAAAAATACTGGTTTAAACAAAAGGAAAGACTTATGGAATTTTGAAATTATTATATCGTGAATACATTTTGATACATATTTTTGTCTAGCGGTAATAGGTAGGATCTATAAAATGATGAATTACAAAGTTAGCTTCTCCATTCCGCACCTTCATTTAATAAGAAGACTTTTTTTTTCATCAGTAATACTATACATTTATCGATTAATTTAGTCTCCGTTCAAGATTTCAGAGGTTCGTTTTCGTATAACATACTTACTGATGACTTCCGAACATCTAAAAATATTCGTAATATTTGTCATTGAACTAAATCCGGCCGGATTTGATCTTCATTGATCCGAACTGCGAACGTCATTCCGTTCATCTTGTTTATGCTGGCGATGTAAATCCGTCTCACATATCATGGTTTATTTATATGTGATTCAGCGATAGAACACATAGATAAATATATGTTAGGACGTTGTCCGTTCTGTATCATAAAATTTAACTGGGAAGATTGAGAGACAGTCGGTGTGGCGAGGACTCCCTACGCTGGGCGGTTGGCCGGGGGCCAGGCGAAAGTACTCCATTAATAAAAACGAGGTGGCCGCCCTGGCCGCCTGGCCGCCTGGCCGCACAAATAGACCAAGGTTCACTTCCCAGTACTTGTTGTGGCTTGTGACCGCTCGCGGCCATGCTGGGAGCCTGGAGTCACGCTTTTACGGCTATCTTTTTGTTTTGATACAAGTGATTGTATGGAAGTAAAAAAATATCGCATGAAAATTAATAAAAAACTGTTAATTGTGGATTTATTATTGAGTGTTTAAAGGACAAAGTAATTAATTAAAAGTTGTTCATTGACGAAGTGACGAGGTGTAATTAAGTGTGTGCAAAATTAATGTGAATTTGAGTGGTGTTGAGTGACGTGTTTGCATCGGTGTTGACAATGAGTGTGTGAGGCATGCCGGATCGGAACCATCTGCGTATCTGTGCCCGCCGAGTAAGTGGATGGCGTTTATTGTTCTTTCGTTTAATTTATCATCCCATTAAGACATATCGACTCCATTTAGGTACAGACTACTTTTTCCAAAACCTTTGTTAGATAAATTATGTCTAATTATAAACGTACTTAATGCCAGGATTGTTGTGCTTTCCAACTCATTTACATTCGGAATCCTAACGATTTTTTGAAGCCAATAAAGCCTAAATAAATAAATAAATAAATAAATTAATTAATTTCAATCGGGATTACTTTTCCTTTGCCGTCGTAACAAGGATATGACGAAATCCTTACCATCACTGACGTTCATTATTGGCCTTTACTAATTTATTTCAGTGCAGACAAAAATTATTTTTATAAATTCTTGAATTCACGAGTTTAGCGAGTTTAAAATAAATCGTTTTATCGAAATCTCAACAGTGAAAAAAAGTTCAATGAAAGCGTGAATCCAATTTTAAACATGGGGGGCGTCCAGTCATTGGCATATTGGGTGGTGCCGGGTGCTAGCGGCCGCTGTGCAGCATCATGGGGTCAGGTTGGCGGCAGGCCAGATAGAAGTGACATTTTTCGCGCGGTTGACCCGCTTCTCAACTCCACGCCGTCTCCGTTAACTGTGTTGATGGCCTAATAAAATACATTTTATTATCTACTAGCGGACCGCCCGCGGTTTCACCCGCGTGGATCCCGTTCTCGTGGGAATATATGCATGTATTATACATAAAAACCTTCCTCTTGAATCACTCTACCTATTACAAAAAACCGCATCAAAATCCGTTGCGTAATTTTAAAGATTTAAGCATACAGACAAACAGACAAACAGACAAACAAACAAACAGATGGACAAAAATAGCGACTTTGTTTTATACTATGTAGTGACGTTTACACTCATAAAAAACAAGTACATACCTAATATTACATAGGTACCTTCGTGATATGCCGGTACCGAAAGGTAGTAATTTCAGTTTTTATAATTAAAAATAAAGTATTACTCGTACGTTAAATTAGAATTTAAGCGCTTGGTGTTCAACCCATTGAATTCCAGCGAAGTGAACGTACTATGGCATTCGTGACATGAATTCATGTCGTTGGAATCCAACAGTTTACCATAAATAAACCATACATAAAACCATACAGAAATAAACCATAAATAAATATTTTTATCATGTGCAGCCTTACGTGTGAAAGAATGATTTCAAAGTTTTCCCATTAGATGTTTTGTCCAATATTACTTTGGCTTAAAATTTTCATAACGAAAAAAGTTATAGAGAAACCACAGGATATTATGGAAAATTAAACTATTTATACTCGTAGCATAGGACCGTATTCCCGTGAGTCGATCGCACTTGTCTGGTGTTTAATGAATCTGGTAATGATATAAGGAATACATAAACAATGTACTCGTAATACCTGCGGGAGCGCGCCGAGCTACCGTCGTACGCAATGCCGCCGGGACGCGCACGCACACGCACGCCCGCACGCCCGCACGTAGCGGACCGACGATATCTGTTTATAGGGACCTTAAATATCCATACTAATATTATAAATGCGAAAGTCTGTCTGTCTGTCTGTCTGTGACGTTTTCACGGCTAAACCACCGGTCTGATTTGGATGAAATTCGGAATGAAAATAGTTGAAGACCCAGAGTCACACATAGGCTACTTTTTTTTCAAAAATCAACCCCTAAAGGCTTGAAATAGGGGATAAAAGTTTGTATGAAAACAACGATTTTGATGAATTTTCCCAGGAAGATAGTTGATGACGTTATGACGTACCCCCTCCCCGACTTTCTCGGTTCGCGATATAAACGAATTCCACGCGGGCGAAGCCGCGGGCAAAAGCTAGTCTGTTTATAATTGGGATACACTTCTTATCTTGAATGCCTTCAACTAGCCACTTAATAATTACTAGTGACTTTGTCTTAAAAGTTTGTTTGTTTCATAAATACCGGAATTAGATATAATTTTGAACGTGACTGATATTACTATATTTAGTTTTCTTATTAGTTTTCTTATCTCAGACATGATATATCCACGTATTTACAACATTTAAAAAAACGTTTGCTAATTGAATAATTATTTTTTGTATACTTGTTATGTTGTAGTTAGTGGATAGTTTTTATAAGTGAAATATCAAACAATATCGAACCGGGGACCTCCAGCTGTGTAATGGAACCTGTAGCTCAGTAAATCTTTAGTTTCAAATGGTGAAGGATTAATGGTCATTTGTAAATAGGATTAGCACTTTTAATGTTACTCTTAATAATAATGAGATAATTAGTTTAATAAGCATCCACGTTTAGACAAAAATAATCTTTATAGAATTTGGTTTAATTATACAACTGGGTATTTATGGTTATTTTGTCAAACAATGACTCCAAAAAACAAAGAGCTCGGGATCCTTATGAGAAACGTTTTATTGTCTTGTAATCGAACTGTTTACAGCTATGATCTGTTTCGGCTTAACTTTTAACAAACAAATTAGTTAATGAAGGTGCTACCTAATTACTTAACTGATACTAATTCTAACAAACAAATAATCAGAGTTCGTCAAAATCTGTTGGTGTGGGGGCTGTAGTAATAAGGTCTACGAGTACATCGGCTCGCTTGTTCGCTTGTTATTGTTGAGTGACAATCGGTGGTCGATAAGAGGGGTCAAATGGGCCGCATGTACTTAATTATATTCATTTGCTACTTGCCATCCGTTGTGGAGGCGTAGCTAGTGCAGTGAATTACGACTGTATAGTGGGAACTGTGAAATTGTGACGTTAAATGTATATAACTGAAGTGAAGTGTGGCCAGGAGGTAGAGATGGCCGATATGAGCATAGTTGTAAGTTTTTCTTTAGTACCCACATGTCATGTTATTGCATACTCTAGTATTATTTATTTGTATCGGTGTAGACAGCTGTTTGTTTTTCCCAGGGTCCTTAGGATTGATTGACACAGTATCATTGAATCATTTTCTCATATGTAGTAACTATTTAAATTACTAATAGCTATGCGGTACCTACATGATTATGTATAGATAGGATCAATAGCCTAGCCTTTTTTGTCACATTTTAATACAGTGACCCTAAAATACCATATTTCTATTTATCACGTTATACTAACTAAGGTGTTATTCAATTGGTCGGTGTTACCCGCGGAAAGTACTGTATCTAAAGTAAACATTTTATCATTGGTATGTACTTATAAGGCGCTTTGCCCATGGAGCAACTATTGCAGCAACTGGCAACTGGACTGAATTTCAACTGGACTGCGCACACACAGCAACTCGAGTTTTGAGTTCCAGCAATCGTCAACAGTTTTCAGTTGCTGTAATCGTTGACTAGGTCAGTTCCTAATTGCCGCAACTAGCAACTGCTAAATATTATACCGGTTTATAAAGTTGCCGGTTTCCGCAACTGTTAATCCCTCCCTCCCTCTGCCTGTACCCGGAAATGCGTAGATTGAGCAACTCGCATAAAAGTTGCTCACAAATAGCTATAAAATTGCGGAAACCGTAAACGTTGTAGCAACTATCAACTTTTTACAGGAAACTTTTTAAAAGTTGATAGTTGCCTCAACTCAAGTTGCTTCGTGGGCAAAGCGCCTAAGAAAACATATGGGTGACTCAATTATGTATCTGACCTCATATTCACTTACATTTATTTGGTGTTCAAGCATCTATCTCTGCAAATAACTTGACCCTAATGTAAAGTTTTAATGTTAAATAGATACTTATAGAAGAGTATGAATGATGCTATTCATGGATTCTTTTGCAACGTGAAGGTTTTTAATTTGACAAAAGATTGAATTCTCGCTGGGAGCAGCTATTAAATGGCAGATCGTATTTAACGGCATATGTTTTTGGATTGTAAACTTGTATAATAGTATAACTAACGCTTTTTGCGGGGGTGTCTGTTCATTGTACTCATAATATATCACAAGCTGTCGAGTAAACCCTTGGCACAGTCAGGCACAGCCCATACTGACGTTGGCGGTGTCGGCAGGTGCTGCTGTCGGACCCGGACGCGGAGCTGTCGAGCTGGCCGCTGGAGCTGGTGGCGCTGCGCGACCGGATCCACGGGGACGCCCGTTCGAACCAGGAGAAAGAGGTCAGATATGTTTGTGTTTATGTTTCGTGTTTGTACGACGCTTGCGGTCGGTACGAACTCCGTTGCCAGACGGGTGTAGCCCATGGAGCAGATATAGAGAGGAGACGTTGTATGTACATTTTTCTATGAAAGATTGCGTGACGATTTGCGGGGCGAGGGGGATAAAGAAATGGGCGGGATAATCGACTTTACTACGTAGTTCAACTATCTCACACTAGATGGATTTTAAATACGGCCGTGTTTTTGTTGTTGTAAGGTAGTTGTCGATAGATGGCGCTGTTTACAAAATGATTATAAAAAGTAGAAAAATAATATTTTGGTGGTAAAAATTCTTTAGGAATTAATGTAGGACGAATTTCAGTACGTATGATTATCAAGATATAATAATTGTTAGCTCTACGCACCTATGCATTTTTATTTCCCCTGATACAAAGTGTCGCCATCTAACGTCAAGTAGAAATTTATTTGGTAAGCGCCGTCAGTAGACTGACTAAGGCCACGCCCACTGTGATGACGTCAGGACCTAGTTGAGTTACAGTGCACAGTTGCTTAGGGCGTCTCCTCTCTATATTTGGCTCCATGGTGTAGCCTGTGTGATTGACCAGGTTAAACGTCTCTCTTTGCCTTCTATTACATTAATTTGTATATGTTACACGAATAGTTTTGGAACATGGGAATTAGTATCAAATTTTAAATTATTGTTTTTCTTCGACATCATCTTCTCATTACCAAGAGACCCGGTGTGATTATAAGTTGTTAGTTCGCTACTTACTTGTAAATTAACTGCGCGCGGTCGCTGTGAGCCACCGGAAATTATTAATGTATGAATGAATACGCACTATTCGCGGAACACTATCGATACTTGTAGAAACGCTATTTGATATCATAACTACTCTCGTACATTATGATTATGTACCTACCTATTTGTCTTTGTTATCTTAATGATCTACGTCAGTGATGCCCAAACTTTTTGCTGTGAAGATCGACTTGAGAAAAAGTTAAGTAATAAGTAATTTTTAATGATTAGATTTATAATATGTTTACAATCAAACAGTTTTACATAGTTTCTTACTCTTTACACACATTTGTACATAAAAACATATTATTAGAAAAGAAAATAAATACAGGTCAAGTTATTTTTTTCTTGTGTCGGAAAATTAACGAGACGTAGATGCATGCTCAGTAGGTAATTTATAAATTTTCGAAAATAAAATCTTGTACTTGCTTAACCTCTAAGATTGACCGTGAAACCTCTCGCGATCGACCGGTCGATCGCGATCGACCGTTTGGGCACCACTGATCTACGTTATGCTAATGCAGGTTGGTAGACTTGAATCACTATCATATCGTTTAAGAATTTTTAAACCTCACAAAACCTTCGATTTTCATTTCAAACCGCACTGTCTAGTTAGCTGTAGTAGCTTCAATGTAAAAGGGATGGTGTGGAATGGCTCGCGAAGTGACTAACAGCGCATAGCGTTGGCTGGCGCCTGCGCAGTCAGGGAAACACGAACAAGTGTATGGGCGCTACTATTAATACGGCCACCCTCGCATACCCCCGGCGTGACTCGCATGGCGCATGCCGCCTTACGACCACTCGTAAATTTAAACTAAACATGTTAATTGCTTTTTATAATCTGTGCGCTTCCAATTTAGGGATCTGTGGTCACGTGATTGATGGGATAGTTCTGTTGCGGCGTTATATCTCATTGATATATTATATTCCATACTCAAACGCGTATACCTGCCTACTCGTAACTTCGTAAGTTTAGACCTTCGAAATTTTGGCCAATATATTGATTTTGATAATTTTAATCAGTTTTTAAAAATTTGAATCAAATATATTATAGTTCTTATAGTTAGTTCTGGCACAGATTAGGTATCTTTGTTTGTATCAAATGTTATACGGTTAAGTTAGTAAAGAGATACGTTACAAAGAGTAGATATTTTGATCATTTACAATTATTTAAATAAAAGCTATTTACACCGTGATTACGGAACCCTACAAGTGTTCTAACTCGCGCTTGGCCGTAGTTATAAAACTCCATGCGCTTCTTTTTCGGATTCCAAGAACATTGTTCGAGCGAGGTTTGTTACAGAAGGGCAACCAGGGGAACGATTTAGTATCGACGTATCGCTTTGTTTATGCTACTGACGTTACTGAAGTGGGGATTTTGTTTGTTTTTGTTACCTTTGTCGATCTCTTGAGCTATTTTTCTTCTCCCTCCAAGAAATGGAGCAGAGTAGGACATGGCACTCTTGAACCTTGTTGAAATCAAATTGAGCTTTTAAATATCATGGATAAGATATTTACAATGTTGTACAGAAGGTACACAGTATTGCCATTATTATCTTGTTGTCTAGCGCGTGTATAAACCGGTCGGGGTTAACCTATGTTCGTTTTTCAAGTATATCGTTAATCACGCTATGAAGGCTTGTGTGTAAATAAAAATAACCGGTAATAACGTCCGGACTGACCCGCGATTTAAGTTGTTTTATTGTAATGAATGTGTCGTAGTCTACTCAGCAGCAGTCGGCATGCAGTCTGCTGTTGTAGAGGACGACAATATTATCATGTCATCAAACTTCCAATGTGTCGATGACGTGCCGCGCGACGCGTCCGCCCGCCAACGCACGCGCACGCAGCGCCGCGCGGTGACGTTGCCCACATGATTTACAGCGTAAACGCTGCGTATGCGTTACGTGCTCGTTACGTAGTGCTAATCGTAGCTTGAGCGTGCTTAGCGCCTCATTTTTATGAGTACATTTGATTTTAACAAACACTTTCGCAAAGCTTTTAGCTTTGTCTATAATAATCATAAATCCAGAGTATACGTTATTTTTTCTCATCCCGGCTACTAGGTCACCGTATAAATGATTGGCCGTACAGCAACAGCTCTATTTATCTGTCATTCAATCCATTCATTGGGTCATTCATTCATAATTCTAAGGTAGCCAGCGGAAATAATCTATTACTTTATATTGTACTCATGACGGAACCATCTATTTATTGTAACGTTTTAACACAATCGGAAGTTGTGAGGTCAACTGTAGGTCTTTGTTGGTTTGGGTGCACGTCCTAGACATAGGTCGGGACGTTGTCCCCCGGGACTGGCGTGTCCCGCGGGGCGCGGGGTACGGGGTGCGGGGCGCGGGGAGCGGGTTAGTGAACCGTCGCGTCTAATTATACATCGTAACATTTATTTACCGGCCGACTTCTCGCCTCGCTCCTGTACCGACGTCATGCTGCCATAGTAATGGTAGAACATAGAAAACACAATGAATACAAACTTTATAGGATATGGGGCCACCACTGGGATTTAACTTTTTTACTTTTATATTGTTTGTTTGTATTGTTGTTATTGTTAGAGTATCGCGCCGTTTACTTTAAAGTTACAGTAATAGTTAAAGTGTCTACCTATTTCCGTTGAGGAACTCGAATCCTATGACAAACAGACAGACATTAAGACCCTTTGGGTACAGAACCCTAGTTTGGGTGGATTCGTCTCTGAAAAAATTAGCTGCAAGCATGAATGTTGATGCTGGCGACACTTTGAAATTACTTTATTCATATCAAGAAAGATAAGTTGTAATAAATTACAATTCGCGCATAAAGTGCGGCCTTAAAGAGTATGAACGTTACGACAGACATCGAATATTAGGTTAGTGTGCTGAACCAACTGAACCAATTCGATAAGCCGAAAGCTGGCCACTCGACTCGCCGCCGCAGTTAGAAGCTCGTGCTCACGTCATACATTTATTAATATCGATGTAACGAAATAATCTAGCAGTAGATTAGAGTTTTGCAACTAAGACAATTTATGGTGATATATAACTATACGTTTACGTATGTACGTGGAAGTTGGAATCTACCCCCTCTTTTCAGCTAAGCTTCTCCAGGCTTGCTCCTCTGTCCGCGTGAAACTGTTAATGCTGCTAAGGCCAACAAAAATTATTTGAAAACTGTCCCTCCCCTTCCAGAAAGGAATCATAATTATGATACATTATCATTGTCTCAACTCAAAACTGTCCCATTGGCCCGGGTCTCCTCTCAAAGTGAGGGTTACAAACAGCAGTCTATTACTTTGACCAAGTGCTAATTGACAATATTTGACAATTAGTCTGAGACATACCATATCAAGTAGACCAATTACTATAAATTGCAATAGCACCTAAAGTAGAGCAAGAATTAATATCATCACTGACAAAAATCTCGTTTCGCGCATTTACAATATTTACCTACATATTTATGGCGAGTAGGTATTCGAAAGCTCTATGGGCTGTGTCTGATGGGCTATGGAGGCCATCGCGCCGCAATATCGACCGCCATTATACGTTATCTGAAGTGTTCCACCGGGCGAGTGCTGCATTAGCCATCTCGGCGGACATCTGGCCGTTGGTGCTGCCAGCCAACCCACTGCCACTTTTTATTATAAATCTTATAACTTTTATTTTAATGCTGTTACATTAATTGATACATAAAAGAAAGCAAAAAGCCGAGTGCTTGAATACTCTTTGCTCTGGGATTCAAACCCTACAGGTACTTGTATCTACCTACTATGTTATTGGTTGACTAAGTACTATGTTATGATTTCGATGTAGGAAAACATGCTATCTGATGTGTTTATCATGTCATGATTATTGAATTGCTTAAGGACATAGGACTTCCATCATTACCCCTATTGGTAGTCGATGCACAGTCTTACGTATGGTTTCGTCGTGTAATATTTATCAACGGAGCTATTCGCTCTACTTTTTGAACGGTCTCTGTATGGGTGCAATTCTAATTATAGCTGACTATAATGAGGGGAACGCATAATTGTAACGATGTTTACACTGGCCGCAGCGGGCTTTATGATGTTTACGCGTAACGGAACTTTCGGCAGTCCCGCGCAGCCAGGCCTTTGCTGATAGGGTTACCAAAACTGACAAAAGGTACGCAGCGCAGCATCAAAGTAAAAGTAGAATCGGGACGTTTGCCTCCATTAGGAGGCAGAAGTCTTCAACATACCGCGTAAATCAAATGGAAATATGCCAATATGTATTATTATTGATATGGTTGTTACTTTTATAGTCAAAGTATATTAGCTCCTTGAATTAAATTATAGGGTAGACTGGGTACGGTTGAAACGATTTGGCTTTAATTGTTCGTAATTTTGTTGTTTATAAAAAGAACGATGATGATGACATATTAAATTGAAGAGTGGATCTTTACCTACAATAGGGCTATACTATTTAGTTCTGGTGGGTGCTATTTTTAGAGATATTTAGATTTGAAAATAAATTCCGATGTGTTTCTACCGTCCCCATGCCAGGGGCGGTTGAAACAGTGACTAGGGTCAGTTGAAACGCACGCTAAATATACAAAAAATATATAGCAACATGCTTTATTTAGCATTAGTTATAATTGTATTATAATAATCATGGCATCGTATGACAATATTAACCGGTCTTCAATGTTTTAATAGTCCTACAGTGTACGTAACCAGGCTTTGACGAATAATTTGTTGATAGTGCATAGTTTTATCTCCAACTTTTACCTCCGTATACTTATATTTGTCTTAATATACTCAATCTGCCCTATGAAAGTCTTTACTATGAGAATTCGGCATCGAGAAAACAAAACAAAATTATATGGTTTTTTTTACCTGTACCCACATATTTATATTGTTTCAACCGTCCCCAACTCAAATTTTGGTAAAAGAAAGTTTATAGTAATGGTAGTAATAATAACTTATTAAAACTAGTCATCAATCCGTATTCTAAAAACTTCACCTAAATCATAAATAAACACTCTATATTTATACTTGAATAGATTAACATAATAATAGCTTGAAACTCAAAAGAAAAATACTTACTTTTGGGTGCTAAAATACAATAGGCCTATTTATAAAAATATACAGCACCCGGTGACCAATGTAACACTTTGATTTAGGTTTGGACTTGTCACCTGCTTCTTTTTCCCCTTGAACCCTTACCTGTCGGCTCAACCATTCGCGAAATATTCGATTTGTTTCAACCGTCCTGTGTTTTAACCGTACCCAGTTTACCCTACTTATTATTTGCTGGCACAAATTTTTAAGCTGTTAAGTAAGTACCTACAACTAATACACAAAGTCATCCCAGACCAAAATCAGGTTAGTCTTAAATATATTTAATCTACAAAAAGTACCTGTAGGTTTCTATAATTTGTATATTATGTTATGAGTTATATTTCCATTAGTAAATTGTTGGTTAGGAAGGTATTTTTAATTTTCAGTAATGATATGTAGTCAACCCTAACACTTGGCGCCAGATATTTTACTATCTTTTTTTACAAATACTTGTGGCGTACTTGTTCTAAATATTGTAGATTTTACGTAATGTAATATTTCTTCTTCGTTATAATTTATAGTCGGTTCGAATAGGCAGTCTGGGGTAATGTCTGCAATAAAGTAGACTGTAAACTGTAAATCTCCTCTCGTACTGATTTCCATTTCATTAAGCAGTTACGGGATGCTATACACATATTCGTTGGTACCTAAATATCACTTATTCTCTGTTAATTTAATGTCTATACAAGGATCAAACTTATTTAATACTAGCTTTTGCCAGCGGCTTCGCTCACGTGAAATTCGTTTAAACTTCACCACTTTATTTCACCCACTTAAGTGTTATAAGCGTAAGAGTAGACAAATATAATCAGAAAGCCTCGATCTGCTAAGCTATCGGGAGTTACATGTGTTATTGTGAGTCAACCATAAAAGATAGACATATGCTGTCGTGGGATATTTTGTATATAATTTTAAGGAGAACATTTCCGTCATACATGATTTCTGTGTAGCTTTAACCATTAAGGTTGCACACGCGACGGAAGCTTAAAAAATGGAGTAACTTCTCCCGTTTCCCCAACATTTCACTGCTCTGCTCCTATTGATTGTAGCGTGATGAAAAGTATACTATAACCAGCGCGGGAGTATGAAAAATAATTGTACCAAGTTTCGTTAAAATCCGTCGAGTAGTTTTTGTTTCTATAACGGTTATACATCAGACAGACAGACAGACAGACAGACAGATAGACAGACAGACAGACAGACAAAAATTTTACTGATTGCATTTTTGGCATCAGTATCGATCCCTAATCACCCCCTGATAGTTATTTTGGAAATATATTTAATGTACAGAATTGACCTCTCTACAGATTTATTGTAAGTATAGATATAGATAGATTAAAAGTTGAGGGGTCGTTGCGCACTTGAAAAAGAGAGAATATATTGTTAAATGAATCCAAATGGCTTTAGATAGTTCCCACGTTTATCGGCGGCCGGTGGACACGTGTTGCATTGATATCCCACTGCGGGGAAGCGGGGATTGCTCCGCGCCATGACCCCTATGGCTCAGTAGATAATTGTCAGGATTTTTTATGTATTTGGCATTTGAAAAGATTGCCTTCACTTGTTTCTTGATATTTGATATGTTCGGCGTTTTGTAAATTATTCCTTTGATTCCTTTCTTGTACACTTCCCATAATTACTTTTCAAGTTTAGTTTAAGAGCAAGACAAAGAGTTGCTGCAAAACATAATTTCTTTGGGCATTGATCTAACTGCCACTCTGGATATATTATTATGTAATTGATCGATTTCATTTTGACTAGAACTATGTTACATTCGCAGTATCATACCAAAAAAGCTGGTTTCTCCTAATGATATTATAGACCACTATAGCCGGCGAAGACCACTCACAATGAACATGAAGATTCAGCTTCATTGACATAGAAAATACTTGTAAAGTATGTAATTGATTATTAGCACTGAATATCTGTCCAGTCAGTTAGTCTGCGTTGCGCTGGCAGCTGGCAGCAGTCAGAGCGATTGATTGGTTATTAAGCTCATTGGACCCGACTGATATTACTGAACTAAACACGAAATAAGATGAACGGCGCGTTAACGTGACGTTAATGTCACGAGTCACGACTCACGACACGTGGGCGTCTCCAGCGGCTTGATTAGATGTGATGTGCTTTAGACACATCTTTAACGAAATCTAACTAACGCAGTCGCGTTTCCGTACAGTTTATTTTATTGAGGAAATTACTTATCACAGTTCTTGTGAGATATTGCAATCATGTATATTATTAGTTATCGATACAAGTTGTATTGATGGCTTTGACGTTGCGGATTCAATTGATGTTTTGGTTTACAAGCGTCAATTAGGAAGAAGAATTAACCACAAATCCAATTGTGTAGTTTCCCAAATTATTACCAATACAAGTCTTTAGATATACTCAAACACTCCTGGCATCGACCTCCTTCCATCTAGGTAGGTACAACTCAAACCGTACACCAGTAGCCCGAGTGTGAGTTTCAAACATAAAACAGCGAAACGCTACTATCTAGTTAATCGAGTTAACTTATACTTTTTAGTACGCGTAAAGTGGTGCGAGTGTAGGTTCCCTAAAAGTTAACGCAAACTTTTTAGTTTGCTCACTTTTTCAATAGTTAAGTTCAGTTCTTTATGTTGGTAGTGGCCCCTATAACTGAACTTATTTTAAAAGTTCACTTTTTCTAATCATACGCAGGGATTCAAGCGCTACTTAAATAAAGAGCATTATGTCCTTTATGAATGAGCTATCGCTATTTCATTTTACACTTAAAGAAAAAAAGAGATAAAACTATAGCGTCATGTTGCTATGACGCCAACATTTGACACTTTTTATTTGTTATTGTTTATTGTGATTGTGACTCCATTAGTTGGCGAGCATTTTGAACTTAAAAGTTTTTGATTAAATACCAAGTGTAATAATGAAAATGAGCAATATGTACACAATTTGAAATATTGGTTAATTAAGTATATGGAGCAAAAGTATTTTCTAATCATCAATGAATAAAGTTATTCTATGTGATGGAGGTGATGGATTGGATGTTATCGTACCTCAGTGATGTTATCTTTGTTATTTCTTAAAATGGCGATATAAACAATCCGTGTTTAACCCCAGGTAGAAGGCTTTCAAGTAGAAAGAAATGGCAAGAACATACTAAACAATAGTCTTACAGGCGAAAGTATAGTAACAGGAAAATGTAAAAAGGTAAAACGGCTACTTATCAAGCAGAGCATTTGCACACTTATTATGTGTGGTAATTCATTAGTGTGATGTAAAACTAACAATTATTCAATTTCATTTTAGGTGTGAAGTGTTTTAAAAAATAATACAATAAATACTGCTTGCGTTTAATACAATAAAGCTCTATCTTGCACTAGTGGTCAGCTTGTGCAAAAGGCTTATGGAGTTGGAAGAAACGGTTCTGGCTTTATTGGGCTCCTCATGTTGATAGCTCCATAATAATAAACATGGCAGGTAATACAGCATTAAATAATCCAATATTTACCTATTGTTTTAGTCTACTTTGTGATCTTGTACCTATATTAATGAATTCAAAATACACATTTACTTAATTTGTTAATTTTGTTATTGTTTATAGATCAAGATATATGGTAGAAACATAAACCACCCCAACCATCACCATGAACAATGTCACTGTTAAGCATTTGAGACAAGATGTATGGAACCACAGCGGCCAACTACTCTAGCAGGCCAAACACACCTGTGTTGATGAAGATTATCTGCTACCCGGATCACCCAAGTGACCGAAATCAGCAGTCTTATGTGGACAGAGCATCGGAACACTTTCTCCACTGATTAAGAAGCATGAAGATGCATGTGGGAGAAAATGATGAAATTGAAAATTAGATTTAGTTAATTATTAAGTGAAGAATTTTTTGTAATTAAAGGGTATTATAATTATTTTTATTATTATAAGTGAATCATCTTTGTTATACCTATTGTTAAATTATTAAGTAAAAGGTTATAAGTTGTAAGGTAAAAAAAATATAGGGAAATTAAAAATCTTTATTATAATATATCCTTAGATTAAATACAGTTTGTTGTTTTATAGTTTAACCTAACATTTTAAGTTAATAGACAGTATGTATTAGAAAGGGCAATTAAAATTATTCTGCACCATCTTCTTATTTTATTGACATTGAACCCTCTTCCTTAGCTTCGATTAATTTTATTTATCTACTAAAAGACAAACTGCTTGCCAAATAAGGAATGATATTGCAGTTACTACCACAAACCTAAGAAATAATAATATACCTATTTTTCATTTAAATCAATGCAATACAATGTACTAATATCATGTCACATATTGAATGATAATGTTTTCTACACAAGTAAAGGTATTCCTTATCTCTTGGTGGTTCAAATATGCAAAATTGACTACCATCAATACAATCAATGCCTTCGGGTTATCCAAACTTTGAAGCAAACTTTTGATTTGAAATGTGCAAAATGATGAAAATTACAATAATGTTGTGATTAATTCTATTTTAAACATTATTACAGTGAATGTGTATAGTAGAATTTATAATGTAAATAAACACTGACTTCTAAGAAATATTTTTTCTAGTAGCCATTATTGATGGAAAAGATATAATTATTATGAAATAAAAGGGCAAAATAAATATGACTTGTGTTACTACAGCAGATACACTTTATGCTAGCTACAAGTATAGTAATCTGTGATTTTATTCAACAATGAAATTATGTATTGACAATAACAAAATCTTCCTTTGCTGTTGTTGTTCCATTTTCAAAAAGCACCAGCCAGGTCGCTGGCCAGTAACATTTTAATAGAAAACCTGAAAAAGAAGAACTTTATTTCCTCTCCACTATAGCACTCCTCCCCTCAAAAGCACCGCTGCTCTCAATAGCACCTTTCCACTCCACATCTGGCATCACCAGTACGCCAAAATTGCCCTCGCTTCATCACATCTCATATCACCAACTCCTGCAGAGCTTGCTCCTCACAGTTGTTATAGCACAGGCATAAAACTTCTCCATTACAATATGGTTCTCCAACAATGCAGTCACTTGATTGATGTTTATATGCACTACTACACAGTATGTTCGTATACATGAACCATCCTCGTTTGAGGATCAAATTGTTACCATCAATTCGCTGCGTGGGCTCTAAGTCACATCATTGTTCGAACTCATAACTTGAAATTTGAATACTTGCTTGCTGAAGCGATATCTATTTCTAAATTCCATTCCACTGAGGTCATTAATTTCATTATTGTTATTAATTCCGCTGATGGTTGCCCATATCTTGAGCCTGGGCTTCAGTCGACAACTTCCAAGCAAAGAAATTATGCGCTGCTCCGTGCAACATTTAGCTCAACCACACAAAATACTAAAATAGAACACAATTTTCATAATCATAATCATAATCATTTATTGCATCATGCCTAACATTACATAAATTTGTTAATCTACGCTAGTACAGCATGTAACCCTGTGAGGGCGTTGCAATTTAGTCAATTGAATTAAATTATTTTAACACATTATTTATGCATGGCGAATAATATAACTTAAAATTATTTAAATTTATACATTTATAAATGGTTAATGTCAATGTTAAAGATAATATTAATGTCAAAATAAGTCAATATTAATAAAATTATATAAAAAAAAAAAATCAATGTCACAATAAATTAATAATAATAAAATTAAGGAAACAACAATAGAAATATTATGATAAACTGGCAATTGGTTGGACAAAAGTTTTATGTTAATAATTTTAATAATTTAATGATGTCAGTAAGGTTGCATTGCATACTAGATAATTATACATATTTAATTAAAATATTCACTTAAGGTATAATAGCATTTAGACTGTAAATACGTTCTTAGTTTCTTTGTAAATGTTGGCAAGCTTTCTGACTGAATTTCTTTTGGGAGCTTATTGAAAATTTTTACACACATGGAGTGCGGACCGGAGCTAAACATGGTCATGCTGGATTGAGGCAGTACCAGTTTGTTAGGGCGTCGTTGGCTATTATGTTTGGCAGTTTCTTTTAATAGTTGGAAACAGTTCGGATGTTTCTTTACAAATTTACATGCTTCAAGTATATACATACAAGTTAATGTGAGTATACTAAGTTCTATGAAGTGTTTCCTACAGCTCTCCCTTGCTTTTGCGTTTACTAGAGTCCGGATACATTTTTTTTGTAAAGTAAACAGTTTACATGCGTCTACACTATTTCCCCATAGTAGTATTCCGTACTGGAGCCAGGCGTGGGCATAAGCGTAATATGCGTTTTTGGCTGTTTTTAGATCGGTAATCTTTTTGAGTTCGTAGAGAGCATAACAGAATCTGGCAAGTTTGCTTGAAATATTTTGTATATGGGTTTTCCAGTTCAAATTTGTATCTATATATAATCCCAGTAGGCGAGCACTTTCTACACTCTGAATTTTTGTGTTATTGAATTTAAAGTTTATATTTAAGGGTGGTTTCTGATATGGTCGGAATTGCATTAATTGAGTTTTATTAAAGTTGACTTCTAGGTTGTGGTCACTTAACCAAGAAGTGACGCTATATAAGGTATTGTTTAAAGTGTCACTAAGATGCAAATCGTTCGAACAGGGAAACACTAGTGAGATATCGTCAGCAAATAAAATGCATGGTGTGTTTACGTTTTTAGGCAGATCATTTATGTAGATTAGAAACAGGATGCATCCTAGGACAGATCCTTGTGGGATAGATTTCTGTATTTTTACAAGATTAGATTTTTCATGTGATATTGTACCGGTTTTGTGATCGTAGTGCTCGATTTCAGTGTACTGTGTACGATTTGTCATATAGGAGGAAAACCAGTCGTGAGCTATTCCTCGTATTCCTATTCCGTAAAGTTTGTTTAATAGAATTTTGTAATTGACTCTGTCATATGCTTTACTCATGTCGAGAAGAATGCCTACACCATATTTTTTGTTATTAATTATATTTAGAATTTCCTGTATATATTTAAATACTGCGTAGGTAGTGGATCGGTTTTTTCTAAAAGCATTTTGGCTGTCGTCTAAGATATTGTATTTTTCGCAGAAGGAATACAGGCGTTTTGTCATAACTGTTTCAAAAATTTTTGAAAATGTTGGTAATAGGGCTATCGGTCGGTAATTGTTACAGTCAGATTGATCTCCTTTTTTATAAATTGGTTTAACTTTAGAAATCTTTAGGTGGTCTGGTACGACGCCTTCCCGCAGAGACTGGTTTACTAGAAGTGTTAAAGGTAGGGTGAATACGTCGGCACATTCTTTTACTAGTGTTGGTGGTAGTTCGTCATATCCAAAGCTATTTTTATTCTTAAGTTTACTTATTATAGCCCTAATTTCTGATAAGTCCACTTGCCCAATAAAGATAGAATTGTCAGTTTGATTGCAGACAGGTCTTCCACAGGCATTACTATCGGTACCTCCGACTGTTGTAAAAAAGTTGTTAAAACAGTTTGCTACCTTTGTAGGACATTCAGTCGTCAAGTCGTCAATTTTAAGTTTAATATTTTCCCTAAGTTTTTGAGGCAGTTTGTTAGTTTTTTCTTTAATTACTTGCCACATGGATTTTATTACATTTGGAGAGTTTCTTATTCTGTTAGTGTAATAAAGTTTTCTAGATTTATGTATAGCTCTTTTTAATAGTTTTTCATATTTTTTATAATGTCTATGTAAAACCTCACTATTTGATTGCGTTGTTAATAGTTTTAAAAGACGTTTATGTTTGCAAGACTTTTTTATTCCAACTGTTAGCCAACCCTTTTTAGCTATCGATTTTATTTTTAATTTTATTTTTGGTATACGTTTATTAAGAGTATATTGAACTTGCTTGTGGAAAATGTCATAGTTATCGTTTACGTTATTATTTTTATTAAGTAATTTTTGCCAATCAATTATTTGTAAATCATTTTTGAAATTGGATACATTTTTCTTATTATATAAGCGTTTTTCTGTCCACCATGCAACTTTATGTTCAGTAGGCATTTTTGGTAACGAATAAAGCACTCCCATGTGATCTGAAAAGCCATAATCTTTGATAATTATTTCTCCTTTGGTTTTTGGAGAGTTCGAAAATAGTAGATCTATGCAGGTTGAACTTTTAGTTGTTACTCTAGTAGGTTTTTTAACTAACTGGTGAAAGTTAAAACAGTGCATTAAATTTAATAGTGTTTGAGTTTGGTTATTGTTTTCTAATATATTTATGTTGAAATCGCCCCCTAACAGTATATTACTTTTTACGTCTTTGCTAATTAATAAATGTAAGAGCTTCTCTAAAGAGCTAAAAAATATATCCGGATTTCTATTTTTATTTGGCCAGTATAGTACAATAATAAGAAGGTTGAGGAGCGGAATTTCGATTCCACATGTCTCAAATATAAATTCTATAGAAAGTAATGATATATCTTGTCTATCTTTATAGGTTATGGTGTCTTCAACGAATATGCATACACCGCCACCGTCGTGATTCTGTCGGCAGTAGGAAGCAGCACAGTTATAGCCTTCTAGGGTCAAAAGATCTCTTTTTTTATCGGTAATCCAGCTCTCTGTTAAGCAGATAATTTTTATATTATCTTTATTGTTATTATTGAGTGTCGCTTCAATGACGTGTCGTTTGTTGTTCAAACTTCGTATGTTTTGGTATAAAATAAATGTTTTATCTCCGAAAGGGCTGTGTACGAAAGGACTGTGGTCTTGTTTCTTCTTTTCCGCGCTGGCTATTGGCTGTTAAAGATGTGTGTAGAGCCTTGCTTTGTGGGCTTGATTCTGATTTTTCCAGGGGCTTATGATGGGTTGGTTCGTCTGAAAGATCTGATTCAAATATTTTACCGTTTATGTAAAGAGTTTTGTTCTTTATAACTGCATGTTGTCCTCTTTTCCTTGCATCAAACATAATATTTCTTAGCTTCCTTTGTTTATTAATTGTGTCTCGGTCCATAAATTCTGTCAGGGCTAATCCTGTATTTTTCAAGTTGTGTTTATTTTCCAGTACGAATTTCGTCATTTTTCTGCTAAGCAGTTCTATTTGCACTGGTCGGCGATAGCCTCTTCTTCCTAATCTTGCAATTTCTTCAATGTATCCGGTTAAGTTTACGTCGAAAAGATCACAGAAAATGGTTATAATTCTGTCGTGTAATTCCTGTTCGGTCTCATATTGATATTCATTCAAGCCATATAGTATAAATTTTTTATCGCTATTTTCAGTGCCTTTCTGTCGATCTGACGAAGTATGTTCTTTTAGTTGTTGCAGTTGGCTTTGAAGGTGTTCTATGTGACTTTTTAACTTATTTTTTTCCATCTCAATTTTATCTATATGGTCTTGTATTTTATTTATGTCTTTTTTTATTTCATTTGTATCGGATGTTAGCATATCAATATTTCTTATTAACTTATCTTCCAATGTCGTTGCGGCATTTTTGATCTCAGTTTCTATTATTATCTTGAGTTCACTATAGGTAGAAAGTCTATTTTGTTCCAACTTAAAATCAAGAAGCTTTTCCATTTCTTTAATTATTATTTGGGTTTGCAGCGTGCTTTCAGGTTCAAATTGACTTCTTTGATTTTTTTCGTCAAATGTATCCCCTATTATACTTAGATCGTAGTCAGATTGGGTCAAATCGGATTTATGAGATTGGGGGGTATTTTTCCTGAGAGTGACGTTAGACTCATTTGGATTGTGTGGCGGGAGTTGAGCAGCTTTTTTATTTTCTGTGGATTGCATATATTGATGGTGCCGCACTGGGGTATTTGTATTGTCTGATTTCGGTACTTTGCTTCGACATAGTTGGCATATCCATGAATTTATTTCTTTTTTGGTCATTTTGCTTTCATATTGGTGTAGCGTAATATTGGCACACTCTAGATCGTATTTGTTGTTGCATTGTTTACACATCATATATTGTGACCTGTTGCTCTTTTGTAGGCATATAATAACATCACAAAACTATTGACTAAAATACGTTTCACTTCCCAAATGTCAAGTGAGTAACTTTACTTCGGAGTTTGCGTATATTTTCAATAGTTAACTAAAAATAGCAACATACACTCGCGCAAATGTCAAAATACGCTCACTCGAAAGTTAAGTTTGTAAAAACGTGACTACAAAGTTAGAGTTAACTGTTTTTTGAAACCTACACTCGCACTGTTAGTTGTCTTAACCGTCCGCTAGAGGCGCTGACAATATCTCCATACATTTAATTAGAATAAACGCAAACGTGATAGTAAGGTAAATCGTAGAGAAAACTCACACTCAGGCTACAGAACGGCATCCCTTATCATCAAACGGCTATTTCAGTAAGAAGGCTAGGGCCAGCATTCGTAAAATAGCACGGGTTCGCGATTCGTTTGTACCGCAGGTCGCTGCTGACAGATTGATTGAGCCATTAAAGCACTGCCCGAACCAATGCTATCCTAGAACCATGACGTAAGCCGGAGTAGCGCTCGTCGTTTGTGAGAACCACTTTCTTGGCCTGTTTAACATTTCGTTCTGTTTGAAGCGGTTTTATTTTCGCACCAATGTAGATTGTGAACTGAGATAGCTACAACAGTAGCAGAGACCTTTAGATAGTTTGAAAATAAACTTTTGCTGCATCAGCGGCAGCCAGTTTTATTTAAATGATGACCGTCTATCCAGAAAACCTTAGATCAATCAGATCAGGTTATGGAGTGAAATGTTGGTATACTTTAAGATAAGAGATTTTTACCATTTCAGATCGGATAGGTTTTTCAAAATTCTGCAGATCGTTCCCCTCGCATAACGCCACTCATTCACATTCGCTCGAATACGCGAATCCAAAAGCCTTCGCAAATGATGGGATGGGCCTTCGCAAATGGTCATGTAAAGTTTTTGATACACTTCTGGTTCCTCAGGCGGCCACTGCATATTATAGCATTCCCACCACATGTGCGCGTGCGTACATGTTTACAAGCGTGCTTGCGTGCGTACGTGGGTGTATGTGTGCGTCCGTGCGTATTTACAATTAGATGTATAACGTCACCGTTCTTCAGGAAAGCTCATCCAAACCTTTTGTCGCTGCACCGACAGCTTCCGTTTTTGTTTACATTTGTCATTATCTAGGTCACTACTGTGCTCGTGTCGAACGCATTCCCTGCCATATGCACCGTACAGACGCATTTTCTGAAACACGCGTGATCCTGAAAGACAGGATGTCTGGTTATATTTAGTTTTATGGATGCCCGGTGACCACATCTCGGAGTCTGAGGTGAGGGGAAATGTATACAACCGTAAAAACGAAATTTAGATAGCGGCTCCTAATTATTTATTGATAGAGTTTGCGTTCTGTAGATAGGAATTAATGGAAGGTGTAGTCAAATCTCAAAACAGATGTTTTACATCAAAATTAATAAATTAGCTTTGTGTTAACCAATTATGAAGTTTTATTGAATTAAATACTTAGTTTAGGTATTTACCTACATGGTTTATTGATTGTGATATGTTGTTTCATTTGACGTTCCTGTAAATATACTGGAATAGATATATCCAGATTGATATATCTGGGGTGGCAATGGGTCATTCCCTTGAGCGGCAAGCTATTTTCTTAAAGCCTTCGGTGTTAGCGATGTCCTTTTGCAACCGCGATTGGTCCCTATGCGTAACCTATGCGGCTTGTCTGCTTGTTTATTGGCATGGCAATATACGTTAAAAATGTAAATTTTATCTTTACCTTAAAAGAAGACGCGATTGACATTTTGAAAGCTACGCATCTTTTCGCGACTCGCGTCATGTATTCATTCGTTGCGCAGTTCGCAGTCAGATTTTGGCCACAAACAAACCAAGGCATCTGTCAGTCTGTGCGATATTAAATGAGTGCGCGGGAGACGCGTAAATCCGCAGTAATTATAGCACTGTCCGCGCCTGATTCACCGTAAATCCTTCCACTGCCCCGCCATGGGATGCTTCTATATCTACAGCAGTAACTATACATATAGGACTCTTATCTCGTTTATTATAATATATTATACATAATTGAATTTATACTCGTAATTATGGTGTCACTAGAGAACCGCCCGCGCTTCGCTTCGGGACCCGTAGGTAACAGCCGCGTAGGTCTCGCTCCCGTAGGAATTTAGGCTAAAAAGTAGCCTACTACTCGCTCTCTTCACTCCACCCTGTCTGAGGTGTGTGGAGCCCTCGGGACAGTTAGTTCCCCTTTGGGGGTGTCTCTCGCGGCCCATTAAAACGGGCCGGTCCTTGGGTTGGGCCCTAAGGCCCTTGGTTGTCCATCTATGGTTAACCAATAGGTCAAGTCCGGTGAGTGGTGGCCTTTTTACAGGCCACAGAGTCTTAAACGGGATGGGGTTCATCTTCGCGCCGCCCAGGCGATCGAGGCCCTACCGGGTGAATCCCACTGGTGGGAAGCCCAGCAGGAGCCGATCAGCGCCGGGCGACGACTTACGAAGCCCTAGTATCAGTCAGTGCTAGCCTCGTCCCGCGCAACCAGCAAGTCGCCCGGGAAGGCCCAGCGGTCCGGTGGACGGATGTGGAGATGCACCAGGTCCTGCAGATGCGGGAACCGCGACGCGTCGACACGCCCGAACATGTTGCGTGCCAATCTCTCGATGAAGTCGTCCAGGCTCTCGACTCAAAGGTCCCTCTGGATGACGGCGTTCCTGACGTACCTCGGCGCACCAGTCAGCCGGCGGAGCGCAATCGCCTGAACCGCACGCATCCTCTTGCGCTGCGGTTCGCTGGCGAGCGCGTACCACGCCGGTGCCGCGTACGTGAGGCGGGATCTGATGTAGGTCTTGTAGACCCCGAGCTTCAGTCCGAGAGGGAGGCTCGAGGAGAGCACTGGTTTCTGCCATCGCGCTTCTGGAATTCGCGATGGCTTTCGTAACCTGTGGCTTCATCGAAAGTCTTCCGTCGATTTTGCCTCCAGGTATTTGGCCTGTGGGGCCCATTGGATATCTTGTCCGTTAAGCTCCAGAGTAGGGTCCCGCCTGTTGAGGTATCCTTTTATGTTCACGGCCTGCGTCTTCTCGACATTCACCGACAGTCTCCACGCGGCAAGCCATTCGGGGAGGGCATCAAGCGCATGCTGCATCTTGACGATGGCGTGGGTTCTATTCAGTGACGTGGTGATGTACGCCACATCATCGGCATACAGGGCAAGCGACGCCCCCCCCCCTGCCGCCGGGATGTCGTCGGTGTAGCAGGCGTAGCAGACCGGGGACAGGCAACTCCCTTGCGGGACGCCGGCTGCGATCGGACGCTCGGTGGATTCGGCGTCTTCAACCACTACTCTGAAGCTTCTATTTTCGAGGAAACTGGAGATCACCTTAACGGCACTCCGGGGCGCCGACGACTGCGAGATCTTGTAGAGAATAAGCCGTCGTGCCAAATACGGTCGAACGCCTTTTCCATGTCGAGGAATACTGCACACACGCGTTCTTTCTTATTCAGAGCCGCGGTAACGGTGTGCAACACCCTCGACAGTGTAGCCGTGCTGTTCAGCGGCATCAAAAAGTAGCCTTCAACTTCTGTTGGCAGCTAGGCTATTCCACCCCGGATGCAGTTCCAGTCGCCCGCGCCCACCACCGGTGTCGGCGAGTCCAGCAACTTGCGGACATCAGCCAACAGGATAGTGCCAGCGGGCGGGCGGTACACTGAATACAGCCGGAGCGGGGAGTTCTCGAGGCAGAGCTAAAGTAGCCTATTACATTTGCCTATGACTTAAGTAAATTACATGTAGTATTTCATAGCGTAATTCAGAACTTGCAAATTAACGCCATCTATTAACAACTCCGAAAATAAATATCTAGCAACTAACAAAACATCGATCTTCCCATGGGAATGGGATGTTTTTTCGCGGTAAAAAGTAGCCTACGTCACTCTCCACTCTCCTAACTATCCCCACACACATAAACCTTACCATATAATAGCTTTGTTGCGACGTGAAAGCGTCACAAACAAACAAACAAACAAACAAACACACTTTCACATTTATAATATTAGTAAGGATTAGCATTTTTTGAACAGAATATGTGCCTCAAGGAATGAAGTTATATTGTTTGTGGTGGTCCTGCTGTTAGCGATGGTGTGAATGGTGCTTAAATAAATCACTCACCCATGTTTTTTTTATCTAGAAACTTGGATGTCAATAAAGAATACTTTATCAGTGCTTAAACTGCAATTCCTACACCTAGTCAAGCTGTGCAAGAAAGAACCAATACATTATTATTATGTATATTTTGATCTCAGTATTGGAGTAAATAACAAAATAGATGTTAGTGTACACTACGCGTGTTGTGATAGCTCCATAAGTCTCCACATCTGTTCAACCCGTCAGCCGTTATTAATTCTATCGCGGATAAAATATACACGCTGTGATGTGGGACCGTTGTCCATGTTCGTTGAAATTAGCCGCGAGTTTAGTTAATTATCATCATGTGTCTGAAGGCTGAGTCTGTGCACTTTAGCCGAGTAAAAAATCACAACATTTCTAAAGCTTTGTCCACTCGGCTTAAATAAAGACCTCTTCGTTTGCAGTAAAATTGTCCAAATAATTTTGTCCACTTGATGCAGCCGAGTTACGCAAAATGATGCGATCTTTATATCTAGTGAGTACCTACACCCATTGTCGTTCTAGAAACGTTATCATTATGACAGACACGGGCTTGGTATCATTTTACGTTATGGTGACTTTTTGCTGACCTTGTTACCCACTTGATAGTGACTGGGCTTCGAAAGGGGTTCATACATATATAAGGTTGACTTCCATCTAAGGGTGTTACCAGACCAATTGATCGATCGTCGATCGACGCCATTGATCAATGGTAGAATCGATAGTCGTTGTCTAAGTCTCATTAAAATAGGATTTTTTTATTAAGAAAGTTTGACATTTCGGTCTACCCTGGCCGTATCAAGTGTGATCCCCTTTAGGCAAACGTGCTTTATCTTGCGCCGTACAGGACACATCCAGGAACCGTGATCGCGATGCCCGCACGTTCGAATGAAGAAACTTTTTTTATTATACAAATACATAGCAAATACAAATGACTATTTTTATTCGTGGAAATAATTTGTAATCCGATCTAAATAACTAAATCTAAATAACACTAAAGGTTTTTTTGTATTAAGTACGAGGAATTGCACAAGTGGTACAGGTAAGTAAGTGATGGTTGATAAAACACACTAATTTATAAATAAGTTATTCATTCTTGTATTGAACACAATCCAAAAACTTAAAGAAAGTTGGACTGGACCTGGACATAATTATCATGAGATGGGATAATTCCACAGAACAGATAAAAGAGTTATCTATTCTGTGGATAATTCCATTTCAATCTTTTACTGGTCTAAATGCTATTCTAAAGTTCTAGCTATTCCTATTATAATGTTCTAGGCTTGATACTACGGAGTACGGATGTTACAATCGTTGTAAGTTTCCTCATTAGCAATAATTTCTTCCATTTTAGGACCTAGCATAGTTATAATTCATTCTTTCTCTTTTTGTTTTTTGTAATTTCTTTAACGGTGTATGTTGGGTTCAAGATCGCATTTGTCATAAATATTTTTAGGTACATATTCTCGGGATATAATGCTTTGAGAAACCCAGGTATAGGCAAATTGTACTTGTGTATCCTATCTTCTTGTTACTTGTGTCGTGTTACTTCTTCCGTTACTCGTATTTGAGCATCATGATTTCAATTGGTATTTATGGCGACTACTGTACCTACGCCACATCAGGAACAGGGGAACCTCTTAATAAATCCTGTCTACGTGGCTAGAAATAGAATATTATGGTCATCTGTTTATAACGACATACAATAATATAAAGTGTCCCGTTGACTTCGGTGGTAGTAAATACCTACAGAATAATTTATTCATTGTAGGTAGCGGGGTGTTTTATGAAGTGATGAGTCACACATACCAGGGAGCTAGGAACGCTTGGGTACTCAATACTCATTATTTATTACTCCCTAATTTGCATCTGCAATTACAATGAACCCGCAACGGCGCGGTCCACCCGGAGCAATAGACGCGCATCCCCATCATAAACAATGAGACGGGATTAGTTTGGCGCCGCGAGCCGGGGGCGACGCACGCAACCGCGCCCGCATGCCCGCACGCCCGTGACGTTTCGAAACGCATACGCGCGCGTTCGTACGCACGAGTTCACGATCATATCGAATAACTGTGCACTTTATGTTTTGGAATATAAGGACTATTTTTCACGTTCGTTTGATTAATTGTAATTAGTGTAGTAAGTAGTAAGTTCAAATTGTGACCGTTTTTAATTAAAAGTTGTATTGTTCGCGGGAGCGTCTAAAAATATTGGTGACTTTGGCTCGCTAGTGCCTGTCTGACTGTCTGTGCGTCTGGCCGTTTATGTTGCAGTGACATTGCATTATTTATTCATTACATTCAACTGATGCACATTTTGAGCTTTTATTGACTTGTTTTTGATCATGAAATTAACAAAACATAAATACAGTTATGTTTAACTTCTCTTTAAAATCGTCACATCAGTAGACTGTTTTCTATCATGATGTCATTTCTCTTTAGATAAACGGCGGGGATAAATCAAATTGATTTACGATCGTGACCTTTCACGTAGGATAGTTGGAGATACCAGTCTGTAGATAACTCGAATGGAATTCAATTTCAAAGTTCTTTCGTTGTCTTATTTTTAATAGGGTTTTTAAACTTTAACCTCTTGTACACGCTTCGGGACTTGTAAGCTTAGGGGGAGCTTCAGGAAGCTGCGTCGGGCAGGAAGTTCCCTCGTGTTCAAGCTGCCGATCTACAGCTTCCGGAAACTGTTTTTCACATGTTACCGTTTACGTGTAACATTTAACAACATTTTAAATAACCATTGTTAGATTTTCAAAAGGTTTCGTACTGTTCGGTTAAATCCTTTGTTGTTATAATGAAAAGCATTATATTTTCAAAAGATTTTCGTATGCAATACTGTAAATATGTTGCATAGGAAAATCTTAATTCTACTGCCTGGATTTTCGTATGATTTGCAATAATGATTTATAAATCGTGGACATATTATGATAGACTTTAAAATAATAAGTAAGTAACAATTGATTCAAGTTAATTTTGTTAATGTTAATACCAAAGCAAAGCGTGCGTGCATTATGTCGATAGAATAGATACGTATAGCCTGTTGTGTGTGATGAATAAATTAATCAAATATAATAACCACTTGAGTTTTATCATGAATAATCATTATATTATGAATAATCTTTATGGGATAATTAAAACTAAACGCTATTATTACTTTTATTATCCTATTAATCACTAGTACATTTAAGTCAAGTTAGAAGAGTATAGTAGGCTAAGCGAGAGTAAAAATATAATTATAGAGAAGTAGTTAATTATGTATGTACACATGTTGATTTTCTTTTTCCTGTAAATGTAGCGCTGAATCGATTACAAGCGCAGTTACTTCAATATCGCCTATTGCGAAGGAAAAGAAAAACTGCGGGTTAAAATGGAAGTCAGGGACATGTCGAAAAAAGGGTCCAAAACAAGGAAACATTAGATGTGTTTAGAAAGGGACTAGACTGTGTCTGTAACTTTTAAATTTCGGGAACTTTTTACCACTTTATTTATGTAGGTACTCGTAGGATTTTCCTAAGAATTTTACTTGGGAAAAGTAAATTTTTATCCTTAGGCTCTTCTCACACAACGCAATTTATTAGCTACGCGACTGCAACGCGACGCGTCTCTTATCAGTGAACAATGTCAGTGTGAGCAGAATTATTGTGAAAAGAATTGTGTGAGAAGAGCCTTAATAAGGATTTCTTATTATAATTAGAAAGGAGGAACCAGCGACATAGGACTGTGAGCTGTCACTCTCACTTAAGATAGATAACGACCAATTAGATAGGAGGAAATGAATGGATCTTTTCTTTGCATCCTTTATTATATCCCTTGGGCCTCGGGTTGTTCATTTCATTACGGTTAGATGAGGCTATTAGGAAATGTAATGTTCTGCGATTGGTCTTTTGAATTACTTTATAGAGGTTAATTAATTAGGTAACAGTGTAAGTGAAGTATGTGCCTCATCGTTTTTATAAACTAATGAAAGGTTAAGGTTGTCCACTAGGAGCACTGAATCTGCGACTGAATTTTTTGTTTATCTATCGCATATTAAACTTTTTTTTATTGAAAACTTGATCCTTTGTTTATCGAGTATTTTTGAGTATTTTATAATTTTCAATAAGTATGTAGTACCATCAATGGAATTGTAGCCAAGTGTCACATAACGTTATCGCGAATTATGAAAAAAATATGTACGGGCTGGAGCAACAGTTGTCACTGTAAATAAATTTATTTCATCGATATGATGATAAATAATAAGTACCTAATATTTATTTAATTAACTTGTTCGGATTTCGGTTCGAGAGTTGTTGGAGAGTTGTTGTTTAGATCACGTTTCGGGCGAGGGGAGCCATTGTAGTACTTCGTGTTGTTTATTGCCCTCCATTACGCGCAGTTAACTTTGTAACTGGTTAAAGTATTTGAAGGAACGTTGTCGATTGTCGAGTAGCTCGGAGGTGCGTCCTGCGGCGTTCGTGTGTACCATTATGAAATCTAATCTAGCTGTGAATGTGATGTCAGTTGGTTAGATGTTGGGTAGATGCTATTTAGGCGGCGCGGCGCGGCGGTGAAGATCATACTTTATAGTCGAACAGATAATCGACTTGTAAATTAAAATAAATGTAATTATTATATATACTACTTTATTACGTATTTTTATATGTGACGCGTGAAGTTTCCAAGGAATTTTGAGCCCTGGATTTCGTAAACTTGTCTACTAGTAGCTACTAGCAGCAGATAGCTTCAAGTAAAGAAATAAGGATAAAAACACACGCCATGTGTGGCGGAGTTTTACGCACGTGTTAACTATGGTCGTCGACTTGAACATGCTGTTTTGAGCCCTTTGTTACTTTAATCAAAGGCGTTAATCGCTTGTATGCATATATCAAAAGTGACACATTTACATGGGCCGCTGTTACTAGACATTGCAGAGGAATTTAACCTCCCTTTCTTTTATTATAAAGTAGGTTTTCAGTTGTAATGAGAATGAACGTGATGATTGCGATACAACAGAGGGGTTGGTTTGTTTTGAGAGCGGTCACGTGCAGGATATCTATAAGCATTGTACTGCATCTAACGTGGATAAGGATTCCTGATTTTGAACTTTATTTTTGCATGAATATAGTTCACGTCTGCATCGTGGAATACAGCCGCAACAATGTGGCAATCACAGTTTCACTGGAAACAGTTTGGGGGAGATAAACCACCTGTAATGGAAGTATTTGACAGCCGAATCGATATTTTAAACAGACGCAAAGAATTTATACCGCTGCGTACGTCTTTCAACCAACCACAGCAAGGCAGCTTCCGAGATATTAGGTACTAGCAGTGATAGTGTGGGGAATAAAGCTAAAGTTAGGATGGGACACGGAACTCCGTTTAGAGTTAGGTCATAAAGGAAAAAAGAGAATGCTAGAGCATTTTGTACAACACCGTTCACATGTGATCCCCAAATCTCCCCATATGCTTTGAATGGATGCTGAGGTGTTTAAATAGGTACAAATCCCACATAAACTGCCACCTGTAGCCTGTAGCTTTGGATATTTTTTAAGACTTCCCCCTCAGAAAATAATGAAAAACCCATTTATGTAACTAACAAACGATTCTCAATCTAAGGTATTCCATTCAGATAAAGATAGATCGTAAAGATAGTGTGTGTGTGTGTGTGTGTGTGTGTGTGTGTGTGTGTGTGTGTGTGTGTGACACACTATCTTTAGGGCGGTAATAAGCATATTGACAGGTATCCCGGCGATGTAAAAAAAAGGTTTCCTATAAATAGAAAAAATTGACGAACGTGTCCTCCACTGTTAAGAGATATAATATTCTTCAATACCCCTTTATTTATGAACAAGTTTCAAAAAAGGTGGGGACGAACAATGAAAGATTGTTCTGTTCCACGAGTTGCCTATTGCCGGTTTAGTAAATTAAAAGTATTTAGTAAATTACAAATGGAAATCAAAATTTGTCATGGCCCCTTCAAACAGACCGCGCAGTCATAACATGTTATAAATTTAGATGTGAATAAATTTGTTTCTCGGGAATTAGATGGAAACTGTTCAGTTCTCGCTCCGCCGCGGCAGTCTCATTCATATGTCCGCGGCGGTACAGACAGACAAATTGTAAACATTGAATTAAACTCGCTCGGTTATTCACCTAACGAAGTAAAATGGGAAATGCGAGTGGAAAAACTTGCGTCGCGTGCTATTTTTGTGGGTACTCGCATGTTTAATAAACTTCAAGTGGGCGGTTTGTCGCGCACTCAATATCTTTGTTTTGCTAATTATTATTTCTTTGTTTCATTCTTTACTTGCAAAGTTACATTATTTGTGACACGAGAACTCAGAGGGGAAACTTATAAAATAATATCGAATCATCGATATCGATTTGATTTGTGGGTATTTTATTGGATTTTGACAAATTTTCCCTAGTATATTTTCCGTGTGAGGGTAGATATACTTATGTCGTGAATTGGTAAAAAGATGAGACGAAAAAGTGCACGTTCATTACAAAGTATGTTCAAGTGTTTGAACATGATGGGCGGGTGTTGGTTGTGCACATCGGGAGCGGTCCTGTAGGAATACGTAATTGAGGAGTAACGTGGAATCCATGTCCTTTCGGGTAAAATATAAATATACTTTTGACAGATAAAAACCGCATCGATATTTTCTCCTTAAAATTAGAAGGTTAAAACAAAATTATTATTTCGATGTACCCTCAATATTTAATTCATAAGTGCTCCAAGCTGACGGTTTTATCAAAGCTACTTCGCGATGTGGTTTGTAAATATTTGCGTACGGACCCAAAAAGTTTTGTGGATGGAGTGAATTCGTTTTTTATTTATGCTGGTAAGGCGCTCTGGATTTATGTATTGACGTATCCTACCATCGTTTATACTGTAGCTGTAAACACGCCGTATTACGATTCTAAACTATGAGGTAATTCCTGTTTGTTGCAGTTGCACCAAATCTATTCAGATTTTTTGTGTGGAATACAGATAGGTATTAGATAAGCACAACTTTTTACTATTTTTCGATAATAATTTTATTATGTAGACATTCATTATTTCTAATTACTTTTGCCTGGTCTTTGGATTATCAAACAGGAGTAAAATCATCTTGATTCTTAATGATCGGCGTATATACTAGTCAAATCTGGAATTAGGTATGTTAAATTTTAAAAACTAAATAATTTGGCAAACCCATAGAAAATCCTTTCTTTTTCGTGTTGAAATTTTATCTTTGTAATTTCCATTCTACTTGTTTAAAGGGGCCTAAAGCCCTATTAGAAAAATCATTTCTTCATACGTTACTTAACATGTAACCCGCAATGAGTGAATTATAAGCAGTGTAGACTTGTTATTATGAAAACATTATTATTTTCCTGGTAGTCACGCACACCGACGCTTACTCTTATCGCTGCCCCGTCCGCTGCACTCGATGTAAACATTGCAAACTTGGCTACGATAGGTGCCTGTAGGCTATAGGGTCATGTAGGGTCTATGTTTATGAATCAGAGTATAATCCTGAATTCCTGATAGCACGCCTCCTCCGGAGTGAAGTCCTTAAATGACGAATGGACGAATCTTAGTGTAACTGAGTTGATGAGACATAAATTGATAAGTTTAAAATGGTTTGTTTTTCTGAGCAACAAAATCAGAATTCGCACGCAGTGTATAAACTTCAGAATCAGTCCTGATAGAATATTTTTTCATACGTTTCTGTAATGTAGGGTTTTAATATTATAAACTTAATTCTAATAACATTTATGTAATCAGTGTTGGCCATTATGGTCATAATAGGTATTTATTTAACACTTGGTTAGGCTAGTTCAATAGTTTGACTCTTACCAATTAATTATGTTAAATGAAAGCTTGACTTGTGACAAGTGACAATTTATCGCTAGAGAGTACTTAGACATGTGATCGAGTGATGCTATAAACATAAATGATGCTATAAACATAAACTGTTATGTCGCGTGATGTGGAGTGGTAGAAGTGTTGTAACTTGTGGTGGTGGCACAATGTGACGGTCGTTCACCATGGTGGTGTTGAGGAAGTTTATGGTACGTTGTCCTACGTGATTATCTTAAGATACATCTTCCTTTTTGAATGCATCGGTGATATATATTTTTGTACCTTTAATAGTGGTTCATAGGCGACGATGTTCACTTATTATATGATACACCGTCTGCTGGTTTGTTGGTTGTTTGTTTACATAAACACTAACTTGATGATAATTTTTTATCACCAATTAAATATATCTAAATATAATGTGTAATTTTACATTAAAATCAAAATTTACAGTTCTTGCTAAAATCTGTATTGAACTATAATGACAAAGCTACAAAGTATTAAGAAATAGCGAAAAACTAGGTAGTTTGATATGCACAAGCAATAAAGAGATGACTGTATGGGTGTGCAGGTATCGAGTATCCGCGAGGAGGCAGCGCCGGGCGAGGCGGACAAATGGCGGCAGCGGCGCAACAACAGCTTCGACCAGAACCGACAGCTGGAGGAGGTCACTAAGGAGAGGTACGTAGTAGCTTCTATTGGGTTAGCGGTCCTTGGAACCTCCAGCTTTGCTATCTTAGACTGACTGAATCGTTATTAAAATCATACTTATATTATACAAACAAAATAATACATTTGGGTAGAACAGTGCACATCCAGAGGTTAGACATATATTTTGTGCCTATTTGGGTGTTTTGAAAAATGTGCTTAGGAGTTATTTTTGCCTTTTCTCCTCTTGTCTGATACAGCACTTCCTTAAAAGATAAATAATAACAGTCATAATATTTTATTTTCGACTCCACCACCGAAGTTATGGTCAGTTTTTGTCGCCTCTAAGGACAACCTGGACTGATGAGATGAATTATTACTTTGGTCTGTCCAAATACGGCTAATATTATAGGCGAGTCGGTAGGTTGGTATATTATCTACTCGAGAGCATCTTGCCATTAGTTATCTCACGGTCTAACGACCGGGTGGGTCAAGATAGTATCTCTTCGAGAGCGTCCACTTGCCATCATATCTCACGGTCTACCGACTACCGACTCGAGCACCTATCGCTGACGTGTGTTGCGCGTGCGCTGACGTTGCAGGGACGGGCTGAAGCGCGTGGCGGCGGCGCTGCAGCGCGCGGTGGCGCAGCTGCTGGCGTACTGCGCGCGCGCCGAGGACGAGCTCAACCGCACCGTGCTCGCCTCGCTGCTGCAACAACTGCTCGCCGACGAGTATGTACACTTGTCATACCCACGACATTGTCACACTATATACCCCTACTACTAACATCCCATTTCCCGTAGGGGACGAATTGTTACAAATCCTTTCTTGATGCTTGATCCTCTTGTTGTAAGGTATTCCTATAAAACACTCTAAGGCCTTTCTCACACAACGCTATTTGCAGGCGACTAGGATCTTGTCCCAAGTATGCAGGCGACGCGTCTACGACGCGTGTCCTGTCATTGACCAATGTCAGTGTCAGCAAAATGTGGATGGCGTCGGAGTTGCTTAGCTTATAAATAGCGTAGTGTGAGAAGGGCCTAATTGTGTGCCGTTTCGTGGAAAAAAGCAGTGAGCCTTTTGTAAGATAAATCTTTTGTAAATTCACAAATTCTGTTAGTACCCTAAAATCATGAGCAAAGTCCGGGCCTTATTGGACAATGAATGAAGGTGCGCTTTAAAGGTAAACCATACATTGTCAAAAAAATTACGTTTGAACGTTAACGCTTATCTACTTTTTTAAGGACATCCGAGAGCTGAAAAAGGCTGTGTTCTAATAATGTGATGAAGAATAAGTATTCTTGCTAAATTAATTTCAATCTTGAATTAAAATTGTGCTACACTTGAAGTATGGAAACGCAAAATATGATATACCTTATGTACCAGTACTTTTATAAATAATTTGATTCAATTTGAGTATAAAATGTACCTTTACAAGAAGATAGTGTATAAAAGTTATGACATTAAAGCCGCAAAGAGCAGGGGGCCATGATAGTTGGCAGAGGACCAACGCCTAGTGCGGTATCAATCCGCCGGGCCGCAAATAGGAAGGCAATTAGGGAGCCAATGTACCGCTCCTTTGATGTTTTCCCGGTAATTCTGTTTTAGCACTTGTTTGGGCCGCAGGCAATTAGTGCGCTCCCCACCGCATTGACACTGCAGGTGCAATTTGCCGCCACATGTTCAAATGTCAAATTTAATTTATTAAGTATCGTCTATGAGTAAAAGACGTTTCTTTTAAATTCTGATGCTGTTGACTTTACGTTTCTACATAAACTAAAATGGGCTGACTAACTAGTACTAATAGAAATAGAAATAGAAATAATTTATTTCATCTTAAAACAACATTGCAATACAAAATCGTACATGAAAAATAAAATCGGTACAAAAAAAAGCTTAAAAACAAAATGAGAGAAAAAAAAAACAATAATAAAAGAAAATACAAAAACTGGATGCCACAGTCATTTTGAAGACGAAGAAGGATCGCACTCAGCATGAGGTCGCGGAAAAGGAAAAAAAACCACGACCGCTGGTTTTCAGGGCGACCCTTAGATTCGAACAGTTCGAACGTGTGGTGTGTGTCATACAGTCATACTACTGACAGATTAAAATTACTTAGTTTTATATTAGCCTTACTATTTACTTATATTAGTCTTACTATATATACATTTACAAGGAACTAAATAATGAAATGAAACCTTTGTACTTTTGCATTTAAAACGCCTATGCGCCTGTGCATATGCATGTGTGTGTGCGTGTGTGTGTGTGTGTGTGTGTGTGTTTGTGTGTGTGTGTGTGTGTGTTTGTGTGTGTGTGTGTGTGTTTGTGTGTGTGTGTGTGTGTGTTTGTGTGTGTGTGTGTGTGTGTATTTGTCTATGATGCCTTTTGTAATTTCAACAAGTAAGATTTGTAAGCCGCTTTAAAACTACATAAACTTTTAAGGCTACGGATAGGGGGCGGGAGATTGTTCCAGCATTTGGTGGCGCTGTATTTGTAGCTGCCGCGAAATGCTGCGGAACATGCAGCTGGATATGCAAGCCGATTGCTATAAGGTATCCTTGTTTGATGCACATTGCTCTTATACCATGAGAGTTTTTCATAAAGATACGGTGGACACTTGTCTTTTATCACACCAAACAATAAGGACGCAAAGTGCAGCTGCCTACGATTTACCATTTTTAACATGCCGGCACCATTTAGATACGGGCTGACATGCGCCCTCGGTGGTATATTAAAACAGTACCTGGCGCAAGCGTTCTGTACACGCTGAACTAGATTCTGCGAACGCATTAGTAACCGTGGCCCAATCACAGCATCAGCATAGTTTAGCTTAGAGAGTACTAGTGTCTCACAAAGTTTTATGCGCAAGTCTTGACCTATGTACTCTCTAATTTTGTATAAGATCCGGAGACGGTAAAAACAATTACGAACGACGTTCACAGTGTGATTTTCAAAACGCAGGGATTCATCTAACAGCACTCCTAGATTGCGTGCCTCGGAAACCCTCTCTATTTTGCTGCTCCCAATCATTATTTTCGGGTCATACGTGGAAACTCTGAGGACCTGCTTTTTCGATCCAATAATTAAATATTTGGATTTCTGGGGATATTTGGATTTCTCTAATCGTAACAGTCCCATTCCCCAGTCTTCATGTCTATTAAGAAACGAGCCAACTAACATTATAACACTGTCTGCTAACTAGTCTATGCACCCTAGTCTCGATTGTAATTTTGTTATGAGTCAGTCGCAGATGCCATGAGTTGCAGCGGAAGGTTGGTGCTGTATGTTCGTTTGCTATCTTAATTGCATAAAAGTCTGATGCTTGTGGCATAAGTATGAGAAAGGCGCCTGTCTCCATCTACTCCTACTCCTGTTCGATGCGCGCACATAATAAATAGTAAACAATTAGTTATTAATATTTTTTTATTCTTTTTGTCAATATAAAGCAGCGGTCAACGCCGTCCATGATGTATGGAGCCGTTTGTTGAGCCGTATGTAGTGTAATAGGTTCCCTGTCCCGAGTGCTAGGTGTTACATTAATACCGGCTGGCCGCTCGCCAGCCCATGCACCGATGCAACTATCACATTTCGCTGGAAATCCCTACTTCACATTCGGGTCACGACTGTTTTAGACACGCACCCATATTACACGGCTTGCGTACTTAGAGCTGTAAACGTGCTAAACGAGGTTTACTCGATATATTGATGTACAGCATCAATATGTGAAATTAATAAGTTCTATCTTTTTATACAGATAGATTCTCCTTAAACTGTACCTCTACATCACACAGTGTAGGTGTAGGGAGCAAGCATTTAGTAGCTATGAATTAGATGTAAGGAAGGTTAATGATTCGAATCCTTGGCATGGTAAGAGGTGCGCAAACCTCTATTCCGTCTCCGTCTATTACTGAGCAGGGGTCTCTTCTCATTATTGAGCAGGCTTAGACACTAGAGTATACTCTACCAAGCTGCTTCAATGCAGATTGGAGTTGAACTCCATCTTATGTGGGTTTAATTAATTCGAGATTGACCGTTAATGACTTACAAAATCTAATTCTCCTTCATCGCTCACAAGCTACTCACTCTCTCACTTCGTCCCCTTGTATCGCAGAACATTGGAGAGCGAGTCGCGTCCATCATCCCCTGGAGGCGAGCTGGACACCAGCACCCGACGGGTCCACTTCGCGCCCGACCTGGGCGGCGTGCTGGCGGCGCTGGACGAGTCCCCGGGCGCTCCCCTGCCGCTGCAGCGCGACCTCAGCGCCGACATCAAGCTCGAGCTGGATCTCTCCCTGCGACGGCTGCGGCAGGAGGCCCAGGAGTTGCTCGAGCTGACGTCACGACTCGCTGCTAACAGTCAGTGTTATTATGTTTGTTGGTTAGGGTACTGGACCTGGTGATGAGATCTTGTTGGATCTACGTTGTTTGATCTTGTTTGGTAATGGGCTACTGCGAGCTCGTATTGCGGAAATGTCGACGGTACCCCACTAATTAGTGACCAGTCTGAATGTCTGGAATTTTTAGGGCATTAAATGTGTTTTATATGATTTATATGATTTAATATCGAACGAAAATAGCTGGATTCGGCAGCTTAACGTGCGCGTGCACTTTTACTACCAGCTTTGACTGTAACACAGTCCCTTATTCACCTACAGGGCGGCAAGACACCAAGATGCTGGAATCCAGTGAAGTGCAAATAACGGAAATGGTGGACGACTTCGAGTCCAAGCGGCGCTTCTGCGACAACTGCGAGATGCACAGAAAGGTACCTTGTGTAATGAATGAAAATCCAATAAAAAGCTTAAATTCACAACACTTCTGAAGGTATAATTTCCCTGACGGTTGACCATTTGTCATCAACGGTTTTACCTTCCTTAAAAAATTCTTGCCCATCGATCAATTATTACCAGATTCACAACCTCATACGAATTTTGACGTGTTTTGTGTCCTCTTATGCTAATAGTTCCATAAGCCACCAGTAGATGGCCACCAAGTAATATATATGTGGTGTGGTGGTTCAGAACGCGGAGGAAGCGGTGTCGGAGGGTCTGCAGCGCGAGAGCTTGCTGCGCGCGGACCTGGAGGGCGCCATGATGAAGATCGCGCAGCTGCTGGCCGCCGCCGACCGACCGCACTCCGACGTCATCGCCGAGGGGTGAGTCCTCTAGTGGTGTGACACATACATCGCCGAGGAGTGAGGCAGTAGGGAGTATGACAGATGCAGCAACAGAACGCTACTCCAAATAAATTAATAACGAATAACGTTCTGTACTTGGCCTCTGTTATTTCTTTGATAATTATCGGATAGAAAAGTTTTAAAATGCGCGTTGTAATTTACCCATAACTACTCGTTAGATGTCGCTCAACTACACGGCAAACTCGAGCTTTGGACTATAAAAAGAATTTATATAAAAAATATAGAGTCGAATTTCAGTCCGCCTTTCTTGAAATCGGTAGATTTATTTTTTAAATTGTAGTTGCAATGTTGCATTTATTTTCTCGGTCCTTTTTGTTTTTCGTTCGGTTTTTAAAACTGTTAGCCAGCATGGTGTCCTCTGTAGTTGCATTTAATTTCATCTCGGCCAATAAAACAAGTTACATTATTAATATCAACAAACTGCTGCATTTCAAACAAAAATGTGTGATGCTATGTTGCGTGGGGTAGGTACGGTCTGGGCCCGGTGTCGGGCACGGCGGGCGCGTGCCGCTCGCTGGACGACGCGTCGCCACGCGCGCACGCCGCGCGCCTCGCCAAGGATCTGGACGCCCTTCAGCAGGAGCGAGATGATTTACAGCAGCAGGTAACACCACACACCACCGCCTCTGTACCACAGGGCGCTAGGTTAATAGGGAAACGTGGGAACTTGCTTTAAAAATCAGCGACGTTTTTCAATCCGACGCGCTTTTATGTAATACAGCGGATTCTACAATCTGACTTCGACATAATATACAAGTCTTGTTAATTCAAAATTTATTAATTTTCATAACCAAATGTAACATGTTATATTTTTATGTATTGTGTAACGTTGTCAAATAAAACTATTATGATATGAAAATAATTTAATTAGAAAAATATTATGTGTGTGTGTTGATTCTTAATCTAATTAAAAATATTAATTATTATAGAAAATAACACCAATATTAATAAAAGCAAAATTGATAACCAACGCTTTCTCATTTCAATAATTCTATTACATAAAATTATCCTGGTACTAACATTGTTTACTGAAATAACTGACTAATAAATAATAACCTTAATCGCTTGATAGTTGACAGCACCTTGCGATCACACATTACACTTACCATTTTAAATTGCTATTTAATCACCATATTATAAATACATATAGTAAAACGTTATAAATCTAAAGTACCTATATATATATGACGTGTATATATTGATATGTATGTATGTGACGTCACTGTCCGCACGCACGCAGGTGCGGCGACTCACCGACTCGCCCGTACATAAGGTGTGCTGCCACAAGGTAACTGCACCCTGCACTACATTGTATTTTTATTACTCCTATTATACTATGTATTAGCAAATGCTGTCCCCACATTAGCGTACACGATGTATTAAAAAAAAAGTGCTAATTTAATGATGTCAAATATTATGTTATAAGCATATTTCTCCTTTGGCCTTCCATAATATATGGGGCATAATGTTGTGGGAATTCACTCTTCGCGTGTACGCTGGTACCCAGATCGTAGACGCTAAGTTTAGGAGTAAAGTACCCAAATGCTTTCGATGGTAGTGTTATAGTAACTTTAAATTTTGCTTACAGTACGTTAACTTGTACATGTAAATACTATTCACAAATACTAAAATTTATGCTTAGTTAAGATACCTCGTGCATGTATATTTTATTTATTTCACTTCCTTACACTTCGCCGTTTTTATTGGTTATCCCAGTATTTATTTCACGCTAATAACTGCCCTCGCTTCGTTTAGGGAAACATTGCATGTCATATCTTTGTCTAATATAATTTGCATGTTATATTATATTACAGTTTTCTTAGTGATTACGATAACCAAAGAAAATACGTTCATATTATATTTGTGGCTGCAGATTTTTGCATTTTGTTCATATTTTAATTAAATTGATCAGCATTTCATGTCTTTCGGAGGTTCCATCACAACTTCAGAACACGTTTGTTATCGACACTTACCTTTTATGACTTGTTACTTCAGGACAGTGATGAAAAACTTTTTGATAATGGCTAGATGTCACTTATAGCTATTCGCTACATTCTGCCTATCCATAATCCTCAAGTCAGTTCCCAACAACTGTCAAAAAATCACAAGTTCAATGTTAGTTGCTATTGTTCTACAAAAGCCACAACTTCAGTATTAGTTGTCACTACTTTGAGTTACCCGGAGACCCCATAGACTATGGATAGCCATGTTGGATAGAGAGACCGGTATAATAAGGTGCGTGGTTGTGACAGCTGGAGGCGGCGAACCGCCAGCTGCGCGCGACGCGGCAGTTCGTGGAGGAGCAGGCGGGCGAGCGCGAGGCGGAGCGCGACGAGCACGCGCGCCGCGAGGCCGCGCTGCGCGACGACAACGCGCGCCTCGCCGCCCGCCTGCAGACCAACGCCCGGATCCTCAGCGAGGTACGCCCGCTTACCGAACGATAGGACGCGTCTTACGAATACAGCGGGCGGTACTGACCGCTTAGCGAATGCTGCGTGCCGTACACACACGGCGGATACATTGAGACGAGTGCGTACCGTACTAACACAGCGTATGATACGTGCGTTCGGCGTGAATGCAACAGACGATACGTACAATTGTCATAAATTCAGCGCACGATACGTACTTTCGCGACTAATATAACCGCCAATACGGACATTTGTCACTTATCCTCGCATACTCTTATAAGTTTTTTGTAATTTTTGTAAAATACAGGTTCAAAACGATTTCCCTTCATTAAAAGTGGTGATGTTGTTGCTGTATGCTCTTTGTTGTTGCGTTGCGTGGCTGGTGACATATTGAAGTAAAAAATCCATACCATTCATGCCAGTATGTAACTGCCACAGCTAACAGTTAATATTTATTGGTAATTATTGAAACTCTAATAAAATTATTGAAACTCTAATTTCGAGTTGATTATCGTGCTATCTATTCTCAGGTGATAAAGAACACTATTCATTCTGTATTCGAAAGGAAACACTGTTCTTTCTGTTCCCTACCCTGATGAAACTTTACCACTAACGATGAATAAATAAATACTGTACCTTCGGAACTACTGAAAGTACCCTGAAAAATTAACTTCACACACTGCATAAATAGAACGACAAAAAACAATGCAGGTGAAAGTAGATTAAAATTTTAATGTATAAATTGGAAAATTTGTAGGGACAAGCTTGAGTACTTCGGGAACGTCAACAGGTTACAAGCAGGAATCTTGTTTTTATTTTGTGTACAAATTGTATATGTTGTGCATCATAATAACTGCACCTCTAATAAATATGAATAACACTTTGTGTGCTACTAATCAACAATCTGGTGTTTGGAAATCCCAGTCACTGACTGGCTAACCCGCTCTAGCTGGTTTAACACCAACTAATCAATTATGTACACTACACCTTAACCCAAGCAAGCTACCTTTTTATAAGGGTCAATTTAAGAAAGCAGAATTATAAAACCTTAACGTACAAATATCGTGTATATGTAATGGACTTCATTTAGCTTTACTTATGTTGACCCTCGTAATCTAGCTTTGAAGCTAGCTTGCTTATTCGCTTGTCTCGTACCGCGCTGCCTAGTTCTCACCTCCGTGCCGTATTTCGCTAGGCCCCGCTGGTAGTATTTCGTGTGCTGATTAACTCGTTTTCAATCCGAGCTGTCATCATACCTTTAAGTTCGATGTTTTTTTTACTAACCACATGCGGTCTATCCCGGACTACTACTTGTCTTTGGATCAGTATAAATGAAGTATTAGAGATGTGCCTGAAGTTTGCTCTTACAGCAGATCAAATTGTAAAGTTGTATAGTACATTATCCACTAAAACTGATTACTAATGTACTGTGCTGTGTATTAATTGATTAAAAAAAGAAAAATACTATTTATGACAAATAGTTCCTAATCTTAACGAAAATCGGCCAAGTCTTTTATTAGTTTTTGTTTACATTTGCACGCGCTGCTTTTGGTCACATTTCCCTTCCTTTATTGATTCTACAAAGTTAAGGGTATAGGAGAAATAGTTATTTTCAGAACAATTTGATCTACTGGTAAACTCAAACCTACTAATGAATATTTGAATCGGATAATTTACTGTATTTCACAAACTCCTACATATATCTACTCTGTTCTTTAACTATTGTTTTAACTTTTTACTTTATGAACGTTGCCTAAAATGTCAAGTAAATAATATACATGTTTAGCTTTCGGATATAATCCACTTTACCTGTTGCTAAAATATTACAAAATACTAGCAGCAAAAGACTCCCTATTATATTGAAAATGCATAGAGAAAGTGTTGCAAATAGCGTGTGCGTTCTCGCAGATGGGTTGCCTGCGCCTCGCGTATTGCAACTGTAGGGAGCACGACAAACATGTAAGTTCATCTATTTCACTTATATACCCTCCGAGTTACGGTCTCATTAATTCATTGCTGTAGTCACTTGGTAAAATCAAAGTTTAAGCGAATTATAGTAATTTGATATTATATTTTTTTATCCATAGCTTGAACCTTTTTATACCATGTTTTATCACCAGTCCGCATCTCTATTTTCCATTTAGATATTTGTAGGTAGAACTTATAGTTTATTTCTTCTGACTTGGAGTTCCACATTTAATAGCATGCTTTGCACTTAAATTTCACACTAATTCGTTCACTGTAGTGGTGGTAGAAGACTTAATCATATTAGAATAGTAGTTAACCGTTCTATTGTAACGTAATAAATGTATGACGCCTTGTAAAACAAGTTGATGACGTAGGTGGAGCAACTGGAGGCTCAGGCGCGCGAGATGAACCAACTAATAGCCGAGCTGGAGCGAGGCAAGGCGAACGCGGAACAGGCGGTGCGGGCTGGTCAGGACGAGGCAGCGCTGCTGAGAGACGTAGTGGCCAGCCTCGAGGCCACCTTGGAGCAGCGTACCACGCGCGAGGCCGAGATCCTGCGCCAGCTCGACCAGATGAAGCGAACCATCGATGAGAGAGATGACAAGATGCGTGCGTTATTAGAAGAGCTGGAGGCGCTGCGCAACGAGCGCGCCGAGCGCAGTGACGTCACGTGCGCTCGCTGCGCGCAGGAGGACGACCGCTGCGCCGAGCTCAGCGAGAAGGTTAAGGAGCAGGTGATGGTTGCATCAGTGTCTAAATGTTTATATAGTTTGATTAGAAATATAGAAAACCTCGCTATCTTGCGGTAAGCTCATGGAATTAATTTGTTTTACTGGCAACCCTTACGTTCTAACATCACTCGTAAATTGCTTGTCAGCGAGTTGAATGTCATGATTTGTTTTTGTTACTTGGAGTGTTTATTTTACTATAACTACTGTTGCCATAAAAAGAAAATTTTAGCGTTCTCATGACAGGTTTTCTATATACACGGTTAAGCTATAATTACGTTATTATAATAAGAAGCTGAAGAAGTGAATTCCAAGTTCCAATTGAATCACAAAAAATATTTAAAATGAAACTTTTGAACGAACATACTGGTGAGAAACGAATGTGACCGGTACGTTGTGGACAGGCGCGGTACCTGGCGGCGGCGCTGGCGCGGCGCACGCGCGCGCTGGAGCGCGTGCACGACGGCTCGGCGCCCGTCAGCGAGCCCTCGGAGGACGTCTCGATACGGGACCTGCCGCACCATCACCTCGACGTACGTACCTGTACTACTACCTTAAAATAACATAACGTATCATGTAATGTCATTTAATAATGCATCTAATCTAAATAGTCACTAAACGAACTGCTTAATGGTACGTGAGCCACGTCGCCCATATGCTTCAAAGACGTTATAGACATTGCCGACGCGTTGCTAGCCACGAAGAGAAAAAAAGAAACTACTGGTTTTCAATCCTATGGTTGATTTCTGACGATAATATAATTTTTTGTTTTATATTAACATGAACGTAATGCAGATGCAGATACAATATTATGACTCTCTGAAAATATCGGATTGCCATTCCTCGCTAAAACTAAGTTTATCACCTGTGCAAATAGTTCAATTTGGCTACTTGTTGTTTTTGCTTGCAGTTTGGAATGTACTTTAATCACAGTAACGGAAAGCTGGCATTTGTGATAGATGCAATTAGATCGAATTCCATATTGAGCGCATACACACTATACACAGTACTCGGAAGAGTTGAGCACATGATTAACGGCAGCGATATTACAGAGCCAGTCGCCGGAGCCGGCGCCGGCGCCCGGGGGCTCGCCGGAGTCGCCGGAGTCGTCGCCGCGCGCCGAGCGGCTGGGCGAGCGGCTGGGCGAGCTGGCGCGCGTGTGGGCGGCGCTGGACGCGCACGCGCGCGCGCAGGCCGCCGCGCTGCGCCGCCTGGCGGAGCTGGACGCGCAGCGGAAACACCTGCTCGATGTCGCGCAGGTTAGCCTTTGTAGTGGGGTGGTGGAGTGGGGACGTCGTGGGTATCACTGACATGCTTACACTAAACTAGTCTCCGCCTGAACACCTTAAAATAACGGAATTCTTAAAAAAAGTTTTGGATATACGAGTATATCACCCCATGACCACACAGATACACAAATGACATCACGTGTGATAATGACCATTTCTTATAGAATTTTTCTACATAGTACATATGTATATTTGTGTAGTTGGACTCTCTTCAAACTTGGATAGTACGGTTGAGGATACGTCTTCTGATTGGCCAGTCTCAGTGTGACGCAAGTGACGTAGTGGATTGGTTACTATACTTGGTGCTTGTGGTGTAATCAGCATTTCATGTGAGGCGCGTTCACTTTGACTGTAGGTACCGCGCCGCCACAATCGGGAAGGGTGACTGCAAAAATCATGAAATGTAAGATTTCATTTATTACGGCTCCAATTTCCAGGATATTGAGATTTAATTCATAACTTAACGTAAACATGAATCAACTCATATGAACATGTGATGTATAAAAAAAAACTTTGATAGCGATTCCCACACAAAAAAGATTCCATCAGTCTGTATTTAAATGATGAGTATGACACCGTGGTCCGCTCCAGCGTCCCTGGCGGCGCGCCAGCACTAAAAGTTGCGGATCAACAACATCCCATGGCGTTTCTAACACAAATATTACAAATACGTCTCAGCTATTGAAGTTGTAGGAAAACAAATCCTGCACTTCCTTATTTTGTACAATTCTCAACAAAGTTTGTCAAACAAATGTCAAATTGTCAAAACAATGTCAAATTGTACATTTCGTCGTGGGAACTGACGGGTTACTTATGATAAAAATTAGCCAAAATGTTACAATTGAAATAACGCTGTAATGTGTCCTTTATTATGCTACATTAAATGATACGAACTCGGCTGCGGGCGCGCGCTTACGTCGATGGTTACGAACGCGGACATCATTTAATTTGGCAAACGTCGCACGGCTTAGTAACAATTTTATGGTAATTAAATGGACTAATGGATGGATGCTAGCTATCTGTTTATGAAAAATATGAAAAAATAGCTAGCTAGATTTGAATACAGCTGTATTCAAGTATGCAAGTACCTGTAGCTGTTGTGTGAGACGAGTGAAGACTACATACTCAATTTTTCGCAATGGAACGACAATAAGTGTGGCATATTTTTTGCATATTATATCTCTGTGAAAGAGCCAATTAAGTAGCCAATTACGGCAGCGGCGGACGCGCTAATGAACCGATCTGGGCAACTGCCAGCCGGGCTCAATCTCTTATCGCGATAGTATACCTACAGCTCCGGTAACATCTTTGGCACTATTATCGTGCGACACCATCTAGCAATCTATAAATTAGTAACGAATAAAAAGTTCCTAAACAGTAGGTAGTCAATAAAATTCATCATCGCCACGTAATCGTGGAGAAATTACAAAATAGAATCTCCGTCAGCGTCCGCCAGCGTGGGCGCGCCGCTAATGCGTTCCGGAAATATTGAACCAACTCCAGAATGTTCACTCGATTCGCTAATAATATTATTAGTCATTTCTTAGATTTCCAATAATATTATATTGTTGTAACAGGATTTTACTTAGCATTTTGAACATTTATCTTATAGCACATCTCTTCAAAATGAGAATAGCGAATGCGAAAGAGCTACGATCGAGCTACATATTATTAGGCTTGGATAACTAAGATATTTTAAACAATTGTCAGAGAATACTACAACTAGTCCATCCCAGTCCATTAGACGAGCTTCCAATGTTATCCGGCTGACCCCTGTCGACTCACGGTTAATTCACAAAGCTTATCCTAATGCACCAGCTCTGTGCGCCTGTTTTTAATACGTGCTTTAATTGAGTGCTGGCCCGCGGGTAGCGGCTACCGGCAAGATGGTGCACTTTAAACAATTATCCAGTGGTATTCATTATAGGTTCATAAAAAATGTTACATACAAACATACATACAGGTGAAGTTAATAAAAGCGTGTTAAAATATACAATGTTGTGCAACGAGATTGATGCGGACTGTTCGTTGAATGGTACCGGGAAACGTACAAAATAGTGTTTACATTCAAAAATATAGTTGTGGGATAGGGTTTTGTAACGGCTATTTTACAAAGTCATTAAGTTAGTACAGACAAAACGAAAATGTTATACCGTCTAGTTTTTAATTTATATAGTACCTAGACAAGTAAGTACAAGTAAACATGAGATGATACTTAGCAAGCGCATCAAATATTTAGACATTTTGAAACAACACCGCATACCATTTCCATAGTTTACGACGGTGAAAAGCATAGAAAACTGTGTTGGTTGCTTGGTTGCAACATAATATACAGAAAAAGAAAAATCAAAAGTGGGTTAACTGGCTCCAAAGTAATAATGCGGAGGCGCGCCAGCTGGTACTGTTTACTTACCGTCCGCCGTCCTCTTTAACACTTTTATGCCACTCGCGCCGACTGCACATTTAACGAGGAAAACATGGCAACACGGCTGTCGTAACACAAGCTATTTGCATGTAGCAATTAATACTATATAACCAGCGGGAACATAAACAAACGATTACGGAAATAGACAGCCCTACGTGTCAAACGTCAACACACACACACACACACACGCGCAGGTCGGCACATACGCACGCGAACGTACACGCGACACTCCATATCCACACGGGTCATGCCCGCACACATACATAGTAGTAGTGATCTAAATATATGCGATTGATGGCATAGATGACCGAATTTATTGATGCGGCATCATTTACCATGCGATCGAGATATCGAAATAGATGCATTGTTTTCAAATGTTTTGTTGGTCTTGTTGGACTTGGATGTTTGTCCAGTTCTATTTTGATCGCAGAAGAAATGGGGAGGGTCGTTTTATTACACTCCTGTAATAGACTATTTTTAAGTGGAGTAAAAATAAACCACTTATTACAACCAACTGATGATGGATAGGATGAGATGGCTTGTTTGATTCTTAATTGAAACATTGTATAGTTACAAAGTTATCCGCAGTAATTAATTAGCCTACTTCTTCCGGATTTTTTTTTCTTAATTAGGTCTTTTTAAATTACTGATGTTAATAAAAACACCATTAATGATACTAACTCCAGTGATAATGTATTTGACACTTGCAGTATTTTTGGTACGCACTTGAACATAGGTTAGTTTGATAAACAAAAAAAATTTGATCATAATAATATCTTATCAATTTAAGCTCGTATACGCGTAAGCGCATCCTCGGCTGTCAACGGATCTGTGAAGTTTTTGGGTATCGCGACTATTTACTGGCGCAGTTAACGTTATTGTATGAAACTTGTGCGTTTTACACAGGAGCACATTTCCTCCATAATGCCGCATCCATAACTTCGTTCGTACATCTGTATTTTTATCGGCGAGGGTCGCGTCCCGCGGCGCTCGTCCCGTCTGTCAGTCGCTCCCGATGTTCCAAAGCGTGTTCTGCTGCAGGAAGGTCTCGGCTAACATTACGAACTGCATCCTCTGTGACGTCACTAACCGCCCGACAGTTGCACGCGTCATCGTAGTTTAAAAATCGAATTTGGAATGTAGTGCGAGTCGTTAAGATTTTTCATTCATACATTCCATCATAGTTAGTGAGTGGCTGTGATCGTTGTGGCGGCGCGATGTAGGCATGTAGCCGTGTGGTGGGATGTTTGTGTGGCGGTGTCTCGCCAAGCTGGTCGGGATGGGCCTGCCGGACTTCACTGTGAGTACCTTGTAAAAACATACTGGCTATGTGGGTACCCGCATCAGTTTTTGAAAGTTAATATTAGAAATATATAACAATGCATTAATATTCTATCCTTAATATTCTATTTTTCTATCTGTCATAAAATAGTAGTAGTATTTAAACACACTTTTTATTTAATATCTTTTTATAAATAATCACAAAACACAATTGAGTTGACAGTGAGAGACGAGTTTTATAAAAATGAAAAAAAAATGTGAGGTACTGAGGTAAATCAAAGTTAGAAATGCATAATTAAACATTAACTTGTAAGATTCACAAAGTTCAGACTTAGTTGTTAGTTCCTTCAAACAAATTTTTGTTTAGATTTGCCCTGTAGATTTAGACCACTTCGGCCCGGTTATCGAATCCGGAAACCCCCATGAGGACTGTTCACAGGTTGCAGGTCTTCATATACAAATGGTTCAATCTATATTCATCTGTTCTTTAATAACAGTTAAATTGATTTCATGTATGATCCCTCAAGCATTAATTTCGAATTTAAAAAATTTATACAATACATCTATTAGTTACTAGATCCATTAGTCATATTATACCTACATACCTACGGGTAAATAAGGTTCTTAATATTGAACTTAACGTTACCGTAATATTGTGTTCTTATTATTTATCCGTCCGTGATTTCCGTATGTCTGTTGTCTACAAGGATAAATGTGGTTTGCTGTAGCCTGTACGCCGCGGTCGCGCTCGCACCGTCTGGTAAAACCATTTGCAATAATATTGTCGTTTGTAAATCGAATGCTAAATACATTACATCATAGTGTTTTCGTACATTGTGAACGGCATTGGCATTGAGTGTTTGATGGTGTAGCACGCCAAATTATAGGGATAGCTGGTGGGCTTTTATATTATTAATTGGCCTGGTTATTTTTGTCATATCACATTGTTATGATACATCCATTTACATATACCTACTTATGTGCTACTTATCTTATATTGTGGTCATTGCACCTCATCGTCATACACCAGTGGGACGTATGACAGTTCACTGCGTCAGGCAATTAATGAAACAATTATTATGCCTGGAATTATGACAATGCTATAGAAATCTTTTAAGTTAAAGAGTGAGCTGAGGAGTAACCGGCAACGGTTTACAGTTTAGTACTTGGCCATTTGAATTTTAATGCTTTATTTATTTATTTATTTATTTATTTATTAAGTTACATTTACAGCTTTAAATCCATACATTATACAACATAATATATTTATTACTTGCACTTAAGCCAGATTTAATGTAATTACTTTATTACTCAATCTTATGCGTGTGTTTGTGAGGGTATCTATGAGTGCTTGTGTGGGTGTGGAGTGGATGGTCGTGTTGATGGGTAGGTGTGTACATACGTGTATACGTAAGTGTGCATGCATGAAGTTGCGTGTACGTGCAGCTGCAGTTGTGAGCTTTATAATAAGTATCGTAAGATAGACGCTACCTCAGAAGTTTTCAGAATCACCTTGTTATGTAGGTGTCATATTAACTTATTTTTCATTTTATAAAGCAATAAAATTTCAAGTGGCCAATTACTAAATAGCGGTGGTCAGCGTTTATTGTCTATGAGCGTAAATATCAAACCTCTAGAATAAATCCTTATAACGTCCATAACTCCAAAAAGTCAGAGGTGCGTGTCCTGGAATTCGATCCCGGACCCCCCGAGTTGGGAGCGAAATCTTAATCACTAGGCTATCGCGGCCTGTATCAATGAATGTAAATTAGTTTTTTGACATATGAAATGACTGAAGATTTTATACAGTACAAAAAATTGTCAGATTCGTTGTCTCATGCAATGAAAATTAAAGCAAACAAACAAAATAATAAGAAGCTTAAAACAATACACGCAGCTGAGGTCATTGCTCGAGAAGATGTCCCGTTTAAACACGATAAAAATGACATGTACTTAACTATCGTGAGACAGACGGTCAATTTAAATTGGCGGGAGTGCAAGAAACTCAGTTTTTCTCAACCAATTTTATTCAACAAACTAAACAAAGGAAATCGAGCGATGTTGTAACTTTCCCCGCTGTCCGGAAAACTCGGTGTTAGCGCCAACCGAGCGACAATAATAAACTGTGGATTTGGCTGCGTTTTGCAACAGGTGACGCAAACCGAGCCGGTCGGCGCGCCGCGTGTTCAGTTTACAGCTCCATAAATTATCTCACCACTCTCTTATCCGATGGCATTACGAACTGTGTAAGATTTCTACAAATCATCACTTTCAGACATTTATGGTCCCATAACATAAGTGCGTAGCTATCTGCTTTAATTGCAAACGTATCAAGGCGGGTAAGGCAATTAAGAGTTGAGTCAATTTAGAGGGTTAAATTCAAATCAAATTAGGAGTTGAGACGCGCGTTGTAAGGTCAACTGATTCCACACATTTTGGCGAAAATGATAACGAACTCTCAAGAAATGCAGGATTCCTTTTCCTTGCCATTATTTTCGTCGTGGTAGCGAGGGACAGTAAATTATTTATTAATATGCGAATAACTACGTGTATCCGGTGAAGGATTCGAACTACACAGGAAATTAATACTTGTCGGAGACGGATATAAAATTAAACTAAATAAATCATTAAACTTTGAATAAAACGTAAATCCGGAAACTGTAATTTAAATGGCAACTCTATACGAATTGTAAACGTCAAACGATGGGATATCGGAGAGGGGGAACCCAACAGAGGGCAGCTCTGCAGTCACTTACGAACAGCGCGGACTTCTCGAGCAGACGTCGAGCTGAACGGTCGCATTAAGTTGTGTAACCTGAAACCTAATTTAAATCATGAAGAAAAGTATTGAACGCCCACTGTGTTTTATTTTTCACCTTACAACCTGATAATCGGAGCATTATACCACCATCCTGTCAATTGTCTCCGACATACTAATATTCGAAGTCTGGTTTGCTTCAATCAATCTGATGAAGAATAATAAATTATCCCAAAAAAAAACTCAGGAATACGCTCTGCAATATCACTTCGACGATTATTATTAACAAAACAACAATCTTTATAACTTCATTTATTTATAAGTTTTATCACACCCACCGAGTTATATTGTGAGTGCTCAGATTATAGAACCAAAAGGCAGATAGAACATTCGCAAAGAAAAGCGACGAATAATGTGAAGCCGCTTTTTCCCTATGTGTGCATGACAACCTTAATGTCAACTAGCAATTGCACCGTATGGATACGTAATTCTTTGTGTGTGTGAGGTTGCCAAGTGAAAGTCATAATCTCCCGCAATTTTGTAAACATTGTTCGCCATATTTTCAGCTTAAAACATTATGCACAATTAAATTGGCAAATTATTTATTACTAGTGAACGCCCTTGTTTCGCTTCGGTAAGCCCATAATCGATAAATGAGGGTTGGTATTCTTTAAATTGACGTGATTTCTTATTTGTGTACCGATTCTAACTAAATGTTAACCCAAGCTCATTTGAATACGTCAGTGAAAACTGCATCTAAATTTGTTAAGCCGTTCCTGAGATTAGGCGGAACAAATGCACAGAAAAACAGACAAAAAATTAAAGTTTTATTGTATGTAATAATAATAATTGATTTTAATTTCTTCTGATAATAATTTCTTGAGCGCCTCCGAGCTTCGGAAGGCACGTAAAGCCGTCGGTTCCGGTTGATATCGATACATCAATAGATAGCAGTCGTTAAGCCGTGTCGGAGGCCTTCGGGCGGCTTGAAAACTTTCGACAATGTGTTGGCCACTAACCCCTCCACCAATCCGCACTGGAGCAGCGTGGTGGAGTATGCTCTAGGCCTCCTTAATAATGAGGAGAGACCCTCAGTAGTGGGACATTAATGGGTTGTAGCCATATCACTAGTTATCAAAAAGTTATCAAAAATATTATAATAATTATGTGTAAATGTTCTTTTAATATACCTATTTAATTTAATATTTTAAATATGTTTAATTGTTTTAATTAACTTATGGATTTTTGTCTCTTTGGGTAGATATTTTTATCAAAAAAAAACATCAAAATATCAATATACTTATTTATTATAACAAAAATTCGGTTATGATGATTTTTTAATCAACCAATGTCCTTTTTTAGTGAGATAGGTACACGTCATCCTCACTAAAATGTAATGAGCGAACCACGCAAAATTAATTAGCCAATTAATATCTTGCCTGCTTTTCCGAATAATATGAACCCATTTTTCTCTTGTTACAGCATCTGTCGGAAATCTGCAAAAATTATAGTTATTAGTAGGCTAAGCAGAAACTAAAATATTATATAATATTTATGATACATATTATTGGCACACGTGACATTTTCAGCAGTTAGAATGCTAATTAGTCAAAAAGTGCAAATAGTCCATGCATATTTCCCCAAAGGAGATGTTTCAGAAATGTATGGCACCGGGGCGGGTACACTGTACATTCAGTAGGAAGTAGGACATATTATTTGAAAGCTTTCCATATCATCCAAATTCTCGATTTCACCTTAGTTTGGCGACAATAATTCAATTTATAGAGAATATATTGTAACACTGAGACAGTATGGTGGACAAATCGACTGCTGATGACGTTGATAAACTTGATTTATTCTAATGTCATATGAGTGTCAACATGACGTGTCAATGTCAAATGCATAGTCAAATATAAGCCGGGCTTATTAAGCCCTACGATCTTTTTGGATTTGGTTTGTTGGATCTATCTTCTATTATTAACATTATTAAGCGTATCTTATCTAATTAAACGGTGCAATTCGTCGCTTCGATTAATCCGAAGAAAATCGCAATGTCTGAGGTGTAAACACAACATAAAGTAGGGACCTTTTATAATATAAAGTAAGAGAAAGGTATAACTAAATAAAGGCGAGTGCTGTATGGGTACAAGGTATAGAAGAATGATAAAATAAAAATTATTTGCAGATTTGCAGAAATCACCGAAACAGTATGAGCAGAAGGCAAAGCAAATGAGCATCTTATTGAAAATTCAACCTACATAAAGATGCCAATGCATATTTAAATAAGTATGAACCTAAAGTGAAGCTGGATAATTGTGTGGCATAAATGAAGATTTGTCTTATCAGAGATTATAACCCAAAGCAGTTGCAATTTCTGTATTTAAATATATTAGATATGACAGAAGTAAATAAAAAACAGCATAGTATTTATTCTCATTTTATTTTTTCCATTTCAATCATCTTCTATGCCATCCAGGACTGAAGCCGGTGCCTCAGCATTTGTCTGATACCGAGCCCAACCCACCAGATACCATACAATGGTCATTATGCACACACAGCATCATAATCCCAGCCCAGCATTCCAATCACAAGCAAAATCGTAAAAACAAAGCCGTAGGTAGATAATATGCACTTGATCACTAATATCGCTATAACACTGATGTTATTCACTCCAAAGAAACACTCGGAAATCTCGGAATGCCGAAAAATTATTGTAACCTCAGATTGTAACTTGCATCGTAAACTTCAAAGCACATTATTTTACAGTACAGATAACACAGATACAGTACAGCATTGATCTATAAAGACTAATTCCTATCTCAATGCAGTACAGATATCACAGACAACAGACAAGTTTATATTTATTTTGACAGTTCTCTATTTCGGAGCCATGGAACCGAAAATGTTGTCGTGTGTAAAAATATTTTGTTGAAAATAATTTCTCTGCAGAGAACAGCTCATTTAATAATTTTTTTGATATTTTTCCGTGAATCAGTATATTTTTCTCTTTTTATGCTAGAATGTACAAAGTCGCCGCCCAAAAAGAAACATCTCCTTTAGGGTAACCAATTTTCATTTAAACTGGTGTACAAATGAATGATTGTTGAGGTTTTGTGTTCCGAGCGAACCGAAAAAATATTATTATAAATAAATAATAAAATAATGAACAATTACCTGTGAAAAGATATTCCGTCTCCTTTTCTTTGTTTTTGCGAACAACTTTTAGAGAATTTAATAATGCAAGACGGCATTATAACTGATAAAATTATTTTAAAAAATTTGACACTTGCGACGTTTATGCTATTTGACGCTTTCCGTAGTACTGACACGAGATTGTATTAGCTTTTTATTTTGTACTTATTTGCTTTGGTAGCTTCACTTTATACTAGAACGACTACATCTGCCTTTTGGTTCTATAATCTGAGTGTGAGTGTATTTCTAGCCGCGTATTTTTTCACATGTTGTTGGGATATTAATGCATGTCTTTATTTCAGCTTTAATTTTAAATGTACCATCCATTGTGTTTTAAAAGTGTTAGTGAATTGTTTATTTTAGATTTGGGCTATAAATTACTAGTCAGCTCACGGCGTAATACTTATTCCTAATGCTTTCACAGATGTAAAAATCTCTGTAACAAATATTGTTACCAAGCCTAGCGAGTTAGATCCTACACCTTCGCATTGGTGTGTGTATTAAAATCTTGCATGTCGCTGTTATTTGCATTGTCACAAAATATAGGTATGTCATAATCGGCACCGCTCATAAACTGTCTTCCCACATGTTAAAGGCTGAAGTCCATCGCGATGACTAAGTGTGGACTGTCGAATGACAAACGCCTTTAAAAAATATGGAGAACTCAAGACGCATATTTTCTCATAATGTTTACCTTCACCGAAGCAAATGATAATTCTTTTCGTTACTATGTGTACCGTTCGAAATGAATTCGTAGTCACACGCGTTAAGGAAATCCTTCATGCTTGAGTTTTTTCTTACAAGTGTATGAATTGAAAGTTTTCCAGTTACACTCGGCTATTTGTTTGGTTCAACTTATGAACTTCATATCAGTTGGCTTTCGTGTCCATCATTTCCAATTAAATGAGCAGTCCAAACGTTTTTGTGCTAACCACCTTAATGGCTCTCTATATTAATGTAACTGATTAAATAACAGCCCCTTTGATACCTATTTGCTATACAATTAAAACACAGGAAGTGATTGCAATCTACCAGTCACCACCACTCGAACACGGGGAAGCATCGCTTTGATTAATGATAGTGTAGAAGTCAATGATGTGTTGAACTCAGGGGTCGAATAAATAATGTTTTCACGTGACTGCCGTGCAGTAGTCCGCCATTCCTGCCGTCGGTCCCGGCCAGCACGTTGTAGTCACCAATCAACGGTAATAATCTCAATTGCCATCGCAGATATTAATATAAGAGCCGGCCCATTCTCCGCAGATTGAGAAATCTTTCTCTTCCTCATTGAAACTTATAACGATCTTTATTGTGGCAAGTGAAGCAGCAGTAGGTAGATACAGAGTGAATAGCAGTGGGTAGGTTCATGTTACATGTCTTATTAAACTGTTGTATAATGGGCAAATCGTCATTATCTCTATAAAGTGTTATTTTGATTTCTGTTATCAAGCGTTTGTAACTAGCTATGTCTATAAAATGTCTAACATTATCTATGTTTCATTTATCGTACTTGTTCATCCTGTCTTCACTTTTTATTATAAAAAGTTTCTTGTTAAAGTAGATTTTAAATGCACCAGTATTGGCACAGCGCCAATAAAGAAAAACAGGACAATTCACATAACCCAATATGGGTTGAAGTGATCCCGCGAAGTGTCACCCACTCAAATTATGAGGGTCAACGAGTGGGTGACACAGAGCATAGTTTATTATATTAGTTAGGTGTAGTGTATCTACATAGATAGAGAGCTGGATCCGGCGTTGCGAGGTAGGAGCAAATGATTGCAACCTTCAGCACTTGCCCCTGCACCGTAAATCCGTTTCAGTGCATGATGATTAAATCAATCATGGAGCTCGACGATATTCCTTACTACTCGTGTACGTGTACGTGATTTGATTCAGTTAGATTATTAATCCAGTTAGCAGAGGATGTTATAAATAATGTTAGTTGATCAGTACATTAGAACGTAGATAGAATAGGGGCAGGTAGGTATCTACTTAGGTACACGTGAGTCAGTTCTGTTAGTTGTTGGTAGTAAAAGTCCACTTAGCTATTGTTATTAATAGTCTCCTTTTAATTCGGTCACAGATGTGTTTCTATCGTTTGGGGTTAAGATAATCGTCTTTGCATGACAATTTTTAATGTTGCACACATTGTTGCGTCATTAAAATTTTATAAGGAAAAGTTCTAAAAAGAAGATCAAGGTTTAGGTTCTCTGTTGTTATATATGTAAAGACCGAATTACACGCAGTGAAGGTATTTCTAAAATAATATCCTCCGTTTATTCCCGCAGCAAAGTAGTCTTCATAATAATTTGTTTTTATAGTAATTGTATAACGTGAACAGTAATAAATAACTACATAAATAATGTGTTACAAACAAAGAAATAAAACATTGTGCGTGTCATTTACTGACAAGCCGGAGTGTGTAGTAAATAGGTGACCGCGTACTTGGCAATCTTGCTGTGCATCTGCGTTACAAATACTTACTAACATGTTCGCCTTTATGACTAAGATGAACGTGTGAAAAGAAACAATCGGAATTTCACGTACTGTACATTTATTTTGTTTGAGTGATAGCAATTTCATGAGGGAAGCTGTCCTCCGGAGGGCACGTTCCTCGGCATTTCCCATTGTTAGACAAATCGTTGGCTAACATACGTTAGAAACTTTCGGCTTATTTAGGTAATTTATTCAATAAACTCTCAACCCAGCGTCACAGTGAACTCCAACGGGTTATACAAAAACCCTAAAACATACTGTTTGATTGGAGTAAAGAATCGACTTACCTGTCAACACTCCGAGATAAGCAGTAGGTGCACCTATATTCGAATGATAGATGTGATTTCCCCGTATCGTATCGTATCATCTTAAAAATTGTTTTAGAGTTAACTGTGTTTAAACTTAGTTTAAACGGGTTTTTGTTTTACACGTACTTGTTTTTATCTTTGGAGAAACTTAAATAATGGATTTCACTTAAAATTTATTATTAGATTTATTATATCAGTGAATGAAAGCTATCGATGGTGGTGCTAATCGTGGCCCAGTGATCTTCTCGGAAGTGGGCCGCGTATTATTAGCGCCGCGACCACTGCCGTCCACCAGCCGCCGCGCCGCCGCCGTCCAACTGGTCGCCGGTCGTGTGGCGCTCGCTACCTCGCTAGTCCGAACTTACCTTACGTTTCCATAGTTTAGAAAAGGTACTCAAATTCTAATTAAAGGTGTACTTGCAAGTGAGGTAAATGAACAAATTCTGATGTTCTAAATCGTGTTGTGTGGACAAATGTGATGACGATTGTGATCCTTAACTGTGTCGTTTGAGCCGTTAAACGTCATGTGATCCCTAACCTAAACTGTCGTTGTAATATTGGTGACATGGTGTAAATTAGTTTAAGCATGATTTATGACCGACTCTACGTTTAATATTTTTACGTTTTATATTTTATTAGTGTTGGCAACGATTATTATAGGATTAACTTCTCTGAAATAATAAGATCAAATACATCTTTTAATCTGAATAGCCGTTAAATTAGTAGAAGAGCCTGATGATGAATGGATTTACTGGAACTCAGGCACTGTAGCCTAAGCACCATTTTACAAAACATTTTACAGTAGATCGTACCAGAGTGGAACCTACCTAGGCGGATAGAAATAACTCATAGAAACAATCGTACTATTGGGTATGAGTAGGGTAATAGTTAATCCCCAATTAAATATGTGGCCTGCCTGTGGAATTGTTCAAGTTAAAGCTTACTATTTAAAATTAGAAAACGCGTAGAATTGATCTTTAATAATATTATGATTATTTATATAGTCAGTAATAGTATCAAATCATATCAGAATTTAGTTTTCTTTCGTATCAGAATTTAGTTAGTTTTCATTTTTATTACTCATAAATAAAGCAAATAATAAAATCTTTCGTAGACATGATTTAGGATGTGTTCCACCTGTATTACTACCATAATATTCAACCGTGAGTTTGTTTATAGAAATAGCGCGGTAAGGCTGACTGTCCACTGAAGCGGTACGACTAGGCTGCGGAGTGGAGAAACCAATTGCTAGCACGCTAAATCCTTTCCACTGGCGCTGAGCGTAGATTTTATGCAATCTTATTGGTAAAATTTTTCCGTGTCTCCGCTCCGCAGCCTCGCATCGCTTCAGTGGACAGGCAGCCTCAAGCTACCATTTCTTTTGTATATCGTATATAAAACGTGTGTGTGTGTGTGTGTGTGTGTGCAGGAGGTGCGCGCGGAGCGGGACGTGCTGCAGGCGCGCATGTCGGAGCAGGCGCTGCGCATCTCGTCGCTGGCGGCGCGCCTGCAGCGGCAGCGCAACGACGCCGCCGCGCTCGCGCACAGCGCCAGCAGCGACCTCGCCGTGCGCCTGCACGACGCGCACGCTGAGGTAACGTGCATACTGACGCGATGTGCGGCAACCTTTATACTCTCACACACACACCGATTAGTTATGACACTTTGAGAGCGGTCTTTGAAAGAAGTTAGATTATGAATGATAGATAGAAGTCAACTTAAAAATTAGTTAAGAGTTAACTGTGTTTAAACTTAGTTTAAACGGGTTTTTGTTTTACACGTACTTGTTTTTATTTTTGGAGAAACTTAAATAATGGGTTTCACTTAAAATTTCGTTTTTCGCTCACTTCATCCGACCACAGATTCATTTAAAGCTTTGAGTAGCGAATGCTGCAGGCGACAGCTTACTTTATTACTTAACACGATGATACTTGATATGTTGATAACTATGATGATATGTATGATGATAACTGCGCGGTAATTAACATCATACGAATGATTTAATACAAATTGCAATAAACGAATATAATTATGCTTAGCAACACACTTAACACTTCAAATGATTACCATCTGTTTGTCTTATGATGTTCCATGACTACTAACTGTATATAATGTGTTTGTTTGTTATGATGACCCAAACGGGAGTCACGATATATGTTTGATGTGTGTCTCCCCCTGACGCTACAACTCCTGTCGCAGGTACAAAGGCTGAAGGAGGAAATGGAATCGAAGGACAAGCAGCTGCTGAGGCTGAAACAGAGTCTGGAGGAGAGAGAGAAGACTGGCGACCAGCAGCCGCCCTTATATGGAAATTCATGTGCGTATAGTTAGGACTGTATACCACAGGATTCCACATTAGAATCTTGGCAGGGCTATTTTGTTTTATAAAAATAAATTTTACTGAGATGATGGTACTCCAATTTTATTAATTTTCGTTATTAAGTATTGTGAGTGGGTAAAAAGTAATGAATCGGGTTGTCCACCGAATGGTCCAAGGTTCGATACTCGGCTGGGGCTCACGTTATCTCTATCGTTGCGATTGTCATGAAAAGAATTCTTTACGAATGGTTATAATTGTTTTGTTGCGATGGGTGTGAGTACTCATTTAAGTTACCTGGTTCTCCTCGTTGTCATTACATGCCGATCACGCTACCCCAGTAGAGTACCAGTACTATCGTTGTCACCATGTCATGGTGTATGTACTTTAATTAAAGACACCATTGTTGCACAATAGTTTTATTAGCACACTTTAGTTATCATAATTTTACACGTTCAATCCGCCATCATGAGCCGAGTTATATTCTATTGTTACCATAGATAACAGATAACTTAATCATAGCTACCGACCACAGATTACACATCTGACAATCGTCGTCACCAGGTAACCCCAAGGACAAAGTGCTGGTGCTGGAGCGGGAGCTGTCGAGCGCGCAGGCCAGGATCGCCCAGCTGGAGGCGGAGCGCGCGCGGCTGCAGGCCGGCCTGCGGGACCACGAGCGGGCCCTCGCCGACAAGGAGGACCAGCTCAACGACCTCATGGGTGAGTGGGGGCGGGGCGATGGTGGGCGGTAAGGGATATAAGGGAGCTGTCAAGCGCGCAGGCCAGGATCGCCCAGCTGGAGGCGGAGCGCGCGCGCCTGCAGGCCAGCCTGCAAGACCACGAGCGGGCCCTCGCCGACAAGGAGGACCAGCTCAATGACCTCATGGGTGAGTGGGGGCGGGGCGATAGTGGGCGGTAAGGGATATGGAAATTGAGGAAATTGGGCATTGTGAGTTAGCACACACTGAAATGTAAAGTACTTTCAGCGTGTTGCTAAACTCGCCGTTAGCATTTCTCCGTCGTACATAGTTTATAGCTAGTTAGTATTACTCGCTGCAACCTACTTCTCTATTTAAGGAAGAAATTTAACAAAGGTAGCTTCAAACTTGATTACAGGATCTCTTATTTTTTTAAATTTAATTTCAAAGGTCACAAAAAATACAATAGTTATGACAAAAATGGCATATATAAAGTTGCATCGTAAATTAACAGTAATATAATTAAAAGTAATAATTACATTTATTTCTCTATTAAATAAGTGACTTTGACATTGATCCAAACCAGTAAAAGCTAGTTATAGGTCATACGTCCAGCCGGTTGGACCGACTCCAAAAGCGTTACTCGCATGTGGGTTAGCTGTGACATGACGGTCGGCCGGCAGACGGAGCCATTAATATGGAACATGATTCATCCGCAGCGCTGAAGCTGGAGGAAGACGACGAGCCGCCGCGCGCGGGTGAGGGCAAGGCCTCCGCGCGAACGCTCAGCGACATCGTCTCCATCTCGGACTTCGACGAGCAGGACCTGCAGATGCGCCGCGCCGAACTCAAGCCGCACAATCTGAGCCTCACTGGTCTCCAGGACACAAACAAAAGCAATCCGAACAGGACGCTCCCGCCCGACGTCCGCCGACCCGACATGAGTTCGCTGAACCTGGAGTATATCGACCATTTCGAGGCGCCCGAGCACACGCCGCGCGCCGACTCGCTGCCCGCGCACCTCACGTCCACGCAGAACAAGGATGTGCCCTACAAGAGGAACGTCAACGAAATTACCGTATTCGGGTCGGATAAATTTGGCAGCGGCGCGAAGCAATGCGTCGCGCAAAAAATTCAGGACAATTGCTCGATGTACCCGAATAGGGACGCGAGTGAGAGCTTAAATGTTAGCGTTGAACCGAAAAAGATTAATTTTTCCTTGGAAGCCACCGATAATAAGATCCAAGAGGAATGCAACTCCCTGAAAGAATTGGGCATCACGTTAGATATACAACAGGAAAACTTCCCCGATGTACTCCGAAAGTTGAAGCAGGAGATCAAGAAATCTAGAACTGAGTTAGAGTCGTGTAAATCTGAATTAAAGAACGCCGAAGAACAGCTATGTGAATTTCCGGCGTTGAAGGGGGAGGTTGAGGAGTTAAAGGCTTTACTAGAGAATACTATGGCCACGATGGAGAACGACAAGAAATTTTACGAAAACCAACTGGAAAGCTTTGCGTCGAACAAGAAGCTCCTGGAACAGAGGCTAGCGGAAATGACCGAGGAGGCCAGTGAAAAATCCAAGGACTTGCATCTTCTCAAGGAAGACATCCTGCGAAGAGAAAATATGATCTTGGAACTCGCGAAGGAGAAAAGGAACTTGACCAACAAGCTTGCGGAGCTGGAAGGCAGAATAGAAGAGTTGCAAAGCCGAAATGCCGTGCTCGAGAAATTTGAATCGGAAAATAGACAACTGAGAGACAAAACGAGCGAATTCCAGAAGTTGGAGCAGATGGTGACCGAGAAGAATCAGCAGATCGACAGCCTCAACCAACATCTGGACCGGTTCGACGACCTGCAGCGGTGTCTCAACGACAAGACCGAAGAACTGGACGGCTTGAAGGAGGCGCTCGAGGAGAAAACAAACGAACTGTTTCAGTTGCAAGATTCTATCGACGCTCAGAACAGGGAAATCGCTAAAATAAACGAGGAAAATATTCAGCTGAGCACCCAAAACAAGGAGCTCAAACTGAAGCTGACCAAGCTGGAAAAGGAGCAGGAGAATGCGTCGCTGAAGCTTCAGAACAGCGAGAGCGAGCTGGAGCGCATGAGCTCGCTGAACAACGAACTGACATCGAAGATCGAGGAGTTGAAGCAGCTGACGGATAAGCTAAAGGACAAGGAAACCGAGATAGAGATCCTGAACGAGGATATAAACGCGTACCACAGCGAGATAGCGGCGCTGAAGGAGCAGCTGAAGATGGCGTCGCGCAGCCCGTCGCCGCGGGGGGCGGGGGCTGCGGGCGGGGGTGAGGGCGCGGGGGCGGGGCGCGCGCGGCCGGCCAGCGACCAGCGCCAGCTCGCCCGGATCAAGAAGCAGATATCGCTGCTGCAGCACGAGCTCGACTTCAACAAGAAGGAACTCAATGACAAGGTTGGTGCTACTGTATTTATTTTTGTTTGTTTTGGTCATTTGAATATGAGTTTATTGAAACAATAACTTCTAAGGAAAGTGAAATATAAGTCAAACTTAATCGTTTATTTTTCCTAAGTGGGGTTGTCCCAAATGTAGTATACATTTTAAAATTTTAATTATAATTCATCATCATCAAATAACGAGTGAGGTAAGGAAGCAAAGTGAGCACCTGTCTACTATCGGCAGGCGTTCGAGCTGGCGAAGGCTCGGCTGGACGTGACGGAGCTGCGCAACAGCGTGGGCCAGGCGGGCCGGCGCGCCGCCGAGTACGAGGCCAGCGCCGACCAGCTGCGCCGGGACCTCGAGCAAGCCAATGCCGAGAAACAGCAGCTTAGCGACCAGCTGCAAGCTGTGCAGGCCAGGTCAGACCTACACTCACACATAGGGTTTAATAAACGCGGCTTAAACTTACTCCAGGTTTAAATTTTGTCTTTTTCTAACCTTTGACCTTAGATGATTTGATTTGATTATTTGATTACATGACTGTGACAAAAAAATTTTAACCTGGAGTAACTTTAAGACGCATTTATTAATAATGCCCATAGTGTTTTACAATGTGTTTTACAATGTTTTAAATTTTGGGGTCTAGTCTCATTCATTCGGTAACCATAATAAATAATTAGGATTTTCAATGTTTCAAATATCCTGAGTAAAGAGTGTCTTTATAACATTTGTTTAAAATCTATCCAGTCACACGAAAAAGGAATCTGAGACTCGTAACTTTGCAGATAGGGTCGCTATTGACTAGGCTAACAGGGTTCAAACATAGAATATTGGACGCGAGAGATCATAAATTAACTGTCTGATGCATTACGTAAAGTATGTGAGAGATAAATTATTCTGCCTGTGATGCATTACGTATTGATATAGGGATTAGAGGAAGTATGTATAGAATTGCCAACCCGTCAGTGAACCGGTACCGTTGCAGGCTGCGCGAGGAGTCGGACGTGAGCGAGCTGAGGGCGAAGCTGCGCGCGCAGGCCGAGCGCGCCCGCCAGCTGGAGGACGAGCTGCGCCACCTGCGCGACCTGCGCCACCGAGACAGGTCGGTCACTGCGCCTCCGCCCCCACCCCCCAACATGTGCTCTTACCGTGCCTTTCCACCAGAGATAAAGATGCGTTTGAGATCTACCAATCACATACATTGGCCCGCCTCGAAACCCCGTAAGGGCTGAATATGATTGGCGGATGGCAGACGCATCCATAGCGACGTAGCATAGCACATCTCTGGTGGAAAGGCACCCCGGTGTTACCAGGCCAATCGATCGATCGATTGTGAAATCAACTAATCGACTTCGATCGATATTTTCTACCTAGCCCAATAGATCAATCGACGTCGACTAATCCATTCCAACTTCGATCGATGGCGTCGATCGACGATCGATCGATTGGTCTGAAAACACCCTTATTTAACTCAGTATTTTATATTCCACGGTATACACTTCAGTATTTCATACAAGTATACATATATTCAACTTGACCTCCCGATTTCGCAAACGTAAAACAACGTATAGACGACAATATCTGTGCCGTAAATGTCAATAGCATCTGTTTGTGGTTAACGAAATAGGATATTTTGCTTGAGCGAGTACTACGCGTGTTTTGCATTAAATTACCGTGTCAATGTCATGTTTACAACCTCAGACCAATAAACTAAAGACTGCGCGCCGTGAACAAAAGCGTGAAGCCGGCAAAAAGTACGCCTCGCCTTGTAATACACACGGCGGCACTCACACCAAAACGACTTTTGTGTTCTAAATAATAAAAAAATAAATTAAGCTTTGTGTTCCAAAAAAAAAAGTTTAAATTTGTTCTAGTTCAAACTGTCAACATAGGGCATTCTATTGGTTCCGATGTGTGTAGTAGGCGCACTTTTGCCAGCTTCACGCTTTTGTTCACGGCACGCCGTCTATACATAGTTTATTGGTCTGAGTTTACAACAATAACGTAACGACTTCAGAATATTAGACCGATCCTTTGCCCGGCGGGGACCTATCCCTTCGTCGTTAACGTACGTACTCCAGGGCGGACTTCGTGCTCTGTATCACCATTTATGCACACATTAATCATGGACATTTGTAGCGCGGTTCATCGGCGCGGGTCTTTTTCACTACAAAACACTAAGATAAGCTACAACCTACTAATGGCCCACTACTGAGCACGGGTCTCTCCTCATTACTGAGGAGGCCTAGAGCATACTACAACACGCTGCTCCAATGCGGATTGGTAGAGGGGTTAGTGGCCAACCCAGTGTCGAATGTTTTCAAGTCGCCCGAAGGCCTCCGACATGGCTTAACGACTGCTATCAATCGATAACAACCGGGACCGACGGCTTTACGAGCCCTTCGAAGCACGGAAGCGCTCAAGATATTTTGCCACTAGCGGTCACCCATCCGACTACCGACCGCGCCCGCTGTTGCTTAACTTTGTCGATCGCTTAGGATCGACGCAAGCCGCCGGGCTATGAGCGCTTCAACTATTACGCTTCAACAGCGCGCTATAAAACACTACAAGAGACTTATAAGCTGGGGTCTCGCGCGCCACCTAACCTTGTGGCGGTAAGCTCGACTATGCAACCACAGTAAAGTTTGTTTGTCGTTGGGGCAGGTCGCAGGGCTCCCCGTCGGAGGCGGCGCGCGCGCTGGCCGTGCGCTCGCCCACCGCGGAGCTGGAGCGCGCGCTGCGCGACACGCTCTCCTACTCGCACGCGCTCGACGACGACATCATGGACCAGGTACGCTGCATGCGAGTACGTCCGACACGTACGTGTGCGTACGTCCGTACGTGCGTGCGTACTAGCAACGAACGTTCTGTGCGTACTGAGCGTACGGCTTGAACACCCGGGTACTAGACCGTTGTGAGTTACGAGCTGTTTCTTCATGGTCCTACTGCAAAATTAATGGGACGTCATAGTAGGACCGCGACGAAGACCTATTTATCGTGACCCTACTACTACATCATAGTAGGACAAAATAACAGGACCATGAGGAAACAGCTGATTTACGACTGTCTCCAGTTGTCTATTTATCAGCAGATTGGTAAAGTAAGTAGCGCTATAATGTGTTTTTGACAGTTCCTAGTGTAAAAGTTTCGTAAGCTAAATGACTGTATGTCTAAAATAATAATTAACCTTGTTGTTGCAGATACTGTCAGCGAGTAGCGACGAACGGGACGACATCCCGCCCCTAGCGCTCAATACATCAAAGTAAGCATTGTATTTATCCTGTTAAATAAATTCTGTTTCCCCAGATAAGTAAGATCCTAAGTCATCATGCGATGAACGGTATCCTAAAACAGACACGTGAACAAATATGGAAGAACAATACTTTATATTGATTCTCGCGTTCTGCTGGGATAAACTGGTAAACATTCAATTTTTAAACAACTTCAAAAAAAGGACGGAGTTCTCAATTCGTTTGTATGTTTTTGTTATGTGTGTTACCTCATAAAATACTCATTCGAAAGGTGTCGTGTGGTACCTTATAAATTGGAGCGATATCTGGCGAGTGGTTTTTGAGTTATCTCGACTTGGACGCAGGTCCCCGAGCTCGGTGGCGTCGTCGTCGTCGGAGCGGCTGCAGCGGCTGCGCGCGGAGCACGAGCGCCTGCAGCTCACGCTCACGCACCTGCAGGCGCGGCTGCAGGACAAGGACGCGCTCATCGCCGAGCTCAACCGGTAAGGATCGCACTTCGTAATTTGTACGCTTAATAAAAGAGAAATAAGTGAAAACTTGAGAAAATTGAGTTTGTGTAGGTAATAAAACGCTGTTACAATGCGAAACGAATATATAGAATTCGACAGTCGTTCAATTTTGACGATTTTATCGAGAAAAAAGATCACATCACAGTAACACCGCGATGGAAAGAAAGCTCGCCAACTTTACCGAAGGGTGCCCCAGACTGCACATCGAACGTGGCTGTTTGAAATGGACTCGAGGATGCATCGGGACCGTCCAAACTCCAAAATAAAATGTTCTTTCAAGCAAGTTACTTCCGTCTGTTTTTAACATGCCACGTCAATTTGCTATAAAATAGTTTTAGTTATGTATGAATACGAACTGGTAACGTGATGGTATGGCAGGATCCGCGACAAGGTGGTGGCGGACTGGCAGGCGGCCAGCCTGCGCGCGGAGGTGGAGCGCGACAACGCCGCGCGCCTGCAGCTGCTGCTCGACCAGCACAAGGACTCCGCCGACACGCTGCAGGTCACAAACATGCACACACGCGCACGCACGCACGCACGCACGTTCGCACGCACGCTCGCACGCACGCACGCACGTACACACGCACACACACCCACACACACACACACTGCAGCTGCTGCTCGACCAGCAGAAGGACTCCGCCGACACGCTGCAGGTTACACGCACACACGCGCACGCACGAACGCACGCATGCACGCATGCTCGCACGCACGCACGCACACACACACACGCACACGCACGTACCAGGCATTATCCTTGCACTATACTCTTAATGTTGCTTTTAGAAGATGACAGGAATTTATATATGTTGTAGTCATGAGTGTACCATGGTCCTATTCCAAGCAAATCGGATATTAGAAAAAAATTTAGAAAATACCACAATCGTAGGTGCATCATCTGAGGTCCTTTAGGAAGGTGCTTGTTACGCCCAAAGCAATAATAATTGTCATAACAAAATCTATGCACCATTTTCCTATTTTTATTTTTAATAAGTTAAATTAACAGTATGGTACGCCGCAATAAAGTGCAAAATGATTAACGTATTATCTTGTGAAAGCCTGTTCACAATTTACGAAATAATATTACTGTAATAAAAGTAGCATAATATAACTGACAATACCGGTGTGTGTATACAGAAGCAGGACTCGAGCATGATCTGTATGCTGAAGCGGCGGCTGGAGAGCGCCATGCAGAGCCAGCTGGAGCTGCAGCAGCGCGAGCAGCGCCTGCAGCGCCGCCTGCAGCAGCTCACCGCCGAGCCGCAAGACCACCGCGCGCATGAGGTATGCCATACCAGTGTGTGAGTACAGAAGCAGGACTCGAGCATGATCTCGAAATCTGTAAACCCCTAAATTAATTCTTGTTCTGGATCGGATACAGTTATGGGCGGCAGCGGAAGGGTAAAAAAACACTTCTCTAACCTCCTCCTAATCTAAGTATAATTGGTTGTCAGCTGGAGAACCTGGAGAGCCTGCGCAGCGAGGTGTCGCTGCTGAAGTCGAAGCTGGAGCTGGAGCGCGCGCGCGCGGGCGAGCTCGCGGCGGCCGCCGAGCGCGCGCGCGCGCACGCGCAGCAGGAGCTGGACGCGCGCGCGCAGCACGCCGCCGCGCTGCGGGCCGACCTCGCCGAGCTCAGGAGGTAATCGACCACTACATACAGTAAGGTCAGTAACTCGGCCGATGTGAGTGTTTTCCGAGATGTTTGCGCAGGTACAGTAACTGACCAATCAAAACACGGCGGCCATGACAGTGCTTTGTGATACACTACTTTGTATTGGCGTTCCTATCCTACCGCCCGCCCTTCTCGCCTCCTACCACCATATTGGCCTTAAAACCGACATCTGCACAGCCACTTGTAGCTATATTCAGAGGGGCCAAGTTATAATGACCTCACTGTATATAGTTTCATACTAAAAGTTACTTGAAAAGAGACAACGATTGTGGATATGTACCTATACCTATATCGAGTTTAAATAAAAAAACCTTGGTGCAACTAAATATACAACTTAAAGTCGTATTTATAGAACTACAAGTAATCATTTATTACGTCCGAAATTGCTGCTATAACAAATTCAACCTTACTCCCAAGACAAACGGTTCAACATAGTGTTATAAACGTTGTGGGTTGGCATTGGCAGGCTGAAGCAGGAGTCGGGCGCGGAGCTGGTGCGCGCGCAGGAGCTGATCCGCACGCAGGCGGCCGCCATCGCGCAGCTGGAGGCCCGCCTGCACTCGCCCCCCAAACACCGCCCGCACGACACCATGGTCAGCACCGTAACAATTGCTTCATAACACATGTCGCGATGGGATGCTAATGCACCCGTGCATTTTATTCATGCGATCTAGTGATCATTAAAATGATTTGTTAAATATTTTGGCAGAAAAAATATATTAACAAACTAACTTACACAAATCATAAAAGTAGTCCATTTAATGGGAGGAAAAATTTTGTGGATATCTACTTATTTACGAGCGAATATAATAGCTCGAAAAAAATTTTACCCTGCATTGCATGCTTCTAGAATCCAGTTAACTGACAATGCCGAGAATGTATGAAAGATTTGCCGGAACTGTGCCGGAACGGTGACTTCACTGATATGTGTGAACCTTCCGTAAGGCTATCGATACAATGTTTGCGGACAATCTTTATAGCGTTAACATCGAAAGACTAGGGTGTACGCCAACGTATGGTTCATCTGGTGAACGACCTTGCAGACGCAGCTGGCGGGCCACAAGACGGAGCTGAGCTCACTGCGGCATGGCCTGGCCACCCCCGCGCCGACTACCCCCGCGCCTGCCACCCCCGCCGCGACCGCCACGGCCGACGAGAAGGATCAAGCCGTAAGTGTAGGATAGGAGGGGTTCGCGATGAGAACACCTGTTGATAATATCTGCTTGTATGGATTCAGTGTCTTCTAGTCCGTTTATTAGAACCGACAGGTTTTTCGACGAAAATCTACCGGTTGTGATAAGTGTCTACCGATATTTTTTAAGTGCGTAATTGATGGCTCAAAACTTAGTAGTTTTGTAGGTGTGTCTGGTAGATGTTATCGACAGATGGTCTCGTGGGAGCATATTGTGTGATGTTTTATTTTTAACATTAATTGCAACTGTGATATAAATGTTAATGTTTTGTTATGCTTTTGTTTTAATTGCACATTTTTATACACACTAACCTATTATTAAATACCGGACTTCAGGCTGACGGTAGCTAGCTTTATAGTATCTAAGTAACGATTTACTACTATTGCTTACCAGGGTCAAAGAGTCTGGTCGACGGGTAGTGCTATAAGTAATGCATAATTTATTAGCATTCCTGATACCAGCTCTGATGGCCTTCTCGCTGGCCTGGCCAGTAACATTTTGTTAGAACATCTGGAACCTAAAACCTTTTTGGCAAAGGGAGATCTCCCGCCAGGCGAGACGACATGCCTGGGGGGCGGCCGAGGCCCCGAGTGAATGTACTCGAGGCGTGGTATATCTGGCGATCCACAATTCTTCGATAGCGTGATTCAGGCTTCGGCGACGTCACCATGTGACGTGTGTGCGGTGTCGCCACACTTTGTTCCTTTTGAAATCCCTTGTCTCCCATAAAGAAGAGCTCCTCTCTACTCCACATCTTGCCTCACCAGCACGCTAAATCTCACTTCGTCTTGCCACATCTCATACCACCACCTTTTGTCGGGCTTGCTTCTCACAGTTATTTTTAGCAGAGTCATAAAATGTTTTTTCACAAAAGGAATCTTTCGTGTTGCATGTGGTACACAGCACAACAATATAACGGGAATTTGTGAATTATTTACACGAGACGCTACTAAGATTGCCGATCGTGGACAAGTTAAAGCGTTATCCACACCAAAATAACTTTTGACCCTGTATAATGCTAATGTTAGTCGATGTGTGTTTGTGATGACATCGCCAAAAATCAACTCAACGGAGAGGCAGGCAAAGACACATTGGTGACAGAATTGGTAATTGGTAATGGTAAATTGGTAATGGTAGACTCCAATTTGATAAGTTTAAAGCACAGGCGCAGGGTTGCCAACGTGTCAAGATTCTATAGCTGTAAGATACACTTTGGAGTGTGCGCAAAATTATTCAAATGAACTCCCTAATTCCTATTTCTCCATCGATCAACCATTACGTCGTGAACATCCCGCCGTCACGAACGACAAGAATTGCTTAGTCATTCCTAGTTCTTACTGCGAACGATTGGAATAAGTTGCCCGCGTATGTGGGAGTTTTTAAGACTAGAGTGAATAGGTTTTCTATAAGTTAGTGCGTGTGTTAGTCATCAGCTGATTTTAACGCCACTATCTTATGTAAAAAAAAACATGTGTACCAGGACGTGTAAGGAAGCAATGAAACTCGTAAGTTACGTCTGAATCTATTGCATTTGTCATTTACAATTTTTTCAATCAAAACATAGTCGGGATTCAAATTCACTGGGCCAGAAAAATAAATATGGATCGTCGAAATTTCAAGTAGAGGCTATTGCTTCGCGTTCAAGTTGACCTTGCTGGGGATCTCGTCGTAGTTGACGACTGTGGGCGGGTCTGGGTCGGGGTCCCCGCCCAGCGGCTCCACGGCCCAGAGCGCGGCGGCGTGCAGCACTGCGCAGGCGGCCCGCAGCGCGTACAGCGCCGCCGTGGCCGCCGCCAGCGCCGCCGCGCCCGCGCGCCCGCCTGCGCACGCGCCGCCCGCGCCGCCCGCGCGCCACCGCGCCTCCGTCCACGTGCGGAAGTAGTGGCACGCCTTGCTACACACCGACAGAGAAAATTTAAGCTTCGAAAGTTTAACAACGACAATTTCGAGGAATGCCTATGTTGAATGGACTCGGAAGGAACGGCATTGATAGACCTCAGTTTTTCTTTTCGAAGCTGCGTTTCTTTTCAAGCAGCAATTTGCTACTTCTCCCAACCGTATTACGATACACGGGGACAGTTAATTGTTGAAAAATATTGACTCAATCCTCCAATCCAAAAATTACTGGGAAGTAACGATAACGCAATGCGTTTCATCAAGACAGTAATTTTAAAAAAGGGCATGTTATCTATGAATGGCACGCACCGCAGCGCTGGCAGCGCGCGCTCGAGCGCGGCCAGCAGCGCGTGCAGCGCGTGCGTCAGCAGCAGCACCAGCAGCCACGCCAGCAGCAGGTACGGCGGCCAGCGCAGCCCGCCTAAAGCCGCTGCCGACACAATTACATCGATATAACACTTTAATTTCCCTATATAGACACGAAAACGTGACAGTGAAATTTCGTGAAATATAAATTACACCAAAAAAGAAACATAAGGGACTATGGAGGTGTTTCTATCCATACTTAATTATTCATCGTTATAGTACCTACATTGCCTGGGTAACTTGTTTTCAGTTCATTTAGAATAATTGAACGACCTAAAATATCTGAAGAGACGCCCAATTGAGAATTCAAACTGAGAGCATTAGAATTTCTTACGATTCAGTAACGCTTTCTCAGACTGAAGAGTCATAAGAGCGTGGTACGCACCTTGCACGAGCGCGGTGTTGGCGGGCGCGTCCAGGTCGCGCGGCAGCAGCTCGGCCAAGTCCAGCGAGTGCGCGCGCCGCCGCGCGCCCAGCGCCCGCAGCGCCTGCTCCGACACCGTGCGCGCCTGCCCGTGCGCGTGCGTGCGCGACGACTGCGCACACACACATAGCCTTCAGCCGTTTACTATGATTACGATCACAGTAAAAAAAAACCAGTAAATTGAAACGAAGACAAAGAAGACTGGTTAAGACATTAACAGTGCACAGCTGCGTTGAGGATCAATATCGTAGTTGGAAGATCTGTAGCGTCTTATACGTGTGTGGTTGCGTGCGCGATGACTAACGCAACGTGCACGTAGCGGTTGGACCAAAGTCATCGATCGCGGTCCTTTGCACAACCATTTGGCATCTAGTAGTAGCACAGTAGAGAAAGCTACAGGAGGCCGAGTGAAGATTTATCCCAGCGAGACATGAAACGGTCAAGCTACCTTAAAGCAATATAACAGAACCGCACAAAATAAATATTTTACCGTGGACTCCGTAACTAGCTCACCGTGGGCGAAATCCTGCCGTACGAGATGAACTTGCGGACATCCTTCTCTTTGTCCTTGTCCTTCTCCTTCTGTTTGTCGTCGTCGTGGGGCTTTGCGTTCAGCTCCGTCTTGGTGATCGATGGGTGGTCCCCGCACATGCTGCAACAGCGGAGACGGACGGTCAATGGATCAGAAAGAATTCGTAACGCTATCACTCTTCGGCTCCACCTGCGCCTTAACGCGTTAATTAGTGCACAAAATTTGACATTACGCAGATGTAGCCAAGGGATTAGCGCGCTAATTGTATGCGGTTATTACTAATGGTATTAAACGTTAACGACGACGACGTTTACGACGACACGATATGGTAGAACAAGGATGTACGCCTACTATGTTTTAGGTGAGAACGGTACAGCGCGAAATTCGAAAATTGAATGATTGAATACGCAGATGTAGCCAAGCGTCTTTAGTGCGTAAAGTTACGCGTAGTTCGACATTAACACTAACATGAACGCATACACAGATGGAGCCGTAGCATAACAACGATTCAGGGAACGATTGGCCAATAACCAATGTGCCATTAATTTCAAAAAGAAAATTATACGTTTAGGTTTATGATGCTTTACTTGTTCCACGATTGATGAAGCATCGAATACCACCGAAGTACCGAATTAGCACGAAGGCTTAAAAACGTGAAACTCGTTTTTGTGTTTGGATTAAATAAACATAAATAAAATTGAGTAATACAACGGGGATTTTAAAACAGACGATGCGACCTTTCTTTAGGATGAACCAAAAAACTTACATCATGTTCGAGACGAGCTGCAGTTCGTTTTTAGTCTGCTCCATACTGATTTTATAAAAAAAAATGGTAAAAATGTATATCAGTTGTATATTATCATAATAAAACAGCGGAATTTATTTATATTGTTGTTCGTTAGGACATTTGCGCGAGGATGGCCGCACGTCAACGGCTGACAGCGTTCCGGCTTTCGTGACACTTTCTAATTTTGAATATAACTGAAGTATAAATGACACTTGCGAAAAAGGTTTTCTCTGGACGAATTGAAGTATTATTTTGAGGTCTAGAAGGACTGAAATAACACCTGAGTTAATAATTAATTTTATTAAAATTACATTACGAGCTACAACAAAATTGATCGTACTATAAACTCAGTTCGAGAGTTGATGGCACTTACAACACATGCATGGTTAACTCCTATGGTAGAGCTAGAGATACAAGTACCCTCAGACCAACAAGTACCTATTACAGTTTTTAACGTTGTTGTGTTTTTGTGACAGATCCGGTACCTGCACGGGCGCGTGCAGCGGCTGGAGAGCTGGCGCAAGGCGCTGGTGTGGCAGAAGCGCTACCTGCAGCGCGTGCTGGCCGGCTACCAGGCGCTCGAGCGCCGCCTGCCGCCGCCACCCAGCGACCCGCCCGCCAGGGGGCGCGCACGGTTCAAGTACGTCGTACATTATTATGGATAACTTAAAAAGTTCCCTTCAAATGTCCCTTTAAAGAGGCTGGCGAAATTTATTATTTAATTATTATATTATTAACAACAAATTGGTTGACCCAGTATAAAGTCATGAGATAACACATATAAAATCACATTCAAAATTATAACTTTTTTTTCTAGTCGGTTAATAACACTAAGCAGTCGAGAAAGCCTAGCGGGTTACCATTAGGTCTCATTAAAAATTTATTATTTTGATCCTCCAGGCATGTTAGTACAAGGAGAGATACAATATACAGAGTAATACTATATCCGACGGTGTAATATGTAATAACCAGTTATTGTGTGTGTGCAGATGCGTGGCGACGGTGGTGGTGATCGTGCTGCGCATGGGGTTCCTGGTGCGGCGCCGCGCGCAGCTGCGCTCGCTGGCCGCCGCCTGCCTGCTGCGCCCCAGGGACGTCAGGTCAGTACCCCACCCCCACCCTACACCGCATGGGGTTCCTGGTGCGGCGCCGCGCGCAGCTGCGCTCGCTGGCCGCCGCCTGCCTGCTGCGCCCCAGGGACGTCAGGTCAGTACCCCACCCCCACCCTACACCGCATGGGGTTCCTGGTGCGGCGCCGCGCGCAGCTGCGCTCGCTGGCCGCCGCCTGCCTGCTGCGCCCCAGGGACGTCAGGTCAGTACCCCACCCCCACCCTACACCGCATGGGGTTCCTGGTGCGGCGCCGCGCGCAGCTGCGCTCGCTGGCCGCCGCCTGCCTGCTGCGCCCCAGGGACGTCAGGTCAGTACCCCACCCCCACCCTACACCGCATGGGGTTCCTGGTGCGGCGCCGCGCGCAGCTGCGCTCGCTGGCCGCCGCCTGCCTGCTGCGCCCCAGGGACGTCAGGTCAGTACCCCACCCCCACCCTACACCGCCTGGGGTTCCTGGTGCGGCGCCGCGCGCAGCTGCGCTCGCTGGCCGCCGCCTGCCTGCTGCGCCCCAGGGACGTCAGGTCAGTACCCCACCCCCACCCTACACCGCATGGGGTTCCTGGTGCGGCGCCGCGCGCAGCTGCGCTCGCTGGCCGCCGCCTGCCTGCTGCGCCCCAGGGACCTCAAGTGAGTACTCGCACCCCACCATACATTGTCCTTCATGTGTCATCACAGTGTCCACAGTGTCCACATGTGTTCTCACTTTTCGAGGAAACATTGTTATAGCGTTCATAGCGGGGTTATTTTGGTACCTAGTTTCCCAGATATGTATACGTGCATTTTACGAATTATCACAGTTTTGATAAGTCGGAAAACCACGTTTGTTAAAACCTTCGCATTATCATTTGCGAAGGCCCTCGAAGGCACTTAAGGGTTAGCGTATTGACGCGTATGAGTGCGGGTGTAGAGTAGAAAGTTGTGTGCTATGTGATGTAAGACGTGTGTGTGTGTGCAGCACGCCGTCGCCGCAGACGGGCGCGCGCACGGGCGGCGGGCTGGCGCGCCGGCTGCTGCGCCACGAGCTTAGACTGACGCTGCCCACCTCGCCCGCCTTCCCCGCCTCGCCTTCAGGTAACGCCGCTACTCTTAACTATAACTACTAATAAATACTTTAATATTTCCTTAAATAATTGGTGATTGTCTCAAGTAAGAGCGCAGAACAAACGATAGAGAGGCACGAGCCTTGCCGTTCGGCTTGGGACTCATATTTCTTTCACTAAATCAGCCGACGTAATAATATGCAATTTTTCTTCAATGTTTTCTTAGCACGTTAACATGTAAAATTATTATCCGGTAACGATTTGTTTATGGAATAAATTTCAGCGATAATGTTTATTTCAGTTGGGGATTTCATTCACCGATCACCTTACAACACGAGTTCGCCTCGCGAGGAGCCTTTTATACTTAGGTAAAGTTATGTTTCGATAATATTCTGTAATAGGAATTTAAAGGATATTTTATCAACATTTCCTACTCTGATGTCAGCTCACCTCGAGGCGACGTGGCGGCCGCGTATCTCAACAAATTAGAAGTGGTGAGCCGCGTGCTCAACCACTCGCTCGAGCCCGCGCCGCCCGCCCCGTGACGTCACGGCTGACGTCACCGGCCCCGCCCCGCGCCGTGACGTCACCCCCTCTGACGTCACCGGCCCCGCCCCGCGCGGCGACCAAACCCGGACGATGGACGACAGTGAACGAATGAGTGACTTAAAATTGATTTCTACGGCATTTCCTCACAGTTAGCCGATAAGTATTAGCGTAGTGCCAAATTTAAGTATTTTAGTTTATAGTTGTTACTTAATTTATTAAATTAATTTTATCTTGTACAGTTAAGGGTGAGTCGGATATTCCATGAGTTCGGTTGTTGCCGCTCCGCCTAATTGTGTTTCGTTGTGTGAATGATGTGCGGGATATGTTGTGTGTGCCCGTGTGACGGTGTGACACGGCCGCGTCGTCCGATATTGCCTTAATCCTTCCTAGTATTAGGTAACCTGACGTTAGGTTTAGATATAGACTTAACATGCAATGTGAGATACATTACATTTTGATATAATATATTATAAAACCGTTTCGATTTAATTATAATTAAATAAAATGTTATTTGACATTTTTCTACTGTAGCATACTTCTCGACGTACCATAATTATGTATAGTTAGATTATCCTACACCCGAAGGTGCTTGAATCCCCTACCGAGGCTTCCATGACAATGCTTGGTGCCCAGTTTCTTAATTGATGTTTTAACAGATGACCTCATTAAAACTGTATTACGATTACTTATTTAACGAGTATGAATCCCAACTGTACCAAATTTTTCTAAACTAATTGTTATGTTGCATTTAAAACTGTAAAAATATATGCGATAAATAAAATGTAAAATTATTGATCAGTCTGGTTTTATGAACTATGGCTATGTCTATGCTCAATATAAGATGATCGATTTTTGTTACTCGATTAATTTATTAACTAAGCCGTTCTAATAGATATACATTTATATTTAGTGATACGTTGATTGGTGCATAAAAGTTCAAAATATAATATAAATAAGTTTATGAAGTGGCTATAGTTTATAAAAACAGGCTGATACCCTCGCCACCTCGCGTGGTATTCGCACAACGTCTTGCCGCAGTACGGCCGTAGGTATTGTACCGCTGTGTCATAATGTAGTTATTATTTATTTATGTTTAAGTGTGTATATGGAGAGGGACGCACTACAGTACAAGCTAGGCTAAGCTAGAGTAGGTAGGGTAGGCTAGGGTAGCTAGGGTAAGCCCGACCGAGTAGTTCCGACCGACATTCTCGAACGTTCCACGACGTTCCCCGTCATTTGAAAAGATGTTTTTATTTTAATTTGGACGAAACTTTTTTGTTACATACATATTTTTAGTTTACTATTAAATTTATAAATTGGGCGTATTTGCGGTGGGGTAGAGTTAGTTTGTGTGGCGCCAGTGTGTTAACTTACATATCATTTACAAAATATGACGTACACGGATGCGTTTTAGCCGTCAGGGGCGTATAAAGTTACAAAGACGAAGTTACGCGCGCCGCAAATACGCCTGATATGACCGTACTCCACTTGAGAACTTTCAAATGACTTGGAACAATGGTGACGTCAGGAACAGACTGATCCAAGTGACCGTTTTTTTAATAATTATTGTACATAACGACGAAAAAATAATAATAGTGCCATGCAACATAAAACTTGGGTCGGTCTGATTTTGACGTTACGCAGTTACATATTATTAGTTACTTGTAATTATAATAAAGAATCTGTTGACATAGATTGTAAGAATTTTGTACAACTGTTGCGGTCGTTAACGGAATGATAAGATATCCCAACGTTTTAATTTAATAAAGATATATTGTTTATTTACATTGATAGCTACACCAAACTGTACCGAGCCCGTTAGCGACGGCGACTTCCACCGGACACTGAACAATACAAGCCAAAGCAGAAAGTATTACGAAGTTAGATAACCCGTTGTATTGTATAGCATCGCACGAACCACCGACCGCGACCACACTACACTCAAAGCGACCAAAGATTGTAATAGGTTTAAGTAAATAAGCAACTCATCCCATCGAAAGATATATTTCACACACAATTTGACATAATATTTAGTTCTAGTCACGCCAACGAGAATCGTCTTGTGCCATATCGCTCTCTTGTTAAATTCACACTTGACGGTGGTGAGATTAATAAATGAAGAAATAAATAAAAGGATTATTTTGTACGCTGTGGTTTCATTGAGTCGCCTTCTTGAGCTCGCAGCTACACTGTGGCGTCTCGCACGCGGCCTTCGCGTCTGCGGCTGTGGCTGCGGCTGCGTGCTGAAATGTACAATTTACTATACAATACAATTTAATAACAACGGAATGCGGCCATTGACTCGTTGAAAGAAAGAAAGAAAGAAAACAAAAGCCGAGAAACGAGTGAGAGAATTCGAATTGGGTGTACTAATGTGAATAAAAAATCAACTGCAACTTAATAACAATCACAATTTCGATTCAGTCAGGTTTTGTTTCGATATGCGGCGATTCGTTATTTGATAACCTTCTGAAGTTGTGACAAATGACCACACTTAGCGCTACAGATCTAAGTATTTGAAGTTACTCCTAGATGAAGGTATTGTTGGTCGGGAGCTGGAAATGTGAAATCACTTGCAAACATTGCCAGCCCAATAGATTCAACAGCATAGACTTTATAGAGAAAGAATGTCGTAAATTCATTGTAGTTACATTCATGTGAATACTAGTAAATCCGCCCTCGCTTCGCTTCGGGAAACCAGTCCCTTCAAAAATCTCTATACATTTTAACAAATTATGTTATTCCGATGTCTTAGCTATATTACTGCAAAGTTTCATGAAAATCCGTTCAGTAGTTTTTGCGTAAAAGAGCAACAAACACACACACACACACTCACATACATCCTTACAAACTTTCGCATTTATAATATTAGTAGGAGTAGGATGTTCGTTATCGTGCAACATCACTGTTATTATAATGAGCGCGTGTGTGTGTGTGTTCTCCCAGCAGTATCGCTCACCACGGAGATCTTCCGCTGCAGCCCGTTGGCGGGGGCGGCGCGCCGGTAGTCCTCCACCGACTCCTGCTTGTCGTCGGCCGGCGGCGGCTTCGACGGTTCGGGCTGCAACAACACGAGGATAGATCATTTTGACACACATACATTTCTATTAGACGCACTTTATTTTTGTTGTAGATTTTATACGCTCGTCTAGCTTCCACTCTTCTAATGTACTACCGTTAAATCAAATGTACAGCCACTAGATCATTCGGATTGGTGGACAGCACCACCACCATTACACATGCCTCGGTCACACACAGTTATTTCTAACGGCGCGCCGATCTATCGTGCCACCACCCCACTCCGTCGTACCTGTTGCAATCCGTCCCGGCGGCCGGGCTCGACTGCATCATCCTCGTCCCCGTCCCCGGGCGCTTCGCCCTCGGCGCCCACGGGCGGCACGGTGGCGCGCGGCGGCGGCGGCTCGCGGTAGCCGGGCTCCGGGCGGGCGCGGTCGCGCGGCGCGTACCGCCCGAAGTGCTCCTGCTGCGAGCGCGGCAGCTCCGGCATCGGGTATAACCGATACATCTTGCAGTAGCGCTGCCCACATACAACGAAAACTATAGTCGTTTTAATCACACGAAAATAAATAATAATTGTGTGTTTTTAGAGTTGAGACTGTGGCTTGTGTGATTTTATTACGTGTGCCTGTGTCTTGTGTGATTGTGTCTCGTCACCTCGTGTAATTGCCTTGTGTGATTTTGTCTTGTGTTATTGTGTCATGTGCAGGTGTGATTGTGTCTTGTGTAATTTGTGTTTTGTGTGATTTTGTCACGTGTGCCTGTGTCATGTGTGATTGTGTCACGTGTGCCTGTGTCTTGTGTGATTGTGTCACGTGTGTCTACATATATCTTGTGTGATTTTATCAAGTGTAAACGTTTCATGTGTGACAGTGTCATGTGTGAGAATTAATGCGAGTGTCACGCTGTATGCTCACGTCGATGGCGCGATGCAGCGCGTAGTCGGGGCGGCCGTGGTCGCGCGCCTCCTGTAGCAACGCGTCGGCGTGCGTCAGCAACTTGTTGTCGGCGTCGCGCAGCCGCCGCTCCGCCAGCTCGCCGTAGAAGTAACGCGTCTCGGCCCGCTCGCGCGCCTCGCGGTCTTCGCGCTCCTTCTGCGAGCACCGTAACATGTCGAATGAATACCATCCGTTGATGGTTTTGCAGTGGTCTAGGATATGAATACCGATTTCTGCTGATGATAGGGCGATGAACTAAGTAGCTATCACCTTATCGCTTGAATTAGCCATTAAAGTTTCTTCGTGCTCCAAGTTTCTTTCATGACAACGCATCGGTAATGCTCTTGATGATACTAATGACATAATAACTTTGAGCAATGGAGACCTTAAATTGATCAACCTCAAAACTGGTCCCACTATTTTTGGAAATAGAAACTACACTCCTTCGACGACTCTCTCAATAAGTACCTACTACCTGCATACTATAGTCCAATCTGTCCATGTGTCTGGTGCTAATGAACAGAATGGTATGTAAAGTGTTACTCGCCCACAGCCGCAGGATGTCCTCCCGGTACTCCTTGACCTTGCGCGCCTTCTCCTGCCGCTGGCGCTCCTGGTACTCCTCGTACAGCTCCACGTTCTTGAACCTGGACAACACCGGCAACCGTCACTACCTACTACATGTTTCCGAGTCGAGGAACTTAGGTCATCCTTATTATACTAATATCTAATATTCAAACTAAACTATTATGCGCTGTCTCTGTCACCCACATGTTGTGAACATGAACTTATAGCCTACTAGTAAATCCGCCCTCGCTTCGCTTCGGGAAACCAGTCCCTTCAAAAATCTCTATAAATTGTAACAAATTATGTTATTCCGATGTCTAAGCTATATTACTGCAAAGTTTCATGAAAATCCGTTCAGTAGTTTTTGCGTGAAAGAGCAACAAACACACACACACACACACACTCACATACATCCTTACAAACTTTCGCATTTATAATATTAGTAGGAGTAGGATAATGCGCTGTCTCTGTCACCCACCCAAGAGTCACCCAAGAGTTCATAATATAGGCCCTATACACCGTAGAAATGTAACACACGTCTAATAGTCAATTGTAGTCTATTCTGTAAAAACGTCCAGAATCTGTTGTTTTCTATAAATTATAAAACAACTGAACCAAGTAACCATCTGTCTCTCTGACTTGAACAATAGAATCCAGCGTATACCCCTGATGCAGTAGCTACCTGTTCATGATGTCCCACTGCCGCACGGTGTTGAACTCGTGCAGGCGCCGCGCCTCGTCCCGCAGGAACTGCGCGCGGTCGGCGACGCGTTGCTGCCGGAACCGCTCGCGCTTGCGCTCCGCCGCCTGCCGCCGCGCCTCCGCGCTGCACCACACACACATACACTGCAGATCAGCCACTTTACGGTCATATCGAACGGAATGGCCAACGCGTTGTCAATCGAAAACGAAGATAGGTAAATCAAGTTTCATTTGTGGTCCTCGAAAAATGGCAAAATGTCGGTCTATGTTGATACTTGATAGGGTACCTACCTTGAGCTAGCCAGGCGGGTAATAGCACCTACCACCAAGAACGAATACTGTCAGGATTAAACTGGGTAGTAACCTGTTACAGCTGATACCTGAGTACCATGTTTTTTTTAAATACCAAATTTTTTTTAAATAACGCTACACACTCAAAGCCCCACACTAGGATTCCCTGTGTCGTGGGTGCCTTGGACAACACACAAGACAAGGACACACACCCAGACCGAGAACGGAAATTCAAATTCATCATTCAAATTGCCGCTCGCTGGGAATCGAACCCAGGACCCTCGGAACAGCGATCGGCATGTTAAACCATTGCGCCATTCGGGTCGTCATGTTGATTCCCTACTAAGCATAACCACCACGCTAAAACTGGCCGTAACTAGCACTAGCGAACTAACATGGCCTCCTTCTCCTGAACGGCCTTCTGCAGCGCGGCGTGGTCCCGGGCCTCGCGCGCCGCGTCGCCCGACTCCAGCCGCCGGCTGATCTGCTCCAGCACTCGCAGCTTCTCTTCTTTCAGCTGGAAGCATCACACTGTCAGCTGCGAGCCTCAAGCTTGGTTCACCGTCGCGGCAATGGGGCATCAACAAATAACGAATATTAGAACTGAGACATTTCTGAAAGATTAAACATTAATTTAGGAAATACTTATCTATGTGTTCACGACTAACCGCATCAGCGAAGAAACATAATTAGGTATAAACTAGGTTAACCTACTATCATTACAACTGCACCGAATCTACGTTCAGCACACGAATCGCAGGCACTAAAAAGCTAGCTATAACTATCTACTGCTTCTGGTCGACGCCGCATGAATTAAGTACTGCGACCACGGCCAGTAGGTACAATACGTGCCCCGTAAGGACGACACTGGTCGCGACTCGCGAGCAACTTACATCCTTCTCGGTCTGGCGCCGCTTGGCATCCACCCGCGCGCGCGAGCGCAGCAGTACTTCCAGCAAGCGGTCGTCCATGCGCTCGCGCGCCTCGCGCTCTTGTCGGCGCGCCTCGCTCTCCTCGCGTGACCGCTGCATGTCCGCCCAGATGCGCGCCTTCTCTGCCGCTTTCTGATAACACGGTCACACATTTAATATGCTTTGATTCCGAGAAGAGGCAAAAATCTAAACGGTCTATGGCGTGTATCTTTAATCCGTGCCAAAAAACAGGGAGGATGGACGGCCAACGGCAAGCGGCGCACATAAGAGCGCGCCGCCTAATCGCTGTCAAAGTGCCCCTCGTGCTCACTATCAAAGACATTTTGAGAACATCACAGAGGTATTCAGTAGGTGCACAGATTTTTTGTAAAGTATTATTACTTAAATATTTTTGACCCAGTGCCGGCGAGGAAGCGATATGGACTCCTCGCTCAAGAACCATACAATAGCTATCCATTCCGTGTAAACAAAAGAGATGCATGTATTTATAGCTTAGTTTAGCAATTTTAGGCAAAGTTTAGCAATTGCGGTCGTACTGGTTGTCAGATGGGTGACCACTAGTGGTAAAATTTCTTGAGCGCTTAAGGCATTCGGTCTCGGTTGTTATCGATATAATAACAGTCGTTAAGCCGTGTCAGAAGGCCTTCGGGTGGCTTGAAACTTCCGATACTGGGTAGGCCACTAAGTTCCCCTTCACCAATCCGCTCCGAAGCAGCGTGTAGGAGTATGCTCTAGGCTTCCTCAATAATGAGGAGAGACCCGTGGTCAGCTGTAGTGGGCCATTAGTGGATTGTAGCCAACCAGCACGAATGATATAATATAGAAAGCAGCGTTACAAAGTCGTCGTCGAACTGTTTGATGGCGGCCATCTGTTCGTCTGCCTTGATATTGTCAATCTTCTGCATGTTCAGCTCCGCCTCGTACTCCGCGCGGCGCCGCTCCGCCACCTCGTGCGCCCTGCGCGACGGCACAACGATAAACGTGTGAGTGGGTGAGTGGTTACATTACAGACATCAGTAACAAAGACCAAAAGAACATACCTAACCGATGACTTGCCTGCCAACAAGGAAGTGGGCACTCGCAGTGTGCACGCACGTCACGCCCATATAAATACACACTAAACGCCTAAATAAGAATGCGCAACAGTAGGTATACCTAATGATAAGGTATGGTAAACGAAAGACACAATACTGACTGTTCAAGAATCTCCTTCTGGTGCTGCTTGTTGGCTTCAAACCGGCGCTGCTTGCGGAGCGCCACCAGCGCGTGCCAGTCCTTGGCCTTCTGGATGATATCGTCGTCATCCTTCCGCTTCTGCTCCTCCGCCAGCTGCTTCAGGTGTGCGTTGAACTTCAGCTGCTCCTGCCGCTCCTTCTGCACCACCGTCTCTATCACCGCACTGTGGGCACGAGGAGATGGCTATAGGGATTGTAGTGGATGCGCTATGTGAGATATACTAACTATAGATATAGTGCTGCATATTATTATGTGATGTCTGTAAATGAGCCAGTCGCTCGCCTCCGGTCGTACGGGCTAGTACGCAATAAATAATGCCCCTCAAGATTCTGTATTTTATTCATCGACCTCCATCAAATTAGGACTCTTAACTAGTACCACACTAAAGGATGTTCGCACTGGTACCTAAATTGATTCAGTTCGCGACTGACTCAAACCAATAAAAATACAGACTGAGTGAATGCCGCGCCGGGAACTATGTTACGTGGTACCTAAGGCTAATCAAAACTACACCTAACCAACTCACATAATCCAACAACAATACTGGTTAATGGTTTATGTGAAGGTACGACGCGTGCCGTAGCGTATATACAAGACTGGGCGTAGTTTTGAAATTGCATGCACGTGTTGTTCACGATGATACGTCAATATTTTTCTACCCGCATTTCTTTTGAAGTTTCTTTTTGAAGTAACCTCCAAAAGGTCCTTGTCTTTGCGAAATGGTGGTAAAGTAAAAAGACATGCACAACGAAGAAGAATCGATAAAGTATATCGATGCTACTCGACAGTCAACGATTACAATTCGTATCAACGCCGCGAGCCTCACCCGAGCAGCATCTTGGGCGCGTCCTGGTTGCGGAAGACGGCGTCGCGCGCGCTGTGCATGAGCAGCGCCTGCTCCTCCTGCCGCCGCTTCACGTACCGCTTGTAGAACCGGCTGTTGGCCTGCTCGGCTGCAGCCGCGCGCGCGCGACGCAGCTCCTCGTTGCGTTTGTTCACGTTCTAAAACGTACACACACGTCGAACATAAAACATTTAACACATAGTCTCACACCAGGATTCCCTGTGTCGTGGTAGTATGGACAGCATACAAGACAAGAACACACATGAAGACCGAGAACGGAAATTAAACTGTTAATCATTCAAATATCCGCCTCGCTGGGAATCGAACCTAGGACCCTTGAAACAACAATCTCGTGTGTTATCCATTGCGCCATTTTGACCGTCAATCGTAACTAACCTGATGAACTTGTGGTATTAGATTTTTTTTAGGTGGTGTGTAATCAAAAAAGTGGTATATTTCTAAAAACTCGCTAATGTCGACGAAAGGTAGTTACTGTTCTAGGGCCACCTCTGTAACATTGTACGCCTCTTGCCCTTTGACGTCTAAAGTAAATGCTTATCTCCTAGTCCCATTCCTGATCAGAATAATACTTAAAATACCTACCTGAAAATTACCATGACCTGAAATTGTTGAAAGAATTTGGTAATATATCAAAAACAATAAGTACCTACCTATGGTATGTGGAATAATACGTGGATGATAAATAAATTGTAGGTAGGTACCTACCTCTAAAGAGTTAGGCCAGTGCTTGGTCATCTGGCGGCTGGTCTCGTCCAGGTACTTGACGTAGTCCCGGCGGCGCGCGGCCTCCGGGTCTTCGTGCGCCGCGTCCGTCCAGCGCCGGATGCGCGCATACTCGTCCTTCGATATCACTAGCGGCATCGCCGTTGTGATGCTGGTCTTCATTGTTACAGTGTAATTTTGTGAAGTTAAAAAGGGAGTCGGAGTAAAGGGTCACTTGTAATTTATTGATTATTAGTTAATATTTCATAGGAAATTAACTAAGCCAAGATAGATGGCTATCTATAACTATCTAACCTAACTTACTACTAAATAACCTAATTTTGGGTAACCTATAGTCGGCACAATCATAAGATTCCGATATGACGTCTGTCATGTATGAACACAAACTAACCTTGTATGGACGTCTTCAATTTACTTATTACGAAAATATATATTTTTTAATTTGAACCGCTGGTAATGATACTATGAAGTGAAGATATTTCGTAGTGAATGATAGGTCACTGGTTAAATTATGCAATGCACTATTTACTGTGCATATACAGTACACAGTTTATATTTATTATCAATGCAGCTTTATAAGTAGGTACATAATGTACTTGTGAATCCACCTCCTCTTCGCTTTGGAAAATTGTTTTTATGTTTACAGATAATAAACACTTCTTCCCATTTTTGCAACATATTTTATTGGTACATCGCTTCTATTGCTCGTAGCATGATGTTATAAAATTGCCCATAGTTTGTTAAATATTTTAATTAGGCATTAGTCCGTAATATTAAACGCAAGTAACTAGCGGGTTAAACGAATTGGAGTAATATTGTTTACTTACCTACTACGAGTATTTAGATAGGTACTTACTTACTTATACGTACTTACATAGGTAAATACTAGAAATTCTGGCGAAATATGTAAACCATCCCTGCTTGTTTTTTTATTTGTGTTATTTATAAATTGTTTAAATAATTTTATTTTATTTTAATCAGTTTACATCATAAATTGTGTAAAATTGAACAAATATTTAAGACGTCACTACAATGTTTTATAAGGAGGCTGGATTTATAGTTAGGTGACCTCTTGAAACAATTTATGAATCGACCATAATCGATACATTACTATAATCGAAAGTATGTGCTACCATGTCACACCCAAAATACAAATAGTTATAGATTCCTTAATATGTCTAAAGCATTGCGATTTTTCGTAGCTATTATAAATTCCCGATACATACGTTTTATAAGCCTTTTCCACTCAAATCGGATAATTATTAACCATTTAATAGTTTCTTCGTTTTCACTAGATTAATGAAATTTCCATTTTAATAACTAATATAATTTCCTCACCTTAACTTACTAGTCAAATTGTCTTATTATCCCTTTCGGTGTTAATCTCAACGCTACATCTGTTTTTACCTGATTTTAAGAAAACAATCAGAGATCGGTTTATAAATTATCGTTCCGAACTTAATTAACGAAACGATTAGAAAGTCTTATTACTTATAATCGGTTAAATTTATAAATCGGTTTATTTAATGCATCGATTTTTGTTGTACTTCACTATTGTCACTGTGATGACAGCCTTCATATCGGAATCTTATGATTGTGCCGACTATAACGTTCTTCGTACCGACCAAACATAGATCTAACAAATTTCGTTGCCAAGCATCACGACCACGTCACTGAGTCACGCGGAATTTATGAAAAGTAAGTTAGTTTCAGTAGGTATTAAAGGTTTTCCGAAAATTATTTTAAAAACTTACTAAGATGGTAAGGTACTATACTAATTCAATAGAAATAATTGATTAACGAATTTTATATGAAAAAATGAGGCCATTTTACAATAATACCACAGTGGTAGGGTCAAGTGGGGTAAGAGAAACATACTTTACTGGTATTTTCATATTTTGGCCTTCAGCTATCAAAATTATACATTTACTTTGATAATAATAGAAACAAATCTTCTGTTTTGAAATATACTTACATTTTTTTTGACACAGAACTAAATTCTTCGTGTAATTACGGCACAATTTAGCAACAAACATAGGTCTTATAAATGTTCCTCTTTCCCGAGATTTGGAGTAAGAGGAACACTCGATATTTTTAAGTAATAACTTATGTTTTTAAGTGTATAACATAGCATGTTTTAAACATTTTTTTGAGTAAAAAGAATTAAACCTCGCCTCGTTTTAAATAAGGTCTTCTTTAGGATGACAGCAAACAAAAACGAAATTTGGGGTAAGAGGAACATATAAGTAAGGTCAGAGGTACTAAACTCTTTGTGCTATTAAATGATTGTATTAATAAAAAGAAGAACCGCCATTTTTTTAAGTCGGTAAAGCTACCAAAAACCTTTTCCTAATTCTAAAAATTACTGTACTGAAATCCACTTTAAGATCGGTTCAGCCAAATGCGAACTTATGGCGGACAATACGTAAAACACGTTTTAAAGTGCAAAACTCCATTTTTTAAGTCGTCTAATATACCTAAAACCTTCTCCTAAGTCTGAAAAATAAAATGCTGAAAACTGCATCAAAATCATACACATACATACATACAGATCAAACTCAGAACCTCCTTTTTTTTGAAGTCGGTTAAAAATAGAAATGAATGGCGCCACTTTTAACGGCCCTAACTGCTTCTAATAGTTTTTCTTTCGGGTAAGAACTTCTATCGGTCTTTCTTACGTAAGCTCGAGGCATTTTGCTTTTTTTCTGTAACAAATAAATAGTAAAGCAAATCATGGCTATTTTCGGAACGTGTTATATTTTAGCGGATTTTAAATATGTTTGTTACCCCTGAAATAGGAAAAGAGGAACATATGTTTCTCTTAACCTGGTATAGCCGTTCCTCTTTCCCAGCTTGCCATTTTGAAGGTTATGTTATTATTGACATCGAAAAAGCACTAAAAACACACGTTACAAACAATGTAATACGTAGAAAATAAAGATTAAACGTAATATATACACTTGCCATAGCAATAAACCGCAACACTGATGTTTTTAATACTAAAATTAACTTAAACAAGGAACGCCGCTAGGTCTTGTTTTTTTAGCTTGACATGTGATATTTTTTTTTCTCTTTTGCTCGCTTACTTGCTGTGTTCCAGCGCAATCTATCCAAGAATATTTGAACTACGCCTAATATTGTCACCATAGAGCTGGGCATTATAGTTTTCTTTTTACGAGTTACTGTTACTCTTCCCCCAGCGTCCCTCTTACCCCACCTGACCCTATAGGTATGTAATAAGCACTCTTTATGAAACAGGAAATAAATGTGTGATATCATCTTGGAATTCATCAAAATTAAGTAATGTGAGTAAGTTTATTGGTCTGAGGCTCAGGTCTGAGGTAGGTAGGTAGGTACAAAGGTAGGTACTTAGGTAATATGGATGGTAATTTAACGGTTACTTAATGTAAAATATGAAAGTTACTGTGAGGTAGATTCCTGTGTTAAAACTATTATTGCTTACTACATCCAAAGATTTAAGCGAGTATTTCAATAACAATTAAATTTATTAAAGGTATGTACTTATTTTGATTAACTTACCAAATATTTTCTACGCCTTTTCTTTTTTTTCTTCTTTGACTTGTGAGTGAAGTTTGTTTATTTTTCTTTCAGCTAACAGCTGTTGTAAGATTTATTTCAAAGGTATTTTAGGAGTTATTAAAAAATTAATCTCATATCTGGAATATAATTTTATTGCCCTAATTAAATCTGAAATGTATTTCTTCTTTACTTTTTGATTAAATTATCTGTGTAGTCGTGTTGAATGCAGCAGCACTATCTTCTCTATGGTAATATTTGTATACTATGCCAACTGCCAAATTCTTGACGTGTAGCCGGTTATGTTACGTCATCTGTCTGTTTGATTAGCTTATAAATTATGATCTGTCAAATCGAACCGAAACGTCAGCCACGTAGGAAGATCCAGCTCGTTATTTTTATGGTAAATACTGTGTATTTTCGTGTAGGTGCATTAAAAATAACTGAAAAGCTGACGAATAAAGAGTTTCTTATCGACCATTATCGTCAACGTCACTCGACCGAGATCGAAACGTTTAAAATCGGTCATTTAGTTGTGACATAATTCGGTAAACAGTCTCGGCATAATTCGGTCGGTGTTTGTCGCGTGTTGTAGTGTGATTGCTGAGTAAAGATGAAGGTGAAGGAGTTGAAGAGGACGGTGAACGTGTGCTGGTCGCCGGCGGAGCAACACCCGCCGCTGCTGGCGGCGGGGTCGGCGGCGCAGCAGGTGGACGACTCCTTCAGCTCCAGCTCCTACCTCGAGCTGTATGGACTCAATTTGGAAGACCCCGGCCTAGATTTGGAGCTCAAGTCTAGTCTGCAGACACAGCAAAAGTGAGTTTTCAATAACGTGACGATTATGGTTCATATCGATAAGCTAAAAGCTTTGGTTGAAGTCATCAATCAAGTTTTGAAACACTTGTGCACTAACTGTACATTTCAGTAATTTTATTTTCATTTCTATAAATTCACTATCTGCAGTTTTTACTTTAAGACATATTACCAGAATTAGCATACTTTAAAACTTGTTATTTAATTGACTAATTAAGTATAATTACTATGTATTATGTTAAATATTACCTGCATTGTCATTTGACAGTGATACAGTATCAAGCTTGACATTATAAACAAAATTTGATTCAAATAAGAGTATGTATATATTTCATAATCTGTTTCCAAAATACGCGAAATAATCTCACTTCAGGGTTTACTACCTATTATGTATCACCACTGATAGCGGTTGACAGTGACTCAATATGGTGTCACATTGCAGATTCCAGAAGCTGGTGTGGTCTGGTGCAGGTATCATAGTGGGCGGCTGCGATGGGGGGCTACTACAGTTCTACAATGCTGACAAGCTACTGCACAAAGCCAGTGATTGTCTCATTGGAAGCAGTACAAAGCACACTGGTATGGCTATTCACTTTAAATGACTATTTACAGTGACCACATGGGAATACTTGTCTCCTATGCCCAATCTACACAAATGGAGAACAATCATTTATCTGCCACATAAATCTTTCCCTAAAGCGGGACTCAAACTTGAGACCCTACACCTGACCTTTCCATAGGTAGAGTCAGCACCAACTAGGCAGTTGTGTCATCCTTCTGATTAATAATATGCCCATTTTGAATAAGTTTGAAGTGAAATTTGTGGGCTATCAACTTATTGCTTTGACCTCATTTCAGTAATTTATTTAAATGTTATTTATTATCTCATAAACTTATTGTGAGGAAGTATTGTTAGTCTTTAATGGGTAAACCAGTATTATTTGCTCAGATGTTTGTATGAAGCATAATATATTATAGTGTGTAAAGTGTAATTAACTATTGAATAATGTTACATCATATCAAATGTTATCCAAGCTAATTCTTAATAATGAGATGAGAATTTAAGAAATTGATTATTGATTTTATCATATAATAAGTTACTGGTCAACTCAATGTTTGTTGACTATGATACCCTTAACTAAACCACGCTTATATATACACCTCAAGCATAGCTGGGAGGGTTTTACCAGCAAATCAAATGGTTGAACAATTAGAAATGTTAATATTTATACAGTAACTTGCATGTAAAAAATGTAAATTTTTGTAAAATCTTGGGCTCTAATTATTGTGTGAGTGAAATAAATCCTACTAATATTATAAATGCGAAAGTTTGTAAGGATGTATGTGAGTGAGTGAGTGAGTGAGTATGTGTGTGTGTTTGTTGCTCTTTCACGCAAAAACTACTGGACAGTTTTTCATGAAACTTTGCAGTAATATAGCTTAGACATCGGAATAACATAATTTGTTAAAATTTATAGAGATTTTTGAAGGGCGGATTTACTAGTTTAACAAAAAGTACAGTGCATCCTATAGTCAGAAGCTCAATAATTTATGAGTGCTGTTCAAGTAATAACATAAAGATTATGTTATCAAACTGCTGATTTCCATAATAATAAAATGTGCCATGCTGACACTGTTAGTAGTTAGATAGTGATACAATATGGTGCGTGTATTCAATTATTGTAATGTAGGTCAGTTAGAGAAATGATTTGATTGGAATGCTCACAGGCTGCTTGAATTTGTTTGTGAGATAAAGTTCTGCAATGTTTCATCAATTACAATGTTTATATTGTGATTACAATTTGTTGCATTGATTAATCATGGAATTTTTATTTTCAATAAACTTTCCATTCTAGATGCATTTCATAACTGCACTTTGATAAGTGTTATCACCGAATGTCTCCACAGGTCAATTGTGTAATTGTATATTTTTGTGTTTTATTTACAAGTTACTGACTGATGTTTTTGAAATCTTATATTGTTGATTGCTACATGTTTGTCCAAAAACTAGATAGTGAGAATGGGAAGTGGTAATGGTAGCTTTAATCCATTACCTGTGCTAGGTCTTTTCATAGTTGTGGGGCCAAGGGCACCTTACTGTGAGCGAGGTGAATTTGTAGGGAAAGTTACATCTATGACAGGGATTGCCCACATCTTTGGGGGCAAGTAAACTCGACTAGATTGTAGTTTATTGGTTGCGTCAGCTATCTAGACTAAACTTCTGATGAATGGCAATTCCTATTCTATCTGTTAATTGACTTGTTGGTTTGTTAGTACGTAGTAATTAGGCAACGTTGTAAATTATCGTACTTCGACCTGAGCTATTAAATAGTGTTAAAATGCATTACATTCCCTTGTATAACCTAGGATTATAATACGTTAATACAATAAAGGACAGTTAAAAAAAAGTTCAAGCGGTCATAACCAACACCGACTTGGAAACGTGGAACTGTTAAGTTCTCTGTAATCTCCGTAATCCGTTCTTAGTAATTGCATGTTCCATGCAGGCCACGTGTCAGCGCTGGACATCAACCCGTACCAGCAGAACCTGCTGGCGTCGGGCGCGTCGGAGAGCGAGATCTTCATCTGGGACCTGAACAACACCGGCCAGCCCATGGCGCCCGGCAAGCGCAGCCAGCCGCTCGACCACGTGCAGGGGCTGGCCTGGAACCACCAGGTAACTGGACCGTCCGGATTGCATCTGTCCATAGGCATTGTTTATATTTATTAATTTGCATATCACAATGGTACTAAATAACTCTTTGTAGTTATTATCTTTTCTTTTTTATGGTGTGTAATTTAGAAATTCGAGCCATCTATTAATAATCGTCATCTTGACCAAGTTTATGTCCAAAGTAAAAAGTTAGTAAAGATAACTTATTTCAGGCAAACAAAACTTTTAAATTAATTTATCTGCTTATGCATACCAATAACATTCCAGGTCCAACACATCCTGGGTTCCACATTCACAAACAGATGCGTCGTTTGGGACTTGAGGAAAAACGAACCCATAATGAAATTAAGGTATTACACATTGTGGATAAATAATTTTCTAGTAAGTACAATCAAGGCTCGTTCATGCAGTAGCTAGTTGCTACTGAACTTCTGACTGTTTTTGTACAAAATTCATAAATGGCTTTTCCAGTGACGCGCAGTCCCGCACGCGCTGGCGCTCGCTGGCGTGGCACCCATCCGTGGCCACGCAGCTGTGCATCGCCTCCGAGGACGACCAGGCGCCCGTCATCCAGCTCTGGGATTTGAGGTACTCGCGGATTTTCAACATAACTGTTTGCTACAACGACTGTTTATTATGCTATGTTTTTTGATATCAAAGGTTTTGGTGAAGAAATGCGTCAAGAATAATATTTTAAATCAAATCAGCATCTAATTTTAAATCAAAGCTGTATTCGGATCAACTGTAGATTACTATGAAATCTCCTGATAGCGATACTGTTTTAGGTAGATGTGTGCTACACTGTATTATCATCCAGGGAGTTAGATATAGAGATCCATATGAATGAGATACGTTAACCTGGTCGTGGTGTGGTGTGACAGACTGGCGGCGTCCCCGCTGGAGACGCTGGAGGGGCACCGCAAGGGCGTGCTGGCGCTGGGCTGGTCGCCGCACGACGCCGCGCTGCTGCTGTCCGCCGGCAAGGACGGCCGCGTGCTCTGCTGGAACCCCAGCGACCCCGCCATGGTGAGATACCAATACTTGGAGAGTTTTGCGTATGGATATGGTAATGGATTATGTAATTTAAAAGCAGTGCAAGCGTTTTTTATACCTAGACCACAATGTTTCTCACCAAAAACTGAGCTGAACGACAAATAAATATATTAATAGTTTATATAAACGTAATTGTGTAAATAGCACCTAAAGCCTCTTCCATTTTAGTTACACACTATGAATATTGTGTGCTCCCCATACACCTAAATAAAATAATACCTAGACTTGAACTATGTGGAACACGTCTTATTTCAATTCTCATCAGTTAAGTGTTATGTAACTTGTACCATAATTGTTGTGTGGGTTAGGGCGGCGAGGTGGTGGTGGAGGGGCGCGAGACGGCGGGCTGGGTGTTCGAGGTGGCGTGGGCGCCGCGCGTGCCCGGCCTGCTGGCCGCCGCCGCCTTCGACCAGCGGCTCGCGCTGCACACGCTGCTGGGCGGCAGCCGCGCCGAGGGGGTGAGTCTGACGCACTATCCTTCTGTTACAAGAAATGCAAATTATTGTGATTCTTGTTGTTAATTTAATTATGGTACATTGTTTCGTGGTGTATGGATATGCGACATGCATTTTGAGACTGACAATTTGTAAATTTTATTAATAAATTAAATGTTGCTCAAGTTTGAGTGAAATCACGCAACAAGTACCAGCTTTTGATTATTAAAGTTATTGTTGTAATCGGTGTACTCAGTAAAAAGTCATGAGATTACATAGATACAAAAAGAAACAAACGAATTGAGAGTCTAGCCCCTTCTTTGAAGTTGGTTCTACAAGTGATCTAGATCCCGATCGATCCGATCCGAGATATAAGTGTGATGGTTGTAATTTATGATTTTAAAAATAATTCAGGGCGAATAACAGAAATAAATGTGAACGTAATTATGAATAAGTATTATCTACTTTTTTCTATTAATATTGGCTAAATACAACGGTATAAACGTCGATTCCGGTGGTGCAGAGCGCGCAGCACACGCACAACATAATGGAGTCGTTCGGCGGCGCGGACGGGCTGGCGGCGCTGCCGGCCGTGGCGCGCGCGCCGCCGCCGCCCGCCGCCGCCGCGCAGCCCGCGCGCCCCCCCGCCTGGCTGCGCCGCCCGCGCGCCGCGCGCTTCGCCGTACGTATGCCTACTCCTACTTGATTACGTATAATATACCTAACACTTTATCGACAAATAAATAAAAAAATCTCCCCAACTGCCTACTTTCTGATTTATTGAATCTTCAACCAAGTATCAATATTCCTGCATATATTTTTTTATGTTTTTTATAGTCAACATGACGCGCTAAGCGCGTTAACGACAATAAATCACTTTATTCAGCCGATCCCTTAACATTCACAGGGCAAATTTCCAATCAGTTGATTGACATTGATTGATAACTGTTTTACATTTTAATTCTTAAGTATGTTGTTGTGTGTTTTATTGTATGTATAAATAAGGTTGTCGTGTCTCTAGTTCGGCGGCAAGCTGGTGACGTTCGACAAGTGCCCGCAGGAGGAAGGCTCGCGGAAGTTAGTCTACATTAGTCAGGTAACCTTATTAAGTTTTATTGCAGTTTTTTATATTATTAATAAGTTGTATTGCCAAAATATTTAGAAAATAGTGACCGTTCGACTTTAATTTTTACTTTTAACTTTTATATACCTACTAGAGAACCGCCCGCGCTTCGCTTCGGGACCCGTAGGTAACAGTCGCGTAGGTCCCGCTCCCGTAGGAATCTCGACTAAACAGTAGCCTACATATGATATACTGGAATATCAGATTATTGGCCTATGACTTAAGTAAATTACTAATCAAATACTACAGTATTTGATAGCGTAATTCAGAACTTGCAAATGAATTTTGTTAACGCCATCTATTGGCAACTCCGAAAATAAATATCTAGTAACTAACAAAACATCGATCTTCCCATGGGAATGGGATGTTTTTCCGCGGTAAAAAGTAGCCTACGTCACTCTCCACCCTCCTAACTATCCCCACATACGTAAAGCATACCATATAATAGCCATGTTGCGACGTGAAAGAGTCACAAACAAACAAACAAACACACTTTCACATTTATAATATTACTATGGATTTAAAAGTTGGCGGCTAAATATGCTCACTTCATCTAATGAAATCTGGTGAAATCGTGGGCTTACTGCCCTGTTTTGGACCCATCAAACCAAGTAAAATAGCCGCGCAAACCGTACTGTGAGCACTAGCTAGTATTTAATATTACGGTACAAAGCGAATGTTTGTGTGTCTTATGGTGGGTTTAGATGGCTGAGTGAGTCTATTCTGTATGCGAGTCTACTCATTTAAACGGTGCGAGCTAGGGATAATAATTGTGAATCTAATCAAAAGACAGATTGTGAAGCGATCCTCGCGTCATGCGTGACATTGTCTAATCGCGCCATGTGTGTATGTGTGTTTGTGTGTGTGCAGGTGGTGAGCGAGCCGGAGCTGGTGGAGCGCGCGGCGGAGCTGGACGCCGTCATCGCGCTCGCCACCGACCACGAGCCCAGCGCCGCCGACCGCCTCGCGCAGTCAGTGATAACACATTATCTGCCCACAATATTCTAACGTTTTACAATCTTTGTGGAGTGCCGTAAGGCGTAAAAATTGTAAATTCACTGAATGTATATTATAAAAAATAGGCCCATAAACGACGAACAATTCGCTGAACAAATATAAAAAACACATATATTGTCGAATTGAGAACCTCCTTCTTTTTTGACCTTTGTGCTTTAGCTTCATTGACTTGCCCTGGATTCCGAGGTATAAAGTTTACCGCACTCCACTATCTATACTTCACCAGAGCAAAACGATGACGTCTACGGTGAAGCCTACGTCGTAATAGTTTACGGCGTTTATCCTTTAGCGATGTACTCATGCGTGTGCGTGAAGGGTTTCGAGCCATGAGGGTAAGTGGTTTCCGTCGCCTATTGACGTCAATAAAATCAAACATCACCCTTCTTGATCAAGAAAAAAAAAATACAAAACAGGAAAACGAGCGCATCTAACGAATATCTCGAGCACTTGATTATCTGTGGAAAGTATTATTTCGTTCTTTTTTTTAAATTGTCTCTATTTGACCCTGTCTTCCGTCAGATACTGTCGTGCAAAGGGCGAGGCGGCCACGGAGCAGCAGGAGCGCTACACGTGGTTCTTCCTGCGCGCCAGCTTCCTGCCCACCTTCCGCACCGAAGTGCTCAACTTGCTCGGTAACATTATTAACCCTTTTTATCTGGCTGTAGCAAAATGAAAGTGCGGGACATAAATTTATACACGCGTCGTGTCACTCTGTCGCTCATTGTTATTATTTAATAAGTACCCGTGTGAAACCGAAGGAGTTAGTTATATATCAAACCATGTGACCAAACCATAACATTTATAGTACAAGTATCTAACAATGTAATTGTCAACGTAGGTTACAAGCAAGACGAGATCCCGTCGAAGGCGAAGGGCACGTCGACGCCGGCCGACGGCCAGAACGCCAGCTTCGGGCTCAGCCGGGTCAGTACACATACATACACACACACACACACACACACACACACACACACACACACACACACACACACAACACACACACAACACACACACACATACACACAACACACACACATACATACACGCACACGCACACACACACACACACACACACACACACACACACACACAACACAACACACATACATACACATTTATATGCACGTACTCTCTATAACAGCATCCCTTCTGTTCTTCACTTACCCATGTGTTTCTAATTGGCGTTAATTAGTAATTGCGCAGCTTAATCACGAACATACTAATTGACTTAAATAATGACGACACTGTAATCCAGTCGGTAGGGACCTTATCCGCGAAGCGTGTGGTCCTGGGTTCGATTCCTGGCTAAGGCATACATTCGTGTGACCGGTAGATATTTGTGGGTTATAATAATAATAATAACGTTTGTTTCGATAAAATCAAAGAGGTTGCAATCTTATTGCCGATACTTAGGTGGTATACATACAATGTTGGTTGAGAACATGGAACATAGTCGGCAGTGTTACCTTCCTCCGTACTAGTTTGCACTGTATGTATAATGTATAATGTTAGTAATGTTCTCTTTGTGTTGTCCAAGCCATCTACTGTATCCAAAAGCTTGGGAATGTAAGCTTTCGTTTGTTTTTGAGTGAGCTTTAATGATTCAATTTAAGTCAAAAGTGTGATTTAAAAGATGTAGAACATTATACACAATGTCTTTAGCCACATTAAGAGTAGGACGAAATAGCAAATGAAGAAAATTACTGGGTGCTATACACATTGAAGTGGAAAGTACAAAATTTGAGGTGTCAGACAATTAATATAAATGTGTCGGTTCTGTACACTCAGTCACTCAAGCAAGCAGTAGCATGGAAAATGAGTTTTGAATTCATTTTTGAAGCAAGCAACATGTGATAACATTTATAAATAATCTTGAAGTGTTAGCTAACTTGTGAGAATAATGACTGCCTTGGCATGTTCAGTATGTAACCTTGGGGCTATCGAAAATTGTATCAGTTTCATCTTAACATTCGCGAATATTATCTTCAACTTTACGTACACAGATTCTACCTATATAAATCTTTTTTCTATAACAATAACACTAGTGGTGTAACATTTCCGCACTCTGTCTAGCAACTAGTAACTAACCGGCTCTTACCGTTTCCGCGGCACGTTAGGGCGAGTCCACAGAGACGGAGGCCGAGCTGTCGACGGACACCAGCACCGACCTGTCGGTAAGTCGCAGTCGCAGTAGTGTGTGTGTGAACATTGCATGCTTCTCTGCCTGATTCTTGCTTTGACTTGTTTACGTTTATAAAAAATAATATCTTCAAAAACAGGTATTTGATGAGAGTTGTGTGTGCGCACAGTTGCGTCGCCGTGTATGTACGAGTGCGTACGTACACAATGAGGGTAACCGTTTTTGTGCTCACCAGTTGGCGCCACTGCAGAGGGCGGTCATGCTGTCAAAGCCCGCCCATACATAAACAGTGACAAATGAAATTCAGACAAGCGAAAAGTGACAGACAGACCTCCCTTTTCACTAGCGCCTCTAGCGGAAAATTCACACGCGGTTACCCTCATTGAATGCCGATTCGAGTTTATGTGCGTTTTACAGTGCAGTGGCGATACGGCGTGCACACATGCAACAATATAAATAGTAGTAGTACCTTTGGTGAGCAAGTACTTGTTATTTTGGGCGTAGAAAATAAAAATCTTGGGACGCAAAATGAGAATTAATTAATCATTGTTTAGTGCGTAATATTTAAATAAAATATAACTAAGCACAAGAAAAACAACGTAAATCTACGCGTCGGTTTTCGTTATTTGACCAAAAGCTCGATCCAGTCAGTCAAGTAAAAGCTAAACATAAAACTGATATTTTTATAAAAGCGTTCATTTTACAATTTATGTAAATGTAGTCGATAGGGCTGAATGGCAGATCAAAGCTTCAGCCGGGAACTTCCAAGGTCCATATAACATCGGCCAGTGTTGGTTGCAGGACGCGCACACGCTCATCGAGCGCAAGCTGGCCAACATAGACCTGGAGCCCGCCGCCAACAACGTGGTCATACCCAACGGAGATGGTACTGTATCCCAAACCTATTACTAGTTATTATAAATGGTTTAAAATGTATGTTTCCTATTAAATTTATTTTCGGTAAGCACTGACTAGATTAAAATGCCCGGTCCACCAGTGTTAAATAATTTAATAGTATAGCGACATTAGTAAATAAGTATTATCTTTCTGTAGTAAGTAAAAAACATAATTATAATTGCATTTAAAATATCAGTGGTGGCTAGCCAATTATGTGAATAATCCACCACCGTATACTATTAATATTGGATTTGACTGAAAACCTCCAACATAGCTAATCACAGTATTGCCCCCCCTTTTGCCCCCCCCCCCACACCTTCAATGTAATGGCGTCAATGTGTACCTCTCATGTACTTATCGTACCACTTGCGTACTGTACGTACAGAATGATATGCCCGGTGCGTGTGACATGCGTACTGTACGTGTGAGGAACTTGCGTACCGTACGGTCTACGTACCGTACGTATGTACCAATGATGTTTTAAATATCTAGATTGAGCGTCGCCCTACAGTGAAAACAAAAAAAAATAACGCAACATTATCAAGAATGTTTGCGTGCAAGCGATGTTTTTCACGTTCATTTATTGTCTATGTGTGCCTAATCTGTGCGTAATGATATAAAAATTGTGGCTAACAGTTAGCCACGTTTTTTTGACACGTTTTCGCGGATTCGATGTTCCATTTAAATATTTAAAACATCAAAGGTACGTACGTACGAAACACAAAGTGACCGAGATGTACTCTCCGGCAGACAACACGAGCCAGGTGTGCCGCGCGCTGGTGTGCGGGCGGCTGGAGGAGGCGGTGCAGCTGTGTCTGGACGCCGGCCGCGTCGCCGACGCGCTCGTCGTCGCCTCGCTGGGTCAGTGCACTTTGTATGGCTTGGTTAGTGCGGATGAGTAGCAGGTGACGGGGACTGATCACCTGGGACTTACCTCACCCAGATACCTACTAGGTAGTATAGCTGAGTTAAAAATGTATTCAGTTTCACGATATATTTTATGGGAAAATATATCCTACTAATATTATAAATTCGAAAGTTTGTAAGGATGTATGTGAGTGAGTGTGTGTGTGTGTGTTTGTTGCTCTTTCACGGAAAAACTACTGAACGGATTGTCATGAAACTTTGCAGTAATATAGCTTAGACATCGGAATAACATAATTTGTTAAAATTTATAGACATTTTTGAAGTGACTGGTTTCCCGAAGCGAAGCGAGGGCGGATTTACTAGTTGTACTATGTCATCTATTTAACATAGTTCGTCTGTTTCCGCCGGCACCAATTTGCCGATAGAAATTTATCAGATCTCAATACGTATAATAAATTTGAATCGCTGGTGAGATCGAATTGCTTCTCCTTTTTAAAAACAAATTTATTACATGATATGTTCACAGTTAAATTTTCTTGTTTACGCAATATTTACTTACTTCACTGCAATGCACTTTTATCACAGAGACGGAAAGCTGTCACTTGTGTAGATTGTAACATAACCGAATTTCATCTGGAACGCGACGGCATGTAGAAGTTATTTATTGGCAAGACGCATTGACACCTTGGCTATCTACCCGTACTGTTTGTAAATCTGATTGAGACTGATTATTGGTTATCATGTTGCAGGCAGCCAAGAGCTGCTGTACAAGGTGCAGAAGTACCACCTGGCGCGCGCGGCGGAGGACCCGGTGGCGCTGGTAGCGGGCGGGCTGCTGCGCGGCGGCTGGGCCAGCGTGGTCCAGGGCGCCGCGCCCGCCTCGTGGCGCGCGCTGCTCGCCGCGCTCGTCACGCACGCCGACGGGGAGGCCGCCGCGCACTACTGCGGTCAGTATGTGGGGAGTTACGTAACGCGTTACGGCGCCAGTCTGTCTGGTTTCACTTTTTCTCACAAATACGGCAGCTGAAAGCAGACTCCTCTCTTATTCTTCCCAGAGCATTAACCGTATTTCAGACAGATTCATTTAAGTATGCTAAGCTTTTCTCAAGTTAAACAATTGCAATATTACATAGGTAGTCAACGTAGATTGCTTTAAATTATCACTTTTGTCGGGCGTCCCGAGACGCACTCGTTTTCTTTGTATATGTATAAATCAGAGACATAATATTCGTAACTTTATAATCCATAATACTGAATAGCTTCAAATAAAGTGATTAGTCATTACTGCCAGCATGCGATAAAGCGTTCGGGAGTCTTATAGTTATACCATGGCGGCATCAACGGGTCTTAAGAATTAGTATGTGTCAATACTTTCCCTGCTAGTCAACATTTATTCCAAATAAATATACTGTTTATACATCTATATTGTACATGTAGAAATGTTGGGCGACAAGCTGGCGTCAGAGTCAGACCCGTCGCTGCGCGCGGCGGCGCTACTGTGCTACATCTGCGCGGCGGAGGGCGACGCGGTGGCGGCGCGCCTGCTGCAGGACTCCGCCCCGGCGCCCGCCACGCCGGCCGCGCCCGCCACGCTGGCCCAGCGCGCCGAGCTGGCGCTGCTCGCGCGCCGCGCCGCCGCCGCCAGGGGGCGCAGTGTGCAGGTGTGTGTCAGGGAGCGGTCTTGGGACCGCTACTTTTTATTAACATTAAATAACCTCGTAGCCCTGTAGATAATGATGCCACCGAAGGATCCTCGGCTCGGTTTCCAGTCGGGGAAGGTATTTATGCAAATAATCTAGAAGTGCGAATTATGTCAGCGCAAATAAATTGACCAATTTGAGTGTGGGTAGTAGAACGGACCGAAATCATCAGATTTGTTTTGTTTTGACGATTGCTGTTTAACGACGATAACCTGCTGGTTTATCGCACCTAAAGTGGATCATGCACGACTTTTCTACTTACTCAAGTCAACAAAAACCTGCAATCTTTCGACGATGTGTGTTGAGCAATACATGTATCGATTCCAGTCGGGCGGCAAGCTGGAGGCGGTGCTGAGCGAGTACGCGAGCGCGCTGGCGGCGCAGGGCTGCCTGCGGTCGGCGCTGGCCGCGCTGCAGGGCTGCCACTGCGAGCTGGCCCAGCGGCTCATGGTCGCGCTCGGCATGCAGGACCACAACCCGCAGGTTTGTTGTATATTTCATTTGCTGCAATAACGTTTTATTTAGTACAAGTAGTAATCACGAAATAAAACGTTATTGTAGCAAAAGAGCGTATGTAGTTCACGTTGTTTTTACAGGCATCATTAATTTTGTTGTAAACTAAATTATTGAGCCGATACTATCACGGAGTAAAGAATGCCTCTTGAGGTGGTATTACAATGATGTTTGCATTGAGACCAAAATATAATATAAGAAGTGTTTCCAAGGCCGTCGTAAGCTGTATGGGCAACCGCGTTCATAGCCGGTTTGGTACTCCCTCCCCTCGTCGTTCAATACCTACCTCACACAGGTTTACTTTTATACCCCTCCCCACTGTGGTCCATTTGTCACCTCCCCATGCGTGAATACCAACATCACACAGGTTAACCTTTATACCGCCCATTCATTTGTCACTTCCCCATATGCGGGTGGTCGGTGAACGCCTTGCACGCCCGCTTACAGCGAACCTGAGTGTTACGACTACAGACCACGTTATCCACATTATAACTCTGTAACTCTATATTTGTTACAGCAACAACAGCAACAGCCGCAGCAGCAACAACAGCAGCAGGAACAGTACCGGCGAGAGACCCCGCGGTCGCGCACGGTGAGCGGCCACTCGCAGAAACGCGGCCATCTCGTGGGGCACAACGACGTCAGCAACACGTACAGCGCTGGTGAGTCACGTCACTTAATTCTATAACAAGTTCTTTATTATCTACTAGAGAACCGCCCGCGCTTCGCTTCGGGACCCGTAGGTAACAGCCGCGTAGGTCCCGCTCCCGTAGGAATTTAGGCTAAAAAGTAGCCTACTACTCGCTCTCTTCACTCCACCCTGTCTGAGGTGTGTGGAGCCCTCGGGACAGTTAGTTCCCCTTTGGGGGTGTCTCTCGCGGCCCGTTAAAACGGGCCGGTTCTTGGGCTGGGCCCTAAGGCCCTTCGTTGTCCATCTGTGGTTAACCAATAGGTCAAGTCCGGTGAGTGGTGGCCTTTTTACAGGCCACAGAGTCTTAAACGGGATGGGGTTCATCTTCGCGCCGCCCAGGCGATCGAGGCCCTACCGGGTGAATCCCGCTGGTGGGAAGCCCTGCAGGAGCCGATCAGCGCCGGGCGACGACTTACGTAGCCCCAGTATCAGCAAGTCGCGCGGGAAGGCCCAGCTGTCCGGTGGACGGGTGTGGAGCGGCGCCAGGTCCTGCAGATGCGGGAAGCGCGACGCGTCGACACGCCCGAACATGATGCGTGCCAATCTCTCGATGAAGTCGTCCAGGCTCTCGACTCGACGACTGGTCCCTCTGGTCCGCTGGCACTATCCTGTTGGCTGAGCAACTTGCGGACATCAGTCAACAGGATAGTGCCAGCGGGCGGGCGGTACACTGAATACAGCCGGAGCGGGGAGTTCTCGAGGCAGAGCTAAAGTAGCCTTTTACATTTGCCTATGACTTAAGTAAATTACATGTAGTATTTGATAGCGTAATTCAGAACTTGCAAATGAATTTTATTACCGCCATCTATTAACAACTCCGAAAATAAATATCTAGCAACTAACAAAACATCGATCTTCCCATGGGAATGGGATGTTTTTCCGCGGTAAAAAGTAGCCTACGTCACTCTCCACCCTCCTAACTATCCCCACACACATAAACCTTACTTTCACGTCGCAACAAAGCTATTATATGAATAGCTTTGTTGCGACGTGAAAGCGTCACAAACAAACAAACAAACACACTTTCACATTTATAATATTAGTAAGGATATCTGTAACGTGACCTTTAGGCACTTCTCACACAACGCTATTTATGAGCTACGCGACTGCAATGCAATCCAAAATTCGTATGTATCTGACACTTTTCACTGACAGGAGACGCGTCTACGATACGATGCGACGCCTGTCAGTCAAAAGTGTCAGATACATACAAATTTTGGATTGCGTTGCAGTCGCGTAGCTCATAAATAGCGTTGTGTGAGAAGAGCCTAAGACTATAGAATGTTTTACCGTGTAATAATTACGTTACTATTTGTTTACCAGTTCCTCCAAGTTACGACCCCGGTTGGGGAGGACCCCAGCAGCCGTCGTTCCCTGGAGCGCCGCCGCTGCAACCACAACCGATGCAACCGCAACCATTACAACCACAACCATTACAACCGCAACCGATGCAGCCGCAACCGTTACAACCACAACCGATCCAACCGCCCCGACCCGGCAGTGTCGGCCCACAGCCTGGTGAGTCCTTCTCGGTATTATTGCGGTTCGAATTTCGAAAGCGCGGTCGAGGGTACGCCTTCTGATTGGCCAGTCTTAGACGCGTGTGACGTGGTATTGTATAATTATGTACTCTGTGCTTGTGGTGTTATTCGTTATCAGCATTGCATGTGAGGCACACGCTCATATTACTGTAGGTATCGCGCAGCTACATTCTTAAAGTGATATTGAAATTCTGACAGATAAATAATTCACGTAAATTATCTGATTGTAGATGTATGCAGATTGCAGGCATATGTGATATATTTATTTATAATCTACTCACATGAACAAATTAAAGTGACCCGTTTAAATTCTTGCAACAGGCAGCATATCGGGCAGATCGAAATACAAGGTGGACCCGTCGGTGCAGTCGGCGCCGCTGTACAACCATTACAGCTTCAACAACCCGGTGACGTCACAGCCGCAGGGCTACGGGTACAACAGCCCGCTGCCGGACCCGTACGCGCCCGGGGCCGGGGCCACCGGAATCACTGGCCCCGCCGGAATGACTGGCCCCGCCGGAATCACTGGCCCCGCCGGGGTCACCCCGCTGAACCCGGTTAATTCGGCGCCCGTCAACGGCAGCTACTACGGCCCCGTGGAGCCCGCGGTCGCCGCCACGGCCAAGCCCGTGCCGCCGGGATGGAATGACCCTCCCGCTATGACGACTAAACCTAAGGTATGTACTTATAAATTATATAGACCGAAATATTGCTATTATAAAAAATCACAGCTGCAAATATCAACCTATATTTGAATATGCGTTGGTGTAATATAATATGTAGCGTCTCAGAACGCAATATAATATTACAACAATAAAGTAGCACAATCAAAACATACTGGTTGCACTCTAACAGTGGCGTAATGGGAAATAATTAACTGCGTGCTTGCACGTGCGTCTCTTTGCAAAAAGTAAAATTAAGCTTGTTTGCGCTAAAAATATTTCATAACTGTTACTGCAATTAGTGCTATAATAATTATTTGTATTTATGTAAAATATTACAAAGTATGTTTATTTTATTATCATACTTATGTGAATGTTTTCTATTGGTGTTAAAGGTTGCTGAGGCGTGCTTAGACATTATGTTTATATATATTAAGTATCTTATATGTATGTGTATGTGATGTAGCTGTTAACGGAGGATATGTCAGCGTTGCACGCGGGCACGCGGCAGTGGAGCCACATTATAGAGCACAGGCGCAAACACGAGGTACCGAGTGGCCCGCGGGGGGAGGGGGGATCCCGCAACTGTTGCTAGCTGTCGCGCTAACTGTGATTTAGCAAATACTAAATGTACTTCTTCTTTGATTAGGTGTAATAACATGTGAATATAAGTCTGAGCGATAGGGGACTTCAAAATCTTGTTAGTCTTCGTCTGTGTCGTATGATGTTTCACTGAACTGGTCCGAAGGTATCATTGCATTTTATTAATTTATCAAGTTATCATGCAGTTAAAGTGAATTGTCTTAAGCGACTACTCGGTAAAAACCCTGTTTAACTGTAGTTTCGCTCCAACAATCGGAACCTCAGAATGTCTACTTAAATTACTTACTTGTAATGCAGTTATTTCTAAAGATCAATGGTATTTTTTGACAGAAATTATTGCTTATAAAACATTCTATGTGAAACTAGACACAACCTTTTATATTTCATTACAACGATATTTCTTTAAAAATATCTTGCTACTATGACATTCTTTCCTTTTTTATATCTTTACTTAATTTATTTGGTTTACGATTCTTGAACGATATATGACATGGGAGGAAATTGAATTGTAGACTCAGAAGTCCCTTATCGTCATGTCAGGATTATAAGTAGTTACATAATGACCCCTTTAAAGGGTGTAGGCAAGTCACTTGTATCCGCTCAGTATATAGTTCCCCGCCCCCCGCCCGCACCGCACGCCCGCATGCCGCCCGTGTTCTATGCCCCACAGAGTAGGCGAAGCGCTAACGAACTAATCACTTCGTGAAACTATGAGATTTGCCAGCATTCCCAGAAGGAAAACGTCCATTGTATCTAAAAGTCCCGCGTGCATTTGTGTGTGTGTGCGTGTGTGAGATTAATACGATAGTTGTAGTCTGATCGTATAGTTATAGTTTGTTTTTCGATCACTAATAACTCCTACGATTGTTATAGGAGCGAACAATTTGTGAATAATTAAGTCTCTTCAATTACTAACGACCACTAATAACTAATAATTACTAAATTAACTAATATTAATTTTAAGTCAGTGTAGTTACGTTATGCATTAAAACATTTATGCGTGGAATTATTTTTTTAAAATAAATCCATAATGAGTCATGGATGTTTAAACTGTGAGTTTTCCTCAACTTGTGTATAATGAAGCGATTTTCCTTATATATTTTGTAATGATTGTTTCGACGAAAACTGTACTGTATTGTACACACTAAGACTGCCACGAAGAACAGTGCAAACACAATATTAGTTATCTACACGCATCCAATATACTATTATATTCACAGCCTAAACAGGAAGCTCCAGTGCAGCAGCAAGCGCCCATAACGCACCCGCTGTTCGGGGTGGAGCCGCCGCAGCACGTGCCGCTCGTGCCGGGCCAGTACCCCGCCCCGGGGCAACAGTTCCCGGGTCAGGGCCAACAGTTCCCGGGTCAGGGGCAACAGTTCCCGGGTCAGGGCCAACAGTTCCCGGGCCCGGGGCAACAGTTCCCCGGCCAGGGACAACAGTTTCCGGGCCAAGGGCAACAGTTCTCCGGCCAGACAGTGTACCAACCGCAGGGAGGCTACCAGGATCAGTACCAGGGCTACCAGCAACAGGCGCCGCCTGGTTTCGCGCAGCAGGTATGGTTAAAATTGGAAGTTAGTTATGGTTGAAAGTTGCTCAGAAACTATGAGGTCCTGCTCTTGTAAAAATATTAACAGGACAAATGTTATTATAACTTCAGAAGAAAATTGCTTTAAAAGCTATAAGTTGTCAAATAGAAATAAACATACATTTTTACATATTTACTAAATACTTTTTCTTCTTTATATATGCGATATAATTACATACATACGCAGATTATTACACATTTTAAATTCATTTTATTAAAGTAGACAGTTTTATGGCTATCTCAGCCAAATTTCATTAAAATAAAAATGAATTAGTGAATACAAAAATAACGCATTCCCAGCGACGCGACGCGAAAATCTGAATGATTTTTTTCTGTTCTCGGTCTGAGTCTGTGTGTTATTGACTTGTGTGTTATCCACTGGGAATGTCAAGGCTACGAGTGTGTACTACTTATTGATTGATCAATGTGACGTGTAGCAGCAGCCAGAGGCCCCGCAGCCGGCAGCGGAGCCCGCGCCGGTGGCGAAGGGCCCCATCCCGGAGGAGCACCGGGAACTGCAGGAGGTGTTCGATGCCGTCAGGAACGACTGCTACAACCTCGCCAATAACTCGGTATGACGGTTGTTGTTGGTTTTGGACTGATACAGTAAGGTCATTATATATCGACCGCTCTGAACTTCGTTTTCCGAGATGTTCGCGCAGGTACAGTAACTGACCAATTAAAACACGGTGGCCATGACAGTGTTTTGTGATGCGCTACTTCGTATTGGTGTACCTATCCTACCGCCCGCACTCCCCGCCTCCTACCACCATTTTGGCCTTAAAACCGACACCTGCGCAGCCACTTGTAGCTATATCCAGAGCGGCCGAGTTATAATGACCTTACTGTACTTCATCTTATTAGCTAGTTTGTTTTATTCAAACGTGAATATCTTGATTAATGGTTATTTGTTTGCATAGGCTATGAAGAGAAGATTGGACGACGTCCAGAGGAGATTAGAAATATTGTACGACTTGCTGCGCGAGTATAGGGTGAGTATCTACACGATTTTGATTTTCAACTTGTTTATTAACAGGACAGTTCGAAAAATTCATAATAATTTCATTTACGCGCATGTAACAACCTGATAACCGACGAACTTAAATGAAATCGGGTCGGAGTTGGTCAAGAGTGAGTGGCGAGTAGGACGTCTTTAAAGGATTCAACCGTTACAGCCAAGACATAAGGATCATGATTGAATGTTTTCTTTCGAGTTTGTTGGTTTTCAGGTTATTGGTTGTGTGTAGAGCTTTATTCAGCCGAATTCGAAACCGAACTTCGGCGTAAAGTTTTGGTCTCGCGATCGCAACGCACATCTCTGCGGTATGTGGCATGCGGTACCGGTCACGAAATATATGAAAAACGTCGAGAATGGTCTCTTGTTCTGTCGTAGTCTGCGTCGGCGGCATCATTATGTTAAGTGTCCGGCACCACATGCCGCATATTGCAGCGCTGTGCGTTGCGATCGCGAGACCAACTTACTCTCAATTTAGGCGTAGTCTAGAATTTTAGCTGTAACCGAAACTTCCGATCGCTCACTAGCATTGTACAGTACCCGGCAAGAAATAATGCACACTGGTATTCAGAAATAAATAATCGGTTAGGTACGGCTTTGTAGAGCGTTTTCTCTCTCGCACATTGCACTAATAATGCAGTTCGTTTGGCATTGCGATCGAACACAGTCGTGTCGTTCACATACGCGTACTGCGCGGCATTAGCCGCTGCCCGCAACTGTCACTATGAGCTCTCAACAACTCATAGTAAACGAGTTCTTGGCTTTTGTCAACCATGCCATCGACACTATGGACGAAGTAAGCATCTTGCAGATCTGCAGATCGAACTTCAAGGAAGACGAAATCTGCCATGGCAAGAGGCTACTCTACCAAGCGCTTGGGAAGCTGGACGAGATGCCCCCCCGAAGAAGAGACGGAACGGAAAGAAGTGTTCAGGACGTCATCAACTTGTTAAGGGTGACGGATCCAGACGACGTGCCTGCGATCGTGGCCAAGGAGCTACATAAACTGCCCCCTGTCACTTTCGATCACGTCGATGTTACCAGGCTGTTGAGGGATATAACATCGCTGAAGACAAGCTTGGCTGAAGTACATTCCAAGTTGGAAGTGTCCGATAAGACCATCGGTGAATTACGAGCCGAAGTAGCGTTGCTACGCAGCGTTGTTTCGGTAAGTAGGTCACCAGATGTAAATAATGTGAATGTACGTCGCGGGGCGCAAAATGCATCCATCGGCAGTTTTGAGTCGGCGAAATATGATGCGTCGCCGGTTGCAAACATTGCGAACGATGCAGCGCGCCCAGCTCCCGCCGCGACAACGTCAGCGAGTGCGTCGACCCCTAAGCGCGACTACGCTGCCATCGCCGCCGCCGGTGCTAACATCAAACCCGCTACGTCGCAGGCCAAGCAGACCAAAAGGGGACGGCAGAACCATGATGGAGCAATTCATCGTGATCAGCCACAGCCAGGTCCAGTAAAAGACCAGGGTGATGAGGAGGGCTTCGTCAAGGTCGAGAGGAAGAGGAGGAAGCCCCTACGTCGGAACCAGTGCGGTACCGCACCTACAGGACCGAACCACACGCTGCGGCCGGCTGTGCCGGCAACGTTGCTATACGTGTCCCGGCTGCATTACTCCACGAAGGTTGAAGACGTCGTGGAGTACATCAGATTGAAGACCACCTTCAGAGTGAGGGTCGAGCGGTTGGAGTCTCGCCATGATGTAAGTTTCAACTCTTTCGTGGTGAGATTGCCAACCGATCAGCTGTCGACCGTCATGAAAGAAGAGTTCTGGCCGAAAGGTGTGGTATTCCGGCGTTTCCGAGGCCGGCTACCGGACTCCGCGCGATACACGACGCCGTCCAATCGTGTAGCATAGTATTATTATTGTTTATGTATAGTATTTGTAAGTAGTTTGTAAGTTTTTTTTTTTTTTTTTTTTTTTTTTTTTTTTTTTTTTTTTTTATACATTATATAGTATCATTGTATTTTTTTGTTTATTAACCTGTATGTATTAGTTTGTTATATTTTTATGTGTGTATTTTACTATGGGCCTTAGTTGCCTGATAATAAAGTTATTTGAATTTGAATTTGAATTGAATATCTGATAAAGCACCCTATCAAGTACTAATAATAATAATATTGATGTTCCATTGGAGGTTCAACTCTTTGTTGTCAACTTCTTTATATTTATTTATGAGTGAACGCGACCGTCTTCTACCTAATTCGAAAGAAAAGTGACAAGTCAGCGGTAAGGGCTGTGTAGTAAGGACAACGCTCTACGAAGCCGAAACTAGCCGATTATCTGTTTCTGAATTCCGATGTGCATTATTTGTTGGCGGGTGCTGTAATGACGTATGCCGCAGCTGTCGGAGAGCGCGCTGGCGTCGCTGCACGCGTGCGCGGGCGCGGCGCGCGCGGGCGAGTGGGCGCGCGCGGCGGGCGCGGGCGCGGCGCTGGCGGGCGGCGCCGACTTCGCGCACGCCGCCTCCTTCCTGCCCGCGCTCAAGACGCTCTTCCAGCTCGCGCACCAGCTCAACCTCTACCAGCGATGATGCCCGCTCACCCGCTCACTACTCACAGATAACCCTCTCGACTCTAATGTTAACTTATGGACGGACACTGCATATTTTCAATGTAAACGGGTAGGGATTATGAATTTTGTATCATAGTGGGCACTGAACATTTTAAATGAAAACGAGTACTGACGATTTTGTAATTGTTTTTATGTTAAATTATTCAAAATAGTGAGTACCTTTTTTATGATGGCCGCTGTCGGATTACGACACCGTATGATCATGTATGTATGTTTTAAATGAAAACGGACAGTATGACCCTTCTAAACTATTATAAAGTTATATCATCGTGGACACTGAACGTTTTGAATGAGAACGGGTACTCGCGATTTTTAATTATGAATTATTTGTAGTAAAACTATTCTATTCTAAATCGTGAGTAGTGATAGTAAACAATTAACAATCGTGAGTACCCGTTTACATTTAAAATCTCTTGAACTAGCCAAGCTGTATAAGTAGGTACGCAATTTTCGGGTACGATAGGAACGTGGCAGCGGGAGAAAATGGAAGGCACGCTTGCAACCCATTTATTCCGCCCGTATCCTAATATGCGCGAGATTTAGCATTGCATTTTGAAGAGGTCATAAAGTTTGGCACGACTTATATTAGCTAGAGGTAACGGTGTAGCTCGGTGTCAACGAGATTCAACTATTTCTTAACGCCACTTTAGGGTAGTTTTCACTTAATTTGTAATAAAGTAACGGTAGCTCGATATTGTGTCGCCGACGTGTAACTGAATCGTTTGCTGAAAATGTATAGGCATATCCAAATTGACACGTCCGTGGCCCGCTATCACGGGCCCCTGCAATTAGCTTTCACATTATAAACACTTTGTCATTGATGTCAAAATAAAAAATTCGTCACTATAGAGTGAAAGTGGAAAGTGAAGCTTTGTTATTGACATCGCGAACAGAAACTAACAGTCTAAATTAAAATAATGGTCCTTCTGTATATTAACTGTACCTCTTTCCTATAATTTAAAATATTTTCATGTTACATGTCTGTTCCTGTTTTACCTTTTGAATAAATTAAGTTATTTCATAACTATTGTTATTTCCATAATTATAACAACAACTATTGTAGCTAAACAATTTTAGTACATATTGTGACGAAATATACTTATCTGTTAAACACATGCCTGTAGTCTATATCAACATAATAATTATGATACCCTTTATATCTATATTATATTTACAATCGAGTCTTTACTGTATATGTTTACCTGAACAATTTAGCAAATTGTAAACTAGGTAGTAGCTACTGATATATTCTTTCAGTCGGTCGAAATGTTTAAACCTTATTATCTTGTTTATAATGTATTATTCTATTCTATCACCATTCTTACGTGTAAATAACTTCATAGGCCGGCAAAAAGTGAATTTTCTTTATCACCTCTATGTATTATCTATATCAAGGGAACTAATGAGTCATATTAAAGCATTACTGATTTTTTATCAGTACAGATATATGTAATTGTAATATTTAATAAAATTATGAATTGCATATATAGGTTATGCTTATCATTTAGCCACTTTGTTACGAAATAATTCTTGAAATGTATCTTATGAAAAGCATTTATCACTTAAAAAAATATTGAAATGTTTCATCATAATTATTCTAAACGAAATCTCGTCCTTTATACCTTTATAGTGTTTTATATAGGAAACGTCATTAGTTCATCATCAAATCGATAGCAGCATATTTACTAGGATAATACTATTATGCACAGAGTAGTTTTTATACAACTAGTGGACACTGAAACTGTTATGTTATTATTGTGATATACTGATTGTTCGATTTCGTATTCGATTTATCAAATCGATTTATTGGAATGTCAAGTCTTAATATTGATTCGATTATATACGATGACGAATGGTCTTAGCTGCTTGCTACATAAGATTAAACGATTTTTTGACAAAAAATGTGCCTACCGAATGATTATCGAGTTATGAACTGTACACAATAATTATGTTTATATTATCCAGTTGCCTATTTAAAAAAATATTCCTTATAAATATCAATTTAGAGTTTCGCAAATTTTATTTATGAAGGACAATGTTTGTAATAATATTTAGTGAAATATATTTTGTTTATTGTTTTGTAACACATTCTGTTTTTATTAATTTCAGTTCAATGCCTTCTGTTGTTCTATTATATAGTCTTCTGAGATGTTATGCGTGCCGGTACTTAACGAGCGTTGTCTCATGGCATGCGGCATTCCTCTACCCGTTGTATGCAATCCATTCCAATGTCTACCAAGAGCTATGGTATTATATGTATAATGAGGGTAACCAGAAATGAGCAGGAACCATGTTTAAGTTATCGGTTTCTTTATACCATAATATTTAAGTAAAGATACCGTGTCTTCAAACCTTACTTAATCTAACCTAATATAACTCTAACCGAGCCTAAACTAATCCTAGAGTATGTACTGTGGAGTCTCCTTACAACTGAGACCTGTGCCTCTATTATGAGTTGTTGTAGTAAACGTAAAGGACGTTACTATTGCAGTTGACGTTTAGAATTTGTATGAGAATTGTAGTTCAGTATCGTAACCTGTAGCGCTGTACGGATTCTCATACAAATTCTAAACGTTAACTGCAATAGTAACGTCCTTTACGTTTACTACAACAACTCATAATAGAGGCACTGGAGCGGTTACCTCCACGCAGCTCCTTTGCGCATTGGTGACGCTTTTTATCTTTTCGTTAATAAAAAATAACAATGATACTAATGTATGTGGTAGATTTGCTAGTGGAAAATGAAGTTAACATTACCATAGTAGTTTTATTCATGGTCTCTGCTCAGATTTGATTATTGCTACGGGCGGTAGAGGGCGGTACAGTGGGTAAATCGTTACGGGACTCAACATTTGTTTAGTCAATTATAATATTCGTTGGATGAGTTATTTATTGTGCTCGGTGTCCGAGCGGCGTAAACGGTTCCATGTCGACTGGTGAATGACTCATATAATTATACTTAAGAGCTGTATTGATTAAAAGTTTATTATATCAATAAAATATATTTTTGATGTAAACAGTGTTTGTTTTTTTAACTATAACCTCTTGTAATAATGTATATCTACGATCAACGCTGATTCCGCCGGAACTTCGGCTGTAAGTGAAAAGAAATTAAGGTTTTACCATGGTTAGACCATGGAACTATTTAAAGTTGGTTATAGAAATATAGTTACACTAACGTAAATAGAAGGAATAAACTGAATGAAACGCCTAGTGTATTTTTTTTTTCACACTGTAAAACATTGTTTGGTTTCAATACACCTTCCGTACCTGTACGTTGTGCAGTGTGCTACTTTAACATGTTGTTCGTATAACCTTATTTGACAGAAATGTTTCACATATCCAGCGAGTTTACTACGAAAGAGGTAAAGCGGGGGCCTGGCACCCAATGGAGCCCGCGATCCATTGTGGAGCACTAGGTACATACATATTATGTACGTAATGGCCGTAAACGGTGAGAACATTAAAACACTTCGCCCGGCAGTTATCGGGCCCGCAAAGTCTGTCGCCGCTTGCGTGAGTCTGCTAGGGTCCCGCTGTACCTACTACAACGTTGAAACAGGTGGTTTCAGGTTTACTATTTCTAAGCAGAATTCCAAATTAGTACCTACCCACCTAGTATCTACCAATTTTTAAAGTCACATTAATTATGTCGTGGCCCTGTCGTGAGAATTGCCACGTCACACGTCATGAAATGCTCGAAACTTTCATGGAGTGGTCGCATCGTTAAATCGTGAATATTTCAAGATTTTGTCATTCACGTTAGGACATCTCAAGAAATTATGCTGTACATAAAATATTTGATTGAAATGCAAAGCTTTGGTTATCGCATATTCTTAAGGAACAGAATGAGATGAGGTAGGTAATGTACCTGTTCGTAAACTTTCATTAAGTTAGCTTTTATAATTTTAAAATAGTCAAGAACCCCGACGAATGTAACAGCATTCTTTCTTGGCGACAACAAGTAGCAGCAGTAATTATCGGAACAGCACTCGCGGGGAGTGCAATCCGAGTGCATTTCAGGGAACCCACTTCACTACCGCACCCATTTATAGTTTTCGCGTCCCAACCGTAATCGCTACAATCAATGGCTTGTATTGAGAACGGTTAGAAAGGTTCGAATCTGTTATTGGATAGACTTGTGCCGTGGTATTGAAACACTTAGCGCATCTGTTCATCGCTGTTCTTAAGGAATGCGTCTAATCTAATCTTGCTTCTCTTGTTTCAAGTAGGCCCTTAGACACACTTCACATACTAAGTACCTACTTGTTATGATATTCAACTCAAAAATGAGGATCACATCTTTGAATGGTAGGTTTGTAAGCTGCTCGTGCACAGCTAATTAGGTACCTAGGTAATTTTAATTATTTGTGTTGGTAAAATGCACTACAATACAGTATTGCAATGGTAGTGATACCCCAATTACTTTTTGGTTTGCAATGCGTCGGTGATGTCTTTGGTGTTACTGTCCATGTACGTGCGACAAGAACTTCTTCCTTTCTTTCTTTCCTTGGCTTGTCTTGTCGAATTTATCGCTTATAAAACAATGAGTCTTCCATAGCTCCATAGCTTTGTTATAAAAATGAATAGGAACACGCACCTATCCTACGTTAGGTACGCCGGCTATTCATATTGTAATGCGATCACCCACTACATGCAGCCTATTTAAACTCAGTCACGACGGATGCTCGCTACTCCTGAGATGGCGAACAATGTTGCTCGTACATTTGTGTCTACGAGTAGAATAGCATTGCTCATATGCGAATATGAAACCTACCTGCCAACCGTATTCATACAAAGCCATGTGAAAAAGAACTTCACAATCTTATTCGGAATTCTTTTAAAGAACCTGGTGACGTAACTTCGTATTACTTATTCTTAAATACGTAAAACCTACGCCCGAAACGAAATACTGCTAAAGAATTGAAACAAAATACGTACGTTTCGGGGTGCCCTGAAAAGCTTTTGGAAACTCTTTCATTTCACGTAGGAATGTAATGTACGTATTGAAAAAATTGTCAATAGGAGTGGGTCGCGGGCCTCGGGCCACAAGTGTTCCCTAACTAAATAATAGCGTGTGTGGCTCTGCTGGCTGCAGCTGTATTGTGGCCTCTTGGGGCTGCGCGAGGCCCGCCGATTGAATCCTTCTCCACTCTTCATACGACACGACACGATAATATTAAGTTAACCGTAATAGTTTTCCAAAATGTTAATGGTTTAAAAATACCTATAATTCCAGCTCAGATGTTGTTAACGTTTACCGTTAACTTGACTACTCAAGTTTTGTAATCAAATAAGTACACACACAGCACAATTTTAACAACTACTACTAAGCACCTTAATTCATATTTCAGAGATCAAGTACAATTTAGTTTATGAAAGTAGGTACTTAGTAGTAAAGTAGGTACCATAACATGCTGTTGATATTTGCCTATTAAACTGACTACGTGTTTTTATGCCAATTATATTTGTATCTAATTTACTTATTGACACTAAAACAGAATGATGACGTATCCAATTACCGTCACCGTGTCGGGATGCGTGACGGACACACGCCAGCCGCACCAGCCCAGAGCCGGCTCGGATTAGCTGAGTGTAACGAAGTCGTCTTACGCTGCCACCATTGTGTGCAGTATTAAAAATAATACACGACCACGACCTCAGGGCAACTGGATGTGGCTACCGGGAATTCAAATAAGTACCTACCTACATGATTAATACGTGATATTTGGATTATTGTTACGCATGACATGATGATCTGTGTAGCGCAATGTTAATGGCCATCGATACCCTACCGGATCGCCTTTCGAAGGACCTGGGTTCGACTCCCAGTTAGACAGAAATTGGAGTGTTACGTTTCCGTTTTTGGTCTGGACGTATGGATCTTGTCTTGTGTGTTGTCTAGGTGTGGTTGTGTGTTGTTGCGCCTACGACACAGGGATCCTAGCAATGAGTGTTTAGCGTTATTTATTTCAAATAATGTTAATTATATAACAGATCTGAAGCCCAATTTGTAGTTAGTCTATGAAGCGAGGCGGGGTTCGAATCCCGGCGAAGGCGATCATTTATGAGATGGGTAAATGTTTGTTCAATAATCTTGTCTTTCCTCTGAGATGACTGAGAGCGTACTCCACCACGCTGCCGATCACTAGAGGCGTCAGTCGCTAATCCAAATTGATTTATAAGAAAGAGCACATGACGCCGATATATTGTACGTAGGTAGCATAGTTTTAAAACGCGAATTATATAAGTAGATGTAGACAATTACCACCATAAATGTGTAGGTAGGTAGATATTACACACCTTTATAGTGTTAACTGACACTTATTTGATAAGGTATCATCAGCCGATCAGCAGATTTTAATCCCCGACGTAAATGGGTTGCGTCAATGAGCGGCAAACAGTTTTTTACTATTTGTTTTGATAAGCTGATAACATGATATCTAAACTTTTCAGGTGGAGCGGTACAGCTCACGAGAATTAGGTGGTAAGGAGGGAATTATTTTTCATACCTATTACTAGCAGGTTCACGGGTTGATGATTTAAATTATCGTGGGGTGATCCACACGCTTATTGGTCATATGCTGCTGCTGCTAGCTAATTAAAAACCCTACCACCAACAAGGAAATCAAACTACATTCAAACTGCATGATTGGTGTTCATAATTCACAGTAAGATGCTGCTGTCCATCTACTGGATTTACCAATTAGTCGCCTTTTACGACATCCCAGGAAGAACGGGAGAGGTGCTATTCTACGAAGTGAACGCGGATACCACACGGGGTGATTGTCTTGAAATTAGTTTAGCTACTATCATAACGGAAATCTTTAACTATAGGAGTTGCAGAAATAAGCGATTTAAACACGAAAATCCTTAGATTCATGTTTTAGCAAAAACGCTAAACTTATTTATCTGTTTAATATGAAATCGTTTGGTAAGTACTTGTAGGTAAACGTCATCGATATCATAATATTGTTGATCTAAGGGAAACGTCGATGAATCAATCAGTCAGTCAGTCAACCAGGGGCCAATGCGGGCTTGATGCCGATTTCTCTAAAAATAGAAATGATCGATTTTTCGACATAAACAATTTTACTTATCAATGCGAGTGGGCATGGATTAACTTTTTTAGAATCTTATCTACATAGGAGCAAAAGGATTTGAATGGGCATGTTTAAAAAATAAAATTTCTTATACGCGTATCTTATGGTATGGTGCAGCCCTATTATAAGTTGCATTGTATGTAAGTTACATTTACGAATATAAGTTCTGAATATGATTGTGGAAAGGGAGTAATAAACGGGGTTTTGCTAAAGATGCACGTCTTTTAATTTGCTCCTTGACGACAACAGCATATGGCGACCCTGCCGAAGCAAGTTGCATCCCACGCGTAACCCGAGTCGATGCAGGTGCACTATTCGCAGTGTCAGCTAATTCGCGTGAAATGGACTGATAATTTGTGTCATTGTGCATCGTTTTAAGTCGTTTAATAATTATGAGTTATAAAACGAGTCGTCGTCTTTGCAACATCGCGGTTACTCGCAGTTACCAAGTTACTCAAAATAATCAAGATGGGGAATAAGCAGGCCGTGCAGAAAGAGCAAGTTATCGTGGCACAGACGGCAGCCGGTGCAGGAACAAACTCAGCGACCGTCGACCAGCTTCGGGACCACGCTGCTACCACAAACTATATTCTTGTTGCAATTTGTACCTTGATGGGTGCAGTGATGCTGGTGATTTTATACAAATTGTACCGCAAATGTCATCGTGATTGGATGGACCAACATCTACGTGAGTTCGCCTTGAAGCGGTCTGCAAGCTATTTCCGAAAACTGCAGTCCAAACCAATAAGCGAGGAAACCGTTTAAAAAGATTCTTTTTTTTCTTCCTCTTCGCCGTCGGTCGCCGTCGTCTCGTTAAAAAGTGTTGTGTGGTGTTATGTGAAAAAAGTGCGTGATCGTGATGTTAGCCGGCTAGATAGGTAACTAAATTTTAACATATTATAATTCGGGCGTGCGTACCAGCAAGAAAACATGTCTCCCTCTTTTAATAGTTTTTTATTTTAATTTTTTTGAGGCAAAACCCCTAGTTTCGTTTTTCATTTATATAATTTAGCGTAATAATTAATCATTCAGGGAGATAATATATGTATAATTTTTTTTATTAGAATAAGTGTGTAATTGTGTTTCTGTATTTTGTTGAGTAAATGGAGTTTAGTTAAATGGAAGATGAGCTCATATCATTACTTGAAAAATTCAAGTATATTAAAGATTACTTAACTAAATTAGGTCCAAGTAGAAGAACAGTTAAAGTAAAGAAAGAAAAATTTATTGAGTTAGAAAAGTTGAAAAGTCGATTTAATTTTGTATGGGATAATGTTACATTTTTGTCGGAATCGGGAAAATTAGATAAGTTAGAAGTAGAAAAATTGGAACGTTTAAGTGATAAGATAAGTGAATATTATATTAAAATAAGAGATTTGTGTACTGAGACAGAGTGTGTTTCTGAGGGGACAGTATCTAAATTAATAAAAATGGATAAATTTTGTCTTAAGACTGCTATCAGTCTTTTGCCTATTATGGATAAAACCGAATCGGTTACGAAACAATTAATTTCTAATATAGAAATGTACTCCGATATGTTGGAAAGCGAGGAACATAAAAAACTAATAACTTTTGTTTTAAGGTCAAGGTTGTCTGAAGGAGCAAAACTACGCTTGCACGAAACTTATAGTACAATTCCAGATCTGCTGAAAGACATGAGGAGTCGGCTACTCAGTAAGAAGTCGGACACATCGTTGCAACAGCAGCTGCAATGCGCTAAGCAGAATAACAAGAGTATAGAGGATTTCGGTAAGCAAGTTGAACAATTATTTGTTGATTTAACTATTACTCAGGCGGATGGAGATTCGAAAAAGCATGAAGTTTTAAAATCGGTGAATGAAAAGAATGCCATTAAACGTTTTGCCGAAGGTCTGAGAAATAGTCGAATTAGCACCATTATAGCAGCGAGGAACTATAGTTCTTTAAGTGATGCAATTCGTGGCGCATTGGATGAAGAATTATCCTCATCAACGGAGTCATCACCCGGGCTGGTGATGAATTTTTACCAATACAGAGGTAGGTCAAATAATTTTACCCCTCGTAATTATTTTCGTGGTCGATTTAATTCAAACAGAGGACAGCGTAATTATTATAACGCTCAAAACCATCGAGCTAGTAGCACCAGGCTACAAAATAACAATTTTAGGTTCAGAGGCCGACAGTCCTACGGACATCATACGACTCGCGGTACCGGTGGTCAAAGTGGTCATCGTGTTAATATGACGCAAACGAACAGCGACACGAATCAAACGGATTTGGCTACCCCTAATTATTTTTTTCGACCCTAATAATTTAATTTGTTATTACAATAATATAAATTCAGTTACATTAAACATTAATGATGTTAGTTATTCGTGGCTACTCGACACAGGCGCCTCGTTGTCTCTTGTTAGATACGAAGCGATGATCAGGGATCAGATTCCTTATCACACTGAGAAAATAAAAATCAAAGGCATAGGAGGTGATGTGGTATCAGAAGGATATGTATTTTTAGATCTTTGTTATAAAAGAAACATATTGCGACATAAGTTTTATGTGTTCAAAAATTTACCGTGCCGTGCGGATGGAATTTTAGGTCAAGACTTTATTAGTAAATTTAATTGTATATTAAATTTTGAAAATAATATTTTAACAGTAAACCATGATGAACGATTTTCTTTGCCGTTACAAATGGGACAAATAGGTTATAATAATTATATTACTTTACAGCCTAGGTGTGAATCAATTCATTTTATCGATTTAAATATTAATCAGGAGTGTATAATAGCGCCCAGTGAATTATGTGATGGAGTATTTCTTGCTAGTGTGCTAGTGAGCCCACGTAAAGGGAGAATACCCATTAAAATATTAAATACTAGAGAAGAAGAAGTTCGACTTAGTTATTTTATTCCAGAATTATTAAGTTTAAATGATTACTCTATATGTAGTTTTGAAAAAGGATTAGGTAATTCGGATAGGGTTAAGAAACTGTTTTCTATGCTAAATTTCAGTCATTTAAATTCTGAGGAACAGATGTCTATAGAGAATATTTGTGCAAAATATTCAGACGTATTTTTATTGCCTAACGATAAATTGAGTGTTACAAACTTATACCAACAAAAAATTCATTTAAAGGAAAATGTAACTCCCTCGTATGTTAAACCGTATAGATTACCTAGATCACAAAAACAGGAAATAAAAAGACAAATAGAGCAAATGTTGACAGATGATATTATAGAAGAAAGTCAGAGTGAATGGTGTAGTCCTATTTTGCTTGTACCAAAAAAGAGCGAAGATTCTAGTAAGAAATGGCGTTTAGTAATAGACTATCGAAAATTGAATGAAAGAATTATGGATGATAAATTTCCCCTTCCGAACATAACCGAAATTTTAGATTCTCTCTCTGGTGCAATTTACTTTAGTCATTTAGATTTATCACAGTCCTACTATCAGTTATTATTAGAGCCTGAAAGCAGAAAATATACAGCTTTTATAACTGATAAACAATATCAACTTAAAAGATTGCCTATGGGTCTAAAAATTAGCCCAAGCGCTTTTAGCCGCCTAATGACAGTTGCTATGGCTGGTTTGAATTATGAAAAAGCTTTAATCTATTTAGATGATTTGATTTGTTTTGGGAGAAGCCTTGATATTCATAACAAAAACTTAATAGATATATTTGAGAGGTTAAGAAAAGTAAATTTAAAAGTTAACCCTAGTAAATGCAGTTTTTTAAAAAAGGAATTACTATATTTAGGACATTTGGTATCATCAAAAGGTGTTCAACCAGATCCAGAGAAAACTAAAGTTATAAAAAGTTACCCAAGGCCTCAGTCTAGTGATGAAGTTAAACGCTTTGTCGCTTTTGCCAATTATTACAGAAAATTTGTACCTAACTTTGCTGAAATAACAATACCACTCAATAAATTATGTCGGAAAGGAGTGAAATTTGAATGGACGAATGAATGTGAAAGTGCCTTTAAACATCTTAAAGAATTACTATGTAACCCCCCTATACTACAATATCCTGATTTTTCAACAGAAAGCGAATTTATTTTGCGTACTGATGCTTCTAACAAAGCTATTGGTGCCGTGTTATGCAATAAAAATGATTTACCGATTGCATATGCAAGTCGTACTCTAAATAAAGCAGAAGTAAACTACCCGACTATAGAAAAAGAGCTCTTGGCTATAGTATGGTCAGTCCGGTATTTCCGTCCATATTTGTTTGGTAAACATTTCAAAATATTAACAGATCATAAACCACTTGTTTATTTATTTTCTATGAGTAATCCCTCCAGTAGACTTTTAAAATTTAGATTGACTTTAGAGGAGTATAACTATACAATTGAGTATGTTAGAGGTACGAGTAATGTAGCAGCTGATGCATTATCTCGTATAATTATTTCATCAGACGATCTGAAAGATATGGGTGTGCAATCTGTAAATGTGATGACTAGAAATATGACAAAGAAATTGAATGAAGTTAAGAATGACAATCCCTTGGTTGATAAGGTTTCTACTGACAGACGGGCTGATCACCCAGGTGTTGTAGAAATGCTTAAGAAACCAAAGAATTGTATTGAACTTATAGTGAAAGACAATATGAAAGGAGATTTTGTTTACTTTAAAGATAAAGATATTATAGGCCTAAATCCTAATTCTCGATCATGTCAAACGCGAGACGTTTTTGTGAGAGATTTTGGATTATTTTGTAATAAAAATAATATTGAAGAAGTTTACGTTTTGAAAAATAATGAGACAATGAAGTATATTAAATGGTTAACCAATAATAATAAAAAGTGGACCGGTCCACGAATTTGTATTGTTAAAGGAGCAACAAGAATAAATAATGAAGACGACAAACGAGTAATTCTCAATGACTTTCATTTACTACCGACAAGCGGGCATGCCGGCATAAGACGAATGTTAAATAATATTAAAAAATATTATTTCTGGACAAATATGGAAGAAGATGTTAAAAGGTTCGTAAAGAAATGTGTTAAATGTCAGACACAAAAATATTCTTTGCCTACCAAACAGCCTATGGAGATTTCAACCACTGCGCAGTTAGCTTTAGATAAGATATATTTAGATATAGTTGGGCCCTTAAGTAAGGATTATTATAATTATTCATATATACTCACTATTCAATGTGAGCTAAGTAAGTACATAGAAGCTTATCCGTTAGAGAATAAAGATAGTGTTAGTGTGGCGAAGGCTTTTGTAGATAATTTCATTTTAAGGTATGGTATTCCTAGAGAAATAGCATCAGATCGCGGGACCGAGTTTATGTCAACAACTATGAAGGAGGTATGTAAATTATTAAATATAACACAAATTTCTTCCACAGCATATCACCATCAATCAATTGGAGCTTTAGAAAATTCGCATAAATCACTGAATGCATATTTAAGAATCCAAACTGATAATAATCCTAGATACTGGAGTACATGGTTACAATATTTTTGCTTTTCCTATAACACTACTGTCCACTCTGAAACAAAGTACACACCATTTGAACTTGTATTTGGTAAAAAATGTAATATACCTAGTAATTTGAGATCAGGCATAGTAGAACCTTTGTATACTGATGATGATTATGTGAAACAATTAAAATATAGATTACAGGTTTCTCAAAATGATGCAAAATGTAATTTAATTGAAAGTAAAATGAAACGGAAGTCTGTTTATGATGTGTATACAAAACCAGTAAAATATAAAATTGGCGATATGTTATTAGTAAGAAGTGAAAGAGATAATAAATTTGAACCATTGTATTTAGGACCTTTTAAAGTTATTGAAGATTTGAATTGTAATGTAAAGATTGAACGGAATGGAAAAACTGAAATTATTCACAAAAATCGTACAAAGCCATTTAATTGTTAGTAAAAAAAAAATATATTTACTTGATATTTTTTTTTCTTTTGCGAAGGGCATATGGTATGGTGCAGCCCTATTATAAGTTGCATTGTATGTAAGTTACATTTACGAATATAAGTTCTGAATATGATTGTGGAAAGGGAGTAATAAACGGGGTTTTGCTAAAGATGCACGTCTTTTAATTTGCTCCTTGACGACAACAGCATAATCTAGTACGTTTTAGAGCTGAGCGCAACAAATATTAATGCAAGATGTTTACGTGTACCACGGTGAGCTCTTGTAAAACGTATCACGATCGGAACTCTCCCGGGAACGACCTACCCACTGCTCGAGTGACTCTCGCCCTTATGCCCCGGTGTTAAGGACTACGGGTTCCTGGATACGTACGAGCCACCGGTTTAGTTGGGGACGGAATTTATTAACTCCTCACAACTTACTACGACAGTTTTACAGTTTTAAAGTACCTTTCAAGAAAACTGACGACATGCACGTTTTTATTTTTATAATATCACAATCTTTTATCCACTTCTAAAGCAGCGTTATAGATGCGGTGACGCCCATGAAGAAAACTGAGCATTCTTGCTAAGCTAACTGATGCATTATTCTAGGATACTGAAATACATACTTACTTACTAAGTCGGGTATTATTTAAAGATAATACTTACACATTAATCTACCAATACTAGGACCCTTCCTAGATTACCTAATTTTGTAACGGAAGGCAATTTATTATTTTATTTAACGGTAGTTCGGTTTTCAAAGTCACAAAAGAGAAAATAAGGAAAACGTGAAAGTGAAAAGTGTGTTCACTCATAAACGAAATACCATTTTTCGTCCGTTTTCATAATTATATTGAAAATCTTTATTTCATTTGTTTTACTTTGTCTCCCATTTCGTTTCTCGACCCGACCTGACTTAACCTTTACCCAAAAAAATTACAACGAAAAACCTGAACTATCACAGCTGAAAAATACTCCGGCTGCCGTACTTTATTAACTACCTAAACAATTTAGCTGAACAAATACAGCCGCGTGTATATCAATAAAACAATTATTGGACAGCGATACATCATACCGTAAATGGGGTTTCTCCACCAGATAATGGGTTGATTCACGGCATCGCTGATGGTATCGTGGTAGCGGCCGCGTGTGTCTTGGATAATTGTTTTTCATGCTTTGTTCTATATTATTAGGTTCAACTATTGGTTATCAACAGAGACCACCTTGTAACATAGGTACCTACCTGCTGTTTTTCCTCATGACGACGGTCCAAAGACTCGTATAAAAACATTTAAATTATTATGATAATTTTTTGGTAGCGTTTGTAATGGTTTTGAGTTTTGGATTTACCTACTGAACAGCATAAAATTGTTGTTTTTTTGAAATTGCTAAGAGGGTTGACACAAAACGTTACAAAACTAAAAGTGAATAAGTTTTAGTGATTCTGTTTAATAAAGTTGGTTGTAAAGAATACTTATAATTATTACCTAGATTATGTAGGTGTCTACCTAGTTGTTATCCAAGCAATACGTTCCCTGGTGATAATTTTTACAGCATTTAATTGTTTGCCTACTCCTGCGAAAGCAAAGCCATTGGAAAACTTAGTAGGTACCTATCTAATAACATCAATGTACAGAATTGATGACTGAATCTTATTACTTACAACCTCTTTGTTTAGTGAATAATATTGTAATTGCCGTAAATAATATGGCTAAACTAGAGGATGTTTTACGAGGTTTCCTTCTGGTACTATCCCAGACATACATGTACCTACTATAATACATAATCTCCGTGGGAGGACGAAGGTAACCTCGGTAGTTATTATCTCTGTAATATGTTAGCACTTCTATAAACTTATAGTGTAAATCAAATTGGTTATTTTTGTCGGTCTGTTTGCACTTTGCTAGGTAGGTTCCTTGATGATTCATGATTTCTTGACTGACGTAGATTTTATCATCATGTAGAGATTCTTTAGTGTATTATTATTTTAAACACTTCCATACTCATACCCCCGCACTAGTTTTTCTTATAGGTACATAACTAACATCTACGACCCGAAAACAAATATTTATCTGTCATATTAATATCTGCGTCGGCTGGGTATCGAACCGTGGACCGTGGACCCTTCGCAAGCAGGCCCTCTAATAACGACCATTTTGGTCGAAATGATTTGCAACACATTTATACATCGCATTAGAATCAAACCTCTTTTTAACAATTACTGAATTGACTATTAATTACAACAACTAACAGAAATAGGCAATTATTTCTAATGGTTCCTATTTCGGTTTCTAACTGGACTGACTCTTCAAGTCCCGATCTGAGTATTGTCTATTGAGAGACACAACTGCCGCAGCAGCGGTAGAGATGCTGCATGCTCCTTAGCTATCCTTAATTTATAAAGCAACACACTCAACACCTCACATTCTCAAACAAACAGCGAATTAACAATTGCCAAACGCAAAAGCAAAAATCACACCCTTCGTCTACGTGTTAACTGTTCTTTCATTGTATACATTTCCGCTGGCGATGGCGCACCGACGATTGTTATGAGAATTTTCGTGTTCCCGACGAGCCTAATCTAATCTGCATTCGGGCCAGAGCTGTTTAATGACGGAATAATGGCTGCAAGTAACGACCGACGTCGGTTTACGGCGGGTAATGATACGGAGGAATGGCGGCTTATGGCTTTTATATGTGCTTTATGTACGAGTATTTTTGTTATTGGCAATTATATGGACTCTTCCTTGAATTGACAGTCGCCAATGACAAGTAGTCAATACTGTTCCATGCGACAGGCACGGATGTATCGCTGTTCCTATAATTCGAATGGGTTTCCTTACTAAGTGACTTAAGTGTCGTTAGAAATAGTCACTAAATATGTGCATTAGGTGAAGTATTTGAGGAGATATTGGTAACACCAAGAGAAATAATCGATTTGCTGAACCAGAAGAAAGGATGCCTCGTAGTCACACCAGTGAAAGATGGAGTCAGTGTGAAGAGTATCTCGTTCCGAGTTCGTATAGCCACGTCCTTTGTTGAACAGAATGAACGCGAACAGGGGGGAAATAGTCAGGTCTCCATCATGGATGAACGATATGGATGAAGTCTGATAGAATAATGTTTATCTGATTAGACTAGTATTGAGACATAGGAGTCGTTATGGCATGCAGTCAAGGAACCAATCTAGGCTAAACAAGTAAGTAGTCTATAGTTAGGTAGCTATGTCTCAAATACTGGTGCCCCAATAAACTGTGGTTTGTTTGACTGACCGCTCGTATATATGCAAATCAGTTAAAAATGTCGATGTTCCACTCACCTAATTCCCAAAAAGCCCCAAACAATTTGGACCGGAACATGTTTAATGTCGCCGTAATAACGGTAGACTCGTTCCCGGTAACAAGTTACGGCCATCGGTTTACGGCCAATCTTGTTTGATGGCGGCCGTAGCTCACAGAAAGATATTGTTTTTATTCAATTTTCATTAATGTTTACTGGGATGTACCGTAAAACGTTTCATATTTCTTTTGTATCATTAAACACCTAATTCCGTTCGAGTCGTAACAAAACATTAGAGACGCGCGGTTTATAATTTTATGCTAATAGCCGACTACAGCAGACTAGCCACCTAATGATCAGCGGTAAAGACGACTTTATCCATGGCCATCTGCGACTGATTCACTTCCTTAGTTTGAATCGAAGCAGACACCAAACCGTCTAGACATTATTTCGACAAAAACCTAGATTCGAAGATTCGAAGATCTTTGCCTTAAAATGTGATAATATTCCTCCGTTTTCCACTTCACTCCTTTTAAGAAGCAGTATAGAAATCATTGTAGGGCTTTAAAAGTCATTCCAGTTATAAAGACCAGTTAATGGAATAAATGGATTGCATGATTATGTGACTTTTGTTTTCATGTCAAGAAAACAAGAAAAAAAAATAAAAAAACCCGATTTTACACTGTTTTTTAAATCAAGTACTTCATCAGAAAAAAATTGTATGAACTGAATTATTTTTTTTTAATTTTTAATTATTTTGAGAATTTTCTCTCTCTCGTCTAATTTTTTTTAATACTTATTTTGAGAATTTATGTACATATGTATTACAATCAGTTACCTTCATAATTTGTATAAAATTTTGTGTTTGCGCCTATCTAACTTTTCTTTTCAGGCTGTTAAAAAAAGGCCACTAATGTCTTTTCAAAATTCCCGCGACCCACCCCAATACCGTCCACGACCCGGATTTGGTTCGCGACCTGAGGTTAAGAAACGATGTACTAAAGGGTTGGATTTAATTTAAAGCAGATTGAACTAGAGTCACAAACTTAGTGTTTATCATAAGAATGATAGAAATGTATTGAGATAAATATACATTCAATTCAATGACAGACCCTACTTATGGACTTTTCGTACGAAGCGTCTCAGAAAGACTAATTCCCTGCGGCTACCGTAACGGGGCTTACTAACAAAAATAAAAGGAACTAGAATTTATATGAAACAGAAAAGGGGATATAAAAATATTATACAGACAGCTACAGACGATATGCAGATACAAAGGATGCTGGGATAAAGTGCGTACGAAAATTATACTCCGCCTTCCTCATACCTAACATTCTTTCATGACCATATTCTATACAGACAAGGATGGGGATGCTTTCTTTTTGTTTTAAGTGCGATTTCGTGTATTTTAAGTTATAAGTACGTCTACATGTCTTGGAGTGTTTAGTGGTGGACAAATAGGTAAATTACGATTTTTTATCAATCCTATTGTTTATGTATTTTATTATGTACCTACGTGGTTTTTTTTTTCTCCTCGTTGGGAACCTTAAACGAGCTTATACATTTTCGAATTGTTGGTTTATTATTTCTAAGAACAAAGGCAGTGAAGGCCAAGTGGTTTGAAGTTGGACTCTCGAACAGAGGAGCTTGGGTTCGAATATAAAATTTTCTAAAGTATTCTCGTATTACAGAATAGATAATTATTTTCGGTGAAGAAAAACGTCGCGTGTAAAGCTACCCACTTGAGAGTTAATAGGTGGTACGTAGAGTTCAAACAGGGTAGTACAGTCAGCGTCATATAGTACGTAGCAGTCATGATTACCAAATACTTGGAAACATTCATTATGACCATTAAGAACGGCTCAACCAAAGCGATCAAATTGTTCAGACCATCTACCGTGTACAAATATATCGGAGCACTCACAACACCGAATACTTGATAACACCCAAGTCGGCATTAATATCGTGACAACCACAACGCCACTGGTTGCCTAACAGCCAAAGTGTTCAAAAGTATGAAGCAACCAAAGTATTCAAAAATATGTAGCACCCAAGTAGCCAAAATTATAGCAACACATAATAAAAATGGACTTTAAATGACATGCGATAAAGTTCATTGTGCATCATTTCTTCCGATAAGTAAATTGATTAATTCAATGTCAAGTGCAAGTCATGTATGTCAAATGAAGTGGTGCTTCAATGCTTGCTTTGATATATTTAATACAAAAGCCATCACATCCATAGAGATATTACAATAGAGTGGGTGAGCCATACCCATACATTGCAATCGCCCCCGGTTAGAAAGAGAAACAACGATAACGGTAATTACCTATCTCTCTCCAATCCCGATGATCCAGAAAGAGAAAGGTGATTACTAAAGATTTCGTCTCTTTTTATCCAAAAGACGCTCTGAAGCCTGGCTTCTGCCCTCTATTGTAATATCTCTATGATCACATCGGATACAGTTATGCATCAATAGATATTATTTCAAACTAGCCTTAGTATTAAACTTGACATTGATTTGAATTATAGATATTGACATACAATGATAGATAATAGAACGACATGCCAATAACATTAGGTTTAGTTTATTGTAGTTTATTTTTCTAATGTTCCATATTTTTGAACGCTTTGAATGCTTGGATACCATTGACGAGATGACTGTAACTATGTTTATGGTGTTATGACTGACCCGATGTATATGACATTTTAAACGTCTCGGCCATTTGAGCGACTATATTGTTGTCAACAATAAGGAAACTTTGCTTGTACCGATATTATCGACTTTTTGGTTGCGTCTATTTATTTGAATACCCTGATTGTCTCTAACTATTTGACGCTGACTGTACCTACCCCCCGCCGGGGGAGTCCACCTTGTCGTGGTGGCGGGGCTCAGTAGCCGTGCACAAGCCAGTGCACGGTGAAGCCAAGAGACTCCCAAATGGGGGAGCGGGGGTCCAGTTTGGGCCTTCGCTCATGTAGGGGTGCATAACTCCTTTAAGAAAATGAACTGTTCTTGTCTTGCATAATCCCATTTAGAAAATGAATGGGTACAGACTGGATTTTTCATTCCTGAAAACCAAAAATCAGCATCATCGAACTCTCTTGAGTTATACCCATTGTGAGACACTCCGTAGTTCTACACAAAAAAGTCAAGGTTTTGACTCCAAATTTGACATATACTTATGATAGCTATCTTCTTAAGTGTATCTTTATGGCTACGTCATGTCAAACGCATTAGGGGAGTCCACACTAGCGATAAAAAATTCTATAATCCAGACAATTTTGCAAATGAGTGTGGCCCTCCCCTCGCCCTCTCTCGCCCGATCGCCATTAGAACTCTCTTTTATCGCATTAGACGGCGCGGCCCGATGTACGAAGATAATAATTATAAGCATTTCGGTCTGGTATTTCAGGGCGAAGGTATTATTGGAAAATTTATGAGATGCCTACGTCTGTCTGTCGCATTGCTGACATTAAAACTTGGAATTTGTCTTTTGTACAAAATTTAGTTGAGGATGCCTTAAAATACATCTCCGTTAAGATCGCGATTTAGATTAGACTTGAGGGTATTTTCACAAAGCTTTTAATTAAATAACATAAAGTTTTATCGCATACTATTTCTGGAAGAAATTTTCTAATCGAATGCAGCCACATGTCATAGTTAAAAATAGCTGAATAGGAACGCGAAGACATGATACGAATGCCGTATCCACTTGTTCGTTGGAGACGGTGGATGGGCGTGGAGACGACCATGACAGATGCGCTCCATCCGTCACGCGGCGGAGACACCAGCGCGGCTCCATGTATTCCATTACGACGACGAATTTTACGCTCCTTACCCTCAACCATGGGGCATTACGGCTGTTCGCTCCGCGGAAGGAATCGTGGACAATCAATATTCTCTTTGTCTTTACGGGAAAGAAATTGCGGGGCTGGATTGGATGTGCTTTTCATTACTAAAGTACATAATTTTTGCGTTTTGATTTTGTTCCCCGATTTTTTTCAATGAATTTTTATTTGTGTGATTACTCAAAATTGTATCTGGCTATTTTCCTGTTCTTCTATTTATCTGTTACCGGTACCTTTCTAACCCACTACCTATAGCGTATATATTATATAATATGGACCCAAACCAATTGACCCGGAACAAACACTGCACGCACCTTTGATTTTCAAATATTGTGACCTAATTAGAATTCAATTATATCTTCTTTCGTTATGTTTTTTCATTTGAGTGTTTCCTTATTGAGATCATTTGGTCGTTAATTCTTTTTCATTTAAATAACCTCGACCTCCGATTAATTATTTCGTATTTTAATTTTCCGCTTGACCTTATCTTTATTCTGAAGTCTCTAACCCTCATTATGTGATCTCGAACCACCCTTGTAATAAAGCTGAAATAAGAATTAAGAAATTACTTAAGGATAAGCAACCCATAATTTCATGATGATCTAATCAGCGTTCCTGTCGCACCGCTCGTTCAAATATTTACCCTGAAAACAAGGTTTACTGAGAGCCAAATAAAGACCGTAACTCGTCAAACACGCCAGTGAAAGTCACTGCAGGATTTCAACGTTCTGATAGTTAATCTTTAACAAACACATCATTGCATACGAATATGCTTGCTTGGATACAGTGACGTCTTTATTTGCGGGAGTGAAATAAAATAAATAATACTCGTAAAATAGTTTCTGGGTAAATAAATCAAAGTAAAGAAAGATGTAATCAGGTGCAGGCCGTCAGATATGATAATAATCATGATAAATAGCCACGTTGGAACACTTGACGTCATTGTGGCTTTCGGTGTAAGTAAAAGTGATTGTAGGCCTAGTTCTACTATTCGGTTACACATATTTTAAGGTAATAAGAATATACTTGACAAAAATATACCTACTTGTTATTAGACTATGCGTTCCATACATCCGAAAAGGAAGCGCTTGCTTCAGAAATAAATGAAAAAATTGGAAATATTAAATAGAGATCGTTGATTACTAAAATTACTATCAGCTTGTTTAAACAACAACGCAAATTAGACACACGCTGCAATGCGGAATGATAGCAATGATAGCAAATGACAACTGCCAGAATCAAGATAACAATTATCAACAATTGCAGTCGCCCAAGTGTATAAAAGACGGGGCACAATCTTGGAGCCGCATAGTCCAAGCAACGCTTCCAAAATGTCTGCCGATTTCAGAAAGAACAAGTATGTCCAAATCTTCAATTACTTCGATAAGGACAAGAGCGGCTTTATCGAAAAGAAGGACTTCGAATTGTCCGCTCAGTACACTTCAAAGTCCAGAGGATGGCCCCCAGGGAGCGACAAGGATAAGGAGAACGAGGCTGCGATGCTGAAGATTTGGGATAGTCTGCAGAAGCATGCGGATAAGGACAACGACGGAAAAGTGTCCCTCGACGAATGGGTAGCCATGTGGGAAAACTTCGCGAAGAACCCATCGTCACCTCTGGAATGGCAGAGTCTGTACTGCAAGTTCATCTTCGACCTCGAGGACTCAAGTGGCGATGGTGTGATTGATGTGGACGAGTTTTCCTATGTCATCGAATCTTTCGGCAAGGACAAGAGCGCCGCCGTTTCGGCCTTTCAAAAGATGGCGAAGGGTAAGACCACCATCTCGTGGCCAGAGTTCCAGGAGCTGTGGAAGGAGTACTTCGTCAGCGAAGACCCCAACGCCCCCGGAAACTACATCTTCGGTGGAAGTTCTTCATAACTTTAGGTATTACGTTATGTGTTAAGTTTAACAATCGTATTTTTGTACTTTGGCTTTGAATTGTATGTAATGTGAGAATTAATAAAATAATTTATTTATACTAAAAGCTTGTTTTTTACCTTAAAAATTAAAACGTAGGCTTTTCCTCATGTAAAGATTTTGTGTTTTTATTACTGATTGAAGAAAACGAATATTCTAGTTTCCCTTTTATTACCTTGCTAGCATATTTGAGAACCTGATCTCAGGCCATAAAAATAATTATCGACGATAAAATATAATGTTTAAATACGTTGCATGTTTGTACTATGCATATCAATATTCCCTACTGACTGCAGATTTTTACATAGGTATATATTTTACGTATTACCTGTATATTTAACATGATTAAACAAATCATTACCTACTGAGCACGGGTCAGTCCTCATAGCTGAAGAGGCCAAAAGGATATTCTACCAGGTTTCTCCAGTGCGGAATGTTAAAGATGGTAGTATGTTATTCAGCCTTGAGTTTTGTTTAAACTCATAAACCTGTAAACAACGTTTCATAATGTAGCGCTTAGGAAAGTAATTAGATTTTATGAAAATAATTTAATAAGCAGCGTTGATTCTTAGTTTAGCGTTGATAAAGTGCATTCTCCTGCGTTTTAAACAGCTTTGTTTTGGAAACTCTAAATTTGTTTATCTTTACGAGTTATAAGAAGTAAAAAATATGTACGTACCTATGTTAAAGAGTCAATATGTTTGTGCCAAAACAGCGAATCGAGTGAGTGTTACAATTTGTATAATAATTAATGTAATTCAATTACAATAAAACCCTGACTTGCTCTAGAATTTATTGTGTTTCGGGTGGCAACCACACACAATCAACACACAATGAACAATGTAAGGTTTGTCACTTGATCTGCATTAAACCCAAGCAAAAACTATCTATTACACAAGCCTTAGGAATCCAATACAGGATACCATTACATTATCACAATTTTAATACCACATCCAGACGTTAAAAGTTAAAAGCTGAATTGGTCGAGAGCTTCAAAAGTAAATTCGATGCTACCCTAAAACAAAACAGATTAGATAATGTCTGTTATAATAAACATTTAAAACATAATACCGTGAACTCCCAACACAAAAAAGGTCAAGACAGATCGCCGTTAAGATTAAAACGGTCTGCGAATAAAGAATAATCGTGGAACATGGTATAAATACGGACATTTTTGTTGAATACGGCGAGTGCTAATTACCAGGTGAATTATCGTCCCGAGTGCGGCCTGGAATGGCGGGCGCGGGCGGCGCAAGTCACGGACTTGTGTTATTTATTTTTATAATCATTCAATTTTTTTGTAACGAGAACTTGAGAGCCAACCGATAATAAAAAGACGAGCACCGACGAATATAGTCTTGGAGATTATTTGGTAATTCTATCTGTGAGTAAGAGGAAACTAGAAATCCTAACAAACAAGGCTTTTTTGATCCAGATAAAGTTGATCTTAGATGGTAGTGTATCCATATTATACTACATAATGTTTATTTTCGCTCGATTTCTATAATATCCTATCAATAACAGTCGCCTTTTTAATCAGCGGAAATGATTGTTTCATATTCGTTAATTAGCCACAAATGAGATATAAATATTATATATCAAAAGATAATTAACAGATTGTATCACTTACGTGATTATACCTAAAGAAAAAATTGTCGTCAATGGTTCCAACATGAGGCAGGAAACATAGCAATTAATTTATATATTATAATGCTTTCAGCATGTGTTGTGAATTCAGAAATAAGGAGTCTGTAAAAATAATAAACCTACCAAAAATAGGGCCCCTTATCGCTTTAGGAAACATAATCTATAATTGTCTAATAATAATTGAATTGCTGTACAAATTGATAACTGTTAGTCCTGTTATCAGGTGTTCGGTTTATCATAGAAAATGATCTGTAGGTCAGAGTAAATTCAAACGATGAAAAATCAAATTTGAGAATAATATGTAGGTGTAGGTAACCAAAACGTACCAAGTATTAAATTATTTATCATTATCTTTATCTATTACAGCCTAGTAAACAATATGTACTTCCATACTACACATAGTAATAATACTATGTATTACCTCCTAATTTAGTAATCTTTTGATACAAAAGTCACCTGTCACGTTACTGAAATCTCTTACTAATTGGGGCACGCGTCGTGTCCCATGGCAGCGCGGAGGCACCTGAAGTGGCTTCACGATATTTATTACCGCGTTATTATACGTAATCGTTTGCTAAAATCTCCCTCTTTATTATATGAATCTCTGCAGGATTTGTTCGCCGGACTTTGTTAACCGCCCGACCTATTGCCTCGTTCCTTCTCTTCAAACGACTTTATTCCAGCCACTCGTATTCGTAAAGGGATCGTAACGCAGTCACATATTATAATATCTTTACATGATTTTTTAATTTATGTTTTTTTTTGTTCATTTCACGGTATTTTATAGATGAATAATTCGTAGAAAAAGTACATTCCAGATGATGTGATAAGTGGAGAACCTATGGTTGTATCTTGTGATATAACATCTAGCGTAACTCTAACCAACACTTTCTTTATGGAATTTTTGTAACCCCCGACGCAAAAAGAGGAGAGTGGGAGTGGACCGACAGTGAACTGAAAAATATTTTAATCTTAAACAATAAGTACGTACCGTGACGTGAAGACTTTGCTCCGCACCTATTTAAGCGCCCATAGGGAAAGAGATAAAAATTATTTTTATTTCGTTAACGCATACTGAAGCGACAATCAGTATGTATATAAACGCACCCTGAGATGTATTCGAAAGCATAAATTCGCGTCATAAATTTAGAATGATACGCCACAGATCTATCTGGCGGCGGACAGCGCCACAATAACGAGAGCGAGCCAATTAATCTGGAGCCGCGGCCGGTGTCACGCGTCAGCTCGAACAATGATGAATACGAGTAGATCCATTTTTCCAAAATAGAAATCCGCGGAGGAATGACTTGCCCGTAACATCGGATTGAAGATTTTACGCTGTGAAACCTTGGACTAGACCGTCTTTGATCATTGATATAATGTAGTTTTGCTGTATTTTAAATGATGGTTTTCGCTACTTTGGACCATTATCCTGCTATAGAGAGGAAAAAAGTAGATTTGCAAATAATTTAAATTGAGATTCAATGAATGAATACAACGTGTAAACTTTAAAATTAAGACAAGACGAAACACCCGCAGACCGTGGCTCTATTAGTAGTCCAGGTGTTCCCTCGTATCAGGACAGTAGGAAAGCATATTGAAGCAGGTAATGCAATAAACAAGGGAACCTCGCGTTTCCGTTCGGTGCACGTCGGGCGCGTCGTCCTTGATAACATCACATCCGCCGCTGTGGACTGGTTCGGATGCGGTATCCGCAGATAGTAAGAAGAAAGATGTAGTAAAGGAGATGTGACGAATTGCACGGTTAAGTTACGACAACACTACTGAGAAGAATAAATAAGTGAGCGTAAATGTGAGAAATATAAATAAGTACCTACCTACCTATACTCGAAGCTATAAAGTTTAGTGGACAGGGCGACATCGTTAGATATTCGAGTTTTCTTTTATTTATGGAGTAGGTTCGATGTAGCTTCGTTACTTCTAATACTGCAATTAGGTATTGCATCTTAATTGTAACTCTATACTTTTTGTAATACTGCTTGTATTTGTTCCCTATGTGTGACTGCGGCGGTGTCATAATTTAGCAAAGAAATATTATGCACCAGACATAGTGGAAAAACTGAGAGCATATTGTAATATCGTCAATATCACACTGAAAAATCACCAAACAAGTGTAATATTCTAAGTTGAAAATTCCAGAGGTACATAAAAATGATAAGATCCTCGCATCCAGTGCCAAGTATGCTCAGTTTCGTACTCCTGGCTCTCGAAGCAATTGCACGCCGTCACCCGTCCGTACGGCGGCCAGCTCAGCTCAGCCGCCGCCGCCGGCCGGTGGGCGGTCGGAAAGTATTACCGCAGATGAATGGACCGGACCGTCGTAATGCCATTCAGATGGTAAGAACCGCTTCCAGACGGTATTGCCAAGACTTCCGTCACATATAAATAAAAGTAGAACCGCCCAAATGTGGGTACTCGCTGTGAATTCGTCTCGGCTTTTAGTTACATTGGTAAATGGAGCGGTTTTCAATTTAAGCACTCCCAATGTAAGGTGAAGACGTGGTAAAACTCCTTTCCTATTGATTACGTTATTCGTTGTTAAGTATTGCTCAACATGATATGGATTGTTGCAAAAAGGACTAATAATGCTTGTAATTGAACAGCAATGGATTTCCAAAAGAAATGTGTAATAGTACTTTATAGCATTTCAATATTTCAGTATGCATTACAATGTAAGAACTTAAATGGTTTGAACTAAAATTGTTGTAATTATTTCAATTAACCTCTATATGAGAACCTTACACCTTGTAATTTTCCTTACGCACATGTGTTAAAAAACATTGCAACATAAAAGTAAAACTATCAATTAAATAACGTTCACTGCGCGAGTGGACTTCTCCCGAGTATTTTTATAGTTTTAAGTATACAGGTTTATCTCATTACAATTTTAAATTCCACCGCTCCGGTGCAGTATCTGTTTTCCTTGAATGTAAAGAACACTGTTGCGGGCCTCTAAATGTGCGATTTATTGAAGCATTGAGCCTCTTGTTTAAGTCGCGGTTAAATAGTGCCTTTAAAAGCCTTAGTTCAGAGTAGCTATGGAAGTTTAGAAAAGAATCATCGTTTTAATTGCAAACGGTACAAATATAATTAAGGTTCTACTTCTATCTTATTTAATCATTTTAATGAGTCTTGGAGCTTATACTGTATCAGAATTTAAATTTTCAGTGACTCTAGAAATTATGAGTTAGTAATTAGATATAGTTGTTCTCCCGCCAATTTTCTGGCCATAGTTTTCTGTAGATTCATGAATGTCTGAAACGCGTTCCTTAGTGAATCTACTGCTGCTTGCTGGTAAGACCCCCTGGGATAAGTGGCCAGCGCCAGAATTGGACGTGCAGTTTACAATACCAATGTCACGAAGTTTTGATTGCTAAAGTTGGCTTTTCATCACTGAAAACTTTGATTCTGGAATATCGGTAGCTCTACGTTTTGCTAAGCCAGCTAGATTTTCAAGTATCCTACAATTTGAATGATACTAGACATCATTATTACCAAAGGCATCATCGATGTTTTACGGTGGGGAAAGAAGAAAGGGCAAAGAGAGAAAAGAAGACTAGCTCTTAAGCTCTACTACCAACATTTGTTTCGTAGTTCCCTCAAGCAAGAGGGTAGTAACTAGCTAGTACATTATTTGTACGAAAACTTTATAAGGACAGACAGACAGTTTAATAGGTAACCAAAGCCTAAACGCCATGAACGAAGCCTTTTACACTCCAAAATTATCAATTACAAATTATTTTTTTATTAATTGTTTATCTGTGTATTATCTATTGATTTTGCAGACTACTAAATGTTAGAGCAAGATTTGGTAGACGAGTTAACGCTGGAAGCACCAACAAACAAAGCGGCGGCGGTGTCACTTCCAAACTCGGCCGCGGATATTGGATGTGCGGCGGACACCACGGATTTTTATATTATAATGTCCGTCCGAGTCAGACGCGGCAGCGAGCAAAATAGCGTGAGACGTATGCTTTCGTTTGTAGCGTTTTTACCAAACTGCTCTAGAAGGAAGCTCACCCGGGGAAGTACCACCGCCCGCCACGGTACTTAGTATCATTCCTACCGTGTAATAATTGTTTTAAGAACAATTGTGTTCCGGATAGGAAGGTGTGGAGCCGGTTACACTTTTTTAGAGGCGACCATCTCAGTCCTCAGGGGTAGCAACGCATCTGTGACCGAATTAGAACGAGACTCATTGAGTCTAGTTCTGGGTCGGTCACAGTTGTTATGGGCGGCAGCGGAAGGTAGTGCTGCATGCTCGTTTAATATCTCAATTCTATAAAAAAAAGGAAGATGACGCTGGGACAAGTATATCCAAATAAACTTTGCTAGCGTGTCTTTCCTTTTTAGTAGTTATTTGTCGCAGTCAAGCTTTTTGTTTCTGTTACACTTCTCTAATTTATTGAAACTGTGTCATATCTGGTAAGTTTTGACTGCGGTTGTCGTCGAAAAGAGAATCGGGCCCAATTGAGATGCAATTACATTTCTTAGTTTTAAACTGTAAGTTAGCGTCGTTAGCTCTCTTGAATACATTGTCACCTTGGTTATCTGGGATTGACCGCTCTCGATGATGTCACCGTTTCATATCTACGAGTATACTCATAATCTTTTATCAAGTACCTAAATCACTTCATGCCCGAGTATTATTTTGTCATATATAGATGTACACGAATACTTAAACACGAGTGTTTTACTGAGGTACTTATAACTTATCATTTAGAGTAACATATTATTCACATATTCTATGAGAGCTACTTACTGTAGACTTTCATCATTAAAAACGGCGGCATGTCTCAACTTCGCGCGATATATCATCGGATATCGAGAATGTGACTACAACTTGGACCACACGCTGGCTCGGGTGGTTGTTTATCGAATTTGACCATCGCCGACGCTCAATACTCCGGTTGACGGGCGCAAAGGGATTGTCTTACTCTACATCACCAATACTATGCGTGTCTGTTGCTTTATGATTTTTCTTATTTTCTTCACGTGCTAGTTCAATTATCAGACCCACTTACATGATTTCAATGTACCTACTATATTTCGATAGTAATGACTAGTTATTTATAGATTGAGTAATTGAGTATAAACTTCATATTAATTGGTAATTGTAGTCGCTTGACTCCAAATATCTAATATTGAAATCCAATTCTACGAAATACTCTTATATTGGTAACTAAAGGATTCTATTTTTGGAATGTAAGTGATATAATGATTGTTTTCGTTATTCATCCTATTCAATAATACACAAATTTCCCCAACAAAACGCAAAACTCAAATGTGTGTGAAGTCCGCCAATCCGCACTTGGCCAGCGTGGTGGACTATGGCCTTAACCTTTTAATTCTGAGAAGAAACCCGTGCTCAATGGCCATGATGGGTTGAGATGATTCCCCAACAACGAAGACAGTAAGCTCCAACCTTTCTTTTGCAATCACGAATAATAAAACTGATTCGGTCACTATCAATGTTCTTAGTTTATCTACTAACTAGTAAATCCGCCCTCGCTTCGCTTCGGGAAACCAGTCCCTTCAAAAATCTCTTTAAATTTTAACAAATTATGTTATTCCAATGTCTAAGCTATATTACTGCAAAGTTTCATGAAAATCCGTTCAGTTGTTTTTGCGTGAAAGAGCAACAAACACACACACACACACACACACATACATCCTTATAAACTTTCGCATTTATAATATTTATACTAATAAAATCACCCAATTATCGTAATGAGTGTTCAAAATGTGATTAAAATCAAACCGTAATAGATTTGATTCGACAGTATTGTTGACTGTGACCGCGTGTTTGAAATACACTTCAGTCATAAACAACACTATAATCCCGCATTTCACGCGTCACTAATGATAACACGGTAAATTGGTTTTAGTTACTGGGTAATAACAACCATTTTGGCTAAGCACCATGACCATTAACTAATAGTGATGAACGATTTTCGCAACAATTATATAAACTGTAAGGCACGTTTAGTATACAGGCTATAATATAGTTAGAATATTTCAATTACAGTAAAAAGGCGTAGGAAGGATTTCACGTTTAGCAGACAAGGTAGTTAGAATATTTCCACTTTCTTTTCTTCCTTTTTTCGTCGCAGAAGTAAACGTTAATGATAATAGGTATCTGATGTTCATATTTTTTATCTTTTCGTGAATATCGGCTGACTATATAGCTGCAACCATCCTGCTGCAGTTATCGCTAAATAACTAATCTGAGTTGCCTTGAATGCGGAATTACCACCCCCGCTAAAAACAAATTTATTACCAGTGCAGTGCCTCTATTATGAGTTGTTGTAGTAAACGTAAAGGACGTTACTATTGCAGTTAACGTTTAGAATTTGTATGAGAATTGTAGTTCAGTATCGTAACCGCTAGAGGCGCTGTACGGATTCTCATACAAATTCTAAACGATAGACGCTAGCGTGTATAGTAAACTATAGTATTAAAAACTCATAATAGAGGCACTGTACTCACAGTTTTATTTAACTTGTATGCAAAATTTATTTACAACAGTTTAAACTCTCGCTGTCAATCTGAAAAGTACCTTAAATTACAGGGGCTCAAAGTTGGAATTTGCGTAGGGTGAAATTTAAACGAATGTCTTTTTGAATGCGACCGCAGTTTAGTGTTCCGGATAGAAGCTTGTGAGCAGCAGGTATCTTCCTTTCGTTTTCTACCCTTATTTTTCTCAAATACAGTCTATTTCGACAGGGAAGGCATTTATGCCTTTGGTAATAGTGAAGCCAGATAGTTACACATCTATTATCTACTAACAAAAATTAAAGATGGATAATTAAATCGTGGCGCTAACGTTGTGTTAGTGAAACAATTACCTTATATGAAATGCGTCCGCTATCAAACGGTTGTTACTACCTATTCAATCGGTGGTTATTTAGTTTGTTTGCGGCGGCGCGAGCTACGGCCGTCGCATATAGATGGAACAACGAACAACGACGCGTCATGCTGCAATATTGTGCAAAGTTTCCATAAATAACTTGGGATTCAACCCGTTAATGGTCCAGCGGGGCTTGGGTTTCTTCACAGAACTGCTGTTTAAGGCATAGATACTCCACCACGCTCTTCAGTTTCATCCAATTCTGACTAGCATGTTACTTTGAAATCTATTGTTGGTGTACGACGGTGAAAAAATGTCTTACAGCCTTTTGGAAAAGAGCTCAAATTCTTCGAACTGCTGGACCGATTTCTACCGAACATACATAGCTTGAAACCACCGTTGTTGTCGTGGTATAATCGGATACGTATTATGTACTGCCTTAAAATGATTTTCTTACCTGCATTGTAAACACAGACGCATGTATACAATAGTCGCTTACAAGAAAAGCTTCATTTCCAAGCATACCGCATTCAGCATAATTTCAGCAGTGAATAGGAACAGGTATTTGTATTTTATTGTGATCCCCGATATTACGGAGCGGGCTGAGTGGCTCGCTCTCGAGCTGACGGTATCGGTATTGAAGTGATTACGCCGAGTTGCGATTTTGTGCGATTGCAGGAACGGGTTACTGCGGAGAAATCTGTACAAGTGTTCGAAGGCATTCCGGTGGTGCGATCCTGTACTATGATGGTTGTTTTTCCTAAAACCCTAAAGGAGTCGTGAAGAAGTTGGTTATTTAAATATTGTCGGTTTAAAAATTCCTAAAAATTTTACAAAGTGAGTTACCTAATATTGTTAATAAGGAACAGCAAGGCTAAATATTTAAGTAAGTAGTTTTATTGAAATTCCTGTAAAAAGTCGTTAATAATGAATGCTATGGATTTACTAAAGGAGTAACGGTAGGTAACCAATGTCACAATAAAGGACAATAATATCATCTGAAAGAGTCAAAAAACCGCTCTAATCGACACCATTGTAAACATGTCCGAAAAAGTTTCGCACTCACCGATTAGCTCAATAATGGATTTCATAAAAAGGTTCTATCACTATTATAGTTCCATAAAAAGTGAGATTATTATTCGTATCGAGGATCATTCCGCGTTAGATAGACGGCGCGGCGCCGTGACAGATGAGAGATCGGGCCCATTTATCACGCGGCCAGGGCCCAGGGCGCCGAGCCCACGGTGCGGTGGGTGCTCATAGCTTTTATGGCGTGGTTTTAAATGTAGGTTGGCAATATTTCATGATTTGGAAGCAGAATCACTATCGCCGCGCCGCGCCAAACGTTTACACGTGGGATTTTTATTGGATGGTTATTTTAATTTTTGTTGTTGGTTGATACCACAACTATCAATGCTGAGGTGAAAAGAAATAAATATAATACAAAAACGTAATTAGATTAAAATTTTTATACACTGTAGTGTGCTGAAAATAAAAAGGCAGCGAGGAATTCCGGGTTTGATTCCTGGTCGAGAATGGTATTTATGTGAAAAATAAATGTTTGTTCACGGGTCTTGTTACGTGTTGTGTTATTTGTATTTGTAGCGTTTATTTATTTTCATTTCATATTTTACAACCGGATCAAATCTTTAGATGACTTTCCAAGTTCAGTCAACTTCAAAAGATATAAGTATTGCTGAACACAGGACGTAAAAGACGTAAAAGGTTTTCTGGCCCCAACCTCAGCAAGTACATGATGTACCACTGTAGGCATTCATTTTCCATTATTAGAATTAGCTACAAGACACCTGGCGAAGATTTTTGAATTGTTAAGACAGGGAGAAAAGGAAACGTGCGAGCTTTTGTTACAAAATAAAATTATCCTGGTAGTTAAAGGGCGCGTATAAGAGTCTGAAATTTCCTTTAAGTCACTTCATCATATACTTAATGTAATTTATGAAGCAGTGATAGCCGAGTGGTTTGGACTCCCGAATGGGGGTTACACATTCTGCACGCACCTCTTATTTGCAAATTTTATGGGACTATTAAAGATAATTTTATTATCCCTTTGGTGATTTTATTATGCTTTATTATACTTCGGTGTAACGAATCATTCTTACTAAATCTACTCACATGAGAGTTCTTCGTAATGTTCTCAAAGGTGTGTGAAATCTGTCAATCTGCGTGGGGGACTCTGGCCCTAACTTTCTCGTTCTGAGAAGAGATCTGTGCCCAGCAGAGAGAGAGAGAGAATTTAAGGGTTGCAATGTGTTGTAATAAAAATGGACCTTCCGGGAAAGAAATATCCGTATCATTATGTGCTAACAACATCCTGTAAAAAGACAAATAATGTTTTATCGCAGCCCGTAATCAAAACAGTGGAGTATAACAAAACGAATGAATCATATTAATTTCCCAAACGCCACCTGTACGAATCACCGCCAGACATCGAACCCCAAACACATGCATCCGTCATCTCAATATTGCGCGGCTAAAAGTAAACGCGCACCCTCGTAAGCGTCCGCGCTCGGTGCGTGACGAATTATGACTGACGGCTTGACAGCGGCGGGTGCCAAGTTTGAAGTTTAAATGAAGGTAGTTTTGTTTATTTGCTGCAGGGGAACGAGGGAAATTATTGAGTGCCTTGTGTTGGGGATCGGTTTGATTTTTGTTACCTATCTCATGACTTAGCTTTGTTAGATTAGTGCTTGGTTGTAATACTAGTATTATATAGCTATCAATCATTTCTTCATGTTTTTTGGAACTCCATGCGTTGGATAAAATACAGAAACTACTTACTAAGGGTAAAAAACTTGTTTACCTATCCCCTTGTTACAACAGATTTTCCTTGAATCTACTGAATGGAAGTTCTTAAAAATAGTTTTTTCATCCATACAATCGTTGACAGCGACTTAATAAGTACCAATTGTACTTATTATATTATACGGCCTTATTATATTAGACGGCCTTATCTGTGCTTTGTGGACAAGCCAGTGGCAGAGCACGGTCGCCGGCGCCATCTCGTCTCTGGAAGCAACGGCAGTGGTGGACGAAGCTAATCGCGCGGGCTGCGAGTCCATTCATATTTTCGTTAACCGAAATCTAAGCAAATTTTTATTTGAATAGGTAAACTGAAATCTGTGTCATTTGGAACTATTTACTTGACGTTCAATACGGGATCCCGTGGGAGTGCATACTTAGAACCGTAAAATTAAAACTGTGTGGTGATGAAGTGCTGTTAATGCTGTTCACCATCGGCGAGGAGAAACTTTCTGAGCTGAGGCAGCAGTGAAGGTACCTAGCTTGGCATTCGACGGGTCCCGAACCACATTCGTGTTTTCTTTCCGACGGCGAGAAGTTCATGCTAATCTTCAAAGGTAGAACATATCAAACCAGAGTACGACAAGGGTTCTTTTTATTTTGGCAGAGTAGCGTGGATGCACAGTTTTTTTTAAATCTTACTGAGACATTCACTTTTTTTCAAAAGAATAATTTGTAATGGTCATTTAGCTTCATCGCAACAACTCGTTGGTTAGCTATTGCGGCGCATGACATGAAATAAAACCATCAACAATTTGCATCCAATTGAACGGTACACGCGCAATCCTAACGTCAAAACGCCCATTATACTGATCCGATTACATTGAAATCCGATTCTAATATCACAAAAACGGGATAGTACCGACTCGCATTGGGGTATCACATAACCGCAACTAAAATTCGATTAATCGCTTAGTTTAATCGATTTACGGTATTCGATTGGTGTATCGGAACTCGTTCTCGGGCAACGCTATTAAAGCAATTTGGACTGTGGTCCTCAGAATTTTAAGTTGGTTTTTAGTATGCTCAAACGGGCGGAAAGAGCTATACTGTTTGTCCGCGAAGTTGTAAGGATTTCAACGGTGGGCAAACTTAGTAAGGACCGGCTTCAGCTGGAGCTAGCGGGAGCTAATCTGTTTTACTTGTTTTTGGTACATGAACTAGATTTAAATCCTTTAATACTACCATAATGTTCTCAATGTTCGCCAGTATTGTGGACTAACTTGTACTCTTAACATGATCGGAGGCTCGACCAGCGGTTAGCCCAGCGCGGCGATGGGACTGTTATGGTTCGTGAAGAAAACGTACCTAATAAATATAAGAAGTGGTTGGCCACTTACCCCTCCACCAATTCGCTTTGTAGCAGCGCGGTGAATAAGCTCTAGGCCTCCTTACTAATGAGCGGCGGACAGTGGCTATTCCATACGCTAGACGACTCAACTGCTTCTAGCAGTAGCTTCGCCCAGCATTGTTGTGCTGATAGTGGACGAGCGTCCTTCTAGTTGGCCCCTCGCCAGCAGTCTAAGCGCGTTCGGCTGAATTGAGATTTACAGCTGAACTGGCCAGCTCTGTTTCGAGGATCCAGCGGCAGGAATTGGCGTCAGCTCATTCTACTTTTTGCGGCTTGTGGACTTTAAGTTTTGAGGTCTATTGCGGCTGGCGTTGGGGAAGCATCCCTGATTGCGTTAGAGAAATGTTACTTCCTGGCGCGCTTTAAACTATTTGTTGAGTAAACTAATTAATTATAAATGGAGATGTCAGCTGGGAGTTTCTATCAAATCAAGCAAACAAAGAAATTTATTATCTTACCTTTTATAATCCCGCCCATGTGCGGGTGGTATAAATGACACAAATAACACATATTTAACATGAGAACAAACATTTTTCTGTCACATAAATGTTTGCACAAACCGGAATCGAACCCGGGACCCCTAACTTCATAGGCTACGAACTAGACCACGGTGTCGCCAACTCTGTCAATAATTAGGATTATTTGGAATACCTAGTAGACGAGTGTGTAAGGTAATTTAACTTATTATGAGACTGGTCCTGCCCTTGTTGTCCTCATGCATAACTAACGTCCTCAAGTATAATCCTGGAACCTATCAAACTCACCAACTAATTAATAACATTATCTACTAACGGGGCTAGACGTCCTAGTGCCGAATAGTTTCTTGTTTTGGGTTCCCCTTTCATCAAACGAAGCGTTAGGTATATTTTAAACAATTAACTTAATCAAACTATTACATTAATTGTGTGTCTCAGCTTTTTTAACCGACTTCAAAAAAGTAGGTTCTCACTTTGACCTGTATGTATGTATTTGTATGTAGATATGTATATTTGTGCGCGATTATCTCGCGTTTGTTTGATCCGAATTTGATGCGGTTTTCAGTATAGTATTTGTCAGACTTAGGAGAAGGTTTAAGGCATATTGTTTTGCTGAACCGATTTTGATACGGCTTTCAGCATCATGTTTATCAGACTTAAGAGAAGGATTTAGGTATATTAACCGCGTTAAACTGAACAGATTTTTACTTTTCGGCATTAAAGTCGGTTCTATTTTGTTAAAGTTATTAAATATAATCATCTGTAGTATTAAATCCATTATAAACTAGGTCTGAAGGACCTAACGTGCGAGGCGTTGCCCACTGCCCAAGTATGTGTATTTATAATGAAATTAACATCATTAACCAATTGCTATCAATTTTATTGTGTGTCATAACGAGTGAATTGTTTGTGGCTTGTGGGTTATGCTTAATGACACACGAACAACAGTACCATATAAAATTATTATTCTATTTTCACGTCACGTAAACCATAATTATTAAACCATAACTGCTAAAGTATCCAAATACGTTGCCGCGAACTAAATTTAATTTCGGTCCAACTAGCCGCGTATGATAAAGCGAGGTGTAATTAAAAATGACTTAACTATACCCAAAGGTGGCGCCACCGTTGTTTGTTTTGGTTCACCACGAAAATATGAAAAATCTAATGGAACTTGCATCTGAATTACTGTATAGTGTAGGCGCTTGTTACATATATTATTAGTTATTTTAAGGGCTTTATTTTTTATTAATTACATAATTATCGTCTTTTTCGTTTCTTGTAATGCATAGATACACTGGAACATGATTTGCCGCGTTCATACTTACAAAATCATAGGTATTATGCTTATTATTTTATTAACGTCAAATTGACATCTAGGTAGCTTTAGACAGAATAAGCAAATCTCATGAAGTAGGTATAACATGATCGCTTTATCTATCTACATATTTCTAGTAATGTGTGACAGTCCTACAAAAACTTACGAATTCTTTCATATTTTAATCATGGAGTTATCATACCTATTGGTAAAAATGAAGCTACAACAACAAATTGTACCAATCATAGATTTATTATATAACTAAAGATCGGCAATTGTATCACTTGGACGAAACCAAAAATGAATCGCCCGCTGTCAATGTCACCGCCGAGCGCGACGCCTTCTTCGTGGTGGTTTTTATATCTAGAGGAGTCACATCCAGGTACCGCACAAGTAACCATCACTAATTATTCAATTCAATTCAATTCAATTTATTTGTATAAGCATAGGTACACATTAAGATGAAACATTACTATTTTATTTGCAATCCAATATGCTTTACCAGTGTTGGCGTACAAATGTCTATTCATTAATATAATTGTTCCAAGATAATAAGTCAACAACACATTTCATTAAATTATGTCACAAAGGCATTAAAAAAATGTATTACATTATTATTAAAATTATCAAATATCATGCATTATATAATTAAAATTATTAAAGACTACAAAGGACGTTATTCCACACAGAAATGTAAAAACTAAATTAAGTATTTTGAGAAAATTGAGGAACAATTTTTGACAAGTGCCCGCTAAGCCCGCTATGCCGTCTAAAAATTGGTTTCGTCTATCTATCTCGCTCTGCCATACGCGTATCATATGTTTTGCTCTTTCGTATTTCCAATCTATCTAAACGTCAGTGTATGCTACATCTATGGTACCAATCCTCAGGTTTTGCTATTTTTGTTTTTTTAATTGCCTTCCACTTACAAAAATCGTAAGATGTGTTTACATCAAAAGTACATTGGCTGCAATGTTCACAAGCCCCTGGCCTATAACACAAGCGCGCACATTACCGCGCTCATGACAAACGCCGCTACAGGGTGCTCCTACATAATTCGTTTTTAACCGCCACGTCAGCGACCCGCGTGCGACGGGATTCCGTTATACAGCGTGCTTTGATTTGTTAGCGTTATTCATCGTGCCTTTATATTCATGAGCAAAGATTTTAGTTCTCATGTTGGATTTTTAAATTTAATGTATGGGTCTTTTTCATGTGTAAATTGGGTTGTTTTACAGTTTTATACTTTCTTTACATATTAATATTATAGTATATTATTATTGAAACAAAGAACGTATACGTATACGATACATGATTTTTCTCTTTATGTAAATCATGATCACTATTAATAATGTCTCTACAGATTTGAAAACACTTAGTAAGCGCTTCTCGAGCTCTAGGATCTTCACACTAGGATTCTCTGTGTCGTGGGTGCCATAAACAATACACAAGATAAGGACACACATCCAGACCGAAAACGGAATCGAACTCAGGACGATCGGAACAGTGATCCGGCGAGTAAACCGTTGCGCCAATCGGGTCGTCAAAATATTTCAAACTAAGGAACCCCCGGAAACGTTTCCAAATAAAAATCAAGTAATAAAACCTTGATCCAAATACCCCACATCTGCGACACCGCCATCGACAATTAGCATCTGTTGCGTGTTCATTTATTAAGCCATGGAAGTGGAAATAGTCCCACTATGGAACAAATCACAACATCAACCATATAATTACTTATCCGAAAACAACGCCCTCTATATAGCTTATACAGCAACATCCTGTATACACTGAAGGCTCGAGCTCTGATATTGAGGAATGGTCTCTGATCACGCGATAGCTTCATTTAGCTGACCGCGGCCAGAGGGAGACAGGTGCGTTACTAACGTAAGAGTGACTGAGATGGGATCGTTGATGGTATTTTGGGTAGGAGAGAGAGGCTAGTTCAGGATAAAAATACGTAGTGAGAAGATTATTTTTTCAATATAAAATTTTTTAACGGCGAAATACTTATATTATTACTTCATTTAGTAGGTACTTGCGAAATCGTAACGTATGGATTGTATGTATTTTATGCCTTGTGCTTTTGTAAAGTTTTATTTGAAGATGTTATTTATTTGGATAGCCACCAAGTCCCTTGGTGGCAAGTGGTCACCTTCGGCCGTGGACGTCAGCAGTAGGTACTAAAGGCATCAGCTATACGTTGCCAGACAAGCAAGAGGGAACAAAGGAATGACAATAACCGTAAGAGACAAAAGAATTTGTCATCATGTTAATAAAAGGTATACATTCATAATAGACATCACTCGACAAAGTTTGAAGTTCCACCAGAACCGCCTTGATTCATAGCAGTCGTCTACCTGCCACGAACCTGTGGACAGTGGAATGATCTGAGGTAATACGTTTTCTCTAACGGTTGGAAGCGTCTAAGGATGTAAACGGTTTTTTTCTCGTTTGACAAGGTAACGCTGCTCCGGTGCAGGAAAACATAATAAGAATATAGTACTCTTACTATGTTTTCCTACTTCATACTAATACAGAGTTCCATAGAGTTCTAAATATTGTTCTCAAGTGTCACGTCCGCTAACTTAATAGCGATCAGGCCTGTAGTTACTTTGCGATGCAGCTAATGAGGGTAACCGCGTGTGAATTTTCCGCTAGAGGCGCTAGTGAAAAGGGAGGTCTGTCTGTCACTTTTCGCTTGTCTGAATTTCATTTGTCACTGTTTATGTATGGGCGGGCTTTGACAGCATGACCGCCCTCTGCAGTGGCGCCAACTGGTGAGCACAAAAACGGTTACCCTCATTGGTCGTTGGTCAGGAAGTCAATAAGGCCATCCGTTGGTTGTTCAATCGGTTAATCAGTAAGTTAGTCGGTCAACCAGTCAGTCAGTCTGTCGATAAGTCAGTGGATCAGTCCGTTGATTAGTTGGTCAATCAGTCAGTTTGCCAATCAGTCAATCAGTCAGTTTGTCAGTTAGTCATTCGGTCGGTCGGTTGGTCAGTCCTTGTACCCTTTACATTGTACACAGTACCCTGGTCACTGTACCCTTTAGCATGGGTTGTGTGACGATGCCTTGTGTCCCGCTATTTTACAAAAAAACGTACGAAACGTTAAACAGACTGAACACAAAATAAACCGATAGGTATAGCTGCGCTACTTAAGCACTTTATAAGAACATTTCCTGCAAGGGACAGCGCCACATTTCTGGAATATTAAGTGAGTATTACAATATTTTTATTCTTAATAGCGCCGAGGATACCTGTTTGCTGTTTAAATGTGACTTTCACATTTCAGTTTATCATGCTTAAGTACTTTTAGGTTACTTTAAGAAATAGACAATTTTTTTATAAATGTGTTGTTATATTTTTTTACTTTAGATGCTAGAAGTGTAAGCTAGAAGCAAGTAGATAGGCAGGGATACTGCTACCAAAAGGATAAGAGCTATTAATACGATATCTAAAGTGGTGGGTAGTCTAGAATTGAAGAGCGTTTATTCTCGTTACAATTTCAAAAGCGTCATGGGTTCGATTAAAATGTAGACGGAAAATTAAATTTTTGGTTTGGGTGCGCCTTCTTGTATTTTTGTGTATTACCATGGTCGTATTGGATTGTCATGGCATTCACGATACAGAGGATCCTACCGTGGCTATAGATATACGTAAAGCGTTATTTATTTGTAATAATTACTCTTTCAGCCACAGTTCTGCATTCGCAATAGTTCATCAACGACCTAGTTTCACTAAGATAAACCCATACGCAGGATTATAAAATACGTGGAGAGGCGAGAGAAATTTAAATTAAAATAAAATGGAATTCCGTAATTCCGTCGTAACCTCGCTCGATACCCCGGACACGTCGGCGTCGGCGCTGCACCGGAGCGACGCAGATACCGGTCACGATGATACGTTATTTACAATTTTAATTCGAACATCCTGTTGCATTTCAACCTTTCCGGACTTCTTTTACGGCACCAGTAATGACTTAAATTTTATACGTTGTTGTGTTACGATTATAACAATTTTTGATTTCCGATTCTGATTTCTGTTTATTATGGTGTTTTTTATAGTCTTGTTGAGGAGAAAATGTATTTGTACACAAAGAGACAAAAATATTTGTCACAAATTTTTGCCTCGGTTAAGAATCGAACCCGGTACTCTTTCGGTACTTCACACTGCCACTAAGAACGGGTCGGTATAATATAGAGATAAAGTTGATCTTTAACTACTGAACTTTAAAGTTCATTATGGTAATTCCACTGACTGCGACACGGCCTGTACTTGAAGAGACTCGTTGGAGACTCGCTGGCGTCTCCCTCGCTAGCGACTAAACGTCGGTCGACTGTTGAGAGCAGTTACACACTCGGCAGAGCAGCACATTGGAGGAACGTCTGTTATAATTGGCTGCACGAGAATGCTGTTGTATGTAACTGGTAAAATCTGGTTACAACCGGTTATGTAACCGGGAAAGTAATTGGAAAATACTAGTAACAACCAGTTATAACTAGGTTAACTAGGTTAGGTTTGTGAATTTTGAATTCGTTGAATTAGTGATAACTAAATACATAGAACTATTTTTTATTAACGGGAAAATATTGTTAATTTTTCATGGGTGCTACAGTGAATTTTTATTAAATTAATTGATTAAAAACGTTGTTAACGTAAAATTACATTTTTCTTGAATGTATCTACCATACATGATAAAATTAAACAGAGAGATCATGAATTATCAGGAAACACTATGGTGAGGCGGGTAAAATGAGGCAAGATGAGATTTTTCCAAATGTTGTCCGGCGAGCAGACCGTCTTCAAGTATAGACAGATGATTAATCAGAACAACGAAAAAGGGCTTTGAACGTGTCAATCTTATGTGTTCCCATCGGTGTAACTACTGAATGGATGTTGAAGACACAAAAAAGAGTGCAGTTCCAACTTATTAAAGTGTTTACTTTCAAGCTTCCCTGACCACACTACACATTTATACCTTCATATTTTCGAATCTCACATATTCTCAGTTTAATAGACACAGAAACCCAGACCAGTCAGTATCCATCGAGTTTTTCACGGTTAGAGTCCAAAAATCCAAGAATCCAAGTATCGTTGTCGGTGAAGGCACCCGCTTGTTATTCCCGCGACACAACGTGTGTCTGACGACCGCACGGCACTTGCCCCACGAGTACAAAGGGGAAGCTGCCCACTCGAGTGCGAAGCGTTCAAAGCACGGCGTGCGTGAATCGGAACGAAGCAATCGAGTTATCGTCTTAAGGCGACGGGACCTTTGACTAGGATTGTAACATTTTTGAAGTGAAAATCTTTTGGACGCGTTTGTGTGCTAACGATACCACTGGGATGTCGTTTATGTTTTTTTAGGTAATTACAATTTATAGCACATGGTTTGTTGTAATTTAACTCTTAATAGTAAATTGCTCGAAACAAACAAAGTAAAAACAATACATAATTTTTATATAGGTAGGCAAAAAAAAGAATGAGAAATAATTGATATCCAAAAACTGTAATTTTTTTTTAAATATAACTTTATTTAAGGTGATATGGCACCCCAGCTTACGGGCCATCGGTGACGTTGATAAAAAAAGGAAAGTTCAAGGTTAATAACCAAAATATTTAAAGGCCAAGTTATAAACGGGTACATGAATGAATGCATAGATAGTAACTTTATATTTTTTGAGTCCAAAAAAGGGCGGACTCTTACCTTCACATTTTATCGACGCAGTTTACAGCGACGAACAATCTGAAGCAGTGTACTCCAGAAACCAAATGACTTGTTCTTCACTACATAGTATAAAACAAAGTCGCTTTCTCTGTCCCTTTGTGTCCTTAAATCTTTAAAACTACGCAACGGATTTTGATGCGGTTTTTTTAATAGAGAGTTATTCAAGAGGAAGGTTTATATGTATAATAACATCCATTAAATAGTTATTGCACCCGGGCGAAGGCGGGGCGGGTCGCTAGTGCTAGTATATAAGCATAGCGGTGTAATGCAGTAAAGAGAAGATAGAAATTCCCTTCATTTAGGATTTCCAACGATTTACATCATGATTATAATGAACCGATTGCTTCCAAGTTTTTTACGGACTTCAAAACGTACAAGCAGAACCACCGCTCTGTTGCCGCTCAAGATGACTGTGCCCGATACAGAACTAGATTCGTCAGGATTAGGACGGTTGTCTAATAAATACCTAAATATCACAGAGATTAATAAATATACTGCTCCGTTCGTTAGCAGATATGAGAAATGACATATTATTGATATTAGTTCTACATATTAGTTGTTGTCAGTAACACTGCAGTTAGTAATTGTTCTTAAATAAAAATCTTAATCGAAATTCTTCCACAAGTCATAATCCATCTAACTACGTCCACCATAGACATACATACGTCCACTCTTCAAGTTACAGTAGGTACCTAGATCCTCGATTAGGTGCTTTATAAATGATAGTAAATCATGCTTGTTTGCTACATCCTAGAGTAGTAGGAATGGGGAAAATATCTTGAACGTTTTCGTGCTTAAGAGGCTCGTTAAGCATCAAAGGGGTCCCTTCAAAGTGCAATGTACTGATGATGTCCGTGCGTTGAAGGAAGAAATGGAACTTAAAAGCTTCAGTCTTTGCTTTTAAAACTTATTTTAATTTTACTTTTACATTTAAAAAACGAATAAAAAGAAATGTATAAATTCATGAAACGCAGATACTTTTTAGTCTGTGTTTTGTTCCCGCGCTTTTCTCGCGATCGGATAGTTGTTCTCGCATTGAATTTTCTTTTTGAAATAAGTATATGAACGCTGTCATGTTCAGCAGTTTACACGGACTTTGCGGGATTTAGAAAATATTTGAAATATTTACAACTACGAGTGTGTGATTTATTTTATTATGTTTCATTGGTATATAGTTAGTACTTGTTACTTATATTACGTTGTTGTATTATGTAACAGTAGTAGATAGGTATTAATGGTTTATTTAATTGTGAACGTTTTAATTAAGTGTATACTTGACAGTGTAAAATTAAGAGTGTGAGTTTGTTACCTTTTAGAGAATTCATAATTTTCGTTTGTCATTCATAAAATAAAATATCAAATCATGTAGGTAATAAATCATTTCCCGATGAAATAATAGAGTCCTTATTAGATACATTGTAGAGCGGTAAAATAATATAAACCTGAAAAGTCCAAAGCACATCTGGTATCCGAATAGTTTTATACTTTTCTTAGTTCGCAGCAGGTCGGATAGTTGTACCAGCTTTGAATTGTTTTACATTGAAATTGAAATATGTAAACCAGTACGTATAGCTTTCCGACCATTGAGATCTTATTATCTTTAGAAGAACGGAAAACTTGTGGCACTGTAAAATGGAAGTAAGGGTTTATCAATATTATATTAATTGGATCGTTGTATGCTTATGTCGTTTTGTCTTAATATTCTAAGGACTTCCTTACCACCTGGACCTTATATCTATCCCAATAAAGGGAGGAGCGAACCATTGTCTGTTGTGGTAGGCGTACCATGTGCCATTTTTCATCATCATCATATCAACCCATCATGGCTCACTATTAGGGTGCGGTTCCACTGAGGCGGGCCGGAGCGGAGCAGTGCGCGATTCACCAATCACATGGCTTGAAATCCGCACGAGGCGCAATGAGCTGGGATTTCAAGCCATGTGATTGGTGAATCGCGTACTGCTCCGCTCCGCTCCGCCTCAGTTTAAGCGCGGATCTCTTCTCAGTAAGCAGGGCCATGACCAAGAACGGATTATTACTACCAAGTGTGGTTGCGCTTCTTTAGAGGCGACTATCTGTCCATAAGGGTGTCTTCGTACCTATCTGTGTCCGAATTAGAACGTGACTTTTAATACCAATTATTACTGACTGAACTATTACTAACAAAAACTAACAGTACTAACTATCATTAAAAGTCCCTGGCTTATTTTCAAACATACAAACTGATCAACTAAGATTCTTATTAACACCACAGTAACACTGCTAACTGGACTAACGATCTTAATCTCGATTTGTATCTATCTTGTTCTGAGTCAGTCACAGTCGTCACGGGCGGCAGCGGAAGGGTGCTTTCACCTCGTTTGCTTTCTTAATGCCATAAAAAATGTTATTAAGTCTCTAGTTGAACCTCGCAAAGGTTGTTGAATCTGTTAAAAATGTCTTTATTTATCTAAGAGAACTTTGTTAGCCATGTCACAGTTTCGTGACAGCTGCCGTTAAAGTTTTTGTGCGAAATAACGTTTACTTAGAATTTCCGTACCTTGTTTTTAATTTTCTGTGGAGTGCGGCGCACTGAGATTTATAACAGTTTGTTTGATGTTATGGAGTAAGTATTAAAGTTTTAAATTCTGTCGCATTATGTCATATTTTTGTGTCAAGAGCTGACAAACTGGTTGACCATCCATGTGATGGTAAGTAAGTGGTCGTTGTCGGAGTATAACGGACGATTCACACATATCAGTGAAGTCACCGTTCCGTCACAGTACCGGCAAATCTTTCATACATTTTCGGCATTGTCAGTGCAGTGTCAGTGCTGATAATGCCGAGAATGTATGAAAGATTTGCCGGTACTGTGACGGAACGGTGACTTCACTGATATGTGTGAATCGTCCGTAACTCTGAAATGTAAATTAATTAGCACCTGCAGTGTACATGCAATTATGCCATACCACTTAATTCTTTAATTGTATAAATCAAATTTAACAAATCGTTTCAGATAACTTCATAAATGTTTAAAAATGAAATAACTATACCCACGTGTTACTCGTGAAAATCTTTCCGAACAGCGTCGTCTCTTCGTCTTTTATCATGCGTGCCGCGAAAGACTGGAAGAAGTTGCCTGCGTCAGTATTCTGATTGTAATGGATATCTTTAAGACAAAAGTGAAGCTTTTTCTATGTTAGCGTGCTTTATTATCTAAGATCTATGTTACCACTTCAGGGGGATAGTAGGGTAGGGTAGGTAGATAGGGTAGTCGAGTGCTAATTAATGCAAGATAAAAAATCTTTCCCATTATCATCCACAAGTAAAAGCCATGAATGTAAAATTAGAGATGCTTGTATAATTCAAATCCGAGTTGAGCGGCTGCTGAATTTTAACCCACCGGACTTTAACTGGCTTCCGTTCTAATCTTAAAACGAGGCGAAGATAACAAAATGCTTTAAAAATACCAGTAAAATATTTAAACCAACTTCCGGGGCACATCTGCGTTCTTTTTAATACTTTTTAGTTTGCAAAGTGTTCGCGCTGTAAGAGTTCGCGCGATCTTGTTCGCATAAAATTGTTTCCATACGAAACTACTTCTAGAAGTATATGTGGAGCCTCTGTATGTTCATGCCTGTTCTTGCTACCACAGGATAATTGAATTAGGAAGCTAATTCTTCAGAGTTACTTAATCTTGATGTTAAGAGGCAGCTTCTGATGATTAGTCACGACAGTCCCTAAGGTCATGGGCACCAACAGTAGGTATACTGCCCATGTATAAAGTTACTTACAAAAAAAATTGTGCATATATTGTGAAGGTCTTAAAAACTACATAAGATCTTTCTTCAACCATGGATACGTACCTTCTAGCAAAAGGTTTATGTGGTTGTATGCGACGTTTTTAAACTTTAAAATAGGAAGTTTATAGATCAGGGTGCCACGATACGCGGTTGGCCGTCAGGTCCATAAAGGCTGAAGGTTAATCCCTTATTATCAAAAAAATCGCACCAGTTTAGTCCCGGAGAAATCAATAAAAAAATGCAAACAAAAATAATAGTCTAGACTGGGAACAAGGGCCAATTTGTCCAGTTCTTAAAACAATTAACGGTGGAACTAACATTAAGCCAAAATCTCATTAGAACCAAAGAACACGTCGCTTAAGAGGGCTCGACAAGTGATCCCAGCGAGCGCCTTATTACCAGCGCCAATGCTGCGTGAAACAAAATAAATCCCTGAACACGCGGCCCTCGGGCGTTGGATGATAGCCGCTCGCTAATAGGGTCACTGCGGATCCGTCCGCCTCGCCGATCAAAGAGCTATCGGCTCAGCTCGCCTCTTGTAAACCCTACAACCCTACTCGTTGGTCTCGGAGATTCTTTCCGAATACTGTCTGAAGAATGAAGAATTGTTCGGGCTTTTCTTATTCACGTGCCACGAAATAGAAGTTCATCAGTTCTGTCGTCTGCAGAGTTTGATGGCCGGTGGAAAGAGCTAGGTAGATTGAAGTGCCCATAATTGAAAGAAAATAATTTTATACGGCTTAAGTTACTGTGCTAATTAATAGCCGTAGTTATTTTGTCCAATAACACATTGTCACTTGACAACAAAAGGGATAAACGGTTTTTTTCGTTTGCGTTCTCCGTTTTTTCTGGTTTTTAACGCATCGGTGATGCGTTTTACTACCAATTGCCATTATCGCGTGCCTAAATCAAAAATAACTTATCAAAAATACAAGCTTACAAAATGTTGTCTACGAGACGGTTATATTTAAATTATAGAATTGATCCGAGAAACGAGATGGGAGATAGCAACTGTTAGTGAGAACTAACGATGACTGTCTAACGCAAATACGAAGTGGATTCTTGGTAGAAATAACATCTGGGCCGACAGTACGACCCGCCGCGCTCTACAGTCTACATAGCTTCTACTCGGAGGATTTCAAACTGGAATTGGATCACTACTCCGTTTGAATTCAAGCTGGAATTCGTTATAATTGCTTGGCACACAAATGCCAGCGTTCTGACAATGCGATTAAGGTACATTTAAGATTGACGGCGTTATCTAAAAATGTCCTCAGTAAATTTTTCTGACAAGCTAAATTGAGCTGTAAGTACAGATAATAAGTTTGGTTTTGGTGGAGACTGGCAATTTCACATGCTCGATGACTCAACTAAAGACACATTTTACCATCATTGATAATATTGACACTGTCCAATGTCGTCGATCAATTAATGGCCCACTACCAAGCATTGGTCTCTCCCCGCTATTAAGCTCAGAACATACTCCACCTCTCTGCTCCAGTGAGGACAAATTAGTGGCCAATACTAGTAGGTACCTAAAAGTTTTATGCCAATATGAATGAACTAATGGGAATGAACAATTATTCGATGACGTATAAAGTTTTCTTAAAGTCCATGGGTGATCACTTACGATCAAATGGCACATCCTCTTTTTAAGTGAAAAGATCTAAATAAAATGGTTACAAAACGCATTTAATAAATACAAGATTAATGTTTCGCTCACAATTTATTATATTTATAATTTTCCAAGCGGATTCATTAAATAGAATATTGTTATAAAAAGCGAGTTATTCTAATACCAAGCCGGTTATTACCAGCAATAAATATAGTCGCGGACACAAGTAGAAAGGTATTGATAAAAGGAACAACAAGTATGGCGTGTGAAGACGTAGGCATGGGATACCTTGCAGATGGAAATATTATAAACTAGTAAACCCGCCCTCGTTCCGCTTAGGAATTATAATCCCTTAGTGAAACATGCTACCATAATGTTGTGTATTGAAGGAGCATGATGGAGTACGCCCTAGTGTTCATCAGCGGCGAGACCATTGCTTGCTTGATATTAATAATTGTAGCTCACGATTTCAAAAAAATCGAGAGTACCCGTATGTCATACCGGATATTTCGATCAAAATGCATGGAGCGTCTGGATCGAAATATCGATAAACATCCTGGCCAGTGTCTGAATAGGCTTGAAAAGTCGGTAAAATAAAGTAATCCGAAATCGTGAGTACCCGCTTGCATTTAAAACCCAAGTAACTGATCATGGCAATGACCGTAGACGGCATTGCAATAAACCGCATCGCACCACGTGCGCGACTGAACCGGAAACCGTCGCTCCCTTTCATCCCTATACATTTTCCGGCGCGCGTTCTATTCCCGTCTCACTCCTCCGCGGAAAACTAAGGGCTGCTTCCGATGCTACGAATCCTTCGTCAGTTTTCGATGCGGGCCCGAGGTGTGAGGTCGTGTCCTTGTGTACGCCTTTTCGCGCTTTCGTGTTTCGTAAACAATTTTGCATAGTGTACATTTTTGTGTAGTTTTGAAACTTCGCCGCTATGACGATGGCTTGAAAGTGGACTTGTCTTGTTGTCTAAGTGTGAGCGGTGGTATTTCGGGAATAAGTTATTGGAGTTAACAACGTTTCGTGCTAGTGTTGTGTTGTGTCAGAAACAGTGGCTGAAGTGATTGAAAAACTGCTGTAAACTTTGGTAAGTTTGAATTTAGAATATCGCGTAAATGTTTATAGGGTGTATCGTAATTTTTTATTCTAGTTGTTTGTGTAGTAATTTCTTTATCTCAGTTTAAGTTGAGAATGAACATTTACATGTACGAGTATGTACATAGGTATACAAAGAAGTACACATACTGTACACAACGATCGTGGTCAAGGCGTGACTGAAAATGAGTAAAGTTAAAATGTTTGGTATTCCACAACAATAAAACTTTAAAATCACATTATATTCACGATTACATTTATGAGAGGTACCTCCATTGATATTTCTATGATAATTGTTAATTACTTACCTATATTTTATCTACTCTTACGTTTATGACACTTAAGTGGGTGAAATAAAGGGGTGAAGTTTAAACGAAATTCACGCGGGCGAAGCCGCTGGCAAAAGCTAGTGTATAATACATGCATATATTCCCACGAGAACGGGATCCACGCGGGTGAAACCGCGGGCGGGCCGCTAGTTCTTAATACTTCTCAATTGTTTACTTAATTGTATACTGTGTTGCGTCATTTTGAATAAGAATTAATACTTTTTCTTTCAATATAGGCTACGTAAAATTGGTACGTCTTTGTCCATAATAGTTAGCTTTAGGTATGGATACGTCCAAGGACGATGGTGATTACTTACGAACTTAAGAACCCACACACGCAGACTGACAACTCATCATTTAAATTTCCGCCTCACTGGGAATCGAACCTAGGACTCTAGACTTTTTTTACACCATTTTTGACTAAATATTGAATCGCAATTAAAGCGAACTGTTTACTTAGGCCCAAACGAATTACAGTTTGTAACATATAAATTGAAATCATAATTTTAGCGGTGGCCTAGTGGTTAAAAATCGGCCTCTTATTCGGACGGTCCGGGTTCGAATCCCAAGTCACGCACCTCTGACTTTTCGAAGTTTTATGCGTTTCAAGCATTTAAATGTCACTTACGACAAACGGTGAAGGAAAACATCGTGAGGACACCAGCATGCCACTGGGTTCGCAAAACTAAACACAAAACAAAAAGATGTGTGAAGTCCGCCAATCCGCATTTGGCCAGCGTGGTGGACTATGGCTTTAACCTTCTCATTCTGAGAAGAGACCCGTGCTCAATAGTGGGTCATGATGGGTTGAGATGATGAACATATAAATTTAGAAACTGAGTTTTTGACATCTACATAATAAGATAAATAAATAGAAATAAATACAAACATTATGGAAGCATTCAATTTGGTAGTAGGTATCGTAGAAATGTCTAGTACCTAGATACTTTCTCATTATATTTTCGAGAAGCTTCCAGAATATCCGAGCGAAACCAATGTATCTACGTCACAAGACAGCTAGTGTTTTACGTATTACCCAAATCATCATCATCACTATTGATGCCCTTTCATACAGGTAGGTATGGGTCTCCATTCAGACTGATAAAGGCGAATACAATGCAGCAAACTCGTTAGCGCTTAAAAAAGATCATGAAGAAATAAGAAAAAAATACGAGAGAACTTGCTTGATATTCCCTTAATAAAACTATCGATAACTTTTAATAAACTTAACCTAAGATAAGCAGTTTCTAGACAAGGTAGATGCGCCCAGGGCGAAGGAAAGTAGCTTAACCGCTAACCTAAGCTTTATCTTATATCGCAGCCTAGCTTAGGAGAGCCGTGCTGGCTCATTCCTACTAGTTCAACTAATTAGTTCAACCGTTTAACTAGTAGAACCTTTTTGTCTAACTTGCGGTCAACTTACAACTTAAATTAAACCTACCACCACTAAAATATACCTATTTACATAAATTATTCGGTAGATTTATTACATTTTTCAACTTACGAATTTTAAAGTAAACTTAATCAGAAAGCTTCGAACTGCTAAGCTATCGGGAGTTACACGTGTTATTGTGAGTCAACCATAAAAGATAGACATAATATATGCTGTCGTGGAATATTTTTTATATAATTTTAAGGAGAACATTTCCGTCATACATGATTTCTGTGTAGCTTTAACCATTAGGTTACGTTCGCACAGGCTGGTGGCTTGCTTAGCGCCTAGAGCCTAGCGAGCTACCTGGCGAGTAGCTGAGGAAAACAAACGTTCTAGAATGTTCGCGAACGACCGCACTGCGCGCTTAGCGCCTAGCTAGTCGCTTGGCGTATATCGAGGTAAACAAACGTGTTGGTTTTTTGTCACTAGGCGCGAGGCATTTTAGAAGAAACAAATGGATGAAAAATATTAATTACATCAGTTTTAAAAAGAGAACCTCTGTAGAATCCAGCTAATGAACTCCATAAAAATGCGGTTGTCCTAAAGAAACTATGGGAAGAGGTAGCCGTCGAAGTAGAAATTAGTTAATTTTTCTTGAACCTTAAAGAGAAGTAGATCAAATGTTTTTGTGGTCATACGCAGATATTCGTAAAATTTGTCGTCAAAATTACACAATTGCTTATACAGAACATTAAACTCCCCATGACTTGACAGTGACTTATTTATGTTGTGAACCCAACATGACGGATAAGGCCGTGAAATAGTATATTTTAAAGATGAATTTTTTGTAGGGAGCTATTTTAGAGCTACTTTTGAAAGTGATATCTCATCAACGCGTCGAGTAGCAAATGACCAAAACACCTAGCGACTCACCACGTAAACCACCTTCAGTGCGGACACCGTATATCCTAGCAAGTAGCCTGAGTACAAAACACTAGGTTCTAGGCGCTAAGCAAGCCACCAGCCTGTGCGAACGTAACCATTAAGGTTGCACACGCGACGTAAGCTTAAAAAATGGAGTAACTTCTCCCGTTTCCCCAACATTTCCCTTCACTGCTCTGCTCCTATTGATTGTAGCGTGATGAAAAGTATACTATAACCAGCGCGGGAGTGTGAAAAATAATTGTACCAAGTTTCGTTAAAATCCGTCGAGTAGTTTTTGTTTCTATAACGGTTATACATCAGACAGACAGACAGACAGACAGACAGACAGACAGACAGACAAAAATTTTACTGATTGCATTTTTGGCATCAGTATCGATCCCTAATCACCCCCTGATAGTTATTTTGGAAATATATTTAATGTACAGAATTGACCTCTCTACAGATTTATTATAAGTATAGATAGATAAAAACCTTCCTCTTGAATCACTCTACTCTTTTTTTACAAAAAACCGCATCAAAATCCGTTGCGTAATTTTAAAGATTTAAGCATACAGACAAACAGACAAACAGACGGACAAAAATAGCGACTTTGTTTTATACTATGTAGTGATTATTTCATGAAATTATGTACACGTGGTGGATACTATTTCGAATCCTATTGAAGGGTAAATTAATGTTCAGTGACACATGTTTCTATTCACACGGTGCCTTTTCAGATGACCTGGTGAAGCACACCGTTTACCAAAGTCGCAACTAATCTTTACGTAAGGACACACAAAATCTGCAGATAGCCACTTACATTAGAGTGTACGGAAGACGTCCACAACCACCAGCGTATCTCTTTGAGAGCAAAGTGTACCTTTGTGTATCAAGTGCAGCCGCCGTAGTATTCGACGTACAACTTACCTACGTGAATCGGTATTTGGTTTAAGCGATTAGGTTTGCTGGAAACCTCGCCAAGTGTAGTTGAATAAATTGGCATTGGGTTAATTTTGCTGATTAATCTTATTCAGAATATGTTTTGGGGTTTCATAGCTGCATTAACTGGGGTAATAAAATAAATATTATTTGCTGTTTTGGTCGGAAACGTATTGGTGATGCCTAATGTCTAATGGGCAATGTACAGCTATGTATTTGGCTTTTTCTCACTAGTTCACATTACTTCAACCGATGAACGATGACTTTTTTGGCTTAATGGGTCAACTACAAGTAATTCCTTCATAAATATCTCATGAATTATTTCAAAGACGTCCATATAAATATACCCCAATATCCTATCCTATCCTCCTTGAAGGATAAATAAACCATAGCGCGGTCACTATTTACAATTAAAAAGGAATTTCGCTAAAATAACTTTCTCCAAGTTGAAAAGTTATTTTAACTCTTTTCAACGGCCCGTAACGAACTAAATACAGTTGGCCAACGTATCGACAATCGAAATTCACGAAAACATAACTTTACCACTCGAAAGTGAATTGGTCGACGCTGCCTGGTCCAATTTGCAGGCAATGATTGATTCGGGGATATCCAAAAACTGTAATAAAAATTCATTGGAGTTATTTCGACGGCATCTATGTGTTTTGTTAACGAATATTTATAATTATTGTTTTTTAGCTCGTTGTCTTATCAATCTTAGTTAGCGATTATTTGAAATCTGAATTGAAGAAAAATTTATCATGAGGACATTTTGTCAATTTTCATACGCAGTTTTTTAGTAGATCATATAGAGTGTAAAATTTGGAAATAGTAAGGGTTCTGCTATTCACAGTTGTATTGTAGGTAAAATTAATATTTGCCAATTTTAACCTATGAAACAAATTGCCATAGATCGTCTTTCCAGTTTATAACTGTCCCATCGAATGGCTCGAGTCTTGTGGCACAATTTGGAGGCAATAAAATATTATTGCTGTATAGTTATAAAAATTTTCGCTACGACCTAGAAATAAAGTAATATCGATGAAATAAAATAAATATTTTTGTCTCATTCGGGAATCAAACTCCGCCAGCTGCACTAACAACTGGGCAACGGGGTCACCAAAACGTAAAGTATAAAACACAATCGAGTAAGTTTACACGGCCACCAGGCCAGTGTATCATTATCATTACGGAGAGGCGAGTCGTCGTTACATGGCGGAAAATCGATACGACGAGTGAGTGCGTGCAGTTAATCGATTTAAGATCGGGCCCTAAACGCCTGTTCATGTCAGGCGAGCTGGTGATCAATACTTGGTAAATATTTGATTAAACAGTAATAGTGTGCTGTTACTGACGAGTTGGCTTGTTAGTGATGTCAAATAGCCACCTAATGATGACTGTGATTAAATGGTAATTATTTGCTTAATGACAATGAAAAGCGCCTTAATTAGTATAATTAGTATAATACGTATATCTTTTTAATTATCATTTCCTTCTTCTATAAGCCTCTCCAGGTACTGAAGGTTGACAATTAGCCTCTTGCTGCCCTCTTTGTGTTTAGCTCTGCGGAATAGTTCAGCGGCACTGGCTATTCTGATCCACTCTTCTTCTTTTTCTTCTTCCTCCTGCCAAGCTTTGTTTATAAATTAAGTATAAAAACTTTCATGATTCATTGTTCATAATTTAAAAATATTGTAGTTGAAATGGCTAAGTTATGCTAATGGCATTCTCATTCAGCTAACCTTGGGCCAAGCCGTAATACACGAAGACTTGTAAATAAGTTAGGTCATAATTTTAAAAGTTTTTCAATTTATCTTCCTATTTAATTTCTCTTATTTTAGCAACACAACAGTCAACCTAATGTTCATGGCATTGACGACCATTCACCTTCAGGTAGTTTGACTGTGGTTTTGAGGGTTAAATTAAAAAATAGTAAGTAACTACTTAAAGTCTTGAAGTTTTTAGTAGTGACTTAGCCTTGACTATTTACATATTGTTGTTTAATTTGGGTTTGGAGGGGTATCCAAATAAATACATTCCATATATGGATATGTTGCAGGAGGCCTTATGCAGGCCTCCTAAAGCACTTAGGCCCTTCTCACAATACGCTATTTATTAGCTACGGGAGTCCGACGCAATCCACAGTTCGCCGTCACTGCGGTGTTCACTGACAGGACTCGCATCGTAGATGGACAAGATCTTAGGCGCTTGCAAATAGCCTTGTGTGAGAACGGCCTTACTCGACATATAGGCATTAGGCAGGTTCTGGTTTTCCTTGCGGTATTTAGTTTGGTTATCTTTCTAAACTTAGCCTGAGTTGTTTATTTATCTTAGTATCTACTTTTTAGTTTGATGTCGGTCACAGTTGTCATGGCCGGCAGCGGAGGGTTGATGCACTTCTTTTCCTATCATAAATCCTTTAAGTTACAGTTTTCATTTTCTAATGCTACCGGATAAAATAGGTCTGGATTCGAATACCGACACTCCATACGTCCAACACTGAAGCCACTTGGTTTGTACGAACCACAATGACCTTATATCACTATACAAATTATACGTTCGGTTGAACGTAACGTACCTACGGCTTCCACCCGACATGTGGCTCGATTCCCCGGCAGAGTAAATTGATACACTCACGGGATAACGTTATTAGTTCCGACAGAAACTAAGACTGTTCCCTCCGAATGTAAATATTTTCTCTAATAATGGCTCTTAGTAGCATCATAGACATGTATTGATATTTCAGTATTAACATAATATATTATCTGTACAATGGAATCAAACAAAATAATAGGAATGGTTCAAGTATGAATTGCAATTTTAACTTCGTGATAAAAGTGAATAACCTACGTTATTCAAAATTGTTTATTTTCTATTAAAATTAAATAAGTATAGATAATTTAGAACTGAGATGAATTATTTTATTCCAATTAAATTTTTGTAAGCGATTCGCAAACCAAATTACGTTATCGAGATCACAGTTTTCTTGTTGTGTTTGTCTTATGGTAATGTAATGTACTTGACTTTGCACCCATGTTGTACCATAATACATAATGTTTAGTAAATAATATAAAATTTTAATACAACATGGAAATAATTGACCTTACCTATCTGGAGAGTAAGAGAGACGTACCTGCATCTGGTATTAGGTGCTCAGGTATTACGTTCACGAAATTTGCAAAGGGACTTACGAATTCTTTGCGTGACAGGACCCTTTTCAAACAATAAAGATAAAAAATGTGTTTAAGAAAGAAAACTCCACTGCAAAGTATCTTGTAAAGCTGGTTAGCTCCGGAGGCAGTTTATTTGCCACAAATTGTGCCAAATCGTGTCAGACAATTTTTCCTTTTGATAAACAATTTCTTTAATATCTGAGGAAAAAACACACTTCCCAAACGCGAGTTATCTTAATCGATATTATTTCATATCTGTGGAACGTCCGGGTCGACCGGATCTTTTCTGACGTCAAAAATTATAATTTTATTTTCGCACGAAAGGAATGCCCGGACCGAAGGGTGATCCCGTTAACATTATTTCGTGCACAAAGTCACTTTGTACCTAAAAGTGGTTTGAAATTAAGAAATAGTTCCCGTATCGATTGCTATTGGACTTTTTACTCTGATCGCATATTTGAAGAAGCTATTTTTGTTCCAAAATACAGACACCAATCCAATGCAAATCGACTATGGTTTTGTTTTTTTTTCTCATACATCGCCTGCTAGGTAATCACCATTTTAAGTCCCAATAAAATAAAACTTAAGATCTTCGCTCAAAATCTGCGACCATGTTTTTGATGTCGAAAAACCTTCAATAGTTTTTGATATGAACACTGAATATTTTTGAAACAGGGGCTTCCTATCCAACAAGATCAAGTTGCGGATCGAATTTGAATTCGCAACTGTTGCCAATTGATACTGTTGAAATCGTAGCACTCGATATGCCGATCACTGGAAAGGACAGTCGTCGGGTGGGGGAATCGTAACTACTTAAGTGTAAAAAATAAATGGTATGGATATTCTACCACCGTAGAAAGAACGCCCTGCTCTTGGTATACGAAGTTGATCGAAAGATGAGACGTGAGGTTCCTTTAGTACATAGTATCTCAATGGAGGTTCCTATGTTTTTTTTCATCGATCTTTTTTGACATCCAGTGCCATCAGTACAATGAGAAAATAAGAACAAATCGAAACCAAGTCAAGTTTTGAGGTAACACACATAAAAGTACAGTCGAATTGAGAAGCTTTTTTCCAGGGTCTTCCCATGTTCAACACAAAATTCTACATAACTTTGTTACACTAACCAAATAACGTGTGGCTAGCATAATAATAAATTGGATGGTAAGAGTGTTAAAGAAATAGTTATGACTAGCACCAATAAAACATCCGATACTAATGTCTCTCATGGCAGTTGATATGTTTTGAATTTGATTTGAATAATAAATAAAAGTACTGCCTTTTCCTTACACAAGGAAGTTGCACGCACTCCAGGGATTTATGTTCATAGGAAAAAATGTGGATAATACAAGGAAATAACAATCGACAAGCAAGAAATATGCATCATAAAGCATCATTTTCTCCCTCGGCATTTATTTGGGAACATCATCGAGCCGACGAGGTACAGTCGTTTGTGCGGCTCTGTGAACGTTTTTATCGAAAAGTCCTAAAGATGATACGTGATTTGCCTGCAGAAATGTGCCAGAAACGTGGGAAAATCCACCTTGTAGATACGAGAGGGAGCATCTATTCTGTGGATGTAGGGGATGAATGTTTAAATAACAAGAATGCCTGGACATGATAGGCCGTGGGGGTGCTGCAGCTAGTTTAGTTAAAGTAATAAGGTAACACGATGAATCTGTATTGGATTTAAAAAAACACTACTTTTTACATCAAATCTTTTTCAGTATCAAATACTTTTCTGAAGCGACATCTTTTTTACCAAACTGTTTTTCCATAAGGAGAACTTTGCCTTGTATTCTTAATTAGAGTCATCATGATTGTCATCACAACTTGTAACTGTTCCACTGTTGGGGTTGAATGCATGTCACGTGCGAATGGGCACATTTTACATACGTTGAGGTCGTTATGGAGAACTCTCAGGTGAACTCCGATCTCTAATGGTTCGGCCAAACCTGAGCGTCAGTAACGCGGGAAGCGGGACGCGATGCGGGAGCGTCTGCAACGCGAAACTTAACGTGCACACCTACGCGACTGCGGCGCGAACCGCGAACTTCATTTGCTAATTGACAGTCACTAAAGCTGCTCGTCTTAATCCGGTATAACATAACTAACTATTATTTACTTACCATCCATTTGAAATTCCGGACCAATTGAATCCCATATTTTATCCTTTTTTCATAAATTCTTATAGTCTCTGTTTTTCAAATCATTTATGACAGGAAATCCTCTTACCCCTATAATTTGCTCTGTATTTTCGTCTGTTGTTGTCATCGTAAACGAAATAATTAGTAATAACAAAGGCTTTCTTGCACATAAACACGTCTAACCACTAGACGCGTGCGTCCCGCTCTGTCGACGCGACCGTCCCGCGTTGTGGTCGCGTAGGTGTGCAAAGCGCCATAGATAAAGTATGGGTAGCGTCCGCCGCGCGGCAGACGCTCCCGCTTCGCAGTCGCTTTGGTCGCCCAGGTGTGTCCGAAGCTTTAGGTTTTCCAACAATGTTTTTCTTCAAGCAATACTTAGAAGAGCCGATACGAATGCTGGGGAAGACCTTCCACTTTGATCAATTTTCCATGTTCTATTTGACGCGTACTGGTCATCCTAATTATCCCAGAAATATGTAGGTACTGTAGCGGCGCCTAAAGTACTTGAATTTAACTAAATTAATACCATAATTGTGAAGGCTAATGATGAGATTACAGTAAATTGAGGTTAATTGTTATGTAGAACTGCCAACTTGTCAACGCTGTAAACAATCCCTTAGCTCATTTACAAAAGTGAACAAAATAAGCACGAGAAAAATGGCCCGCGTTAATTTTCACCCGAAATCACTGCAAGCGGACTAAGGGTTCGTTTTTACCCGCATTTTTCACGTGTGAGTTAATTAGGTGTTTCTGACGTGTTGGATGTTTCTTCTATATCGTTTTTGCTTTGCAAGTAAAAGCGTATACGGGCCCCGGTAGGATGTGGTCAGTGTCGTCTATCGATTACTTTATATAAATCGGTATAAACTCTCCTTCTGTATACAAGACTTCTCTGGTCAGCGCCGTACTTTGTTTTGGGTCCAACGTTTATTTATTAGTGTGGTATTAATCTTGCGATAGGAAAACAAAATAATGCGTTTATCTTTACTCGTTTGCTTTCTTGTTTCTTTTTTAGACTTGGTCATTTTCTTCTTTCCAGGTTCCATATTTGAACAGTTGAATATGTAAGTTACGTCAGCTATTTTACTTATGGAGTTTTCGTTACGAATCCCGTCTCGCATAAAAATATTAAGCATACCTTCCGGAGCGTGTTGGGTGACTTTGACTTTTCGAATTCAGCCAATAGTAAAAATCTCGGCGCGTTTTTATGATAATGATGAGACTGAATTCGAAAGAAGTCCTTAGTTTTTTTAGGGACAGGGTTTTAGAGTCTCGTAAAACCTTACACAAATAAACTCAGTATTTGCTTAGTCAGAAGTGAACGATGGCGTGATTTTTTTAACTTATCCCACTAAAAAAAAGTATTGAACAAACTCACGGCACTTCCATGAAACAAACAGCGCTCTTTGCTAGCCAGCAAGTAAGGACAATTATTAAGCAATATAGTGGACACCTCTGCAAATGTTCCTCTGAAGCCGGCTTCACGAAACAACTTTGGAAATGTGTGCATCTAGAGCGTTGGAAAAATTCGGTCGCCTGCTGATTAGAGCGAGTCTGATTCCGGAGCTTGCGTTGCTACGAGCGGTTGTAAATTTAGAAAATTTTACTTCCCGTGTTTCAAGTTATTTGGTGACTGTACTATGCAATTCTATTTGATTCTTTTATGATAATGGAAATGCAATTGAAACAAATTTGCAGTGTCTATAATGTATTCTCTCTTGTGTGTGCATACAGAATCTGTAACGCTATTCAAAAGTTATAATATAATATATAATAGTTATATTCTATGTTTGTACTAAATTATATTTTGACACATACTACACATACGACTGCAGCTCTCGTCCGTAAGTCAGGCATGGTTCTCATCCTATCTTCGCGGTCGCCAGCAGGCTGTTAAAGTTAACGATAAGTTATCGAACTGGTGCTCTCTGCCTGTTGGCGTACCTCAGGGGGGTATCCTATCTCCTTTGCTTTTCTCTATTTTCATTAACTCTCTCACTCCCCTTCTTAGCTGCCCTTGCCATTTGTATGCGGACGACCTAGAAATTTACACCCACACAAAAGTAAATGATACATCCAATGCTGTTAGCACTATAAATGCCAATCTGGCTCTCGTTAGTGATTGGTCGCAGAAATTTGGGATCAAAGTCAACCCCTCCAAATGTCAAGCCATAATCATAGGTAGTTCGCGACAACTAGCTAAAATTGATCCTCAATCGTTAGACCCTGTCAAGTTTGAAGGCTCTGTCATACCTTTCTGTCCCAACGTTAAGGATCTTGGAGTTTTTATCGATAACGATCTGAGCTGGAATACCCAAGTGAGTGAAATCTGTCGGGCTGTCATTGCCACGTTAACATTCCTCAACCGCCTGAAGAAGTTTCTTCCCGTCAAAACAAAGGTTCAGTTGGTTCAAACGCTAATTTTTCCCGTCATCGATTATGGTGATGTGTGCTGCTTGGATCTCAGTGAGGCTCAACTTGATAAACTGGACCGACTCATAAATAGTGCCGTTCGTTTTGTATTTTGTCTGCGAAAGTATGACCATGTTTCCGCCTACCGTTCTAAGCTTCGATGGCTTTCAATCCGTGAACGACGGCATTTAAGAGCCCTCTGCACGCTTTCTTCTATTCTTTTCGACCCTCTTGTGCCAGATTACCTAAAGTCTAAATTTCAATTCCTTTCCTCCATTCATGACCGTCCTCTCCGTTCCAAAGAATCCCATCTCCTATCTTTCCCTATACACCGATCTGGTTTTCTATCTAACTCTTTTACTGTTCAAGTTATTCGCTTCTGGAATGCGCTGCCTGATGAAATCAGAGGACCCGCTAGTAAACTGACTTTTAAAAAAAGGCTGCAGGCTTACTTGTTAGAACGTCGGTCGCTTCAAACTTGATCACATTTTTATATCTATTCATTATTATGAGTGTGTTAGCGTTTATTATTGTTATTATTATTTATTATCGATATATGTATGTAGTTACTAAATTTAATGGATAACATTGTGTCATATAATACTTTTATATTTCTATTGCATAATATCATATTATCTTATATGTATATATATATATATATATATATATATATACATATAAGATGAATGTATATGTATCTTATGTATATGTATCTTATATGTATATATATATATACATATAAGATGTGTGTATTTATATATGTATGTATAGATATATCTATTCATGTATGGTATGTATGGTATGGTATATATATATATATATGTTTATACATAATTTTAAATTGTAGATTGTTAAATATTTTAAAATTCCCATCAACCGGTAATACCGCTCTTCGCGCATTTCGGCTTGGCCCAATGGTTAGCTGGTAGAAAATGCATTTAGCATTAAGCTCGCCATGTTGTACTATAATATTTTTATATTGTGGTCAATAAAGTTTACATAAATAAATAAATAAATACTTCCTGAGAGCACCTACCTTTCATATCGCAGGAGCAGTTCTACAGTTAAAATGCCAATCTGCCTCGCATGGCCATAACAAAAAATCCTCATTCACCGATGACATATCCAATCGGTCGTCCATTGCCGCGCCAGAAAGTTCTGCGGAGCAGTTTCCACGTTCGCTCTCTGACGAATATTGGTTTAACTGAAATATTGCAGGGCCAACCTTTGGGAATTCATTTTCAGCGCTGTTTTATAGCTTTCTTGTTCTTTTTTATTTGTGATATGGAGTTAGTCAATGGCCATTGGGTCCATTTTAAAAGGTGACCCATGCAGGCAGTACTCGTAATGGGTTTATGTTGATGGAATGGAATACGACCACATTTGATGACGAGTTTGATGACCCGTGTGGCGCAATAGTAATCAAACCGGACCGCTTTGTTCAGCGCCATTCGAGAGGTTCTGGGTTCGATTCACATTGAGGCAGAGATTTGAATGAGTTTCAATTTCTGTTCTCGACCTGGGATGTGTATATTTCCTTCTCGTGTATTGTCCTTGTAATTGACGACACAGGAAATCATTAAATATGTTGTTAAGCGTTATTTGAAGTTTAGCGAAAACTAAAGCCAGTCTGGTCTAAAACTTGTAACAAAACTTACTTTCTCTGACCAAAAAGCGGAAACATTCCTACCTTCACGTCCGGCATTTCCGGACACAACAAGTGACGTCACAGGCGGTAACAGTTTCCGGTCGGACGGGCGGACTTATTACAGCCTCTTCCAATCCGTTGCTCCCGACGATTAAGTAACGCAGTGCATCGTTAATGGAAACTGTTTGCTATTAGCTGAAGGTCACTCGGACGGAACAAACAATTGCTTGTGACTTTGTGAGGGTTAGAGATTGTTTTTTGGGCATCTACGAGGATTTTGGGACTGATTGAGGTCTGGTCATGAAGGCATAAAAAAGTTTTAGTAATGGTATTTTCAATGCAATAGATTCTATAACAATGGTTTTAGACTTATTGTCTCTATGTAACTTAAAGAATTTCATGTAAAAATTATTTTGAGTACGAGGACTAAGGTATAGGATTTCAGAAATCAAGCAAGGGGGGTTGCTAGTTACGAAAATATTATTTATTGCTGTTGTTGCTTCGCGGTAAATACAGTAAGGTAAAACCTTTCCTTGAATAGGTACCTTACCCTTAAGCATGCCTCTTGAGTTATCAGATTTTTTGCTGGAGTCAGGTGCAAAATAACTCGTCATGTTCCTGCTGGCGACTTGAGAGCCAGTACTTTTAAGTTTTTTCTTTCTTAACCCTGGGTCCCTTCGGTTTTAATGATGTCCTTTAGCCACATACATAAAACATACATACGTAATACATAATTAACTACATAGAAATAAATTTAGTTTTTTCACATTTTTCTATGTTTTTTTTCTTTTGTTACAGGTATAATCCATAGCCATAGTTCCGTGTCCATAGTTTAAATTATTTAATAGATTTATCTATTGGTTTAGTTATATTTTTGATTTCATCGTTATGACGAAACCGAACCCGAGAGTTTGATAACACCTAATCGTTGCGTGAAATACGATAAAGCCAGGGAAGTTCAAGTCCGGCCGCGGCGCAGAGGGTGCCAGATGCCCAACAAAGGGTTAGAAAAATACGTTAAAATTCATCCATCGGTGACGTCCGCTGCGATATTTCAGTTAAACCAATAGTCGTCGACTGAAACCAAACATAAAAATTGTTCTGACATTCTGAATTTCTGATGGAAAGCGTGGGAGAGTTGGAGGTTGCTATAGTTCTAAATATAAATCGGGTTTGTTTCATTTTTGTGTGTTTACGTCGCCTTTAGTGAATTGTTTTTTTTCGTCCCAAAAACTGTTCCTCACTGGGCTCTCTTGTCTTCTTTTGTACTTTTTATTTCCCTTCGTGTTTTTAGGTTTTAAATATGCTTATGTCATCTAACTTAACTTAAACATTGCTTGTTCTAAGCTTCTAAGTCTCAGAGAGCGATTTGTTGATGAGTATGATACATAGATACGCGTAGACCTTGAAATTTATCACTTAATGATTACCAATATATGAAAGACCGTGCCCAAACCATTTCTATCGAACACGTTTTATGTAGATACTTCAAATGTAAGATCCCGCCGTATAAGTTTCACAGGTTCACCCATCAGTCCCGTCACACATTTAATATTGAACAAAACTGTGTCAGGCCGGGGCCGGGCGCCGTTAAATTTGCAAATAGCCCCTAAACGCAATGCAAACAGCCCGCTATTAATTATCAAGTGTAAGCCGAATTGATGACACTTACCCATTAAGTAAACAGAGGTTACAACACACGCTCTTGGTAGTCATTCTGGTAGATACAAATATTGGAAGAGTTTATCGATAACCATTCAAAATATATTTTTTGTGAAGATGACGTCTAGAGGACTTCATGTTGTTGATAATATGACAGTTTGTAACTTGGGGAGGTCAAGATATTTCTCATGATATCTCAATTGTCAAATAATGATGGACAATTTAAAACTTTTCCGGGGATCAGTATCATTTTTTTTTAATACGTAGACGAGCCACCTGATGGATGATGGAACGATTCCTTTTGGAATCACCGTTGTTGGGTGTTAAGGTGGTAGTTTGTAATCTGTGTATAACAATTTATTAGATACATGTAAATCAAGCCAATAAAATACGTTGATGATAGAGTAAACTTACTCGCACGTAGTAATTGAACATACAGGATAGTTAACATGGATAATGTCGGCTCAGTGAGCCATTACGCTTACTGAACTATATGTTTTGCGTCAGAAGTTAAGTTTAAGTTTCGCTCATAGCATATTCAAGCCGAGTTCGAACGTGCTTTACTTTGATCTCCACTAACTACATTTATATAGGGTATTTTATACCTCATAACGCTTTTGGATGTGGTACAAGTTATGGTCGTAACGCGATAAGAATATCTTTTATTTTTTTGTTTTAACGGTTGTAATAGTTTACTTTTTAAGGTAGATATTCGGTATAAGTACCGAACACGTCGAAAAGAAAAATTCATTTATAGCTATTATGAAGTATAAGTAGGGTTTTCAATATTAGAACGATAACAGACATTAAAAATCCCGTCTAAACAAAATTATTCAAGTGCATGCACTAAGGCATAGAATCCCTGAAGCGAAACGAGTACTCCCTATACTAGTGTTACAGGCTACTACTACAAATCTTTTCTTAAAAACACATCACATCGCTCGCTCCTTGCACCGCAAGACCCGAAGCGACAAATGGCCACGTTATGAATATAAATCACGTGTTACGAATTGAGGATGATACGCGAACTACTTACAGACATCCCTAACTTGTGTTTGTTTCACACATTATGTTACAGGGACGCGCTGGGACCTCGTTTGCGACGTTGCGTTGCTTACAACTTGTCGCGAAACGACGATTTATAATGTACGATTTGTACTCGCTTTCTTAGTGCTGTTGTTTAGTGAATGCAAATTCGACCGATGAGGTTTGGTTGTGCGCTGATATTTAAATCATGACTTTACAGTGTTTGTACACAGAGAAATTTATGTTTAAAGTTATCAATACTTGGAGTTTTACGAGTAAGAAGAGGCGGTACAGTTTTATTAATGATGAAGGAGAGACGATGAACAGTATTTTGTCCCTGTTATGTAATTTTTGTTAATTTATTATAAGCTATGCTAACTACATAATTACAATCAAGGTAAGATATGTCATCTATTGAAAGGAAAACCGCAACAATAATAAAATCAAATGGGAACACCGATGCAGGACAGTGATTGCAGCAGGTAATTGCTATCGCAGTAATTTTAATGTGTGACGTCTTCAACATTACATATGGACTTGTGTAATGATAATAATGGGTCCACATTTGCTTTCTCTATGTAAAGTTCGATTGAATAAAATATAAATCTTGTTCACGTTGTGTACCACGGCTTGTTGTACTAGACATCATTAAGGTACCGTAATAAATAAATATTTTATTCGACGCAGACTAGTCAAGTACCATTAACCATCCAACAATCTTTGTGTAAGCACAGCGAGTCCTGTAGCACCGTTAAATTACGAGCATAAGTGAGGACAGGAAGAAAAAAGGTTTATTCGCCTCGGTAGTCCGTAGTGCGCCAAAATTCAGGCGAAACTGCATTTAGCAATTCTTTCTGTCGACAGATGCGCTGCAGCAATCGATATCGGCCAGCAAAGGTACCCTCGATGAGAAACAAAGCAAACAATTCAGATTGCGTATCCAAACTGTAGTTTTACAACTACCGCCCAAATTCTATGCAAATGGCCGAAACTTTTTGGAGAAAGTTTCCGAACTCATTTTAATTGTTTGATGTTTTAAGTTGTTTCGAGGTCCTGTCAGAGTTTTCCTTTTTGTAGTTTACGTAAGAAGCTTGACAGCTTGTATGATTTACGAGTGAACAGAGTAAGGTAGGTAATATCGAACTCAATTATTAATTGTCTCAATTACTACTAGGAACAAGATTTGGGGATAGTGGAAGCAGTTTGGACAAACCGAATCACGAATGAACTCATGAATTCTTGAATTATTCGTAAGCAGTCGTCGAATTACGAGATCTTTGGCATAAAAACTTCACCACAAACGTTCATCAATGTCGCTCAATTATCAATATTTGTAAAATTTCCAGGCAAAATATGTTACAATGATAATAATTAATAGGTAATAATTAATAGTGTATACGATCTCAAGATAATTATTCATCCGAAAAATTGATATAATATAATTATAATAATAAGATAATTGAGTTGAAAAGACCGTTATAAGTCACAACAATAAATCTTAAACAAACTTTTAAAAATGATTTGTAAACGTCTTTAAACCTTTTAATGTGTTAAATAATCTGGATGATCTAATTTAATTACGGTTAATTTTCATTTATTACATTAATTAATTGATTCCAGTACAATTAGTTTCTGGCTCAGTGAAATAGAAAATGGAACGATCCTAAATAGAAACGCGTTACTATATTAGGCTTTGTCGATCGACTGAGCTCCCCAAATTACTGGTTTATTCGGTTACATTATCCGCAGCGATTGGACTTGTAGGTACTTCGGGGTTGGGGGCGGCTAGAGTGGGAGCTCGAACCGTCCATCACCAACCCCGGGAAGGATGACGGTATGTGTGGCCGCATACCGTCGTATGGAGATGGCAAGCGATGGGGCTTCTTGTCCCTCGCGGGCAGAGCCCGAAGACAAGGGCACCGCGCTTGGAGGGCTCCGGTTGTGTTCCGTTTGGAGATCCCGGAGTTCTCCAACAAGCGCCGAGGAAGGCCACCGGGGGGGTTTTAGTGGGTAAAAATCCCACATAACCCTGTGTCGCTCCCACGGCACTGGGTACCTTTTGAAGGTTTCCCCCTCGACAAAAAAAAGGTACATCAAGTTATCATATTTAACAAAGTAATATCCATCCCATACGTTTCATATGTTAGTTATCTATCAATTTTTACTTATTACTAGTTGTGCCCGCGACTTCATGCACGGAGTTTTTCCCGCGTGTATCCCGATCCTGCGGGAACTTCGGTATAAAAAATAGCCTATAATATGTTGCTCCATAACCTTTTCTATCTCTCAGTGAACGTCCTATAAAAATCCGTTCAGCCGTCTCTGAAATTAGCATGCACAAACATACAATCAGGTACAGTTTTATTATACTCGTATGCATAGAAGATAAAGATATCTACGAACTAGTCAAATAAAACTCCTTTTAGGCCTTACCGCATTCGGGTAAAACACATTACACATCATTTTATATTGCGTGAAGTGTGTAAGTCCCAGTGAAGTTCAGATCACAATACGCACAAGTTAAATCACTAAGCGAAGTAAGTGTTGAAGTTTAAATTTTCCGAAGCCATTCCCAAGTCTTAGCCGTTTCGGTTCAACCTGAGCGTGTGTTAAACCCTAACAGCCGTATACACTCCAGTTACCAAGTTTGAGATCGAGTTCCAACCTCAGGATAAAGTTAACCAAGAAAGTTAATTTTAAACTGCTTCCTACTTATACAGTCCTGTTTAACTAAGCTCAACAGTTGAAGAAATAGTTGGTGAAATTGGACTGCTCTGAAGGTATCGTTAGGGTTCGACGTGTCATACTAGCGGCGAGAAACGATGGAAAGAAATTTGCAGTTGATGTTACAGTCGTTCATTTCATGTTATTAAGAGTGAAATTTTATTAATATTGTCTGTATCAATTTTACTTTTACAAAATATTTTTAATTTTAAACATAATTTTGTGATACTCAATGCATTAATGGTGACTTACAACGTATCGTGTCTATTAAAATATTATAAAACACACAAAATACTCATAGTACTACATTTGATTCCTTGTATCGTGGGTGCGTAAATAAAATAGATAAGAATCCAGAGCGAGAACAAAAATTTTAACTAATAATTGTAATGTCCGCCTCGCTGGAAATCGAACCCAGGAAACCAGGAACTCTTCCAACAACAATCAATGCTCGATTGCTATATGGGTAGCCAAATCTATCTTCTTCTTCAATCTATACATACAATGAAACTAACTGATCGTATGTTTGTGCATGCTAATCTCAGAAACGGCTGAACAGATTTTTATAGGACTTCCCGGTGAAAGTTCTACCGGTGGAGATAGAGGAGGTTGTGGATTCACTACATAGTATAAAACAAAGTCGCTATTTTTGTCTGTCTGTTTGTCTGTATGCTTAAATCTTTAAAATTACGCAACGGATTTTGATGCGGTTTTTTGTAATAGGTAGAGTGATTCAAGAGGAAGGTTTTTATGTATAATACATGCATATATTCCCACGAGAACGGGATCCACGCGGGTGAAACCGCGGGCGGGCCGCTAGTAACATATAGGCTACTTTTTATCCCGGTGTTCTCGCGGGATCGGGACTCACGCAGGAAAAACTCCTATGCAAGAAAGAACGATGATTCATACGTATAGAAAATCTTTTATACAAAGTTAGTGGGTACAGTGCGTTGAATATTTCGTTAAAATCGTCTAGAACTTCCGAAGAACTCAACACTGCACTTGACTATAAAAAAAGTTAGAGATTTTCCTCCGTATCGCAGTCGAGATTGTTTTGTTACCGATATTGAACAATTAAATAGTTAGTTCTTTAACACCGTTCAATTTCATATCGTGGAGAGATTCTTTCATTTTGTATTCAGCAAAATATGTTTTTCACGTAGCCATTTATTATCCTTGCTTATTGTTTTATTTGTTATGTTTGCAGTTAACGTATTAAGGCACAGAATTAAATAAATTGTTGTGTTAGAAACCTTTTTCTTAGGATTTAATTAACATAAATTCCTAAAACATGAAAATAAGAACAATTATTGTAAATTTTGATTAGTCTAACGTCTTCTTAATTCACATTATAATATCTAGTTAAACGCGTTAAGACGTAGGTGTAGTCACACTATGTGTTTTACCCACATGGATGAGACTTTACGAAATTAACTTCCTTCGCTAAAGTTTTCGTCGTTCCTGCAAAACGTTATTACAATCTTACATTATTACAATATCTCGCAAGCACCATCTCGATACAAATAAAACATGAAGTATGGGGTGCCAAAAAATATTGCGGGATTCTTTTACCTGTTACAGTGAATCGAATTAGTAGCAATCCAATCGTAAACGTCGATAAAGACATCGTACCGAACATTCGGCACAGGATTTTCTGTCCGATGAACAAGGAACGTCTCATGCTCTGATCGGTCCGTCCTAAACCAATACACGATTGTTCGTTTCGTTACGTCGGCTACATTTGTTGATTTTTCGTTTATTAAGCACGTTAATGTTATTGCAAACATTAACAATTTATGTTATTTAAAATCATTTTGATAAAAGTTAATATAATTTTTATAGGTGGTAGGGCCTAGAGCTCACCCGGGGAAGTATCACCGCCCGCCACGGTACCTAGTACCATTTCTACCGTGTAATAATTGTTTTAAGAACAATTGTGTTTCGGATAGGAAGGTGTGGAGCCGGTTACACTTTTTTAAGAGGCGACCATCTCAGTCCTCAGGGGTAGCAACGCATCTGTGACCGAATTAGAACGGGACTCATTGAGTCTGGTTCTGAGTCGGTCACAGTTGTCATGGGCGGCAGCGGAAGGTGGTGCTGCATGCTCCATAAAAAAAAATTAATTCCATAAAAAAAATCAATTACGCAATCAATAAGAGATGCAGAAATGTAGTTATCTGTCTGCCTAGGTACTTATATGTAGGTTCCTAAGCTTAGGACGCTAAACAGATGTAGCTGGTCGGGAACATACCTTTTAGAAACTTTCCTCAATATTATAGAGAAAGACATCAATAAAATGTAGAGATATTTCATGAAAGGTCTGCACCGGAATAGTTAGAGCAAGCTCGATCTGAGAGAATAGAAAGTGAATGTGGAGGCAAAACTATGAAGGAAACTTCTATGAATAAAATGTGGGTATATTCCCACAACACAGTATTGTATTGTAATCTGTTTACCTTCATTGTTGAAGAATAGTTACCGACGGCATAGCGTTTGCTAGTGCAGGGCTAATGTCCAGATTTCTACCTTCATTCCCTAAAAAACAACTCTACAGAGTTTTTTTTTACAACTCTAGATAGTTGTTTTTATAAAGACCCTTAGAAAACTTGAGAGAGCTACTTTATTCCAAAAATGTATTTTAACTTATATTTATATCTTTTATTTATTTTATTATTTGTTATTAGAATCTTCAAGTAGGCATCGATTGAAATAAAACTCATTCGGGTAAATAATCCAATTACTGTAACAGCAGTGGGAGCTCCAATTGGCCGTACATATCGCCAAATAACCCACAAACCGACAAAATTGCGAAGGTGGCCGCGTATCCGATGAAATGAGGCGGAGGGCCTATTGGTTTAGGATCCCGACCGAGTCGCTTCCGCTGGTTGGAGCGGACGTCGTGAATATTGGACTAACTACTTATTGGGGCATTTCATCTAAATTATCAACTTATATTTGACTTACACTAACATAAAATACCGCCCTGTGTTCTCGGCAATTAATAACCAGGACGTTATAATCGATTATAGTCGAGTCGAATTCGATTATAATCGGGGTGTCTTCCAGTCAAAAGTGACTAGGTTTTTAATAAATTAGTGCATTTTACCATCCAAGGCTACGTCACTACTTTTCATTAGGTGTGATTAAAGTTGTTGTTTAAGAGGTAAATATATTAACCCTACGAATTGTCTTAGTATACAATTACAGGTCATCATGAACAATTTCATACTCAAAAAGATCGCAATCTTCAAGTAATTTCAAAGACCATAAATTCCAACGAAGCTCTATCTACGAGATTGATGAATTCATTCTGATCATCGAAATCTGAATCGAACGAATTTAATGGAGTAATTTTGCACTGAAACAATGGAATGAAAATTCCAATCCATCGATGGTCATTCCTTGGGGGTCATTCCTCATAACTGAGGAGACATAGAATATCTACTCCACGTTAGTGAACTTCCCTTCTTTCCCTTCTTAGTATGAAAACGCACATGATTCTGGATTCTGGAGTTGCTTAACTCAATCATTTAAAGCTATGCAGCCAACAGCACGGATGTGATGAGGATTGAACTTGTAAATGTAAACAATTCTATTTAAAACTTAAATTAAAGTAAATTACAATAAGTCGCAGTTGCTTTACTTAGGGCTTCATATTAACAGAAGTTACACATCTTGAAGATAGACACAACTCAAAAGTTAGTGATTTTAATTAATTTCGCCCGTTGGGGATACCTGGAATATGCTGATTGGCAGATTCAAAGGGCTCTGAACTGATGGAGTTTTGCCAATTAGGAAAGCCGTAAGTCCATAAGCGGATCTCCGAAAGCTAATACATAATAATTAAAGTTAATAGATAGTGCAGGCAACGCGGTTATTCTAGCTGTTCCATTTTACCTACGAACGTATAATCAGCTTTAAGTATCCTACAACATAGTGTAGGATACTTCAAGTTCTGCCAATCATTTGCAAACGCATGGCGTTCATTTCTAAAGGCTTATTTATTATTATCATACGAGCGTGCAATCACTACCCCCCTTTCGTTGCTACTCATGGCGAATACGCTAGATAAGTATATCGATCTAAACGACACGTCCATCCGTGATCCATTGACCATTCACACGGATGATGCCCTCATTAATGATGATCTATTTTCTTAATTAGGTCCTTAAAAAGTAAACTAAATGATTGAACCCTGCTGAAATTTTATTTTAAGGTATCTTGTTGAAACTTAAATACGAATTAAAAACAAGTGAATGGAGAGTATCCAAGCAGAAAAAGCACCAAAATAGTTTATATTGCTCGTACGTTGTGGACTTAGAACGAGATCTCTATTTGCGCCTTTTAAGTAATAGCGGTAAAACTTCTCTCTACATTGCTTCCGTATCCTCACTACACATTCGTTCGTCCAATCAGACAGAGAGATAATTGAAAAGATAGGGAGAATAAATCTTTCTTCAAGGCTCTCGAGTTCGTAGTGTGTGTCGAGATTGCGGAGTTTACGATCACGAATAATGCGGTAGTTAGGTTCGATTTCGGAGAAATTAATGTTTAGTCTTATCTATTGTTCTTTTCAACTGAATTAGACCAAATTCTGATGTGAATTCTAGCGTATGAAGCTATAAATCTTTAACTATTAAATGTCCTATTTTTTCACCATAATGTTTTAACCATGGTGTTAACTATAACGCAGATAAACTACTGATCCGCAGATTTCACTAAGACTTCCAGTTAGAAAACATTCGGGGAAACTAGAAATGAATTAATCACGATATTAATTGATTTTTGCAATTGCGATTACTTTTAAATCTAGAAAGATTACAGCCGCCGAGGTTAGCGACAAGTTGTTTAGTTGCTGTAGTTTTGAAGCAAGAAGTGACCACATTTTATTGTGTGTTTTAATTCGGTAAATACTGACTGCCTCTAATATTTACTGCAAGTCACTAGAACTTACAAATAGATTATGTGAACTGTTATGATGGCGGCTCATAGCGGCTGTAGGTGCCGACTAATGGAAAACCCTCGTTTCGGCTACTTAATCAAATTTTACACTCTTACCAATTTTTAAATTGATATTATGATATTTTACGTAGATCACGTCCACATTCAAGTAGTCATCTTCCATGAAAATATCAATCACAGGAAGCATATGTCTGCAGAACTGTCATGATAATCTCATATAATAGTTATTATTAACATCAACCTATTCACCAAAACAATTTCGCCACCCACAGTTCTCTTACAGGAAACATCCAATATTTCCGAACATTTCCCTAGTTGAAGTTCCTATAAATAATTCAATCACGACGATTAAATGATCAAGCAATTCCCGAGAATTTCGCTGAACTGGAACTAATAGATTTCTGCCTATGATTTCTGTGGTAAATGGGATTGAGAGATGAACGTTGTGTTAATGATAAACTTTCTCGAGAAACTAATTGACCATTACCAAATAGACGCAACAATAGATTAATTAAACTGCTTACTAGGATAACGTCTTATTGATTTATGATTGCATCAAACTTTATCATCTTCGAGCTACACGGGAAAGACAAAATTACTGAAAGGTCAGCTTCTATAGTCTCCAGTCCCTCCTAGCCTGATATTTGATGATTTAAATTCCTTTAAACTATATACATAGAGATTCAAAACTATTGTTCCAAATGATTTTTACGCCAATTTTCGCTCAACTCCAACGCACGTTACGATACAACGCAACGACTGAATTAACGTAATGCGCATCCAATCAAAAGGCTATATATGTATGCAATCAAAAACTGCAACATGAAATATTTTACAAGCCGATACAAATTCGGTATTAAAGCTGAATTACCAGCGGTGCTATCGGATTACACAGCAATCTACTTTGTCTGAGTTATCGGTTTTTCACACGCTGCGCGCTCTCACGGGGTTAAAGAATCCATGGAAAGAAAATGCACGCGTTAAAGATACGTTTACGGTATACAGGTGCCGTGAAATGTCTGATGTGAGGTATTTTCCTGAAAAGGGTAAAGTGTAAGCAGGCTTTTTCTGCTGCTTTTTTGTCTATAATGTAATAATGACTATGGGTCACGATTACATGAACTCTACGACTGTACCTGCGTCTTAACGAATTAATTAACGCGCTAATGTGGTGACTAAAGCACAAATTAGACTTGTGAAAATTGTCAGTTACTCTCATTTTCATGTATTAGGAATTTAAAGTACTAACTGTACACGCTCGAGGTACCTATTTTCTAAAGGCGGGTGTGGGAGCATTTCTGAGCCTCCACATTAATTGCAATCAGTAATTCTGCACATCTCTAGATGTAATAATAATAATAATAAACATAATAAACGCTAACACACTCATACCCCCGCAGTAGGTTACTAGGTACCTGTGTCGCGGGTGGCATGGACTACACATATAACACATTACAATTACACCCATGACCCGAGTACAAATATTTATCTGCCACATAAATATCTGCCCCGGCCGGGAATCGAACCCGGGACCCCTCGCGTCGCGGCAGGGTCGCTACCAACAAGGCTACAGGGTCGTCTATTGTAAGGATTGTATTATTATGTATCTTTGTTGTTTGATGGGTCCTTAAAGACCGTTCATTAGGAAGGCTTAAGTAGGGATTCAGATCCAATACGTAGAGCCCCGTGAGGCTAATGTGATGTTGTATAACAGCCTTCGTTTAGTTGGTTGTGCACTGTCAGAATGGATGAGTACCGGATTCGATTTATCGAGACCGGTTATCAGATCATGGGAGTTGGCTACAGCCCAATAATGGCCCACTACTCTACAGGGGTCTCACCTCATTATTGATGTGGCCTACACCATAGTCCATCACACTGCTCCCTGAAAAACGCTTACCCCATGATACACCAAAAGATTTAGATTTTCAATTTAACTAAGGCATCATCTTTTTATATTCAGGTCACAAAAGAACTTACGAAACAAATTTATGGTAATCCTTATCATTCAGCTCTCGAGTTAAATAGTTCCTTTTAAACACACATTCACCTTATCTTCTCAATAATGGAAAATAGGTATGTAATTACAAATCAATTAAATCACATCCCCATTAGGATCAATCTGGATGTCTTGTTTCACCGACGTAAAACGGCCAGCATTACGGTTGAGAGGATTACACCGCTGTCCACTCTGGGCCGAGTTTTCAGTCCACTCAGACCATGTCTGCGCCATCGCCCTACGCTACCTGATTTCACTAATTGAAAAGTCTATTAAATAACACGGCCGCTGAAATGAGATAAAAGCTCGATTGTTGGACGTCGTATTAAACAATCATATGCTTTGTCGGGTGAACAATTTCAGTATGTGAATTTAACATTAATTAATTATTTATCTGTTGACGTAATAAGTGTGTGCGCACAAAGTATTTACATATGAGAAACTGACAGAAAACGCACTGCTGAAATTATTGAATGCAAGCTGAAAGGCATTATCTTGAGGAGTCTAGGGGAGCGCTTGGAGAGGATTTTTGGAAACTTGGAATTGGAGAAAATGAAACAAAATTCTTGCGTTATTAATATCCTGGTGTTTGCTTCGTCATTCAAAATACATGCCGTGAAAGATTGGAGTAGCTTGCTTGCATCAGCCTTCGTCGAAAATATTAAGTTAAATAAATTCAAACCAATACATTTTAATCTCTTTTTATTTAACACCAAATGCAATTTCTTAACATATTAACCAAGATAGAGTAAAGCTAGAAGGTTACTTAAATATGCAAAGCATTATTAATGATACTAAGCACAGTAGGTATCAGTTGTTTGTATAGACCAGAAAGTCTAGCCTAGTGCTCAGTAAGTTTCGGATTCCAGCCCCTCACTGTTCAAAAACAATTCGCAGACACTCCAAGTTCTCGACCGCGGCACGTTTAAGACAGACTGAAGCCAAACACAAAATACATAACGTCCTTACTTCAATTAAACTTGTATAAGCGTTGTTCGACGCTTACAAGCTTCAAATTTCGAGACATTGTTATAATACTTATAGTTTACCGCCTCGTCGCTGCGGCTTGCGACAGCGGTTGGTGCGGCTGATTTTACCAAATTAAAATAGATTTTACCACAATTAATTTTGTCGTGGTTCCGTGTTTATTTATTTATCAAGGTAAAATTATTGTGGACGATATTGATCCATATTTGCCATTTATATCCCAAATCATAAGTCCATTAAAAAGTCCTTCTCAGCCCTTTTAGTAACCCATGAAGTAGGAGAAGAAAGAAGTGTTAGAAGTAGCGCTTATTCATACTTGTAGGCATCAGTTAGGTGCATGGAATGCTAACTATTCCGTAGCCAGACGTTTAGATATTTAATTATATGCAATGATCATCTCGCTTGAAATTGTCAGGGCTACAGCTATTTGCTCTGATATTTGATGAAGAGCAAAAGAACCTTCAGCGTAGGTTTTGACTCCTAAGTAAATTCTCACTTATACATTGTCTCCTATTTACTTATTCTCATCATCCTGTCATCAACCCATGGTGGGTTGGTTGACTGATAAAGACAGTTGTTGTAATAAAGCATAAACAAATAAATAAATGGTTTTCTCTTTGTCTTACCCGCCCGTTTCAGGGTCTTGAGTGCTAATGCTTTGTAAGAAACAAACAAACACAACAAAACAAACAGGACTTAAATTAAACGTCAATAACTTACAACAACGGTAAATTTAACTTAGTTTTATATCTTTGTTTATTTCTGAATGGTTGCGTTTTAATGTTTCTAAAGGAGTAGAAAGTTTTAGTGTCCATTTGAGTTACGGAAAACTTATTCACTTAATTTAGGTGATACTAAAAAGAAGATCCATTCTGTCATTTGTCTGCTAAGAATATGTAGACAAAGCCTGTGGGCTGGTAGCCTTACCTAGGATAATTAGCTCATCACAGCCGTCTTGCACAAACAGTCAAATCACACAACGGGCGCATTATGCCACACATTATTATTCATGGAATCGCTCGCTAATGGCTAGTTTGCATAACGTCGCTAGCGCTTGGCTGCCGGCTTTTGTCGGCTTTTGCCTTGTTCACTGTGTTTTGATGGTTTTCATTTACAATCGAAATTATTTTTTTGCTTTTATTCGCTCAAATATTTACCTTAATTGATTATTGTTAGTAAAAATGAACTATCTCTCTCTTTTGTTGAGTTCGTAGCAGAAAATATTCCATTACTTTGTTTGTCGTGGACCCAGCCTCATTGTGAACTGTACTTTATTTTCTTTTGCCTTCCTTGCGTAGTTATACGAGTATGTACCTACTGTTCTTCAAGTTTTCAAGTTTTCTATTTATGTACTGTAGTTATTAAGGTTCAACATCTTCGACCACTCTTTGCACTTTGTTATTATTATTATTATACTATTATTATTATTATTAATAATTTGTGATGTATTTTGTTTTGTTTTTTTGAGTTGCTTAGTTAATTTTATAAGTGTCGGTAAGTACCTAAGCAAGCTCGCCATGTTCCACACCTGCGTGTGTCCCGCACGACGCCGCAGGTCGCATTGAAAAACAGCGAACCTCGCTGAATGTGACCTATTTCATTTACCACCTGCATGGCACTGCGTTTTAGCTTGTAGGTATAAATTTAAGAAATAATTTTGTATGATCATAATAATAATTGTCTGTTGCAGTGCCCTGTGCAAGAAATAAACGTATTTCTTTCTTTCTTTCTTTCTTTCGAACATGTTAGCTGCGCTCATACATTTTAAAATAAATTACATTATATTATTTTGCGTGTTTACCATAGTTACCCTACACTCCTGGTGTTAGCTGCTAATTACAAGCGAATTAAAATTAAACACGGATAGTTTTTCCACAACAAGTGGTAAAGTGAAGTAAAGGCGTGAAGAAAGTGTTTTTAAAATGGTGTAATGTAAGAAGGATTGTACTTTTGTTAATCCTAAGTTTCCTTAGCGCATTCTCCACCAGTTAACGTCAGAGCAGGGGGAGAACTCTGTCGTATTCAACCACGTTACTAAAGTACGAAATGGTGGAGAAGTTTGTATTTCTCCAAGGAAAGAGCGTCCCCGCGGGCTTTAGACTTAGATCCTCATGTCACAGCGACTTGGGTTGGCTATGTAATGCTTCGTTAAACTACCATCTTCCTTCCTATTCCTCCTTCCTATTAGTATCTACTCTTCAAATATAAGAATGGTAAAAAGCATAAACCAGAAAATGTTTGCACAGCGCCTGCACTTGCCTTCATTCCAAGTGTAAGTTGTGGTCAACTTTAATGCGTAGAGCATTACACGGTACATAACGATGGGTATCTAATGACAACAATCAACACTTTTACGTGACTTCGAAAGCATGGAACCACGCTTTAATTTGCCATTAGCTGTCATTCATCCAACTGGTTTTGTATCTGAAGTTACTCGGCGCACAATCATTTACGAATGCCAAAAGCTGTTTGGTACGAGCGCTCTTTTCAATAATTTATTTGGTATCATTACTGTGACGGTGAGCGCCATCATTACAGGCACCGTTCGCTTTGACAATGTTTACCGTCTTGCTAATATTTACAGTGTTTGGTTTCTTTTGATGCTTCGTTACTTAGTAATAAGACAGTATGACGTTTGAAATGACGGTAAATTTCCGTCCATTTTTAGCGCTAAGTATATTTTTTGTACATTTATTGGAATCAACATGTTTGTTGGAACAAAGAGCTATCAAATATCACAATAAATAAAGGTTTCTACGAATCCCTTTAACAATTTAACTTAATGTGTTATAAGAACATATGGATTTCTCCAGATTCTTAAAAATTATATGCCTATCTCTTTATTTTACTGACTTTCCGACATTATTAAACATTTTTTGAAAGGTGTATTTGGCTTAGATTCTCATGTCACAGCGACTTGGGTTGACTGTGTAATGCCTCGTTAAACTGCCATCTTCCTTCCTATTCACTTAGTACCTACTCAACAAATGTAAGAATGGTAATAAGCACGAACAAGAAAACGTTTGCACAGCGCCTGCACTTGCCTTCATTCCAAGTGTAAGTTGTGGTCAACTTTAATGCGTAGAGTTACTCGGCGCACAATCATTTACGAATGCCAAAAGCTGTTTGGTACGAGCGCTCTTTTCAATAATTTATTTGGTATCATTACTGTGACGGTGAGCGCCATCATTACAGGCACCATTCACTTTGACAATGTTTACCGTCTTGCTAATATTTACAGTGTTTGGTTTCTTTTGATGCTTCGTTACTTAGTAATAAGACAGTACGACGTTTGAAATGACGGTAAATTTCCGTCCATTTTTAGCACTAAGTATATTTTTTGTACATTTATTAGAATCAACATATTTGTTGGAACAAAGAGCTATCAAATATCACAATAAATAAAGGTTTCTACGAATCCCTTTAACAATTTAACTTAATGTGTTATAAGAACATATGGATTTCTCCAGATTCTTAAAAATTATATGCCTATCTCTTTATTTTACTGACTTTCCGACATTATTAAACATTTTTTGAAAGGTGTATTTGGCTTGGTAAGGAAACTGCACATGTACCGTAACAAAAATACCGTTTAAGCACGATAGTAGACCAAAAAAACCTCCAACAGGGAAATAGGCGCTACAGTTACGTCCATTTCTTCAACAGAAGGAACTCAAAGCAGTGGACCGGAGTTCGGACTGAACGATGAAAGGAGCACCTTTTAGTTCCAAATAAGTCATCAATAAAATAATGTAGTTTTACTACTTCCGTTCCTAAGTTACCTTGCACGCTAAAGAGAGTTCATGTCGATTTGACATCGTAAAACAAAATTTCAACTAAATTAAAGCCATTACTTATTCACTCAATAAAGCATCCCTATATTACATTTCGAGTCCCTCACAGGGTTCCATTCTCGGCTCGAAATACGCAAATAGCCCTTTGAATGGCCCTCAAAAGCCCTCCGAGCCTTGTTCGTGCGACTTCTTAACTTCATTAGAGAAAGTATTTCGCTGTATAATTACTCCATCGAACATTTCAAAGATTAAGCGAAGTCCCCTTAATGGCAGCAAAGTATTGTGACTCGCGGCTCTGACCGGCTGTTGTCTCCCGCGCAAGGGTTTCATCCCGTTACTTCATCAAAAATGTTAAATTTTCTTCGCAGTAACTCGCATATAATTAATTTTAATTTGCTGCATAATTAGCAATGGGCTTTTAATGTAAATCTGTTGGTTGAAGGACCATCCACTCTGTGGGGTATCAGTGGTTACTATACTGCAATTGAAACACTTAAAAATATATCCCGTTTGGTTCTAGCAGAACGATTCTTTCTTTTTTTTTACGTTAATCAACTGCACATTTGCGTGTGTTAGCAACAGAAAAGCTTATATAAAAATAGTATATAAATTAAATGGAAGTATTTATAACAAAATCTTACAAATCGCAAATTACTTTTTCAGTTTGTAAATGATACCGCTTGGGCATATAATTTTACTTTTAGGGATTAATACGCAAAGTTGGCACTGCCCACATGATAAAATAAATCAACTTTATCAGGACAATACAGTATTGAACATATAGTAAATTGGAAAATTTTTCTTTTTTTACAGATGTCAGTGGCAAACTTTAATCAATGGGGACGACTACATGACTTGCTAATGGTATAACAAAATGGAGAGAAGAGATGAGCTGCACCGTCACGGCTGCAGCATCGCCAAGCAGACTATCCTAACCACTCATCCGAGTGGTCTTCAGACCAGGGTTTCCGTGGAATTGGCCAACTTCGATGCTCTGTGCGTTCATTCAGAATGCAAGACTACCAAAAGACCGGTTTGGGAGAGCCCATTCCTGGCAAGACGTGGTATCCTGGGAGGAGTTTCTGCTCATGCCACTCCAGTCCTTGGAAGACGAAGCGATGCGGTAAACGAAGGGAGGCTATCCCAACAATGTACTCCCGTTATGAGGAGGCGGGAGATGGACAGCCCTGGTGGATCTCCTCTGCCGACAAGAAGGGTAGAGGGGGAAGAAGAAGAAACTTGTGATTTGGATAATAGTGTTATTAGCGGCTGGCTGAAGTTCCGGGACAACAAGCGGGTGAGTATCAAAACTGTCCATGCATAAATGGATGAACAATCGGTTTGAATTGACTTTGGTAAACAAACATTAATAGGTTGTCAGTTTTATTAAACGATAGAAGTCCTTTGTTTAAAGTTTTCGTTTTCGCTATTTAGGTTTGTGGCCAATTCAACAATTAGTGTCGGAAATTTTTATGTTGTCCGAAGACCTCCGATGTGGCGTTGCGATCGCTACGTGACGATAAAATTCGGTATCGATGGGTTAACGTGCTCAATAAAGTTAAGAAACAAGAAATTTTATTACCAGTTTTATTAACAGAATTTATTTTGCGTTACGTTCGGTAATATTTTTCATCATTGTTCTTCTCGTCAGCTTTCACGAGTGAATCGAAGTCGATTACTTGTACGCCTGTGGTTGAGATTCGTTTCTTTTATTCATCTGTACCATATTTTTTTTGTACCATCTATACAGGAACATAAATCATAAATCTGCCTGATTTAATGCGAAAAACATTATTCTCCTACTCAATTTTTGCTTTCATCGTGTTTGCTTTGTTGATTCGGTATTCGACTTCTGAGGTTTTCCTAATGATTCCTTACATAGGCACAATGTGTAGGTATTGCGACGGGCTTGTCATTTGAAATTAAAGTCACATACGAATATATTTATGAAATTATTACCATAAACATGAATTGTAATATTTATTAGTATAATCAAAATACAACGATAATGCGATGCTTTAATAATTTTTTATGTAGATAATATATTATGTAGGTTACATAATACGTATTATGTACAATTCCCCAATTCGTTGTATCCCGAAGCTCAATAAATGTCGAATAAAGGACCAGTAGATAAAGATCAAAATATATCCTGGTCTTGGCAGCGCGCCACAATAACAATCTTTCCTTACATTTTTCTGATGCATTGTGTTACTGTGTTAGGATTTGCAAGACAAACTCGAGGCAAGAAAACAAAAAGTATACACGGCGAGGCGGCGAGGCAAGAAATTGAGGTAACAATGAAGGAGCTAGATCTTTCTCACTTCTTGCCGCGAGACTCTACAAATGTTTCAACTCTGCTAAGAGCTATAGTGAAAAGGAATTAATATTTTTACAACTTAAGTAAAT